>CAWUFW010003353.1:1200000-1849076 GCA_963921515.1 Calotriton arnoldi
TACTTATTGCTAAATGTGGGTGTTAAATTGGTACTAATGGTGAGCAAGCCACTCTTGCTTCTTTCTGCACCTCTCTTGCCTCTTTCTGAATTTCTGTTGCTTTTTTCTGCACCTTTCTTTCTTTTTCTGCACTTCTCTTGCCTCTTTCTGCAAATCTCTTCTACTTTCTGCACCTCTTTTGCCTTTTTCTGCAACTCACTTGCATCTTTGTGCACCCCTCTTGCCTCTTTCTGCACCTCTCTTGCCTCTTTCTGCACCCCTCTTCCCTCTCTCTGGACCCCTCCTGCATCTTTCTGCACCTCTGTTCCTTGTTTCTGCACTTCTTTTGTTTCTTTCTGCACCTTGCTTACTTCTTTCTGCACCCCTCTTGCCTCTTTCTCCACCCCTCTTTCCTTCTGCATCTCTGTGCTTCTTTCTGCACTTTTGCTGCCTCTTTCTCCACCCCTCTTCCCTCCTTCTGCACCTCTGTTGCTTCTTTCTGCACTTTTCTTACTTCTTTCTGCACCCCTTATGCCTCTTTCTGCACCCCTTGTGCCTCTTTCTGCACCCCTCTTCTCTCTTTCTGCACTCCTCTTGCCTCTTTCTGCACATCTGTTCCTTCTTTCTGTACTTCTTTTGTTTCTTTCTGCACCTCTCTTGCTTCTCTCTGCTTCCATCTTGCCTCTTTCTCCACCCCTCTTCCCTCTTTCTGCATCTCTGTTACTTCCTTCTGCACGTCTCCTGCCCCTTTATGCACCCCTCTTCCCTCTTTCTGTACCTCTGTTGCTTCTTTCTGCACCTCTCTTCCTTCTTTCTGCACCCCTCGTGCCTCTTTCACACCCCTCTTGCCTCTTTCTGCACATCTGTTCCTTCTTTCTCCACTTCTTTTGTTTCTTTCTGCACTTCTCTTGCTTCTTTCTGTACCCCCTTGCCTGATTCTGCACCCCTCTTCCCTCTTTCTGCACCCCTCTTGCCTCTTTCTGCACCTCTGTTTCTTCTTTCTGCACTTCTTTTGTTTTTTCTGCACCTCTCCTGTTTCTTTCTGTATCCCTCTTGCCTCTTTCTCCACCCCACTTCCCCCTTTCTGCATCTCTGTTGCTTTTTATGCATTTCTCTTGCTTCTTTCTGCATCTCTCTTGCTTCTTTCTGCACACCTCTTGCCTCTTTCTGCACCCCTCATCCCTAATTATGCAGTCCTCTTGCCTTTTTCTGCACCTCTGTTGCATCTTTCTACACTTCTTTTGTTTCTTTCTCCATCCCTCATCCCTCTTTCTGCACCTCTGTTGCTTCTTTCTGCACTTCTTTTGCTTCTTTCTGCACCTCTGTCCCTTCTTTCTGCAACCGTTGTGCCTCTTTCTGTACCCCTTCCCTCTTTCTGCACCCCTCTTGCCTCTTTCTGCACCTCTGTTCCTTCTTTCTGCACTTCTTTTGTTTCTTTCTGCTAGGGGTGGGCGGAATTTGCGTAGTCGCGCTACGCAAAGCTCCGCGAAACGGTAAAAATCTCAGCGAGCACGCAAAAATTCCACAAAGCCACGGATCGCGGAATTTTCGGTAATTTTGCGTTCTCCGCGGAACTCGAAATTACCCAAATTCCGCGAGCGGGATGGAATTTACTGCCCAGGCCTACTTTCTGCAACTCTCTTGCTTCTTTCTGCACGCCTTTTGCTTCTTTCTGCACCCCTTGTGCCTATTTCCACACCCCTCTTCCCTCTTTCTGCACCCCTCTTGCCTCTTTCTGCACCTCTGTTCCTTCTTTCTGCACTTCTTTTGTTTCTTTCTGCAGCTCTCATGCTTCTTTCTGCTCCCCTTGCCTCTTTCTCCAACCCTCTTACCTCTTTCTGCACCCCTGTAGCCCCTTTCTGCACTTCTGTTCCTTCTTTCTGCACTTCTTTTGTTTCTTTCTGCACGTCTCCTGCTTCTTTCTGCACCCCTCGTGCCTCTTTCTGCACCCCTCTTCCCTCTTTTTGCACCCCTCTTGCCTCTTTCTGCACCTCTCTTGCTTCTTTCTGCACTCCTCTTGCTTCTTTCTACACCTCTCTTGCTTCTTTCTGTACCACTTGTGCTTCTTTCTGCACCCCTCATCCCTCTTTCTACACCCCTCTTGCCTCTTTCTGCACCTCTGTTCCTTCTTTCTGCACTTGTTTTGTTTCTTTCTGCACCTCTCTTGCTTCTTTCTGCACCCCTCTTGCCACTTTCTCCACCCCTGTTCCCCCTTTTTGCTTCTCTGTTGCTTCTTTCTGCACTTCTCTTGCCTTTTTCTCCATCCCTCATCCCTCTTTCTGCACCTTTGTTGCCTCTTTCTGCACTTCTCTTGCTTCCTTCTGCACCTCTGTCCCTTCTTTCTGCAACCCTTGTGCCTCTTTCTGCACCCCTCTTTCCTCTTTCTGCACCCCTTTGCCTCTTTCTACACTTCTGTTCCTTCTTTCTGCACTTCTTTTGTTTCTTGCTGCAACTCTCTTGCTTCTTTCTGCACGCCTTTTGCTTCTTTCTGCACCCCTCTTGCCTATTTCACACCCCTCTTCCCTCTTTCTGCCGCCCCTTGCCTCTTTCTGCACCTCTGTTCCTTCTTTCTGCACTTCTTTTGTTTCTTTCTGCACCTCTCTTGTTTCTTTCAGTATCCCTCTTGCCTCTTTCTGCACCTCTGTTCCTTCTTTCTGCACTTCTTTTGTTTCTTTCTGCACCTCTCGCTTCTTTCTGCACCCCTTTGCCTCTTTCTGCACCCCTCTTGCCTCTTTCTGCACCTCTGTTCCTTCTTTCTGACTTCTTTTGTTTCTTTCTGCAGCTCTCTTGGTTGTTTCTGCACCTCCTTGCCTCTTTCTCCACCCCTCTTCCCTCTTTCTTCGCCCTTGTTGCCTCTTTCTGCACTTCTGTTCCTTCTTTCTGCACTTCTTTTGTTACTTTCTGCATATCTCTTGCTTCTTTCTGCACCCCTCATGCCTCTTTTGCACCCCTCTTCCCTCTTTTTGCACCCCTCTTGCCTCTTTCTGCACCTCTGTTCCTTCTTTCTGCACTTCTTTTGTTTCTTTCTGCAGCTCTCATGCTTCTTTCTGCTCCCCTTGCCTCTTTCTCCACCCCTCTTACCTCTTTCTGCACCCCTGTAGCCCCTTTCTGCACTTCTGTTCCTTCTTTCTGCACTTCTTTTGTTTCTTTCTGCACCTCTCATGCTTCTTTCTGCACCCCTCGTGCCACTTTCTGCACCCCTCTTCCCTCTTTTTGCACCCCTCTTGCCTCTTTCTGCACCTCTCTTGCTTCTTTCTGCACTCCTCTTGCTTCTTTCTACACCTCTCTTGCTTCTTACTGTACCACTTGTGCTTCTTTCTGCACTCCTCATCCCTCTTTCTACACCCCTCTTGCCTCTTTCTGCACCTCTGTTCCTTCTTTCTGCACTTGTTTTGTTTCTTTCTGCACCTCTCTTGCTTCTTTCTGCACCCCTCTTGCCACTTTCTCCACCCCTGTTCCCCCTTTTTGCTTCTCTGTTGCTTCTTTCTGCACTTCTCTTGCCTTTTTCTCCATCCCTCATCCCTCTTTCTGCACCTCTGTTGCCTCTTTCTGCACTTCTCTTGCTTCCTTCTGCACCTCTGTCCCTTCTTTCTGCAACCCTTGTGCCTCTTTCTGCACCCCTCTTTCCTCTTTCTGCACCCCTTTGCCTCTTTCTGCACTTCTGTTCCTTCTTTCTGCACTTGTTTTGTTTCTTGCTGCAACTCTCTTGCTTCTTTCAGTATCCCTCTTGCCTCTTTCTGCACCTCTGTTCCTTCTTTCTGCACTTCTTTTGTTTCTTTCTGCACTTCTCTTGCTTCTTTCTGTACCCCCTTGCCTGATTCTGCACCCCTCTTCCCTCTTTCTGCACCCCTCTTGCCTCTTTCTGCACCTCTGTTCCTTCTTTCTGCACTTCTTTTGTTTTTTCTGCACCTCTCCTGTTTCTTTCTGTATCCCTCTTGCCTCTTTCTCCACCCCACTTCCCCCTTTCTGCATCTCTGTTGCTTTTTATGCATTTCTCTTGCTTCTTTCTGCATCTCTCTTGCTTCTTTCTGCACCCTCTTGCCTCTTTCTGCACCCCTCATCCCTAATTATGCAGTCCTCTTGCCTTTTTCTGCACCTCTGTTGCTTCTTTCTGCACTTCTTTTGCTTCTTTCTGCACCTCTGTCCCTTCTTTCTGCAACCGTTGTGCCTCTTTCTGTACCCCTTCCCTCTTTCTGCACCCCTCTTGCCTCTTTCTGCACCTCTGTTCCTTCTTTCTGCACTTCTTTGTTTCTTTCTGCTAGGGGTGGGCGGAATTTGCGTAGTTGTGCTACGCAAAGCTCCGCAAACGGTAAAAATCTCAGCGAGCACGCAAAAATTCCACAAAGCCACGGATCGCGGAATTTTCGGTAATTTTGCGTTCTCCGCGGAATGCGAAATTACCCAAATTCCGCGAGCGGGATGGAATTTACTGCCCAGGCCTACTTTCTGCAACTCTCTTGCTTCTTTCTGCACGCCTTTTGCTTCTTTCTGCACCCCTTGTGCCTATTTCACACCCCTCTTCCCTCTTTCTGCACCCCTCTTGCCTCTTGCCTCGTTCTGCACCTCTGTTCCTTCTTTCTGCACTTCTTTTGTTTCTTTCTGCAGCTCTCATGCTTCTTTCTGCTCCCCCTTGCCTCTTTCTCCACCCCTCTTACCTCTTTCTGCACCCCTGTAGCCCCTTTCTGCACTTCTGTTCCTTCTTTCTGCACTTCTTTTGTTTCTTTCTGCACGTCTCCTGCATCTTTCTGCACCCCTCGTGCCTCTTTCTGCACCCCTCTTCCCTCTTTTTGCACCCCTCTTGCCTCTTTCTGCACCTCTCTTGCTTCTTTCTGCACTCCTCTTGCTTCTTTCTACACCTCTCTTGCTTCTTTCTGTACCACTTGTGCTTCTTTCTGCACCCCTCATCCCTCTTTCTACACCCCTCTTGCCTCTTTCTGCACCTCTGTTCCTTCTTTCTGCACTTGTTTTGTTTCTTTCTGCACCTCTCTTGCTTCTTTCTGCACCCCTCTTGCCACTTTCTCCACCCCTGTTCCCCCTTTTTGCTTCTCTGTTGCTTCTTTCTGCACTTCTCTTGCCTTTTTCTCCATCCCTCATCCCTCTTTCTGCACCTTTGTTGCCTATTTCTGCACTTCTCTTGCTTCCTTCTGCACCTCTGTCCCTTCTTTCTGCAACCCTTGTGCCTCTTTCTGCACCCCTCTTTCCTCTTAGCACCCCTTTTGCCTCTTTCTGCACTTCTGTTCCTTCTTTCTGCACTTCTTTTGTTTCTTGCTGCAACTCTCTTGCTTCTTTCTGCACGCCTTTTGCTTCTTTATGCACCCTCTTGCCTATTTCACACCCCTCTTCCCTCTTTCTGCCGCCTCTTGCCTCTTTCTGCACCTCTGTTCCTTCTTTCTGCACTTCTTTTGTTTCTTTCTGCACCTCTCTTGTTTCTTTCAGTATCCCTCTTGCCTCTTTCTGCACCTCTGTTCCTTCTTTCTGCACTTCTTTTGTTTCTTTCTGCACCTCTCGCTTCTTTCTGCACCCCTTTTGCCTCTTTCTGCACCCCTCTTGCCTCTTTCTGCACCTCTGTTCCTTCTTTCTGACTTCTTTTGTTTCTTTCTGCACCTCTCTTGGTTGTTTCTGCACTTCCTTGCCTCTTTCTCCACCCCTCTTCCCTCTTTCTTCGCCCTTGTTGCCTCTTTCTGCACTTCTGTTCCTTCTTTCTGCACTTCTTTTGTTACTTTCTGCATATCTCTTGCTTCTTTCTGCACCTCTCTTGCCTCTTTCTGCACCCCTCTTCCCTCTCTCTGGACCCCTCCTGCATCTTTCTGCACCTCTGTTCCTTGTTTCTGCACTTCTTTTGTTTCTTTCTGCACCTTGCTTACTTCTTTCTGCACCCCTCTTGCCTCTTTCTCCACCCCTCTTTCCCCTTCTGCATCTCTGTTGCTTCTTTCTGCACTTTTGCTGCCTCTTTCTCCACCCCTCTTCCCTCCTTCTGCACCTCTGTTGCTTCTTTCTGCACTTTTCTTACTTCTTTCTGCACCCCTTATGCCTCTTTCTGCACCCCTTGTGCCTCTTTCTGCACCCCTCTTCTCTCTTTCTGCACTCCTCTTGCCTCTTTCTGCACATCTGTTCCTTCTTTCTGTACTTCTTTTGTTTCTTTCTGCACCTCTCTTGCTTCTCTCTGCTTCCATCTTGCCTCTTTCTCCACCCCTCTTCCCTCTTTCTGCATCTCTGTTACTTCCTTCTGCACGTCTCCTGCCCCTTTATGCACCCCTCTTCCCTCTTTCTGTACCTCTGTTGCTTCTTTCTGCACCTCTCTTCCTTCTTTCTGCACCCCTCGTGCCTCTTTCACACCCCTCTTGCCTCTTTCTGCACATCTGTTCCTTCTTTCTCCACTTCTTTTGTTTCTTTCTGCACTTCTCTTGCTTCTTTCTGTACCCCCTTGCCTGATTCTGCACCCCTCTTCCCTCTTTCTGCACCCCTCTTGCCTCTTTCTGCACCTCTGTTTCTTCTTTCTGCACTTCTTTTGTTTTTTCTGCACCTCTCCTGTTTCTTTCTGTATCCCTCTTGCCTCTTTCTCCACCCCACTTCCCCCTTTCTGCATCTCTGTTGCTTTTTATGCATTTCTCTTGCTTCTTTCTGCATCTCTCTTGCTTCTTTCTGCACACCTCTTGCCTCTTTCTGCACCCCTCATCCCTAATTATGCAGTCCTCTTGCCTTTTTCTGCACCTCTGTTGCATCTTTCTACACTTCTTTTGTTTCTTTCTCCATCCCTCATCCCTCTTTCTGCACCTCTGTTGCTTCTTTCTGCACTTCTTTTGCTTCTTTCTGCACCTCTGTCCCTTCTTTCTGCAACCGTTGTGCCTCTTTCTGTACCCCTTCCCTCTTTCTGCACCCCTCTTGCCTCTTTCTGCACCTCTGTTCCTTCTTTCTGCACTTCTTTTGTTTCTTTCTGCTAGGGGTGGGCGGAATTTGCGTAGTCGCGCTACGCAAAGCTCCGCGAAACGGTAAAAAATCTCAGCGAGCACGCAAAAAATTCCACAAAGCCACGGATCGCGGAATTTTCGGTAATTTTGCGTTCTCCGCGGAACTCGAAATTACCCAAATTCCGCGAGCGGGATGGAATTTACTGCCCAGGCCTACTTTCTGCAACTCTCTTGCTTCTTTCTGCACGCCTTTTGCTTCTTTCTGCACCCCTTGTGCCTATTTCACACCCCTCTTCCCTCTTTCTGCACCCCTCTTGCCTCTTTCTGCACCTCTGTTCCTTCTTTCTGCACTTCTTTTGTTTCTTTCTGCAGCTCTCATGCTTCTTTCTGCTCCCCTTGCCTCTTTCTCCAACCCTCTTACCTCTTTCTGCACCCCTGTAGCCCCTTTCTGCACTTCTGTTCCTTCTTTCTGCACTTCTTTTGTTTCTTTCTGCACGTCTCCTGCTTCTTTCTGCACCCCTCGTGCCTCTTTCTGCACCCCTCTTCCCTCTTTTTGCACCCCTCTTGCCTCTTTCTGCACCTCTCTTGCTTCTTTCTGCACTCCTCTTGCTTCTTTCTACACCTCTCTTGCTTCTTTCTGTACCACTTGTGCTTCTTTCTGCACCCCTCATCCCTCTTTCTACACCCTCTTGCCTCTTTCTGCACCTCTGTTCCTTCTTTCTGCACTTGTTTTGTTTCTTTCTGCACCTCTCTTGCTTCTTTCTGCACCCCTCTTGCCACTTTCTCCACCCCTGTTCCCCCTTTTGCTTCTCTGTTGCTTCTTTCTGCACTTCTCTTGCCTTTTTCTCCATCCCTCATCCCTCTTTCTGCACCTTTGTTGCCTCTTTCTGCACTTCTCTTGCTTCCTTCTGCACCTCTGTCCCTTCTTTCTGCAACCCTTGTGCCTCTTTCTGCACCCTCTTTCCTCTTTCTGCACCCCTTTGCCTCTTTCTACACTTCTGTTCCTTCTTTCTGCACTTCTTTTGTTTCTTGCTGCAACTCTCTTGCTTCTTTCTGCACGCCTTTTGCTTCTTTCTGCACCCCTCTTGCCTATTTCACACCCCTCTTCCCTATTTCTGCCGCCCCTTGCCTCTTTCTGCACCTCTGTTCCTTCTTTCTGCACTTCTTTTGTTTCTTTCTGCACCTCTCTTGTTTCTTTCAGTATCCCTCTTGCCTCTTTCTGCACCTCTGTTCCTTCTTTCTGCACTTCTTTTGTTTCTTTCTGCACCTCTCGCTTCTTTCTGCACCCCTTTTGCCTCTTTCTGCACCCCTCTTGCCTCTTTCTGCACCTCTGTTCCTTCTTTCTGACTTCTTTTGTTTCTTTCTGCAGCTCTCTTGGTTGTTTCTGCACCTCCTTGCCTCTTTCTCCACCCCTCTTCCCTCTTTCTTCGCCCTTGTTGCCTCTTTCTGCACTTCTGTTCCTTCTTTCTGCACTTCTTTTGTTACTTTCTGCATATCTCTTGCTTCTTTCTGCACCCCTCATGCCTCTTTTTGCACCCCTCTTCCCTCTTTTTGCACCCCTCTTGCCTCTTTCTGCACCTCTGTTCCTTCTTTCTGCACTTCTTTTGTTTCTTTCTGCAGCTCTCATGCTTCTTTCTGCTCCCCCTTGCCTCTTTCTCCACCCCTCTTACCTCTTTCTGCACCCCTGTAGCCCCTTTCTGCACTTCTGTTCCTTCTTTCTGCACTTCTTTTGTTTCTTTCTGCACGTCTCCTGCTTCTTTCTGCACCCCTCGTGCCTCTTTCTGCACCCCTCTTCCCTCTTTTTGCACCCCTCTTGCCTCTTTCTGCACCTCTCTTGCTTCTTTCTGCACTCCTCTTGCTTCTTTCTACACCTCTCTTGCTTCTTACTGTACCACTTGTGCTTCTTTCTGCACTCCTCATCCCTCTTTCTACACCCTCTTGCCTCTTTCTGCACCTCTGTTCCTACTTTCTGCACTTGTTTTGTTTCTTTCTGCACCTCTCTTGCTTCTTTCTGCACCCTCTTGCCACTTTCTCCACCCCTGTTCCCCCTTTTTGCTTCTCTGTTGCTTCTTTCTGCACTTCTCTTGCCTCTTTCTCCATCCCTCATCCCTCTTTCTGCACCTCTGTCGCTTCCTTCTGCACCTCTGTCCCTTCTTTCTGCAACCCTTGTGCCTCTTTCTGCACCCCTCTTTCCTCTTTCTGCACCCCTTTTGCCTCTTTCTGCACTTCTGTTCCTTCTTTCTGCACTTGTTTTGTTTCTTGCTGCAACTCTCTTGCTTCTTTCAGTATCCCTCTTGCCTCTTTCTGCACCTCTGTTCCTTCTTTCTGCACTTCTTTTGTTTCTTTCTGCACTTCTCTTGCTTCTTTCTGTACCCCCTTGCCTGATTCTGCACCCCTCTTCCCTCTTTCTGCACCCCTCTTGCCTCTTTCTGCACCTCTGTTCCTTCTTTCTGCACTTCTTTTGTTTTTTCTGCACCTCTCCTGTTTCTTTCTGTATCCCTCTTGCCTCTTTCTCCACCCCACTTCCCCCTTTCTGCATCTCTGTTGCTTTTTATGCATTTCTCTTGCTTCTTTCTGCATCTCTCTTGCTTCTTTCTGCACCCCTCTTGCCTCTTTCTGCACCCCTCATCCCTAATTATGCAGTCCTCTTGCCTTTTTCTGCACCTCTGTTGCTTCTTTCTGCACTTCTTTTGCTTCTTTCTGCACCTCTGTCCCTTCTTTCTGCAACCGTTGTGCCTCTTTCTGTACCCCTTCCCTCTTTCTGCACCCCTCTTGCCTCTTTCTGCACCTCTGTTCCTTCTTTCTGCACTTCTTTTGTTTCTTTCTGCTAGGGGTGGGCGGAATTTGCGTAGTTGTGCTACGCAAAGCTCCGCGAAACGGTAAAAAATCTCAGCGAGCACGCAAAAAATTCCACAAAGCCACGGATCGCGGAATTTTCGGTAATTTTGCGTTCTCCGCGGAATGCGAAATTACCCAAATTCCGCGAGCGGGATGGAATTTACTGCCCAGGCCTACTTTCTGCAACTCTCTTGCTTCTTTCTGCACGCCTTTTGCTTCTTTCTGCACCCCTTGTGCCTATTTCACACCCCTCTTCCCTCTTTCTGCACCCCTCTTGCCTCTTGCCTCTTTCTGCACCTCTGTTCCTTCTTTCTGCACTTCTTTTGTTTCTTTCTGCAGCTCTCATGCTTCTTTCTGCTCCCCCTTGCCTCTTTCTCCACCCCTCTTACCTCTTTCTGCACCCCTGTAGCCCCTTTCTGCACTTCTGTTCCTTCTTTCTGCACTTCTTTTGTTTCTTTCTGCACGTCTCCTGCATCTTTCTGCACCCCTCGTGCCTCTTTCTGCACCCCTCTTCCCTCTTTTTGCACCCTCTTGCCTCTTTCTGCACCTCTCTTGCTTCTTTCTGCACTCCTCTTGCTTCTTTCTACACCTCTCTTGCTTCTTTCTGTACCACTTGTGCTTCTTTCTGCACCCCTCATCCCTCTTTCTACACCCCTCTTGCCTCTTTCTGCACCTCTGTTCCTTCTTTCTGCACTTGTTTTGTTTCTTTCTGCACCTCTCTTGCTTCTTTCTGCACCCCTCTTGCCACTTTCTCCACCCCTGTTCCCCCTTTTTGCTTCTCTGTTGCTTCTTTCTGCACTTCTCTTGCCTTTTTCTCCATCCCTCATCCCTCTTTCTGCACCTTTGTTGCCTATTTCTGCACTTCTCTTGCTTCCTTCTGCACCTCTGTCCCTTCTTTCTGCAACCCTTGTGCCTCTTTCTGCACCCCTCTTTCCTCTTAGCACCCCTTTTGCCTCTTTCTGCACTTCTGTTCCTTCTTTCTGCACTTCTTTTGTTTCTTGCTGCAACTCTCTTGCTTCTTTCTGCACGCCTTTTGCTTCTTTATGCACCCCTCTTGCCTATTTCACACCCCTCTTCCCTCTTTCTGCCGCCCCTTGCCTCTTTCTGCACCTCTGTTCCTTCTTTCTGCACTTCTTTTGTTTCTTTCTGCACCTCTCTTGTTTCTTTCAGTATCCCTCTTGCCTCTTTCTGCACCTCTGTTCCTTCTTTCTGCACTTCTTTTGTTTCTTTCTGCACCTCTCGCTTCTTTCTGCACCCCTTTTGCCTCTTTCTGCACCCCTCTTGCCTCTTTCTGCACCTCTGTTCCTTCTTTCTGACTTCTTTTGTTTCTTTCTGCACCTCTCTTGGTTGTTTCTGCACTTCCTTGCCTCTTTCTCCACCCCTCTTCCCTCTTTCTTCGCCCTTGTTGCCTCTTTCTGCACTTCTGTTCCTTCTTTCTGCACTTCTTTTGTTACTTTCTGCATATCTCTTGCTTCTTTCTGCACCCCTCATGCCTCTTTTTGCACCCCTCTTCCCTCTTTTTGCACCCCTCTTGCCTCTTTCTGCACCTCTGTTCCTTCTTTCTGCACTTCTTTTGTTTCTTTCTGCAGCTCTCATGCTTCTTTCTGCTCCCCTTGCCTCTTTCTCCACCCCTCTTACCTCTTTCTGCACCCCTGTAGCCCCTTTCTGCACTTCTGTTCCTTCTTTCTGCACTTCTTTTGTTTCTTTCTGCACGTCTCCTGCTTCTTTCTGCACCCCTCGTGCCTCTTTCTGCACCCCTCTTCCCTCTTTTTGCACCCCTCTTGCCTCTTTCTGCACCTCTCTTGCTTCTTTCTGCACTCCTCTTGCTTCTTTCTACACCTCTCTTGCTTCTTACTGTACCACTTGGGCTTCTTTCTGCACTCCTCATCCCTCTTTCTACACCCCTCTTGCCTCTTTCTGCACCTCTGTTCCTTCTTTCTGCACTTGTTTTGTTTCTTTCTGCACCTCTCTTGCTTCTTTCTGCACCCCTCTTGCCACTTTCTCCACCCCTGTTCCCCCTTTTGCTTCTCTGTTGCTTCTTTCTGCACTTCTCTTGCCTTTTTCTCCATCCCTCATCCCTCTTTCTGCACCTCTGTTGCCTCTTTCTGCACTTCTCTTGCTTCCTTCTGCACCTCTGTCCCTTCTTTCTGCAACCCTTGTGCCTCTTTCTGCACCCCTCTTTCCTCTTTCTGCACCCCTTTGCCTCTTTCTGCACTTCTGTTCCTTCTTTCTGCACTTGTTTTGTTTCTTGCTGCAACTCTCTTGCTTCTTTCAGTATCCCTCTTGCCTCTTTCTGCACCTCTGTTCCTTCTTTCTGCACTTCTTTTGTTTCTTTCTGCACTTCTCTTGCTTCTTTCTGTACCCCTTGCCTGATTCTGCACCCCTCTTCCCTCTTTCTGCACCCTCTTGCCTCTTTCTGCACCTCTGTCCTTCTTTCTGCACTTCTTTTGTTTTTCTGCACCTCTCCTGTTTCTTTCTGTATCCCTCTTGCCTCTTTCTCCACCCCACTTCCCCCTTTCTGCTTCTCTGTTGCTTTTTATGCATTTCTCTTGCTTCTTTCTGTATCTCTCTTGCTTCTTTCTGCACCCCTCTTGCCTCTTTCTGTACCCCTCATCCCTAATTATGCAGTCCTCTTGCCTTTTTCTGCACCTCTGTTGCTTCTTTCTGCACTTCTTTTGCTTCTTTCTGCACCTCTGTCCCTTCTTTCTGCAACCGTTGTGCCTCTTTCTGTACCCCTTCCCTCTTTCTGCACCCCTCTTGCCTCTTTCTGCACCTCTGTTCCTTCTTTCTGCACTTCTTTTGTTTCTTTCTGCTAGGGGTGGGCGGAATTTGCGTAGTCGCGCTACGCAAAGCTCCGCGAAATGCTAAAAATCTCTGCGAGCACGCAAAAATTCCACAAAGCCACGGATCGCGGAATTTTCGGTAATTTTGCGTTCTCCGCGGAACTCGAAATTACCCAAATTCCTCGAGCGGGATGGAATTTACTGCCCAGGCCTACTTTCTGCAACTCTCTTGCTTCTTTCTGCACGCCTTTTGCTTCTTTCTGCACCCCTTGTGCCTATTTCACACCCCTCTTCCCTCTTTCTGCACCCCTCTTGCCTCTTTCTGCACCTCTGTTCCTTCTTTCTGCACTTCTTTTGTTTCTTTCTGCAGCTCTCATGCTTCTTTCTGCTCCCCCTTGCCTCTTTCTCCAACCCTCTTACCTCTTTCTGCACCCCTGTAGCCCCTTTCTGCACTTCTGTTCCTTCTTTCTGCACTTCTTTGTTTCTTTCTGCACGTCTCCTGCTTCTTTCTGCACCCCTCGTGCCTCTTTCTGCACCCCTCTTCCTCTTTTTGCACCCCTCTTGCCTCTTTCTGCACCTCTCTTGCTTCTTTCTGCACTCCTCTTGCTTCTTTCTACACCTCTCTTGCTTCTTTCTGTACCACTTGTGCTTCTTTCTGCACCCCTCATCCCTCTTTCTACACCCCTCTTGCCTCTTTCTGCACCTCTGTTCCTTCTTTCTGCACTTGTTTTGTTTCTTTCTGCACCTCTCTTGCTTCTTTCTGCACCCTCTTGCCACTTTCTCCACCCCTGTTCCCCCTTTTGCTTCTCTGTTGCTTCTTTCTGCACTTCTCTTGCCTTTTTCTCCATCCCTCATCCCTCTTTCTGCACCTTTGTTGCCTCTTTCTGCACTTCTCTTGCTTCCTTCTGCACCTCTGTCCCTTCTTTCTGCAACCCTTGTGCCTCTTTCTGCACCCTCTTTCCTCTTTCTGCACCACTTTTGCCTCTTTCTACACTTCTGTTCCTTCTTTCTGCACTTCTTTTGTTTCTTGCTGCAACTCTCTTGCTTCTTTCTGCACGCCTTTTGCTTCTTTCTGCACCCCTCTTGCCTATTTCACACCCCTCTTCCCTCTTTCTGCCGCCCCTTGCCTCTTTCTGCACCTCTGTTCCTTCTTTCTGCACTTCTTTTGTTTCTTTCTGCACCTCTCTTGTTTCTTTCAGTATCCCTCTTGCCTCTTTCTGCACCTCTGTTCCTTCTTTCTGCACTTCTTTTGTTTCTTTCTGCACCTCTCGCTTCTTTCTGCACCCCTTTGCCTCTTTCTGCACCCCTCTTGCCTCTTTCTGCACCTCTGTTCCTTCTTTCTGACTTCTTTTGTTTCTTTCTGCAGCTCTCTTGGTTGTTTCTGCACCTCCTTGCCTCTTTCTCCACCCTCTTCCCTCTTTCTTCGCCCTTGTTGCCTCTTTCTGCACTTCTGTTCCTTCTTTCTGCACTTCTTTTGTTACTTTCTGCATATCTCTTGCTTCTTTCTGCACCCCTCATGCCTCTTTTTGCACCCCTCTTCCCTCTTTTTGCACCCCTCTTGCCTCTTTCTGCACCTCTGTTCCTTCTTTCTGCACTTCTTTTGTTTCTTTCTGCAGCTCTCATGCTTCTTTCTGCTCCCCTTGCCTCTTTCTCCACCCCTCTTACCTCTTTCTGCACCCCTGTAGCCCCTTTCTGCACTTCTGTTCCTTCTTTCTGCACTTCTTTTGTTTCTTTCTGCACGTCTCCTGCTTCTTTCTGCACCCCTCGTGCCTCTTTCTGCACCCCTCTTCCCTCTTTTTGCACCCCTCTTGCCTCTTTCTGCACCTCTCTTGCTTCTTTCTGCACTCCTCTTGCTTCTTTCTACACCTCTCTTGCTTCTTACTGTACCACTTGTGCTTCTTTCTGCACTCCTCATCCCTCTTTCTACACCCCTCTTGCCTCTTTCTGCACCTCTGTTCCTTCTTTCTGCACTTGTTTTGTTTCTTTCTGCACCTCTCTTGCTTCTTTCTGCACCCCTCTTGCCACTTTCTCCACCCCTGTTCCCCTTTTTGCTTCTCTGTTGCTTCTTTCTGCACTTCTCTTGCCTTTTTCTCCATCCCTCATCCCTCTTTCTGCACCTCTGTTGCCTCTTTCTGCACTTCTCTTGCTTCCTTCTGCACCTCTGTCCCTTCTTTCTGCAACCCTTGTGCCTCTTTCTGCACCCCTCTTTCCTCTTTCTGCACCCCTTTGCCTCTTTCTGCACTTCTGTTCCTTCTTTCTGCACTTGTTTTGTTTCTTGCTGCAACTATCTTGCTTCTTTCAGTATCCCTCTTGCCTCTTTCTGCACCTCTGTTCCTTCTTTCTGCACTTCTTTTGTTTCTTTCTGCACTTCTCTTGCTTCTTTCTGTACCCCCTTGCCTGATTCTGCACCCCTCTTCCCTCTTTCTGCACCCCTCTTGCCTCTTTCTGCACCTCTGTTCCTTCTTTCTGCACTTCTTTTGTTTTTTCTGCACCTCTCCTGTTTCTTTCTGTATCCCTCTTGCCTCTTTCTCCACCCCACTTCCCCCTTTCTGCATCTCTGTTGCTTTTATGCATTTCTCTTGCTTCTTTCTGCATCTCTCTTGCTTCTTTCTGCACCCTCTTGCCTCTTTCTGCACCCCTCATCCCTAATTATGCAGTCCTCTTGCCTTTTTCTGCACCTCTGTTGCTTCTTTCTGCACTTCTTTTGCTTCTTTCTGCACCTCTGTCCCTTCTTTCTGCAACCGTTGTGCCTCTTTCTGTACCCCTTCCCTCTTTCTGCACCCCTCTTGCCTCTTTCTGCACCTCTGTTCCTTCTTTCTGCACTTCTTTTGTTTCTTTCTGCTAGGGGTGGGCGGAATTTGCGTAGTTGTGCTACGCAAAGCTCCGCAAAACGGTAAAAAATCTCAGCGAGCACGCAAAAAATTCCACAAAGCCACGGATCGCGGAATTTTTGGTAATTTTGCGTTCTCCGCGGAATGCGAAATTACCCAAATCCCACGAGCGGGATGGAATTTACTGCCCAGGCCTACTTTCTGCAACTCTCTTGCTTCTTTCTGCACGCCTTTTGCTTCTTTCTGCACCCCTTGTGCCTATTTCACACCCCTCTTCCCTCTTTCTGCACCCCTCTTGCCTCTTTCTGCACCTCTGTTCCTTCTTTCTGCACTTCTTTTGTTTCTTTCTGCAGCTCTCATGCTTCTTTCTGCTCCCCTTGCCTCTTTCTCCACCCCTCTTACCTCTTTCTGCACCCCTGTAGCCCCTTTCTGCACTTCTGTTCCTTCTTTCTGCACTTCTTTTGTTTCTTTCTGCACGTCTCCTGCATCTTTCTGCACCCTCGTGCCTCTTTCTGCACCCCTCTTCCCTCTTTTTGCACCCCTCTTGCCTCTTTCTGCACCTCTCTTGCTTCTTTCTGCACTCCTCTTGCTTCTTTCTACACCTCTCTTGCTTCTTTCTGTACCACTTGTGCTTCTTTCTGCACCCCTCATCCCTCTTTCTACACCCCTCTTGCCTCTTTCTGCACCTCTGTTCCTTCTTTCTGCACTTGTTTTGTTTCTTTCTGCACCTCTCTTGCTTCTTTCTGCACCCTCTTGCCACTTTCTCCACCCCTGTTCCCCCTTTTTGCTTCTCTGTTGCTTCTTTCTGCACTTCTCTTGCCTTTTTCTCCATCCCTCATCCCTCTTTCTGCACCTTTGTTGCCTATTTCTGCACTTCTCTTGCTTCCTTCTGCACCTCTGTCCCTTCTTTCTGCAACCCTTGTGCCTCTTTCTGCACCCCTCTTTCCTCTTAGCACCCCTTTTGCCTCTTTCTGCACTTCTGTTCCTTCTTTCTGCACTTCTTTTGTTTCTTGCTGCAACTCTCTTGCTTCTTTCTGCACGCCTTTTGTTTCTTTATGCACCCCTCTTGCCTATTTCACACCCCTCTTCCCTCTTTCTGCCGCCCCTTGCCTCTTTCTGCACCTCTGTTCCTTCTTTCTGCACTTCTTTTGTTTCTTTCTGCACCTCTCTTGTTTCTTTCAGTATCCCTCTTGCCTCTTTCTGCACCTCTGTTCCTTCTTTCTGCACTTCTTTTGTTTCTTTCTGCACCTCTCGCTTCTTTCTGCACCCCTTTTGCCTCTTTCTGCACCCCTCTTGCCTCTTTCTGCACCTCTGTTCCTTCTTTCTGACTTCTTTTGTTTCTTTCTGCACCTCTCTTGGTTGTTTCTGCACCTCCTTGCCTCTTTCTCCACCCCTCTTCCCTCTTTCTTCGCCCTTGTTGCCTCTTTCTGCACTTCTGTTCCTTCTTTCTGCACTTCTTTTGTTACTTTCTGCATATCTCTTGCTTCTTTCTGCACCCCTCATGCCTCTTTTTGCACCCCTCTTCCCTCTTTTGCACCCCTCTTGCCTCTTTCTGCACCTCTGTTCCTTCTTTCTGCACTTCTTTTGTTTCTTTCTGCAGCTCTCATGCTTCTTTCTGCTCCCCTTGCCTCTTTCTCCACCCCTCTTACCTCTTTCTGCACCCCTGTAGCCCCTTTCTGCACTTCTGTTCCTTCTTTCTGCACTTCTTTTGTTTCTTTCTGCACGTCTCCTGCTTCTTTCTGCACCCCTCGTGCCTCTTTCTGCACCCCTCTTCCCTCTTTTTGCACCCCTCTTGCCTCTTTCTACACCTCTCTTGCTTCTTTCTGCACTCCTCTTGCTTCTTTCTACACCTCTCTTGCTTCTTACTGTACCACTTGGGCTTCTTTCTGCACTCCTCATCCCTCTTTCTACACCCCTCTTGCCTCTTTCTGCACCTCTGTTCCTTCTTTCTGCACTTGTTTTGTTTCTTTCTGCACCTCTCTTGCTTCTTTCTGCACCCCTCTTGCCACTTTCTCCACCCCTGTTCCCCCTTTTTGCTTCTCTGTTGCTTCTTTCTGCACTTCTCTTGCCTTTTTCTCCATCCCTCATCCCTCTTTCTGCACCTCTGTTGCCTCTTTCTGCACTTCTCTTGCTTCCTTCTGCACCTCTGTCCCTTCTTTCTGCAACCCTTGTGCCTCTTTCTGCACCCCTCTTTCCTCTTTCTGCACCCCTTTTGCCTCTTTCTGCACTTCTGTTCCTTCTTTCTGCACTTGTTTTGTTTTTTGCTGCAACTCTCTTGCTTCTTTCAGTATCCCTCTTGCCTCTTTCTGCACCTCTGTTCCTTCTTTCTGCACTTCTTTTGTTTCTTTCTGCACTTCTCTTGCTTCTTTCTGTACCCCCTTGCCTGATTCTGCACCCCTCTTCCCTCTTTCTGCACCCCTCTTGCCTCTTTCTGCACCTCTGTCCTTCTTTCTGCACTTCTTTTGTTTTTTCTGCACCTCTCCTGTTTCTTTCTGTATCCCTCTTGCCTCTTTCTCCACCCCACTTCCCCCTTTCTGCTTCTCTGTTGCTTTTTATGCATTTCTCTTGCTTCTTTCTGTATCTCTCTTGCTTCTTTCTGCACCCCTCTTGCCTCTTTCTGTACCCCTCATCCCTAATTATGCAGTCCTCTTGCCTTTTTCTGCACCTCTGTTGCTTCTTTCTGCACTTCTTTTGCTTCTTTCTGCACCTCTGTCCCTTCTTTCTGCAACCGTTGTGCCTCTTTCTGTACCCCTTCCCTCTTTCTGCACCCCTCTTGCCTCTTTCTGCACCTCTGTTCCTTCTTTCTGCACTTCTTTTGTTTCTTTCTGCTAGGGGTGGGCGGAATTTGCGTAGTCGCGCTACGCAAAGCTCCGCGAAATGCTAAAAAATCTCTGCGAGCACGCAAAAAATTCCACAAAGCCACGGATCGCGGAATTTTCGGTAATTTTGCGTTCTCCGCGGAACTCGAAATTACCCAAATTCCGCGAGCGGGATGGAATTTACTGCCCAGGCCTACTTTCTGCAACTCTCTTGCTTCTTTCTGCACGCCTTTTGCTTCTTTCTGCACCCCTTGTGCCTATTTCACACCCCTCTTCCCTCTTTCTGCACCCCTCTTGCCTCTTTCTGCACCTCTGTTCCTTCTTTCTGCACTTCTTTTGTTTCTTTCTGCAGCTCTCATGCTTCTTTCTGCTCCCCCTTGCCTCTTTCTCCAACCCTCTTACCTCTTTCTGCACCCCTGTAGCCCCTTTCTGCACTTCTGTTCCTTCTTTCTGCACTTCTTTTGTTTCTTTCTGCACGTCTCCTGCTTCTTTCTGCACCCCTCGTGCCTCTTTCTGCACCCCTCTTCCCTCTTTTTGCACCCCTCTTGCCTCTTTCTGCACCTCTCTTGCTTCTTTCTGCACTCCTCTTGCTTCTTTCTACACCTCTCTTGCTTCTTTCTGTACCACTTGTGCTTCTTTCTGCACCCCTCATCCCTCTTTCTACACCCCTCTTGCCTCTTTCTGCACCTCTGTTCCTTCTTTCTGCACTTGTTTTGTTTCTTTCTGCACCTCTCTTGCTTCTTTCTGCACCCCTCTTGCCACTTTCTCCACCCCTGTTCCCCCTTTTTGCTTCTCTGTTGCTTCTTTCTGCACTTCTCTTGCCTTTTTCTCCATCCCTCATCCCTCTTTCTGCACCTTTGTTGCCTCTTTCTGCACTTCTCTTGCTTCCTTCTGCACCTCTGTCCCTTCTTTCTGCAACCCTTGTGCCTCTTTCTGCACCCCTCTTTCCTCTTTCTGCACCCCTTTTGCCTCTTTCTACACTTCTGTTCCTTCTTTCTGCACTTCTTTTGTTTCTTGCTGCAACTCTCTTGCTTCTTTCTGCACGCCTTTTGCTTCTTTCTGCACCCCTCTTGCCTATTTCACACCCCTCTTCCCTCTTTCTGCCGCCCCTTGCCTCTTTCTGCACCTCTGTTCCTTCTTTCTGCACTTCTTTTGTTTCTTTCTGCACCTCTCTTGTTTCTTTCAGTATCCCTCTTGCCTCTTTCTGCACCTCTGTTCCTTCTTTCTGCACTTCTTTTGTTTCTTTCTGCACCTCTCGCTTCTTTCTGCACCCCTTTTGCCTCTTTCTGCACCCCTCTTGCCTCTTTCTGCACCTCTGTTCCTTCTTTCTGACTTCTTTTGTTTCTTTCTGCAGCTCTCTTGGTTGTTTCTGCACCTCCTTGCTTCTTTCTCCACCCCTCTTCCCTCTTTCTTCGCCCTTGTTGCCTCTTTCTGCACTTCTGTTCCTTCTTTCTGCACTTCTTTTGTTACTTTCTGCATATCTCTTGCTTCTTTCTGCACCCCTCATGCCTCTTTTGCACCCCTCTTCCCTCTTTTTGCACCCTCTTGCCTCTTTCTGCACCTCTGTTCCTTCTTTCTGCACTTCTTTTGTTTCTTTCTGCAGCTCTCATGCTTCTTTCTGCTCCCCCTTGCCTCTTTCTCCACCCCTCTTACCTCTTTCTGCACCCCTGTAGCCCCTTTCTGCACTTCTGTTCCTTCTTTCTGCACTTCTTTGTTTCTTTCTGCACGTCTCCTGCTTCTTTCTGCACCCTCGTGCCTCTTTCTGCACCCCTCTTCCCTCTTTTTGCACCCCTCTTGCCTCTTTCTGCACCTCTCTTGCTTCTTTCTGCACTCCTCTTGCTTCTTTCTACACCTCTCTTGCTTCTTACTGTACCACTTGTGCTTCTTTCTGCACTCCTCATCCCTCTTTCTACACCCCTCTTGCCTCTTTCTGCACCTCTGTTCCTTCTTTCTGCACTTGTTTTGTTTCTTTCTGCACCTCTCTTGCTTCTTTCTGCACCCCTCTTGCCACTTTCTCCACCCCTGTTCCCCCTTTTTGCTTCTCTGTTGCTTCTTTCTGCACTTCTCTTGCCTTTTTCTCCATCCCTCATCCCTCTTTCTGCACCTCTGTTGCCTCTTTCTGCACTTCTCTTGCTTCCTTCTGCACCTCTGTCCCTTCTTTCTGCAACCCTTGTGCCTCTTTCTGCACCCCTCTTTCCTCTTTCTGCACCCCTTTTGCCTCTTTCTGCACTTCTGTTCCTTCTTTCTGCACTTGTTTTGTTTCTTGCTGCACCTCTCTTGCTTCTTTCAGTATCCCTCTTGCCTCTTTCTGCACCTCTGTTCCTTCTTTCTGCACTTCTTTTGTTTCTTTCTGCACTTCTCTTGCTTCTTTCTGTACCCCCTTGCCTGATTCTGCACCCCTCTTCCCTCTTTCTGCACCCTCTTGCCTCTTTCTGCACCTCTGTTCCTTCTTTCTGCACTTCTTTTGTTTTTTCTGCACCTCTCCTGTTTCTTTCTGTATCCCTCTAGCCTCTTTCTCCACCCCACTTCCCCTTTCTGCATCTCTGTTGCTTTTTATGCATTTCTCTTGCTTCTTTCTGCATCTCTCTTGCTTCTTTCTGCACCCCTCTTGCCTCTTTCTGCACCCCTCATCCCTAATTATGCAGTCCTCTTGCCTTTTTCTGCACCTCTGTTGCTTCTTTCTGCACTTCTTTTGCTTCTTTCTGCACCTCTGTCCCTTCTTTCTGCAACCGTTGTGCCTCTTTCTGTACCCCTTCCCTCTTTCTGCACCCCTCTTGCCTCTTTCTGCACCTCTGTTCCTTCTTTCTGCACTTCTTTTGTTTCTTTCTGCTAGGGTGGGCGGAATTTGCGTAGTTGTGCTACGCAAAGCTCCAGCAAACGGTAAAAATCTCAGCGAGCACGCAAAAATTCCACAAAGCCACGGATCGCGGAATTTTCGGTAATTTTGCGTTCTCCGCGGAATGCGAAATTACCCAAATTCCGCGAGCGGGATGGAATTTACTGCCCAGGCCTACTTTCTGCAACTCTCTTGCTTCTTTCTGCACGCCTTTTGCTTCTTTCTGCACCCCTTGTGCCTATTTCACACCCCTCTTCCCTCTTTCTGCACCCCTCTTGCCTCTTGCCTCTTTCTGCACCTCTGTTCCTTCTTTCTGCACTTCTTTTGTTTCTTTCTGCAGCTCTCATGCTTCTTTCTGCTCCCCCTTGCCTCTTTCTCCACCCCTCTTACCTCTTTCTGCACCCCTGTAGCCCCTTTCTGCACTTCTGTTCCTTCTTTCTGCACTTCTTTTGTTTCTTTCTGCACGTCTCCTGCATCTTTCTGCACCCCTCGTGCCTCTTTCTGCACCCCTCTTCCCTCTTTTTGCACCCCTCTTGCCTCTTTCTGCACCTCTCTTGCTTCTTTCTGCACTCCTCTTGCTTCTTTCTACACCTCTCTTGCTTCTTTCTGTACCACTTGTGCTTCTTTCTGCACCCCTCATCCCTCTTTCTACACCCTCTTGCCTCTTTCTGCACCTCTGTTCCTTCTTTCTGCACTTGTTTTGTTTCTTTCTGCACCTCTCTTGCTTCTTTCTGCACCCCTCTTGCCACTTTCTCCACCCCTGTTCCCCCTTTTTGCTTCTCTGTTGCTTCTTTCTGCACTTCTCTTGCCTTTTTCTCCATCCCTCATCCCTCTTTCTGCACCTTTGTTGCCTATTTCTGCACTTCTCTTGCTTCCTTCTGCACCTCTGTCCCTTCTTTCTGCAACCCTTGTGCCTCTTTCTGCACCCCTCTTTCCTCTTTATGCACCCCTTTGCCTCTTTCTGCACTTCTGTTCCTTCTTTCTGCACTTCTTTTGTTTCTTGCTGCAACTCTCTTGCTTCTTTCTGCACGCCTTTTGTTTCTTTATGCACCCCTCTTGCCTATTTCACACCCCTCTTCCCTCTTTCTGCCGCCTCTTGCCTCTTTCTGCACCTCTGTTCCTTCTTTCTGCACTTCTTTTGTTTCTTTCTGCACCTCTCTTGTTTCTTTCAGTATCCCTCTTGCCTCTTTCTGCACCTCTGTTCCTTCTTTCTGCACTTCTTTTGTTTCTTTCTGCACCTCTCGCTTCTTTCTGCACCCCTTTTGCCTCTTTCTGCACCCCTCTTGCCTCTTTCTGCACCTCTGTTCCTTCTTTCTGACTTCTTTTGTTTCTTTCTGCACCTCTCTTGGTTGTTTCTGCACCTCCTTGCCTCTTTCTCCACCCCTCTTCCCTCTTTCTTCGCCCTTGTTGCCTCTTTCTGCACTTCTGTTCCTTCTTTCTGCACTTCTTTTGTTACTTTCTGCATATCTCTTGCTTCTTTCTGCACCCCTCATGCCTCTTTTGCACCCCTCTTCCCTCTTTTTGCACCCCTCTTGCCTCTTTCTGCACCTCTGTTCCTTCTTTCTGCACTTCTTTTGTTTCTTTCTGCAGCTCTCATGCTTCTTTCTGCTCCCCCTTGCCTCTTTCTCCACCCCTCTTACCTCTTTCTGCACCCCTGTAGCCCCTTTCTGCACTTCTGTTCCTTCTTTCTGCACTTCTTTTGTTTCTTTCTGCACGTCTCCTGCTTCTTTCTGCACCCCTCGTGCCTCTTTCTGCACCCCTCTTCCCTCTTTTTGCACCCCTCTTGCCTCTTTCTGCACCTCTCTTGCTTCTTTCTGCACTCCTCTTGCTTCTTTCTACACCTCTCTTGCTTCTTACTGTACCACTTGTGCTTCTTTCTGCACTCCTCATCCCTCTTTCTACACCCCTCTTGCCTCTTTCTGCACCTCTGTTCCTTCTTTCTGCACTTGTTTTGTTTCTTTCTGCACCTCTCTTGCTTCTTTCTGCACCCCTCTTGCCACTTTCTCCACCCCTGTTCCCCCTTTTGCTTCTCTGTTGCTTCTTTCTGCACTTCTCTTGCCTTTTTCTCCATCCCTCATCCCTCTTTCTGCACCTCTGTTGCCTCTTTCTGCACTTCTCTTGCTTCCTTCTGCACCTCTGTCCCTTCTTTCTGCAACCCTTGTGCCTCTTTCTGCACCCCTCTTTCCTCTGTCTGCACCCCTTTTGCCTCTTTCTGCACTTCTGTTCCTTCTTTCTGCACTTGTTTTGTTTTTTGCTGCAACTCTCTTGCTTCTTTCAGTATCCCTCTTGCCTCTTTCTGCACCTCTGTTCCTTCTTTCTGCACTTCTTTTGTTTCTTTCTGCACTTCTCTTGCTTCTTTCTGTACCCCCTTGCCTGATTCTGCACCCCTCTTCCCTCTTTCTGCACCCCTCTTGCCTCTTTCTGCACCTCTGTTCCTTCTTTCTGCACTTCTTTTGTTTTTCTGCACCTCTCCTGTTTCTTTCTGTATCCCTCTTGCCTCTTTCTCCACCCCACTTCCCCCTTTCTGCTTCTCTGTTGCTTTTTATGCATTTCTCTTGCTTCTTTCTGCATCTCTCTTGCTTCTTTCTGCACCCCTCTTGCCTCTTTCTGTACCCCTCATCCCTAATTATGCAGTCCTCTTGCCTTTTTCTGCACCTCTGTTGCTTCTTTCTGCACTTCTTTTGCTTCTTTCTGCACCTCTGTCCCTTCTTTCTGCAACCGTTGTGCCTCTTTCTGTACCCCTTCCCTCTTTCTGCACCCCTCTTGCCTCTTTCTGCACCTCTGTTCCTTCTTTCTGCACTTCTTTTGTTTCTTTCTGCTAGGGGTGGGCGGAATTTGCGTAGTCGCGCTACGCAAAGCTCCTGCAAATGCTAACAATCTCTGCGAGCACGCATAAATTCCACAAAGCCACGGATCGCGGAATTTTCGGTAATTTTGCGTTCTCCTCTGAATGCAAATTACCTAAATTCATGAGCGGGATGGAATTTACTGCCCAGGACTACTTTCTGCAACTCTCTTGCTTCTTTCTGCACGCCTTTTGCTTCTTTCTGCACCCCTTGTGCCTATTTCACACCCCTCTTCCCTCTTTCTGCACCTCTTGCCTCTTGCCTCTTTCTGCACCTCTGTTCCTTCTTTCTGCACTTCTTTTGTTTCTTTCTGCAGCTCTCTATGCTTCTTTCTGCTCTCCCTTGCCTCTTTCTCCACCCCTCTTATCTCTTTCTGCACCCCTGTAGCCCCTTTCTGCACTTCTGTTCCTTCTTTCTGCACTTCTTTTGTTTCTTTCTGCACGTCTCCTGCTTCTTTCTGCACCCCTCGTGCCTCTTTCTGCACCCCTCTTCCCTCTTTTTGCACCCCTCTTGCCTCTTTCTGCACCTCTCTTGCTTCTTTCTGCACTCCTCTTGCTTCTTTCTACACCTCTCTTGCTTCTTTCTGTACCACTTGTGCTTCTTTCTGCACCCTCATCCCTCTTTCTGCACCCCTCTTGCCTCTTTCTGCACCTCTGTTCCTTCTTTCTGCACTTCTTTTGTTTCTTTCTGCACCTCTCTTGCTTCTTTCTGCACCCCTCTTGCCACTTTCTCCACCCCTGTTCCCCCTTTTTGCGTCTCTGTTGCTTCTTTCTGCACTTCTCTTGCCTCTTTCTCCATCCCTCATCCCTGTTGCCTCTTTCTGCACCTCTGTTGCTTCCTTCTGCACCTCTGTCCCTTCTTTCTGCAACCCTTGTGCCTCTTTCTGCACCCCTCTTCCCTCTTTCTGCACCCCTTTTGCCTCTTTCTGCACTTCTGTTCCTTCTTTCTGCACTTCTTTTGTTTCTTGCTGCAACTCTCTTGCTTCTTTCTGCACGCCTTTTGCTTCTTTCTGCACCCCTTGTGCCTATTTCACACCCCTCTTCCCTCTTTCTGCACCCCTCTTGCCTCTTTCTGCACCTCTGTTCCTGCTTTCTGCACTTCTTTTGTTTCTTTCTGCTCCTCTCTTGTTTCTTTCAGTATCCCTCTTGCCTCTTTCTGCACCTCTGTTCCTTCTTTCTGCACTTCTTTTGTTTCTTTCTGCACCTCTTGCTTCTTTCTGCACCCCTTTTGCCTCTTTCTGCACCCCTCTTGCCTCTTTCTGCACCTCTGTTCCTTCTTTCTGACTTCTTTTGTTTCTTTCTGCAGCTCTGTTGCTTGTTTCTGCACTCCCTTGCCTCTTTCTCCACCCCTCTTCCCTCTTTCTGCACCCCTGTTGCCCCTTTCTGCACTTATGTTCCTTCTTTCTGCACTTCTTTTGTTACTTTCTGCATATCTCTTGCTTCTTTCTGCACCCCTCATGCCTCTTTTGCACCCCTCTTCCCTCTTTTTGCACCCCTCTTGCCTCTTTCTGCACCTCTGTTCCTTCTTTCTGCACTTCTTTTGTTTCTTTCTGCAGCTCTCATGCTTCTTTCTGCTCCCCTTGCCTCTTTCTCCACCCTCTTGCCTCTTTCTGCACCCCTGTAGCCCCTTTCTGCACTTCTGTTCCTTCTTTCTGCCCTTCTTTTGTTTCTTTCTGCACGTCTCCTGCTTCTTTCTGCACCCCTCGTGCCTCTTTCTGCACCCCTCTTCCCTCTTTTTGCACCCCTCTTGCCTCTTTATGCACCTCTATTGCTTCTTTCTGTACTCCTCTTGCTTCTATCTACACCTCTCTTGCTTCTTTCTGCACCACTTGTGCTTCTTTCTGCACCCCTCATCCCTCTTTCTGCACCCCTCTTGCCTCTTTCTGCACCTCTGTTCCTTCTTTCTGCACTTGTTTTGTTTCTTTCTGCACCTCTCTTGCTTCTTTCTGCACCCCTCTTGCCACTTTCTCCACCCCTGTTCCCCCTTTTGCTTCTCTGTTGCTTCTTTCTGCACTTCTCTTGCCTTTTTCTCCATCCCTCATCCCTCTTTCTGCACCTCTGTTGCTTCTTTCTGCACTTCTCTTGCTTCCTTCTGCACCTCTGTCCCTTCTTTCTGCAACCCTTGTGCCTCTTTCTGCACCCCTCTTTCCTCTTTCTGCACCCCTTTGCCTCTTTCTGCACTTCTGTTCCTTCTTTCTGCACTTGTTTTGTTTCTTGCTGCACCTCTCTTGCTTCTTTCTGTATCCCTCTTGCCTCTTTCTGCACCTCTGTTTCCTTCTTTCTGCACCTCTCTTGCTTCTTTCTGCACCTCTCTGCCTTCTTTCTGCACCCCTCTTGCCTCTTTCTGCACCTCTGTTCCTTCTTTCTGCACTTCTTTTGTTTCTTTCTGCAGCTCTCATGCTTCTTTCTGCCCCCTTGCCTCTTTCTCCACCCCTCTTACCTCTTTCTGCACCCCTGTAGCCCCTTTCTGCACCTCTGTTCCTTCTTTCTGCACTTCTTTTGTTTCTTTCTGCACGTCTCTTGCTTCTTTCTGCACCCCTCGTGCCTCTTTCTGCACCCCTCTTCCCTCTTTCTGCACCTCTCTTGCCTCTTTCTGCACCTCTCTTGCTTCTTTCTGCACTCTCTTGCTTCTTTCTGCACCTCTCTTGCTTCTTTCTGCACCACTTGTGCTTCTTTCTGCACCCTCATCCCTCTTTCTACACCCCTCTTGCCTCTTTCTGCACCTCTGTTCCTTCTTTCTGCACTTGTTTTGTTTCTTTCTGCACCTCTCTTGCTTCTTTCTGCACCCTCTTGCCACTTTCTCCACCCCTGTTCCCCCTTTTTGCGTCTCTGTTGCTTCTTTCTGCACTTCTCTTGCCTCTTTCTCCACCCCTCATCACTCTTTCTGCACCTCTGTTGCTTATTTCTACACTTCTCTTGCTTCTTTCTGCACCTCTGTCCCTTCTTTCTGCAACGCTTGTGCCTCTTTTTGCACCCCTCTTTCCTCTTTCTGCACCCCTCTTGCCTCTTTCTGCACCTCTGTTCCTTTTTTCTGCACTTCTTTTGTTTCTTTCTGCAACTCTCTTGCTTCTTGCTGCACGCCTTTGCTTCTTTATGCACCCCTCTTGCCTATTTCACACCCCTCTTCCCTCTTTCTGCACCCCTCTTGCCTCTTTCTGCACCTCTGTTCCTTCTTTCTGCACTTCTTTTGTTTCTTTCTGCACCTCTCTTGTTTCTTTCAGTATCCCTCTTGCCTCTTTCTGCACCTCTGTTCCTTCTTTCTGCACTTCTTTTGTTTCTTTCTGCACCTCTCGCTTCTTTCTGCACCCCTTTTGCCTCTTTCTGTACCCCTCTTGCCTCTTTCTGCACCTCTGTTCCTTATTTCTGACTTCTTTTGTTTCTTTCTGCAGCTCTTGCTTGTTTCTGCACCCCCTTGCCTCTTTCTCCACCCCTCTTCCCTCTTTCTTGCGCCCTTCGTTGCCTCTTTCTGCACTTCTGTTCCTTCTTTCTGCACCTCTTTTGCTTCTTTCTGCACTATCTCTTGCTTCTTTCTGCACCCCTCATGCCTCTTTCTGCACCCCTCTTCCCTCTTTCTGCACCCCTCTTGCCTCTTTCTGCACCTCTGTTCCTTCTTTCTGCACTTCTTTTGTTTCTTTCTGCAGCTCTCATGCTTCTTTCTGCACCCCCTTGCCTCTTTCTCCACCCCTCTTCCCTCTTTCTGCACCCCTGTTGCCCCTTTCTGCACTTCTGTTCCTTCTTTCTGCACTTCTTTTGTTTCTTTCTGCACATCTCCTGCTTCTTTCTGCACTCCTCGTGCCTCTTTCTGCACCCCTCTTCCCTCTTTTTGCACCCCTCTTGCCTCTTTCTGCACCTCTGTTGCTTCTTTCTGCACTCCTCTTGCTTCTTTCTACACCTCTCTTGCTTCTTTCTGCACCACTTGTGCTTCTTTCTGCACCTCTCATCCCTCTTTCTGTACCCCTCTTGCCTCTTTCTGCACCTCTGTTCCTTCTTTCTGCACTTGTTTTGTTTCTTTCTGCACCTCTCTTGCTTCTTTCTGCACCCCTCTTGCCACTTTCTCCACCCTGTTCCCCCTTTTGCTTCTCTGTTGCTTCTTTCTGCACTTCTCTTGCCTCTTTCTCCATCCCTCATCCCTCTTTCTGCACTCTGTTGCCTTTCTGCACCTCTGCTTCCTTCTGCACCTCTGTCCTTCTTTCTGCAACCCTTGTGCCTCTTTCTGCACCCCTCTTCCCTCTTTCTGCACCCCTTTTGCCTCTTTCTGCACTTCTGTTCCTTCTTTCTGCACTTGTTTTGTTTCTTGCTGCAACTCTCTTGCTTCTTTCAGTATCCCTCTTGCCTCTTTCTGCACCTCTGTTCCTTCTTTCTGCACTTCTTTTGTTTCTTTCTGCACCTCTCGCTTCTTTCTGCACCCCATTTGCCTCTTTCTGCACCCCTTGTGCCTATTTCACACCCCTCTTCCCTCTTTCTGCACCCCTCTTGCCTCTTTCTGCACCTCTGTTCCTTCTTTCTGCACTTCTTTTGTTTCTTTCTGCTCCTCTCTTGTTTCTTTCAGTATCCCTCTTGCCTCTTTCTGCACCTCTGTTCCTTCTTTCTGCACTTCTTTTGTTTCTTTCTGCACCTCTCGCTTCTTTCTGCACCCCTTTTGCCTCTTTCTGCACCCCTCTTGCCCCTTTCTGCACTTCTGTTCCTTCTTTCTGACTTCTTTTGTTTCTTTTTGCAGCTCTCTTGCTTGTTTCTGCACCTCCTTGCCTCTTTCTCCACCCCTCTTCCCTCTTTCTTCAACCCTGTTGCCTCTTTCTGCACTTCTGTTCCTTCTTTCTGCACTTCTTTTGTTACTTTCTGCATATCTCTTGCTTCTTTCTGCACCCCTCATGCCTCTTTTTGCACCCCTCTTGCCTCTTTCTGCACCTCTGTTGCTTCTTTCTGCACTACTTTTGCTTCTTTTTGTACCTCTTTGCTTATTTCTGCACCACTCGTGCTTCTTTCTGCACCCTTCTTCCCTCTTTCTGCACCCTTCTTGCCTCTTTCTGCACCTCTGTTCCTTCTTTCTGCTCTTCTTTTATTTATTTCTGCACCTCTCTTGCTTCTTTCTGCACCCCTCTTGCCACTTTCTCCACCCCTGTTCCCCCTTTATGCATCTCTGTTGCTTGTTTCTGCACTTCTCTTCCCTCTTTCTCCACCCCTCATCTCTTTCTCTACCCCTCATCCCTCTTTCTGCACCTCTGTTGCTTCCTTCTGCACGTCTCTTGCTTCTTTCTGCACCTCTGTCCCTTCTTTCAGCAACCCTTGTGCCTCTTTCTGCACCCCTCTTTCTGTACCCCTCTTGCATCTTTCTGCACCTCTGTTCCTTCTTTCTTCACTTCTTTTGTTTCTTTCTGCACCTCTCTTGCTTCTTTCTGCACCCCTCTTGCCTCTTTCTCCACCCCTCTTACCCCTTTCTGCATCTCTGTTGCTTCTTTCTGTACTTCTGTTGCCTCTTTCTCTACCCCTCTTCCCTTGTTCTGCACCTCTGTTGCTTCTTTCTGCACTTTTCTTACTTCTTTCTGCACCCCTCGTGCCTCTTTCTGTACCCCTTGTGCCTCTTTCTGCACCTCTCTTCTCTCATTCTGCACTCCTCTTCCTTCTTCAAGCACCTCTGTTGCTTCTTTCTGCACTTCTCTTGCTTCTTTCTGCACCACTCGTGCCTCTTTCACACCCCTCTTCCCTCTTTCTGCACCCCTTTTCCCTCTTTCTGCACCTTTCTTGCCTCTCTCTGCACCTCTGTTCCTTCTTTCTGCACTTCTTTTGTTTCTTTCTGCACCTCTCTTGCTTCTTTCTGCACCCCTCTTTCTCTACCCCTCTAACCCCTTTCTGCATCTCTGTTACTTGTTTCTGCACTTCTCTTGTCTCTTTCTCCATCCCTGTTCCCTCTTTCTGCACCTCTGTTGCTTCTTTCTGCACCTCTCTTGCTTCTTTCTTCACCCCTCGTGCCTCTTTCACACCCCTCTTTCCTCTTTATGCACCCTTCTTGCCTCTTTCTGCACCTCTGTTCCTTCTTTCTGCACTTCTTTTGTTTATTTCTGCACCTCTCTTGCTGCTTTCTGCACCCCTCTTCCCTCTTTCTGCAACCCTCTTCCCTCTTTCTGTACCCCTCTTGCCTCTTTCTGCACCTCTGTTCCTTCTTTCTGCACTTCTTTTGTTTCTTTCTGCACCTCTCTTGCTTCTTTCTGCACCCCCTTGCCTGCTTCTGCACCCCTCTTCCCTCTTTCTGCACCCCTCTTGTCTCTTTCTGCACCCCTCTTTCCTCTTTCTGCACCTCTGTTCCTTCTTTCTGCACTTCCTTTGTTTTTTTCTGCACCTCTCGCTTCTTTCTGCACCCCTTTTGCTTCTTTCTGCACCCCTCTTGTCTCTTTCTGCACCTCTGTTCCTTCTCTCTGCACTTGTTTTGTTTCTTTCTGCAGTTCTCTTGCTTCTTTCTGCACCCCCTTGCCTCTTTCTCCACCCCTGGTCTCTCTTTCTGCACCCCTGTTGCCTCTTTCTGCACCTCAGTTGCTTCTTTCTGCACTTCTCTTGCTTCTTTCTGCAACTCTCTTCCTTCTTTCTGCACCACTTGTGCTTCTTTCCGCACCGCTCTTACCTCTTTGCACCCCTCTTGCCCCTTTCTGCACCTCTGTTCCTTCTTTCTGCACTTCTTTTGTTTCTTTCTGCACCTCTCTTGCTTCTTTCTGCACCTTTATTGCCTCTTTCTGCACCCCTGTTCCCTTTTTCTGCACCTCTCTTGTCTGTTTCTGCAACTCTGTTGCCTCTTTCTGAAGTTCTCTTGTCTCCTTCTGCACCTCTGTTGGTTCTTTCTGCACTGCTCTTGCTTCTTTCTGCACCTCTTTTGCCTGTTTCTACACTTCTCTTGCCTCCTTCTGCACCTCTGTTGCTTCTGTCTGCACTTCTCTTGCCTCTTGCTGCACTCTTCTTGCCTCTTTCTGCACCTCTGTTGCTTCTTTCTGCACTTCTCTTGCTTCTTTCTGCATCCCTCCTGCCTCTTTCTGCACCTCTGTTGGTTCTTTCTGCACTGCTCTTGCTTCTTTCTGCACCTCTCTTACAAATTTCTGCACCCCTCTTGCCTCTTTCTGCACCCCTCTTCCCTCTTTCTGCACCTTTCTTGCCTCTCTCTGCACCCCTTCCCTCTTTCTGTACCCCTTTTGCCTGTTTATGCAACTCTCTTGCTTCTTTCTGTACTTCTCTCGCCTCTTTCTGTACTCAAATGGGAAGTGCAAGCTGTCAAGTTTAAAGGTCTGCGTGCTCTCGTGACTGAGGTATATATCTACTTGTATATGTATTCTTACATGTGTTATGCATCTGAAGATGATAGCTTAAAAAGTGGGTAACTTCTCCTATAGATGGTCAAATCTTCTCAGTTCTGCTCTGTCATTCAGTTGCACAGTCAGACATATCTTATGTATATAGGTATTATAGAGCCCTTAAAATATACAATTGAATACCCATGCACCCTGTATTATGAGCAGAAAGAAATGCATACACCTTTTTTTACACAAATTTACAGAGTATGCTGTTTGAAACACAGGTATTCAAGTGTTTGTATGTTTATTTTCATTTAACATGTCACAAGGTAAAAGCATAGACATGCATGCATACCTTCACAAACTGTCAGGCCCAGCTCCGCAGGATCCAGTCGAAGCAAACAAAGGTCCACCTCCTGATAGCACCAACACCCTGAAAGCAATATGTACAAGGTATTCGAGTGATCAGGCGAGGGAAAGGAGAGGGAAGGGACAGCAGTGGAATAGAACCTGAAACAACAAACATAGAGATATAAACAAAAGTATGATATCTACTCTCATATATATCTCGCTAAAGGATAACACATTTGTACCTGAATATAAACACTGAAGTAGATACAGTCCTTGGGCAATCTCAAATAGTGCACAAACCAATCCTGGACCTGAAACGATAAACACTCACAATCATTAATGCCTGCAGATTCGCACGACTCACAATTTGAATGAACCCACTCATGACCTAATACATACCCACAGGTTGTATTGCACACTCGGAGAAAGAGACCCCTTGAATTCCGTAGAATAATTACACCTTCCCCTTAGTGTAGGCAATATAACTTCAAAGCCAGACTCGAGAAGTATGCAAAGCCCCCCTTCTCAGGGAGTAGCAGTAACCCTATGGTTAATCGTCACCAATTAGAGATGCCTTCCTTCAGAGTACGAATCACAAACCAAGTCTTGTCACTTCCCAAATAATAATGGAAACAAAGAATGCAAACGGCAATATGCGGTTAACTCACCGCTGTATTCCGCTGTTCTCCTAGGGCTGAATCTGCACTATTTCCAATCCCAACGGCAATACGCGGTAATTACACCGCTGTATTCCGCTGGGTGAACATTCACCGAAGCCTGAATCCCGATTTAACCAGAGACGGCAATACGCGGTAGCACTGCCGTATTCCGCTACAGGATCACTGTCTCTGCACTCGAGACTTGAATCAAAGCAGGAAGCCGAACTCCAGGCTTCCTCAGTTTTCCTTACTGAGTACTCACTTGACTGACGCTGACCATCCGAGCAGCGGATCTCAGCACAAGGGAACTCTGAAGCAGGAACCCTCGTTGGCGCTTCCTTCCTCCGATCTCTCTCGGCCGAGAGAGATCAATCCAAAACAAAGCAGTGTTACGCGCAGCGTCCTGCGCGACGTGCTCGCCTAAATACCCATCCTCCCACGGGCATCATGGGAGTTGTAGTTCATTGGTCCCAGTAGTCCTTTTACGTGCTCGGTAGGCGCTGCAACGCATGATACCTGACACAAACTTGGTCAGACTTACAACAGTGATATGCTTAGGATTGCTGTTTTATATTTGGTAGGCCTAACATTCTGAGTAGTCGATTAATAGTGAAACTTCAAGAGAAAAATGAGGTTTAAGACATCTTCGAGCAGGATTAGTGATTAGGGTACTTTGTATGAGTCTGTTGTAAGGGACAGTCAAAGTAGGCCTCTTTCTGCACCTCTGTTGGTTCTTTCTGCATATCTCTTGCTTCTTTCTTCACCTTTCTTCCTCTTTCTGGACTTCTGTTGCCTCTTTCTGCATTTCTCTTGCTTCTTTCTGCACCTTTCTTCCTCTTTTTGCACCTCTCTTGCCTCTTTCTGCACTTCTCTTGCTTCTTTCTGCGCCTTTCTTCCTCTTTCTGCACATATCCTACCTATGTAGGCATAGTTAGAAATTAGCATTTAAAAAACCTTTGAAATTCACTGAAAAAAACATAGGTTTCAGGGACATTATACTTAGAAATTAGCATTTAAAAAACCATAGAAATTCACTGAAAAAAACACAGTTTTCAGGGACATTATAGTTAGTTGGCCATTTCACTGGTACAAAACCAGAGAAATTCGGCCGTTATAGTTAGTTGAGCTAACTATAACTCGCGCCCCCACAATGCACTGCTGATGACATCACATATTTCATCACTCATGACATGGTCAGTGACATCACTGATGACATCTCAAATGACATCACTGATGACACCATCCACATGCTAATCTGATGCACCTCCTTACAGCCTAATATAACCTTTGATACACCCACTCTAAAATACAGACTGCCATTCTCGAAACCATAGACACACCAATACCAGTTACTACATACCCACTCACTGATTCCTAGGTCTACACACACATCCACTCCCTCATCCATACAGTCACTCATACATGCAGTCACTCATCAATACAGCCACTATCATATGCACTCATACACCCATACAGACACTCACACACCGCCACTCACCCATAGAGTTACTCACACAGCTAGTCAGTCATGCAAAGAATCAATCACACTCCCATTTACTCACCTACACAGTTATACGCACACCACCTCACTTATTTATACAGATACTAACACATACTTACTCTCCTATGCAATCACTGACACAAGCACACACTCATCCATACAGCCACTCTCACAATCACTCACTCTCACATATAATCATTTATATACTCCAACACTCACATATACTGCCTTTCACATATGTAGTTACTCACACATGTACCATTGAGACAGCCATTCACTCACCAACACGGCCATACATACACTCACCCACCCATACAGCCCCTCACAGATGCACTCTTGAACCCATACACCCAGTAAATCACCCACTCACACATCCATGCAGGGAGTCACACACACCCCACCCACCCACACAGACACTGAGGCACCCATTCAGGTACTCAGACAACCAATCAAAAACCCATATAGGCACTCATGTAGCTACTCACCAACCCAAGCAGCCACTTACACACCAACTGACAGACTGATACAGACATTCATACAGATTAGTCAGTCACCCATATATTAATAAGACACGTTTAATCACTCACTTATACAGTCAGTCATGCACCTATTAAATCATCCATTCAGACACTCATACACCCACTCATTCTTCAATACACCTTGGCATATATATATATAAAACATATTTAAACTTTTTAGAAACACTCAGTCACTGGATGATGTCATCAGTGATGTCATTTGAGATGTCATCAGTGATGTCATCAGTGATGTCATTGACCATGTCATGAGTGATGTAATATGTGATGTCATCAGCAGTGCATTGCGGGGGTGCGAGTTATAGTTAGCTCAACTATTGTACGAGTGAAATGACCAACTAACTATAACGTCCCTGAAACCTGACGTTTTTCAGTGAAATTCTATGGTTTTTTAAATGCTAATTTCTAACTATAACGTCCCTGAAACCTATGGTTTTTTCAGTGAATTTCTATGGTTTTTTAAATGATAATTTCTAACTATAACATCCCTGAAACCTATGGTTTTTTCAGTGACTATATACATAGATATATTTATATATATATATGTATATATATATTCACTGAAAAAAACAAAGGTTAGAGGGACGTTATAGTTAGCAAATAGAAATAAAGAAAAACTCAGAAATTCACTGAAAAAACAAAGGTTACAGGGACATTATAGTTAGGGTCAGTTTTACTCGTACAAAACCAGTGAAATTCGGCAGTTATAGTTACCTGAGCTAACTATAACTTATGCCCTCACAATGCACAGCTTATGACCTAACATATTAAATCACTTATAACATGGTCAGTGACATCATGTTCTTGGGGGCCAACTACCCCTCCAGTCACCTCCAGTAAGACCCACACAGCTGGATTGCTGAGAGGCTGTCAGAGGCCGTGCACCCTTTCTCCACCACTCTGCAAATGCGCCTCCTGGTGCACTGCTAGCTGGGGGAAGTAGTCCACTTTAGTCCTGAGGCCCCCAGGAGTAAAACGGAATTCATTCACCCAACCAGAAGCCCGCCAGGAGGCGCATTTTCAAAGTGGTGGAGAAAGGGGGCGTGGCCTCCAAGTCCTCTCAGCAATCTCACTGTCTGGGACATACTGGAGGTAATAAGAGGGCTTGTTGGCCCCAAAAGACCCTCAGAATTCAAGGGGACTTCATTCCCCAACCACCTCTGCACCAGGAGGCCTGTTTGCAGATTGGTGGTGAATGGTGCGTGGCCTCTGGCAACTTGCTAGAGTTTTTTTTTTATTAAATATTTTTTTTAGGGAAGGGGGCTGAGCAGCCCCTTCCCTTGGCCAATTTCGTCCCTGGGGACCCAATTCCCCGGGGCCAGTCTTTTATGAAATGGGGGGGGGCCCAGGAACTCCATCCCCCAAGGCCTGGCCTTTTCCTTTATTATTTTCCTTTTTTTCCAAATAAAGGAAGGTCCGAGGTGCCCCACCTTTCCTCGGCCAATTTTGGCCCCGGGGACCACATCCCCTGGGGCCTCCCTTTTATTTTATTCTTTTTTTCTCCTGAGGCCAATGTCGGCCGCCGGGAACCCCCTCGCCAGGGGCCAGGCCTTTTTTTTAATGTAATTCAGAAAAGGGGAGTGGGGCCTATTTTGGCCCCGGGGACCCCATCCCCCAAGGCCAGGCCTTCATATTTTTTTTTAAATGGGGATGAGGGCCTGAGCACCCCCAAAATACACAAAGGAGAAACTCTACCTAAACCAATTTAAAGTATGCTATACGTCATATGTTTTATTGACCACTCTGGCTGGACCATCAACATAAATATTCACGTCATTCAAAACAGTGTAGTCATTACTTAATTTATTATTTTTTGACTTTTCAATACAAATATATTAATACATTCATAAATACATATCCTAGCTAAAGAATTTTTTGGGAAACCTCAGATCCCATTGCACAACTTCCACTCAACAACATGCATTCACCTTCATACTCAAACATTCTCACGCGAAACCACAAATACATACATTGCATATATACCAAAGAGGCATAATATGCACCAAGTCCCCTCACAGTAAATACCAGTGCACAATAAAGATTTTTTCTCAACTGAAAAATACAATAACCCACAGCTTTGTCTTACAATTAATTTAACATCATTACAAAGTAACCTTCAGAATAAATGTAATCAGAAAAAAATGTTGTCACATCAAAGGAGGACTTTTCAACATAATTCATCAGTTTTCAAAACTAGTAAACCAGGTGTATTCATGGAGGGAACTAATTAACAGCGCCGACGCGCGTTTCGGTGAAACACCCTTTCTTTTGGGTATCACCTTCTTCAGGGCGTATATGGTGTGTATTCAACAGAAAAGGCAATGGGACCTGTCGAGAACAAAATATGGATTATACTATTTCTTCACTGTAAATGCATAATTATTACAAGTATAATGATCATGGCTTATGTTCAATTAGTATAGTAAGTTAAACACATTAAAAAGCAATGGTCAAGCGCACAGAGGGTCACAATCTAAATTAAATAAATTTGCAAAAATCATAAAAATCTAAAAGAGACAACTGCACACCAGAATAGGACAAAATAAAGACAAAAATACACAGAAAAAATTACACAGGAGAAAAAGAGAAATAAGAATAAAAATAGAAATCAAACAAAGCACGTCAAAGAGATAGCTGAATAGTTCTGAATTGAAATCAAGTCAAAATCCAAATGTACTGCCACGAAATGTGACTGCCAAAGTAAGAATAACGGCAGCTAACAGTACAGCAAACCAGTATTCTGTAGCGACTAAATAGGCATGGCCTATGGTCAATAAGGAAACTGATAGCAGAATAGTTGAAAACACTGAATGAGTCACACTATGCCACATTTAAGTTTCACAAATGAAAATCATTAATACATACCTATCTTGCTAAGATAGGAAGATGCTGATAAAAATACAACTCTCCTTGGAGCAGAAGACCAAGGGCCGCTACTTGTTTTCAAAGAGTGTTGCCTATAATGGAGACGAAATCATAATGTCAAAGAGAGGTCTGGTTATATAAAAGATCCTAATTGCCAGATACTATCATCCAGCGGTTTAACACCTTACCGGAAAATGTTAAAGAGGCTCTAGGAGTTGCAGTTCGTCAGATTGTAGAGGGACACGCTGGGATGCGAGATGAATTCGTGATGAGAGTCGTTTAAAATCAAGCTATGATATGCGGAGGTTAGACTTCAGGAATGTTTTTGCAAAAGCGAACTCCGCCGAGGTTTTGTAACAGTAAAGCAACACCGTAACAATGTAGCCTGCTCGGAAACAGTGTTTCACTGGGCGCGTGTGTAAAAGCGCTGCCAAAAGTGAAAAAGCAATCTCTCACCTCCTTTCTACCGAGCGGTGGATGAATATAATTGCAGTATCCGTGCGAAGAGCATTTTCATAACTAATGCATTAAGAAAAGGAAATCAAGAGGGAAAGGAAAAATTAATTTATGCTGGACGCATCTTCAGCAAATAGTTAAGGAGCAATCAGACGTGCTGAAAAAATAATACCTCATAAGGACAGCTTCGTAACAATATGTCTCGTTCCATAATGTTTCTGTTCAAGACGTGGCCAAGAAAGATTCCCTGTCCGATAAAAACAATTTATGGGGGGAAGAGACAAGAACAATTAAAGTCATTTCACACGGAGTCTGCTAACTCAGTTTCTAGGTCGAATGGCCGTCATAGTGGCAAAAATGGATTACCTGGATTTAAGGAAATATACTGCGTGCGGCTGCAAGGAGGTAGAGCGTCCCGCTGGCAGAGGAACGGCCCGGGTGAAAAGCTAATTAACTCTGGCATTTAAATAGCCCAATAGTCTCATACATTGGCGTCCGCAACCAGAACAGGACGCAGAACACGCCGATACATGCCGCTTACTATCTCCTGTGAATTCTTAAAGGGGTACGGTCCCCAGCGGTGAATGAATCACCGAGAATATACACGAGCGCCGCGTTCACTAAACCTTGTGAATTTTTAAAGGGATAAGGTCCCCAACGGTGAATAAATCCGCAAGGGAGTGTCAAAATTTGATCAGTTCGGAGGCAGGAAGAAAGAGAGTTCGTGATCTAAAGTCTCGTTCTTAAAGTAGACAAAATCACTAAATACTGTGAGTATGGAGTGCTCGTATACAGAGAAAAAAAATTGAATAAAGGCCTAGAAAATGGCACATAAGCACAACTGAGGTTCTTGCAGATAATCAAAATGGGGCAAATGGGAGTCCCAGAAAGATTTTTAAGTGGCCAGCAAACACTAGTTGGGAAGAGGAAACCAAACTTAAGAAAAACTGAAAGGGCAATTTCTGGTAATAGCTAATGCGAAAGACTTAAAAATCGCATTTTCCCATGGTAGGGATTCGTTCAATCCTTTGTGCTTTGAGTCAAGCAGAAATATCCAAAATACTTCGCGCTTTCTGCGTATATTGGTACAGTCCAAGCCTTTCTGTTGGCGTATTTTTTCCAAAATAGTCCAACGGAGATCCTCCTCCGTATGGTTGGCTTCCGCCCAATGGCTGACCAGTGGCGCTGCAGGTTTGCATCTTCTAATGTTGGACTTATGTTCTCCCATCCTAATCCTGCATTCTCTAGCTGTTTCCCCTACATACGTTCAGTTGCAGGGGCACAGGATTGCAATAATGCAATTTGATGTCCTACAGTTCGTCATCTCTTTGAGTTGTATAGTGCGATTGTTTATGCAAATCTGATCTCTCACAATGGCATTGGCACATGCATGGCATGTTCCGCATTTGTGGTTTCCATTTATGGGACAATCCCCTGTGATTGATTTTTGGACGAATCCTTTCTGCTCCGGAATTTTAGCTTTGACCAATATGTTCCTCAAGTTTTTATTTCTGCGAAATGCAAAAAGTGGTTTGGGCATCCGTGATGTTTGACTATCCAAGTTAAGTAGATGCCATTGTGAATTCACAATTTGGCGGATTTTGTTGTCGATCGACGAATGTTTCGTAACACAGACTAGTTTGTCTGTCTGTTCTTGTCGTTTGGATTGGAAATAGAGTCACGGTTATAGAACCGTGCTCTCTTCAGGGCATCTCTAATCAATCTGTGGGGGTACCCTCTTTGTATGAATTTCTCCTTCATTAACTCAGCATTATATAGATAGTCCTTGATGGAAGTGCAGTTTCTACGAAGACGTAGAAACTGACTGAAAGGAATTCCATCCTTTTGGCTTCTCGGGTGGAAGCTACTGAAATGAAGGAGGGTGTTCTTGGCTGTGGGTTTGGTGTACAGGGACACCATCAGTTTGAAGTCCTGATGTCCCACCCACACATCCAGGAACTCCAGTTTATGGGTACTCATGTGTGCAGTGAACCTGAGATTGACATCAGCTGCATTAATCCATTGGATGAATTCATCCAGAGTCTCCTGGTCACCGTTCCAGATGAAAAAAATGTCATCTATGAACCGTGACCAGTGGCGGATGTTTTCAAAGAAAGGGGCAAGCTCGTTGTAAATGTTAAGTTGTTCAAAGTGCCCCATATAAAGACAGGCAACACTAGGAGCACAGGCTGCCCCCATGTTAACTCCTTGCACCTGCTGATAAAAGTTGCCATCAAATTCGAAGACATTTTCCTCAAGAACAATCTCCAGGCATTGAATCAAGAATCTACCATTATGTAGCGGCGTTTCGGTGTCGATAATGTCACTGACTACCCTCAATGCTTCTTTTTGTGGAATGTTGGAGTATAAAGATTCAACATCCAAGGTCACCAAAACCTCTTGTTCTTGATTGTACTGGAGTCCCTCTATCTTGGAGATAAAGTGCCCAGTATCTTTCACATATGATGGAAGGGCCGTCACCAACGGCTGTAAAAATTGATCGATGTATTTTGGTAATGGTTTGGTGGCTGATCCAATGGTTGACACAATCGGTCTCATAGGGGGGTCCAATTGATCCTTATGGGTTTTTGGTATCCCGTACATTATCGGGATAGGTGTGTGTGTAGGGGTGAGATATTCCGCCTCCTTTTGGCAGATCTCTCCTCTCTCTACTGCACACTCTACTGCGCGAAGAATCCTACGCTTTACTCTGGGTTCAGGGTTGACAGTGATCTTGAGATAGTGTCTCGGTGATCCAAGCAGGTCACCCATTTTCTCTTTGTATTTGCTGGTATCAAAGATGACAATGCCTCCCCCCCTGTCGCAAGGTTTAATAGTAAGGTCACTATTTTTCTTGAGAGTGTTGAGGGCGGCATTTCCCTCCTTGGATATATTATAGGAGGGATTTGGTACATATTTAATGACTTTCTGGATTTTGTTGAGAACTGCCTTTTCGAACATATTTACCTCTATGCCCACAAGGTCAATGCTAGGAGTAAAACTGGATGGTGGTTTCAGCCCAGATAGGTTATTGATGTCAGTGATGGTGTTTCTATTTTGAAAGTATGTCCTGAGTCTCACCCTTCGAAAAAAGGCATGCAGGTCTTTCATAAGTTCACATCTGTTTATATTGGTAGATGGAACAAAAGAAAGCCCTTTGGTAAGAAGCGCTTTGGTAGAACAGTCCATTTGGTGGGTTGACAAATTGAATACCGGTATATTATTTATGTTCGCCAATACTGATGTTGGCGTGTCTGTATGTATCTCTGTGGTTGTACCTGTTCTAGATACTGACCCCTCTGCTGTTGGTTCTGGTGCTGATTCTGATATCGGTTCTGATAGCGGGGGCAGTAATTGCCCCATCGATTTCCAGATGTGGGTCTCTCAGATTCCTGTCTATGCTGAGGGTTACGATAGGGAGGGCCCTCGATATCCGAATCTGTCGTATCTGAAAAGGTGGTAATGCGTCTATTGCCCCAATTCGAATTGGTACTACTGGTGGCGTTCTCACCGTTTGGAGAGTAGAAATTTTCAGTGAGGAACGGATACACACGTTCCTGGGAAAAAAGTCTAATATCTTTTCTGAGTTTCTCAGTTTTTCTCTTGAGCAGATACTCACAGAAGGAATCCAATTCAATTGTGATTTCCTCCAATTTATTTTTACCCTCTTCTACACTATTGGACTGCTTCAGCTTCTCCTCTAATTCCTGGTTTTCTTTATTGTGTAACTGGACCACCTCTCTGGCCGTCTCGATAATGAGAATCATCCAGTCCGTGGAACATCTATTGGAGATGAGAGCCCACTTTTCCAGGAACTGTCTGATTTCCACAAATAGCCCAGGGATATTTCTCATCCTGAGACCAATAGGGATGGTGCCGGCTTTTAAATACTCAAGCATGAAGTTAGCATGCGACTCAGTACGTTTTGTTTTTTTCTTTAGGTTGAAAAGCTTGGTCCATTCCTCGTTAAGGCCTTTGGACAAAGTGAGTGGCCTATCCCCCTCGGAGGTCTGACCTAGTAAGAGGGCAAAATCTTCGTCAGTAAAACCAAAGGTCTTTATACTACCCATGGAAAATATCAGATTCAGAATTTTAGAATAAGAGAATAATAACAAAAAAGATTAAAAACAATTTGGAAAAAACAGTGACACATGTGCAGATGTCTCTGGAAGGGGACCAATAGGTCATGCAAGCAAACCCCACAACACAAGGGCCGGGAAGAAACAACCACTATAAACAAGGGGACCCCTGAGTTAGGATGTATGTAGAGAAGCAGGGGGAGAACAGCCAAAATACACAAAGGAGAAACTCTACCTAAACCAATATAAAGTATGCTATACGTCATATGTTTTATTGACCACTCTGGCTGGACCATCAACATAAATATTCACGTCATTCAAAACAGTGTAGTCATTACTTAACTTATTATTTTTTGACTTTTCAATACAAATATATTAATACATTCATAAATACATATCCTAGCTAAAGAATTTTTTTGGAAACCTCAGATCCCATTGCACAACTTCCACTCAACAACATGCATTCACCTTCATACTCAAACATTCTCACGTGAAACCACAAATACATACATCGCATATATACCAAAGAAGCATAATATGCACCAAGTCCCCTCACAGTAAATACCAGTGCACAATAAAGATTTTTTCTCAACTGAAAAATACAACAACCCACAGCTTTGTCTTACAATTAATTTAACATCATTACAAAGTAACCTTCAGAATAAATGTAGTCAGAAAAAAATGTTGTCACATCAAAGGAGGACTTTTCAACATAATTCATCAGTTTTCAAAACAAGTAAACCAGGTGTATTCATGGAGGGAACTAATTAACAGCGCCGACGCGCGTTTCGGTGAAACACCCTTTCTTTTGGGTATCACCTTCTTCAGGGCGCATATGGTGTGTATTCAACAAAAAAGGCAATGGGACCTGTCGAGAACAAAATATGGATTATACTATTTCTTCACTGTAAATGCATAATTATTACAAGTATAATGATCATGGCTTATGTTCAATTAGTATAGTAAGTTAAACACATTAAAAAGCAATGGTCAAGCGCACAGAGGGTCACAATCTAAATTAAATAAATTTGCAAAAATCATAAAAATCTAAAAGTGACAACTGCACACCAGAATAGGACAAAATAAAGACAAAATTACACAGAAAAAATTACACAAGAGAAAAAGAGAAATAAGAATAAAAATAGAAATCAAACAAAGCACGTCAAAGAGCTAGCTGAATAGTTCTGAATTGAAATCAAGTCAAAATCCAAATGTCCTGCCACGAAATGTGACTGCCAAAGTAAGAATAACGGCAGCTAACAGTACAGCAAACCAGTATTCTGTAGCGACTAAATAGGCATGGCCTATGGTCAATAAGGAAACTGATAGCAGAATAGTTGAAAACACTGAATGAGTCACACTATGCCACATTTAAGTTTCACAAATTAAAATCATTAATACATACCTATCTTGCTAAGATAGGAAGATGCTGATAAAAATACAACTCTCCTTGGAGCAGAAGACCAAGGGCCGCTACTTGTTTTCAAAGAATGTTGCCTATAATGGAGACGAAATCATAATGTCATAGAGAGGTCTGGTTATATAAAAGATCCTAATTGCCAGATACTATCATCCAGCAGTTTAACACTATACCGGAAAATGTTAAAGAGGCTCTAGGAGTTGCAGTTTGTCAGATTGTAGAGGGACACGCTGGGACGCGAGATGAATTCGTGATGAGAGTCATTTAAAATCAAGCTACGATATGTGGAGGCTAGTCTTCAGGAATGTTTTTGCAAAAGCGAACTCCGCCGAGGTTCTGTAACAGTAAAGCAACACCGTAACAATGTAGCCTGCTTGGAAACAGTGTTTCACTGGGCGCATGTGTAAAAGCGCTGCCAAAAGTGAAAAAGCAATCTCTCGCGTTCACTATCTCCTGTGAATTCTTAAAGGGGTACGGTCCCCAGCGGTAAATGAATCACCAAGAATATACACGAGCGCCGTGTTCACTAAACCTTGTGAATTTTTAAAGGGATAAGGTCCCCAACGGTGAATAAATCTGCAAGGGAGCGTCAAAATTTGATCAGTTCGGAGGCAGGAAGAAAGAGAGTTCTTGATCCAAAGTCTCGTTCTTAAAGAAGACAAAATCACTAAATACTGTGAGTATGGAGTGCTCGTATACAGAGAAAAAAAATTGAATAAAGGCCTAGAAAACGGCACATAAGCACAACTGAGGTTCTTGCAGATAATCAAAATGGGGCAAATGGGAGTCCCAGAAAGATTTTTAAGTGGCCAGCAAACACTAGTTGGGAAGAGGAAACCAAACTTAAGAAAAACTGAAAGGGCAATTTCTGGTAATAGCTAATGCGAAAGATCTAAAAATCGCATTTTCCCATGGTAGGGATTTGTTCAATCCTTTGTCCTTTGAGTCAAGCAGAAATATCCAAAATTCTTCGCTCTTTCTGCGTATATTGGTACAGTCCAAGCCTTTCTGTGGGCGTATTTTTTCCAAAATAGTCCAACGGAGATCCTCCTCCGTATGGTTGGCTTCCGCCCAATGGCTGACCAGGGGCGCTGCAGGTTTGCATCTTCTAATGTTGGACTTATGTTCTCCCATCCTAATCCTGCATTCTCTAGCTGTTTCCCCTACATACGTTAAGTTGCAGGGGCACAGGATTGCATAGATGCAATTTGATATCCTACAGTTCGTCATCTCTTTGAGTTGTATAGTGCGATTGTTTATGCAAATCTGATCGCTCACAATGGCATTGGCACATGCATGGCATGTTCCGCATTTGTGGTTTCCATTTATGGGACAATCCCCTGTGATTGATTTTTGGACGAATCCTTTCTGCTCCGGAATTTTAGCTTTGACCAATATGTTCCTCAAGTTTTTATTTCTGCGAAATGCAAAAAGTGGTTTGGGCATCCGTGATGTTTGACTATCCAAGTTAAGTAGATGCCATTGTGAATTCACAATTTGGCGGATTTTGTTGTCGATCGACGAATGTTTCGTAACACAGACTAGTTTGTCTGTCTGTTCTTGTCGTTTGGGTTGGGACATAGAGTCACAGTTATAGAACTGTGCTCTCTTCAGGGCATCTCTAATCAATCTGTGGGGGTACCCTCTTTGTATGAATTTCTCCTTCATTAACTCGGCGTTATATAGATAGTCCTTGATGGAAGTGCAGTTTCTACGAAGACGTAGAAACTGACTGAAAGGAATTCCATCCTTTTGGCTTCTCGGGTGGAAGCTACTGAAATGAAGGAGGGTGTTCTTGGCTGTGGGTTTGGTGTACAGGAACACGATCAGTTTGAAGTCCTGATGTCCCACCCACACAACCAGGAACTCCAGTTTATGGGTACTCATGTTTGCAGTGAACCTGAGATTGACATAAGCTGCATTAATCCATTGGATGAATTTATCCAGAGTCTCCTGGTCACTGTTCCAGATGAAAAAATGTCATCTGTGAACCTTGACCAGTGGCGGATGTTTTCAAAGAAAGGGGCAAGCTTGTTGTAAATGTTAAGTTGTTCAAAGTGCCCCATATAAAGACAGGCAACACTAGGAGCACAGGCTGCCCCCATGCTAACTCCTTGCACCTGCTGATAAAAGTTGCCATCAAATTCGAAGACATTTTCCTCAAGAACAATCTCCAGGCATTGAATCAAGAATCTACCATTATGTAGCGTCGTTTCGGTGTCGATAATGTCACTGACTACCCTCAATGCTTCTTTTTGTGGAATGTTGGAGTATAAAGATTCAACATCCAAGGTTACCAAAACCTCTTGTTCTTGATTGTACTGGAGTCCCTCTATCTTGGAGATAAAGTGCCCAGTATCTTTCACATATGATGGAAGGGCCGTCACCAACGGCTGTAAAAATTGATCGATGTATTTTGATAATGGTTCTGTGGCTGATCCAATGGTTGACACAATCGGTCTCATAGGGGGTCCAATTGATCCTTATGGGTTTTTGGTATCCCGTAAATTATCGGGATATGTGTGTGTGTAGGGGTGAGATATTCCGCCTCCTTTTGGCAGATCTCTCCTCTCTCTACTGCACACTCTACCGCGCGAAGAATCCTACGCTTTACTCTGGGTTCAGGGTTGGCAGTGATCTTGAGATAGTGTCTCGGTGATCCAAGCAGGTCACCCATTTTCTCTTTGTATTTGCTGGTATCGAAGATGACAATGCCTCCCCCCTTGTCGCAAGGTTTAATAGTAAGGTCACTATTTTTCTTGAGAGTGTTGAGGGCGGCATTTTCCTCCTTGGATATATTTTAGGAGAGATTTGGTACATATTTAATGACTTTCTGGATTTTGTTGAAAACTGCCTTTTCGAACATATTTACCTCTATGCCCACAAGGTCAATGCTAGGAGTAAAACTGGACGGTGTTTTCAGCCCAGATAGGTTATCGATGTCAGTGATGGTGTTTCTATTTTGAAAGTATTTCCTGAGTCTCACCCTTCGAAAAAAGGCATGCAGGTCTTTCATAAGTTCAAATCTGTTTATATTGGTAGATGGAACAAAAGAAAGCCCTTTGGTAAGAAGCGCTTTGGTAGAACAGTCCATTTGGTGGGTTGACAAATTGAATACCGGTATATTATTTATGTTCGCCAATACTGATGTTGGCGTGTCTGTATGTATCTCTGTGGTTGTACCTGTTCTAGATACTGACCCCTCTGCTGTTGGTTCTGGTGCTGATTCTGATATCGGTTCTGATAGCGGGGGCGGTAATTGCCTCTTCGATTTCCTAAAAAACGATTTTCAGATGTGGGTCTCTCAGATTCCTGTCTATGCTGAGGGTTACAATAACCCACAGCTTTGGCTTACAATTAATTTAAGATCATTACAAAGTAACCTTCAGAATAAATGTAATCAGAAAAAAGTGTTGTCACATCAAAGGAGGACTTTTCAACATAATTCATCAGTTTTCAAAACAAGTAAACCAGGTGTATTCATGGAGGGAATTAATTAACAGCGCCGACGCGCGTTTCGGTGAAACACCCTTTCTTTTGGGTATCACCTTCTTCAGGGCGCATATGGTGTGTATTCAACAGAAAAGGCAATGGGACCTGTCGAGAACAAAATATGGATTATACTATTTCTTCACTGTAAATGCATAATTATTACAAGTATAATGATCATGGCTTATGTTCAATTAGTATAGTAAGTTAAACACATTAAAAAGCAATGGTCAAGCGCACAGAGGGTCACAATCTAAATTAAATAAATTTGCAAAAATCATAAAAATCTAAAAGAAACAACTGCACACCAGAATAGGACAAAATAAAGACAAAATTACACAGAAAAAATTACACAGGAGAAAAAGAGAAATAAGAATACAAATAGAAATCAAACAAAGGACGTCAAATAGCTAGCTGAATAGTTCTGAATTGAAATCAAGTTAAAATCCAAATGTCCTGCCACGAAATGTGACTGCCAAAGTAAGAATAACTGCAGCTAACAGTACAGCAAACCAGTATTCTATAGCGACTAAATAGGCATGGCCTATGGTCAATAAGGAAACTGATAGCAGAATAGTTGCAAACACTGAATGAGTCACACTATGCCACATTTAAGTTTCACAAATTAAAATCATTAATACATACCTATCTTGCTAAGATAGGAAGATGCTGATAAAAATACAACTCTCCTTGGAGCAGAAGACCAAGGGCCCAGGAACTCCATCCCCCAAGGCCTGGCCTTTTCTTTTATTATTTTCCTTTTTTTCCAAATAAAGGAAGGTCCGAGGTGCCCCACCTTCCCTCTGCCAATTTTGGCCCTGGGGACCCATCCCCTGGGGCCTGCCTTTTATTTTATTCTTTTTTTTTCCTGAGGCCAATGTTGGCCGCTGGGAACCCCCTCGCCAGGGGCCAGGCCTTTTTTTTATGTAATTCAGAAAAGGGGAGGGGGCCTATTTTGGCCCCGGGGACCCCATCCCCTAAGGCCAGGCCTTCATATTATTTTTAAAATGGGGATGAGGGCCTGAGCACCCCCTCTCAGGTCCGATATTGCCACAGGGACTCCATCCACCAGGGCATGGCCCCCTCGTTGGGGACCGTGGGGAGAGCCTGAAGGCCCCCGCTGTCCCTGGTGGCTCCCCACCCCCTGCGGATGCCGGCACTGCTTTTTGACAGCAGGAGCTGGTAACATGCAGCTCCCTCTGCCCAAAAGCAATTCTGCTCTGCTACGTGGAAGTGTTAGCATTTTTAATGCTCTAGCTTCCACGAAGCAGAGCAGTGTTTGCTATGGCTCGGCGGGAATGGTGCTCCTGTCAAGCCATACCAAACTGCAATGCCATGTGGGACTCCTGGAAGGGGGCCCGTGGCCCCCTACCTTTTTTCAGTAAGCCCCAGGGAGGTGGTGGTCCCCAGGGCTGCATGGGGGAGTAGGAGCCACCTGCATTATGATTTATTTTAGACCCGGGGAGGTGGCGGGCCCCGGGGCTGTGAGGGAGGATGTAGGGCCTCCTCCACATTTTTTTGTTTTGTTTATAATTAGTGTTTGTGCCCCGCAGAGGTGGCGGTCCGCGGGGCAGTGGGGTGGCCGAGTGGGCCTCCCTGCATTTGTGTAGAACAGTGCCCAGGGAGGTGGTGGTCCCCGGGGAAGTGGGGGAGCTGCAAGGCTCCCCGCATATAACTAAATCTCTGCCCCAGGGAGGTGGCAGTGCCTGGGGCTGAGGCCTGCATTATTTTAGTTTAACATTTGTGCCCCGTGTGATCCCCCTCCTTTATTTTTCCCATGTCCCCAGGATTTGTCCCACCAGGGGGGCTTTAGAAAAATGACGCACGAGTCCACTGTAAAAAAAATTAAAAAGCTGCAGGGTCCGTGTGGGACCCCCCCACCATATCTGGGGGGGTCAGGGTATTCCTACCCTGCCAGCTTTTTATTTTTCACTTTTTTTCTGGGACTCTGCTGCAAGCTGAGTCCTAAGATGGCTGCCAACACTTCCTTGTTGAAGTGTTGACAGCCAATCAAATTTTAGTAGGATTCGCGAGTCCACTGATAACTTTTTTAAAGATAGATATCTCCAAATCTTCTGAACAAATTTACACTAAATCACAAAGAGCACACTTTCTGGACCAACATCTAGCTTTGTGCCAAATTTGGTGTAATTCCGTTCAGCAGTTCGGGCTGTAGTGATGTTCAAAAAATGAAAAATCCCCTTAGACTTAACATGAGAAAAACGCATTTTGGGACTCCCCTTTTTTCTCGGTCCCCGCTTGACGGATGACCCCGAAACTTTCAACACAGCAGCTGAGCCAAAAAGGGGATGTTATGTGAAAATATCGTGGCGATTCGTCAAGTGGCGCTAAAGTTATTGGCAAAACAAAAAATGCTTTTCCTAGGGAAACTTTGGTCCTAACTATAACTACCTACTGGCTATCGCCATATATATATATATCAGAAAATAATATACATGGGCAAGGACCCAATATAACCCAATGATGTCAGAGACAATAAGGGTTTTGGGCCAAAAACATGCAATACTGCCGAAAAAGAAAATGAAGAATGAGAGAACATCAAACACAAAAGAAAAAGAATGGCAGCTGACACCAGAAAACAAGGCCAACTGACTGATGTAGCTATAACTAGACCCAGAAGGTTATAACATTAAAGAGGACAGCAAGTATAAAACCCTGCTAGATAGAAATTAAGACCTGAATTTGTACTCAGGAAAAAGAAGTTGACACAAGAGCTAACATCTGGAAGGCTAGAATGGGAATACCTCCGTAACATCTGAGAGGAAGGAACGTAACCAGGCATCGGACAAGATAGAGGAGGTAGATCATCACCAGAGACAAGGTACCCACAAGAACATAAGTCCAAAAAAATAGAAAGTATGGAAAGCTGAGCCCTAGAAGGGATACAGTACATAGACGACACCACGTATGGAGTCCCGGGAATAACTTCTCTACAAGAAACAGGGAAATAAAAATCACAGGAAGGCAGAGTCAATTAGAAGAAAAGTAACCGGTATTGTACAGCATATGGAGATGTAGAAACCCTTCCTTATACCAGCACATATGAAGGAAAAAAGACTCCACAAGTTCCAAAAGGAATGTAGGCACAATGAGAGGAGAGAACTTCCAAAGAAAAGGGAAAAGGCCACAAAGAAAAGTGTGATCAAAAGAAGGAGCAAAGTTCCTTTCAAATCACCTGAAGATAGAAACGTTCCAAGGGGCAAAGATCCCAGTTGAAAGCTCAACAGATAACCATCACAATGAACACGGGTAATGGTGAGCCCTGAAGAATAAGGGTATAGGTAGGTAGATGCCATGGGCAAAAACTGAACCTTGAAGATCCTTGCCCGTGACAAGAAAAGGACCAGGTAGGTCCTCACAATGGAAAGACATTCACTACCCAGCAAGTGCAAAGTATTCAGAATAGAGCAAGGGTGACGGTACAAGAGAGCAGGCCCTTGAATGATGGACTTATAGGATGAGGTGGAGCAACCGCTACAACCAGCAGAAAGAGGGAAAAATAAAAATGTCATCCCATACATAAATATGAAGACTTCAAATACATATCGTTTTAGGAATAGTATTCATAGAATGGCCCTCCCTCCCACTTTTTTTTTTAAACAAACAAGCACCCCTCTAGAAAGGAGCAGTAAAAAATCCATCCTTCCCGGAATATTGACAGTAGTCTAGAGAAGCAGTGACAGAACACACCGATAGAGGCAGCAGATACTGCAGGAAAAAGACTATACCCCAAGCTGCAAGAAAAACATTGGGCCTGATTCACAAAAGTAATCTGAGACAAAATCCTAACATTACGACTTTCGGTGTTCACATAGGGCATTTAGGAGTAGTAAAGTTAGGATTGTGTCTCAGTTAAACTTAAGTTTTGGTCTTAAGTTTAACTTAAGTAAAACTTAAGTTTAACTGAGACAAAATCCTAATGTTGCTACTCCTAAATGCCCTTTGTGAATACCGAAAGTCATAAAGTTAGGATTTTGTCTCAGTTAAACTTAAGTTTTGGTCTTAAGTTTCACTTAAGACCAAAACTTATGTTTAACTGAGACAAAATCTTAACATTACTACTCCTAAATGCTCTTTGTGAATACCAAAAGTCGTAAAGTTAGGATTTTGTCTCAGATTACTTTTGTGAATCGGGCCCATAGTGTCAAAAATACTAAGGGGCCCATTACGATGGCGGGCGGAAGCACTACCGCCGTGCTGGCGGATGCAAAAACCACCAGTTACCGCCGGCACGCAGCAGTCCACACGCCCGCCCAATTACGATGCGAAAAGCAGGCCAAACACCGCCGGCAAGCCAGCAACACCGTCCGCCATCAAAGTGCGCCCGCACACGTAGCGGCGCAGCACAACTGACACACACCGTCCGACGAAACACGTCCCGCCCGGCGCATAAATTACGATGCCGCAAACAAACGGCTCCCACGGCAAAGAGACACCGCACGTGAAAGAGAGGCGGAAACACGGACGCAGAGCACGGACAACGAAGAAGCGGCACCCCGGGCATGAATCCAGCACTGCAGGCCCTTCCCATGCTTCTGCTGATGCACCACCAAGGACGCAACGTACCGCGGAGACGCAGGTAGGCACACACACAACAAGTGCACGCAAACAGCGCACACAGTGCAAGGGCGGAAAAAGCGGACAACCCCCCACCAGCGCGTGCACACTACACATCCACCATTGCATCCACATATGACACACAGGCCAAATCCTAACATCGCGGAACACATGTGTACACACCACCTGGGACTAGGAACCAACCACCCCGTCACGGCCCCAAAGCGCCGATGACGCCGCCACACATGCGCACAACGCAGAGGCCAACCGCAGCGCCATGCATGCGTCGCACACAGACACAGGGACACAACCAAGCAGCACACACACCAGCCCCACCCCGAACGCACATGACACGTGACAGGCCTGCCACAGACATGTCCCCAACGCCCAATTCACGGACAACACCCAACGCCACACAACCGACGCACACATGTCAGTGAAGTCACGCAACAGCAGGACACACCCCAGTGTAACAAACATGGCGAAGCACACAGCGGCGGCAACACCAACTAGGAGAAGCAGGGCTCCTTCGGGAAGAGGAACGCCAGTACCACACTGAAAAACCCATACCACCCTGCACATATGAACAAGACACATGAAACGGAACACCAAAGAGCCCGGTGACCGACAACAGGTGGCCCAAGAATTACATCCACACACAAGGCCCAACGCAGAGCGGAAAGGCAGGCTGCCGCCCACACAAGGGAGAGCAGACAGCACTGAATGACCTTCCATTCCAACACCGAAACCACAGCCCTACGACAGAAGCCGGTGAATACAGCCATTGTCCAAGAATAGACCAACACAGGCATGCCGAGGAGACCGACCACACGGCAGATAGCGCATATCACAGAAGCACACAACGGACGGGGAAGAAAGAAGAAAACACTCCCCCATGTCGGCCACATGCAAGTTAATTGGAAGGAGTCACACAGCACTGACCTTGAACTGTCTGAGAAGCATGTGGGAAGAGGGCCCGTGTCCTCCAAACAAGCCAACAGAACACAAGTCCTGTCTCCCCACGACTACACAGAGCTCACAGCAACCCCGGAGTGTGCACATTGCAGACTGCACACACAGCCGGAGCACGCCACCACAACGCACCGCTGCGAAATGGCAACCGCAACACACCTACCCAACTACGCCGAAGAGCTCAAGCTGTACCAAACCAGCACGATACATACATTGGGATGCGATCTCCTGTCCCTGCTGAACGTAAGTTACTGACTGACTTACCGCATCACATTGTTCAGCTGCGTCATGCCCGTCTTCTACTGTCGGAGGTGTCCCTACCAGCATCCCGTCGAGATATGCCTCTCCAACCCGGCATGTCTGAAGGCGGACCTGCTACCACTACTCCTCCCTCTGGACGCACACGACAGGGCCTGCTCTGCCTATGGGGGCATGGCGTATGTGGCCAACATCGCACGCGCACTGAAATGGAACCACTGTGCCTCCACACGACGGATCATCGAGAACAGCTACATCGAATGTCACCCAGCATGCCCCATCATGGTCCTCCAAGGGACAACCTACGAACAACACCTTGACAGCCACCATCCGCTTCATTGGCTGGCAAACATGTACACCACCAATGACATGGAAGCCCTGCTGGACGGCATCGCATACCTGACAACCTGTAAATACGTCGGACCACAACGCAGGTTCCCCGAGTGACCTATGAAGTCCAACCCCGCACCCATGCTCAGCTTCCGCACGGACTGGCCAGTCACCACCACAACAGCCATACCAAACGACCGGCAACTGTAACCACACCATCAACGACATCGCCATGACATCGGATATGACCGGGACATGCACACTGTTCCCCATCACATCCAGGAACACCGCATGCATCGTGGGAGGCAGTGGCATGGGCTCTGTGCATCGCACCCACATGGACGGAACTGCACGAACAACCAGGACACGACATGGATCCAGCGCACATGGACACACACACCGCTCAGTGGACATGAATAGGTCGCCTGGAGTCTGTGGGTGCTGCACCCCTCCCACCCCCGCCCCGGGAATCCCATACCAGGACCTTTGCATGGACGACAAGTGCATACAACAACAACACGACCCCAGTGACTGTGACATGTCCAGTAACCACCACAGTGCAACAACAAGTGGCACGCCGCTGCATGCACGCAAGCACATGCCCTGATGTCATCTCACATGCACGCGTGCATGAGGAACAACCGCAGCAAACCTGTCACATGGAACTGAGATGGACTGTGCCCATGATGCCGAGCGGTCTGGTAGGCTACATGTATACCGTCTGTGTCAAAGTCCGCAGCTCCGCAGCTATACGTAAATGTACATTAGCACAGCCTTGGCCAAGCAGATGTAACCCCACACCCTATCCCATTTGTTATCATGCTCAGTATATCCTCAATATGTATTCCGCTGCCAGTAGTGTCCACTATACTGCATCACAGAGGACAGAAGACTCAATATAATGTTTGAAACCAGAACTGTCTCCGCTGACTCATTTCACAAGTACGAATGAGAGAGGATGAGAGTATGTGAAGTACACGGCAGTCGTGACATGACCATGTAGTCCACTGGTATTGGATGTCAACGCAAATGAGTAGCACTACTGTGGAAGACACACATGTGTCGTGTGAAGTCGTATGGACGCAGTGCTCAGGTGGGTGGGTGCGACGGGTAGATGCGCACATGCCAAGTTGGAGCACGCCGTGTTGGGAGGGCTCATGAACAGTACACCACCGCTTCCCTGGGCATTGTGAGAGGACACCTGTCGGGGGGAGTGAACACGTGTGTGCACAGCAGCCGGGCACACGTACAAAGCGGTACCAGGCGCACCTCAGCCCACCCTCTGTGGACGAGCTGGATCCTGTTGTGCGCCCGCCATGCCCCTTGACAAGGCACACACAGCCCCAGTCGACCAGGTGTAACCCCAACATAGTCAATCCGCACAGGCGATACAGGGCACGGGATGGCAGTGGAGCATGGTGTGTGAGAGGTCTCCTCGCGCTCCTCCTGGTCATATCACGCAGGCAATAGAACCTCAACGTCCAGCATGGCAAAAGTCAAATGGAAGTGTAGGGGACGCACCACAGCACGAGCAGCACTGACGTCACGGGAGGTGGCTCGCACCATCCCATCCATTGCCCATCATACCAACCACGACACATGCCATTGCGACTAAGTGCAAGCGCGTGCGCCACCACCCCTGAGCCCTCCCCAGAGAGGCCAAAGAGTGAATGTGTGGGCCATCAGCCACAGACGGACGCGGCATGGCCGCAAGGGCAGCCACAGCCACTGGGTGTCGCAGGTGGCGGATCCGGAAGGCGAAGACTGTGATGCATAGTCCATGCAGGCCGGGTCTCCATTTGGGGCACCACGCAGGTGGACGGCGTCCCGCCACACATCATACCCTGAGACAGCCCACTCGTGCAACTGGACCCACACATACACTCCTTGCCCTCTCTGGTGCAAGCTTGGGGCTGCCTGTGCAAGCGCTAGCCTCGCAGGTGAGCATGCATATTGGGGGGCGAGGGAGGACATGAGGGCTGGGGCGAAGATGACTGTATCACTGTCAGTTAGTACAAGGGATGACCCAGATGTGGAAAGGAAGAGACGTGTCCCGTGTGTACTGCAACTAGTCGCCAATCCAACTACCCCCCATGTCCGGAATGTAAGCCCGCACCTAGGCCCGCCCATCCGCCACATCGAACATACCACCAGCACGACAACCTTCCCATTCGAAACACTGACTGGGGGTGGCGACCAGTGAACAATCATGTGTAGCCTACCCACGCGTACATGTGGGCCCTCCATGATCCATGTCACCTGCGGCAAAGACATGACATGCGCAATGAGGGAAGTGAGGAGAGCTGTCCGCCCCACGCGCAGAAGGTGCATCAGCTCCACAGACCCAGCAGCGAGTCCAGCAGGGGTCACATGTGCAGGGGCAGCTGTGCCTGGTGTGAAGGCACATGCATATAGACAGCACATCGACCAATGTGTAGTCTGCCCACATCCACAGTCCATCATCATGCGGACATAGGAATTGAACACAGGGCAACACATCTTAGCTGGTGCACCCACCGTGACCAACAATGCGCAATCATCGACGTACCCGCCCTGTGCATGGCCCCCCCAACGGAGGCACATCCAGTGCCACCATCCCACACACACAAGCCTTCCACGGAACATGCTGTGTCCAATGGTCAGTACAGAGTCAGCGCCCATCTGGTGGATCCTGAACAGGAGACACATGCACACACATGCCAGCTCCCACTATGTACGACTGCCACCTGGCACGTGCAATGTAACCTCTCACCTGTGACGTGTGACTGCAAGCACACAGCCGTCTTGGCATGGGGCTGTCAATGTGGACACCAGTCAATGTTTCGGGAGGTGTGATCCGTACAGTGCTGTACATAGGGTGCAGTGCTGACACCTACTACTGTCTCATATCCCCTCGTGCCACAGGTCCCACTTGTATTGGCCGCTCAGCCCGTGCCCACATCGTCGTCGTCGTGTGCCATACTCATCCAGCCTCGGAAGCAGTACCATGCTCAGCAGACACTCATGTTGCCGTGGCGTTGCCGCTTGACGAATATGCAGTCAGTCCCCATCAGCACGCCCCGCAAGTCATTGGGGCCTAGATCCCCATGTGCATGCACATGGCAGTGGTATGTCTCACTTGCCATTGCCATTGTTGGGAGACCTGTGTAAGTGTATTGTGGCCGTGCCGTCCCAGCTTGACAGCTGGGCTGTGGCTCATGTGCTTGCTCAGTCATGTCAGTGATGTGTATGCGAAATTGCTATGTGCCGTGTTGCTTTGACATGTGTCCTCTGCCATTTAACCCAGGCGGAGACCGAACATTGACCGCCCATACCAATTGCTGGCGGACATGGACGATACAGAGGTAATCAGGAAGTTTCGGCTGGACAGGCCAACTCTGCATCGACTGTGTGCCATGTTAGAGCCCCATCTCCGTCCCCGCAGGGTGTATCCGACTGCTGTCACCCCCACGGCTAAGGTGATGGCCGCCATGCATTTCTTCGCCACTGGGTCATTCCAGCACACAGTGGGCAGTGGAGGAGGGATGTCCCAGCCCATGTTCAGCAAGGTGCTGAGGGATGTACTGGCAGCCATGATGCTGTACCGGAACAGGTACATCAGATTCCCCAGGGCTCGTGAATTGGCGGCAGTGAAGGGTGCATTCTATGCCCTTGGCAGAATCCCACACGTCGTGGGAGCCATTGACTGCACTCATGTTGGCCTTGTTCCACCACAGGCCACTGAGCACCTGTACCGCAACAGGAAGCACACGCACTCCCTGAATGTGCAAGTGGTGTGCCTTGCGGACATGGTGATCACCCACGTGTGTGCAAAGTTTCCAGGCTCGGCCCATGACGCACACATAATGCGCAACAGCATCTTGCCACGACTGATGGCCAATCTGCAACAGGATCGTGGCTGTATTGTCGGTGAGTATGTGGAGTGGTGTAGCGTGCTGGTTGTGCGATGCTGTCCCCTGTCCAGTTGGAATAGCAACGGTTCTCTGTGTCCCTCACACCCAGGTGACTCTGCGTATCCGAATGGGGCATGGCTGCTCAGTCCATTGAGGAATCCTCGCACCCCAGCAGACGATCGATACAATGAGGCACATGGGAGGACCAGACGTGTGGTCGAGCGTACCTTTGGCCTCCTCAAGTCCAGGTTCAGGTGCCTGGACCGCACCGGGGGTGCACTGGCGTACTCCCCACAGAAGGTGTGCCAGATAGTGGTGGCGTGCTGCATGCTGCACAATCTGGCCATTCGGAAGCAGATCCCCCTCATTGTGGATGACGGAGATCAACCAGGGCCCCAGCCCGCAGACCAGGACAGCTCGAGTGAGGTGGACAGCGGAGAGGAGGAAGCTGGGAATGTGCGCCAGCAGCTCATCGCCCGCTACTTCACTTGACGGTGAGTGTCCATGTACGACGGATGATGTGTCTGTATCTATGCAGGTGTGTGTGTGCTGTGTCAGGGTGGCCGTATGTTCACTGCGTGCAGTGTGTCAACGCTCCATGGCCAGGGTAGTATGCCACTGTTGGTGGCTGTGGCATTGTGCCCTATTGCTCTGTGCGATGTGTGTACATTGCTTGTAGTTGTTGACATGTACTGTGTGATGGGTGTGTGACACACTCATTGAATGTGCTCCTGTTCTGTCTCCCACCCCTAGGTCCCTACAGGCCCTCCGGATTCCATTTCCATGCCACGCATCAGGTGCCTTTCCGCCCAAGGTGGCCGTTGTATTCCGTACAATAAAGACACAGGGCACAAACAGCAGTTAGTGAAAAAGGTGCATTTATTACAAACTGTGACATGTGATTGTGTGTAAGGTGATGACAAAAGTGGTGCGTGCAGTGACAATGAGCTGTCGGTCATGGCTGCGTGATGATCAGGGTGTACCCACTGGTTCTATGTCCATAGTCCAACACACACATGCCATCCAGATGGCTGTGTGGAGTGGGATCGTAGAGCAAGTCAATGCAGTGGCTGGTCAAGGAAGGCTGGCGGAAGGCTGGCTGGCTGCCTCACTTGCGACTGGAGCGTGCGAAGTCCTCCCGGGAGATCTGTTTCCTCTTCGGACGGCCCCTTCCACGTTTGGGAGGGGGTGTGTGGTGGCGACCTGCTGGTGGTGGGTGAGGTGTGCTCACTGGCTGTGGACGCAGGGGAAGTGGACACTGCTGCCCGAGCCTGCGCCCTAGCAGGTGGTGGCGGAGGTGGTGTTGCTGGCCTTGCCTGTGACCCCACCGCCACCACCAGCTGGCCCATGAGGTCCACGAGTTGGTCCATACGGGACACGAATTGGCCCATATGGGCGTCCATGGACCTCAGCACCCCCAGCACCTCCCGCGTGTCAGTAGCAGACCTGGCCCATTGTCCTTGGGCCTCTTCATAGGCCCCAAGGACTCTGTCCATTTGAGGCAGGGCATGGCTCCCAGGGGAGGCTGGCGTTTCCCTGACCCTGCTCCTCCTACCAGTCCTGCTGCCACCGGCCTGCCCACTAGCCACATTGCTCACCACGGTCCTCGCTGTGGCTCCCAGGGTGGATCCAGTCGGCCGGGCCACCACCTGCGCTGGGGCTGGTGCCAGCGAAGACGTGGTGGTGGTGGAGGCGGTGGTGGTCGGTGCGGCGATGGTGGCGGTTGCGGCAGTGGTAGTGGCCGCAATGACCGTGGGTGTGGCCGCAACGACAGTGGCAGCAGGGGACTGGGACTGTTCAGCATCCCTGGATGATGGGTTGGTGGGTAGGAGGGGTCCTGGGGAGCGGCTGGGCCCTGCCACGCCAGATGGGCCAGCTTGGTGGTCCGTGTCCGAAGAGGTGGACAGATCCTCCAGATCCGTGTGTCCTCGTTGGGGGCTTGTAGGCTGGCTGTGCTGGCTGCTGTCTCCATCCCCAGCGTCCAGCAGTTCGTCACCTGTGGAGAGAATGAGATTTGTTATTGTGTTGCACCTGGCGAAGTATGTATTAGTCGTCTGACATTGGCAGTTCGTGCAATCTCGTACATGGGTTTCCCGGAGGCGAGTGTGTGGCTGTGGCATCTGTAGGTGTGTGTGCTAGGCAATGGGACTGTGTGCTGTGCACATGTGGCATGGGACGGATTGGCCATGCCGATGGGTGTGTTGCTTTGCCCCTACTCATTGTGACTCTGGTGTATGCGGGCTCCTGGCCCATCCTGGGTCTGGTTTGTACTTTGCTTTTGGAGTTCAAATGGAACGCTTAGGAACGCATATGGCAACATGGGGGCCATGCCCCAGATTCGCATTTGGGAGGGTATATGCTTTTGGGGTACATGCTGTGAGCCATGGGTGCCGAACGTGACATGTGTTGTGGCAGCATGACAGTGCATGGTCTGAGGTGTGTGCATGCCTGACATGCCCTGCATATTTGCTGTCTGTTGTGGTTACTGGACATGGCATTGGACGCATCGTTATGAGTGAGTGATAGTTGTGTGCCAGCCAACGTATTGCAGTTGTCCCATCTCCTTGGTGTGCGTGCTGCCCTGTGCCATGTGCATCACTGCAGTGCTCGGGGGAGGGTGTGGCCCATGTTGTGTGTTGTTGCTCACAGTGTGTCGTGCGCTTAATTGACTTCTGGCACATGGTTGGTCATGGGCATGTGTCTTAGCGTGACTGCTGTATGTGTGGCAGCTGTGCGGATGACATGCCTTTCATGAGACTGGGGCTGACGGATGGGATGGATGGTATGTTGTATGTGCATGGTGTGTCTGTGTGTTTGATGGGTTCAGTGGTGTTCGTGTGCATTTCTGTTGTTCCGCTCTGTTGCGTCTAGTGTTGTTTGTCTTACATAGGCGTAGTTGTGGGGTGTGTGGTTGACAGGCAGTAGGGGCTACATGGACAGGACTTCAATGGTGTTTCGGTTGTGTGTGATGAGTTGCACAGTGGCTGCCGTGTGGGACTATATTCAGTGTGGCTTGTGCATGCAGACGTGGCTCCTTGGGTGTTGCTATGTCTGTGATGGGTCATGTGGGGTGTGAGTCTGCTGTTCATGTCCGTGTGCACATTGTTCACTTGTTCGTGACGGTGGGCGGTGCTGCGTGTCCGTGTGCTACGTGACATGTCCCATGTGTTGGTGGTGTTATGGTCCTCATGCCTCCAGTAATCCAGCCCTGTCCAGTTTCCCACCTGCAAGTTGTTCGTGCGTGCACTGTACTGGATGCCACATGGCTCTTAGCGGGGGTGCTCCATGTTGCAGGTCTGTGGGGGTGGGGGGGTGTAGTGGGTCGTGGGGGTGGCTGTACACCCACTGACACCGATTGCTGTGGACCGTGATGTCTGCCTTTCGGCTGTCGTTGTGCACTGCGGTGGCTGACACGTGGGTGTGGGGTGTGGGGGATGCTCCTCCTTGCTGTGCTGTGGGACTGGGGCCTGGTGTGTGTTGTACTTGGGCTGTCCACCGTCCCACCCACTGCACTTTGTGTTCCTGCCACTTACCTGTTACTTGTCGGTTGGTGCAGCTGTGCCTGACACATGGGTGTGGGGAGTGCTCCACCTTGCTGGTCTGTGGGAGTGGGGGCCTGGTGGGTGTTGTACTTCAGCTGTCCACCGTCCCACCCACTGCACTTTGTGTTCCTGCCACTTACCTGTTACTTGTCGGTTAGTGCAGCTGTGGCGGACACATGGGTGTGGTGGGTGCTCGTTGTGGCGCTTCTGGCATATTTGGGGACCTGTTGGTGGTTACGTGGCTGGCTTAGTGTACACATGTCCCCACGCATCTTACAGTTGTTCGGTTTGGCCTGTGTGTGGTAGTGTCTGTTGCATGTGCGTGTGATGTGTTGTGTATTGTGTGCTGGACATGGGGGTGTTTGTCCCTGGGAGCTGTGGCATGGTGGTTGCGCATGTGTGTACATAGCGGTGTGCTGGTATACATTAGTTTGTACTTACCAGCCTCCACTCCCCCTGCTAATCCGGCGAGGATCTCCGGATGGATTACGACTCGCACCTTCTCCTCCCACGCTTTGAAGGTCTTAAAGAGCGCGGGATTCCCTCCGCCAGTGACGGCAGCCAGCTCTCTGTTTTTGCCCTCCTTCTTCTTGACCAGGCTCTTTACGTCATTCCAACGTTTGTTTATCTCGGTTCTGTTCCTGGGCAGGGTCCCGACTGCATTGACCTGGTCTACGATCCGGGTCCACATTCTGTTTCTGGTGGCTAGTGGTGTGTGCTGGACCATGTTCCCATAGATTTGTGGGTACACCTTGATGATCTCGTCGACCATGACCGTCAGCTCCATGGGCGTGAACTTGGGCATCCTTTGTGGTGCCATGGTGTTTGTGGTGCTGGTGCGGTGTGTGTTGTGTAATGTGCAGGGGGTTTGTGGTGCCGGTGTTTGGTGGTGGTGGTGGTGGTGTTTGGTGGTGGTGGTGGTGGTGGTTGTGATGTGTGCGTTTCTGTGGTGTGCTGCTGTCCTTGCTGTGTCACTGTGTCCTCTCCTCTCCTCTCTGGTTTGCAATGTAGCAAGGGGTTGTGGTCTGTGGGAGTGCTGCTTTTGTACTCACCTATGTGGGTGTGTCCTCATGGTCTGTTGTTTTCAGGTGTGTTGTGTCTGGGGTTCTGGCCTTTGTATTTTTTGTTTGTCCGGGGGGTGTTTTCGGGATGTGTACTGTGCTTGTGTATTTGTGCGTGCCTTGCTGTGTGGACTTGTTGGCCATGTTGTGTGCTATTGGTTTTGTGTGCGGATGGTTTCTGTGCAGGTACGTGGGCGCCATGGCTTCTGCCGTGTCGATTCTCATCGGCGTTGTTTGCGCTGGCGGGCGGTATTTTTGTTGTTTTTCCGCGCTCATGGCGGTGCGATCGTAATTTCACGTGCGGTGTGTCGGCCGTGAGGGCGGGCGGTTTTGTGTTGTCGTGCGTGTTTCTGTCCGTGGCGGGCGGTTTGACTCCGACTCGGACGATGGCGGGCGGTATTTTGTATGATTTTTCCGCCAATGGCGGTTTTCAGTTTGTGTACTCATAATGGCGTGGTCGGTGTTCAGGCGGTGTGTGCGGGCGGATTTTTGCCGCTTCCATGCCTGGCGGATTTTTTTACGCCGGGTATCGTAATGTGCCCCTAAGTAACGCTATAAGAAGCAGAAGGAGTGCTTCATACAACTTATGGTACTGAACCAGAGATACACCCGAACAAGGGCATATATGCAAGGCGGAAAGCCACGTGCACTATCTTTCCAGGTTTAACATAATAAAATCCCCATAATAATTGTACCCAGGAACGCCTATGAGGCTTACAGAAGATGTTCCACGAGGAACAGGGAACAAGACAATAGTGCCTCTGCATAAGTGAACAATATATCACGAAAAAATTACTTGCATGAAATCCGCACAGGAGTAACCCTTATCAATAGGGTCTGAAGCCCCCTCTGGCCTATTAAACACAACCGTTCAGAGAACAGAAACTAAATCCGTGCTTAAAGAATAAGACCTGCTGAAGGCAGGGACCCTCACGGGTGCCAATAGAAGGTAGAATGCTAAAATTAAACATGATATTAAGAAGAAGTAGCATAACTAACTGGGAAGGGTTAGACACACAAGTATCTTCCGTGTAGGAACGGAAGCCAGAAGCTTGCTAATGACTGAAATGAAAAGAAGAGGAGCATCCGCTGTACTGACCAGTTCTATGTGAACTAGGGAACCAAGTCTGCCGGACGGACACACAGAGTAAGCAGCACTAAGAAGCCTCTCCGCCCCATCTGTCTTGGAACCGCTGTAAGGCTGAGTCGGCTTGGGCACCGAATAAACGGGCATCATCAAAGGGCATGTCAATCAATGTGCTTTTACACAGCCTCCGAAAATCCAGAGGTGCGCAGCCAGGCACGCCGACGTAGTGCCACTGAAGAGGGCAAAGCCCAACCTACAGAGTCAGTGGTATCCATACCGCAGTGAATGAATGATTAGTTTAGCTGATTGTTGCCCATTCCATATTAATGGAAGAAGTTGTTCCGGGTCTCATCCAGCAGGGAGGGCAGCAGGCGTGCCAGCGAGTCCCAGATTGTATGGGAGAAGTGTCTGAGGATTCAAGAAGTATTAACGGATTGCAGTGCGGAACTGGTGGAGGAGAAAATATGCCTGCCAATTTTTGGTAATGATCTGTAGGGTAATAGCTATTAACAAATCAATAAACTTACCCACATTACCTTGAGCACCAGATAGGGGAGGAACTGCCCAAAAAATGTGTACAATGTCAAAAGAGATATTTGTGGAAAAAATGTCATTCAATTTCTTCTAAAAGAGACCAAATTCTTAACCACCAGTTTGGACATGGGTGCAGTGCCACGTTCAGCTGGCCACCAGTGAGGTGCCCAGAGCTGTTGGGCCTAGCCAAACAGCTTAATCTCTGCTTTTCCGGTGTTCGACTGTATACAGTTCTCTGTCATCCAGGCACCAATTGCTGTCATCCCAGCTGAAAATCTTTCTTTTACTTTGAGCAAGTCATTGTCAAAGGAACTTATAAGCTGTGTATCATCCGCGTACAATATTATTTCAAAGCCAAAGGCTTTTACAATCTTGGTGAGGGGCACAACAGATATGTTGAACAGAAAGGAGTTAAGACAAGAGCCCTGGGGTACCCCCTTGTCCAGCATCATAATACAGTATTTAAAGGAGCCCAAGATGATAGTTTGGGTTCTGTTGGAAAGGAAGTCGCCAAGACACTTTAGCGCTGTCCCATAAATTCCAATCTCCTGTAGCCTGCAAAGTACCTAGAATGAGACACAGTATTGAACACTGTGAACAAGTCCAGCAGCACTAGCATAGAAGGTATGTTAGCATCTAAAGAACATCTGCTGTGGTCAGTGACTGCTACCAATGCTGTCTCAGTACTGTGTGAAGGTCTGAAACCAGATTAAGATGGGTCCATGATCTTGTCAACCTCTAGGTTCTCTGAGAGTTGTTTATTTATTAATCCTTTCAGAAACGTAATCAATAGAGGAAGCAACCAGATTGGGTGATAGTTGGAAAGGTTAGATGGCACCAAGTTAGCCTTCTTTGAATCGGCCTGATCTGAGCCACTTTCCAACTAGCCGGGATTTTCCCAGTATTGACAGATAGACTGAATAAAGAACAGATGGCATTGGCTAGCAGGTTATAAAAGGCATTAGAGATCTTAGGAGGGGAGATATCTAAGGGAGATCCCGATTTGGCTGCGGCAAGTGCTTTCTGAATTCCCTCCAAAAGAAACGCCTTAAACTTTCCTAGCCTGGAATCACTAACAAAGGAGGGTAAGATGACATTGGTCTCCTCAGGGGGGCAAGAAAGGTTCTGGTAAATCTCATTAACTTTGTTTTCAAAATAATTAGCCAATGAGTCACAAAGAGCTTGTGACACCTGTATATCTTGGTAGCATACTCTAGGGTTTGTGAACTCATTGAGCGCTTTAAATGGTATAGAGACAGAATATCGAGTTGGAAATGTCGACTTGCACTAATATCGAGTTGGAAATATCGAGACACAGAAATATCGACAGCAAGAATATCGTAGTCAAGAATATCGAATTTAAGGTAAGAAATATCGTTTTCAAAAATATCGAAGTCATTAATATCGTTTGCAAAAATATAGTTGTTAAAAATATCGTTTTTTTAGTTAGTGTTATGTATTTTAGTATGTATTTTAAATGTATGTGCTCTATTTTTTTGTCTAAGTATTGCTTTTGTTTTATAATATATGTGTTAAAGTTTTAGTAGTTATTAATTTTATTTTAATTACATTTTGCGTTTCAGTTCCGTAGCGGGTTGTGGGTTTATAGGGGAATAGGGTGGGAATTAATTTAATTATAATAAATTAAATATACATTTTTATTTATTACTATTTATTTAATTTAGATTTTATAGTGTTAATTGTGGGAATTAATGTAATATTAATTAATTATAATTGGCTGTTAAATGTTATTAATTAATTATTTGGTAAATATGTTAATTGTGTCATTTTTTGGGGGGCGGGTTGTGGGTTTATAGGGGAGTAGGGTGGGAAGTAATTTAATTATAATGAAATTATTAACATTTATTATTAATTAATATTTAATATTTTATACTGTTAATTGTGGGAATTAATTTATTATTCATTATTTTTAATTGATTGTTAATTATTATTAATTAATTGGTATTTTTATTAATTGTGTCATTTGTTTAGGAGCAGGTTGGGGGTTGATAGGGGAGTAGGGTGGGAAGTAATTTAAATTTAATACATTTATTAATATTTTTTATATAATATTTATTTTATTTTATTTTATAGTGTTAATTGTGGGGATTAATTTATTAATAATTATTTATAATTTCCTTGTTAATTGTTATTAGTTAATTAATTAATTGTTAAATAATTATGTTAATTGTGTCATGTTTTTAGAAATGGGTGGTGGGGTTTATAGGGGAATAGGGTGGGAGGTAATTTATTTTCAATTAATTAAATATTTGTTAATTAATGGTGATTAATTAATTAAAATGTAAATATGGCAATTGTGTAATTATTTTGATGTGTGAGTTGTGGGGTTTATAGTGGTAAATGGTGGGAAGTAATTGTTTTTTAAAGGAATTAATGATTTGTGGTTAATTGATATTAATTTATTAATGTAAAATTAGTTATGGAAATTGTGTAATTATTTTTAGGTGTGTGTTGTGGTGTTTATTGGGGTAGAGGGTGGAAAGTAATTTAGTTTAAATTAATTAATCAATACTTGATCATTAATATTCATTTATTACTTGATAAATATTTTTGGTAATTGTTTTATTTATTTTGTTTGTGTATTTTGGTTCTATAGGAGTAACGTTTGGTTAGTACATGAATTTTTATCTGTTTTAATGTTTTTTTAATTAATAATATTTGTTTAATTGATAATTAATTGTAATTATGGAGGTACACTTTTTTTAAAATTTAGATGTGTGTTGTAAATTGTGTGGTATTATAGCGTAGGAAAAAAAATATTAAATGTATGTAATAATTAATGTTTTTGATTATAAATAATTTCTATTACAAAAGTTTTATTTGTTTGTAAATTATTTTTAAATTTTCAAAAAATTATTCTTTGTATTTGATCTTTAGATTTTTTTAACATTATAATGTTTCTATGTTTTGTAATTTTTTATATTTTTATATATGTTTTGTTTTTTGTTTTTTTATTATTTTTTGTATTGTAGTTGATATTTTGTTTGTTTTTAAATTTGAATTTTCTTCGGTGGGAATCGTAATTTTTATCCCTCCGCTATCCAACACTTTCCCTACTGCTGCTTTTGCAGGAGTGGCAATAGTCATTTATACCCCTCCGCTATCCAACACTTTTCCTACTGTTGCACACACTGGAGTAGGAATAGTAATTTTTTCCCCTCCACTATCCAACACTTTCCCTACTGTTGCCCTTGCAGGAGTGGGAATAGTAATTTATACCCCTCCACTATTCAACACTTTCCCTACTGTTGCACTCACTGGAGTGGGAATAGTAATTTTTTCCCCTCCACTATCCAACCCTTTCCCTACTGTTGCCCTTGCTGGAGTGGGAATAGTAATTTTATCCCCTCCGCTATCCAACACTTTCCCTACTGTTGCACTCACTGGAGTGGGAATAGTAATTTTTTCCCCTCCGCTATCCAACACTTTCCCTACTGTTGCACTAGCTGGAGTGGGAATAGTAAGTTTTACTCCTCCGCTATTCAACATATTCCCTACTGTTGCACTCGTTGGAGTGGGAATAGTAATTTTTACCCCTCCACTATCCAACACTTTCTCTACTGTTGCTCTTGCAGGAGTGGAATAGTAATTTTTCCCCTCCGCTATCCAACATTTTCCCTACTGTTGCACTCGCTGGAGTGGGAATATTAAATGTATCCCCTACGCTATCCAACACTTTCCCTACTGTTGCACTCGTTGGAGTGGGAATAGTAATTTTTACCCCTCCGCTATCCGACACTTTCCCTACTGTTGCACTCGCTGGAGTGTTAATAGTAATTTTTTCCCCTCCGCTATCCAACACTTTCCCTACTGTTGCACTCGTTGGAGTGGGAATAGTAAATTATTCCCCTCCGCTATCCAACACTTTCGCTACTATTGCATTCACTGGAGTGGGAATAGTAATTTATACCCCTCCGCTATCCAACACTTTCCCTACTGTTGCACTCACTGGAGTGGGAATAGTAATTTTTTCCCCTCCGCTATCCAACACTTTCCCTACTGTTGCACCTTCTGAAGTGGGAATAGTAATTTTATCCCCTCCGCTATCCAACACTTTCCCTACTGTTGCACTCGCTGGAGTGGGAATAGTAAGTTTTACTCCTCCGCTATCCAACATATTCCCTACTGTTGCACTCGTTGGAGTGGGAATAGTAATTTTTACCCCTCCGCTATCCAACACTTTCTCTACTGTTGCTCTCGCAGGAGTGGGAATAGTATTTTTTCCCTCCGCTATCCAACACTTTCCCTACTGTTGCACTCGCTGGAGTGGGAATAGTAATTGTATCCCCTACGCTTTCCAACACATTCCCTACTGTTGCACTCGTTGGAGTGGGAATAGTAATTTTTACCCCTCCGCTATCCAAAACTTTCCCTACTGTTGCACTCGCTGGAGTGGGAATAGTAATTTTCCCCCTCCGCTATCCCTATCCAACACTTTCCGTACTGTTGCACTCGTTGGAGTGGGAATAGTAAACTATTCCCCTCCGCTATCCAACACTTTCTCTACTATTGCATTCACTGGAGCGGGAATACTAATTTTTACCTCTCCGCTATCCAACACTTTCCCTACTGTTGCACTCGCTGGAGTTAGAATGGTAAATTTTAACCCTTCGCTATCCAACACTTTCCCTACTGTTGCACTCGCTGGAGTGGGAATAGTAATTTTTACCTATCCGCTATCCAACACTTTCCCTACTGTTGCATTCGCTGGAGTGGGAATAGTAATTTTTACCTCTCAGCTATCCAACACTTTCCCTACTGTTGCACTCGCTGTAGTGGGAATAGTAATTTTTACCCCTCCGCTCTCCAACACTTTCTCTACTGTTGCACTCAATGTAGTGCAAAATGTAGGTTTAAAAAATATTAAACATTTTAATATTTTAATTTATAATATAATTTTTTTAATTAATTTTAATGTTAAAAGTGTATGTATATATATATATATTTATAATTTTTAATATATTTATAACATTTTAAAATAATTAAAATTATTATTTATTAATTGTTTTTAAGTAAATATATATATATTACATTTTATATATGTATGTTTAATTTTTTTTTAAATTAAATTTATTACTTATAATTGTTAGAATTTACAAATAAATCTAAATAATGTTTTTAAAGTTACATTTATTATTTAATTTATTTTACAGTATTTTGTATACATATAAAAAAACAATATTTTGTACATCGATATTTTTTTACAACGATATTTTTGGGGGATATTTTTGTACTTACCGTTATAAAGATAGGAGGTCGATATTTTTGACAACAATATTTATGTCCTGATATTTGTGTAAGTCGATATTGTGGTGGTCGATATTCTGTCAGTGATTCGCTTTAAATAACACTTTAGGTGAGTTTTTGGCCAAGCAGATTTCATTCGAGATACACTTTTTCCGGGTGATTTTTATGTTGTGGTGATAGTGCATTAAAACTGCTCTATATGTCTCACCATCACATGTATTGTTAGTGCGTCTCCACAGTTCTAATTTTTTACATGCTGCTTTCTCTATCCTAGCGGCTGGAGTATACCAGGGTGCATGAGTCTGTGTGTGGTATTAGAACATTGTTTGAGAGGGGCAATCTTATCAAGAGCCATGCTTACAGCACTATGATAATCTGAGAGCTAGTGTGCCAGTATACTCGAACTCCTTGGCAAAAGAGTCCGGAGTGATTTTCCGCCAATGTCTAACTCGGTCTTTAGCAATTTTAGGTGTTTTATCAGTCTTGGTTTTTAAACGAACATACAAAAAGAGTGAGAGTCCATGGCAGACATTTGTCATCCACAGGACTTACAAGGCTTGAATACCAAATCCTCGCACTTATGGACACCTTTTTGTAACGCACGTAACTCTCTTTCTCAGCTCAACTTTCTTTCTGTCTCATGACTCTCTAATTACTCCACCTGACTTCTTTTACAATCCAACTCTGTTTCTTCTCTCTTTCTCTATCTCATCTATACATCTTCATGTATCTACCCCATCTCTCATGCTTCTCATTCAGTAAACCCAACTTGACAGTTGGCAGATTAGTGATTGATGTGGTTGGACGTTGTTGCAGAACATGGCTTTGGACTGCTATTTTTGAAAATATTGATGAAAGAACGCATTGCTCATACTAGTTGTACGGGGTGCTGCGACCATCATGTACTTGACCAAACACGGTCCTCTTGATCTATGAGTGTTATACATGGATGGTAGCTGCTCTGCTTACGTTTGATCTTTCTAGCTCTGAAGGACCCATCATGAAATGGTTCTATAAAAAGAAGTATGCCCTGATGAAGCTAATTTTTGCGCAAAAAGCATTGGCTGTGCTCTTGTTCATGTATGAAGATGAATAAAGAATATAAAGAAAAGACATTTCTTGGAATAACTTTTTGAATTTAATTGACTGTTTTCAATAATCCGTGTGCTGCCTCTCTGATGTAATATAAAAGGTTCTATTGTTGGGTAATTTGGTAGCTAACCTACAGATGTGGGCAACAAGTAAGCTTATTTAGTGGGACTTACTGGTTGTGCGGTACATTGCTCCTTAGCTACCTTTTCTTCCTTTGTTAATATTATAGTTATTGTTTGAATGTTGTTAAACACAAATAACAATCCACCTCCCCTCTCAGAATGCAGGTCCCCCTACATTTACTCATTGATTGCATCTTTGCCTTTGACCATGGACAACACTCTACTGCCTTTTGTCTGGGATTGTGTTGTACAGATACCACATACATACATACTGGTATTGTTGTATGCGCTTCTTCCTATAGTTGACTCGAGATACTTTTATTTTAATGTTTATTTAGGTGTTCTTTATAAACGTATTTATCTAGTGACTGCTCCTTATCTGAAGATAAATTCCTTCTTGCTCATATCATCCCATAGTCCTCCACTCCTATTTTGTGCATCATTGCCCTCATTAGTAGTTAACAGTTATACAGTTTTTAGGGTATGGGACTGGGTAGCAGAGGTTCAAGTATGAGGACAATGTGCAAGGTGGAGTGGGGCGACTAGGATGTGAAGATGCTGGGAATTTGTTAAATTCCTGAATACATCATAGGGTGTGTAGGATAAGGACCATGTTGAACTGAGTGAAGTTAGTGCATGTAGTAGATTTGTGACGTGCATCAGGGTTCCATATTGTATGTGAGTGTGACTGCAGAGACCAGTGGAATCCATGTTAGATACCAAAGGTAAAACATAGTACAAAATGAAGTTTGAGGCACAGCCTCTCCAAATAGTGAAAGTGATTCCTATGGTTGTAGCCTCAGATAATGAAGTGTAGGTGGATGAAGGCCAGGACTGCCTTAGTTATTCAATTGTTACCTGTTAACAAGGGTCTGATGGTTACCTCTTCCTGAGCACTGCCCTTTGGGTGGATAGTGGGGAAGGGGAGGTGAGTCAGCAGATTATGTTTATCAAGGAGAAGGATCTTTCAAGCAGCGCCTGCTCCCTTCCCACTCCCTGTAGTGCCTCTCTAGAAAGCTCATGACAGCCAGAGGCGGAGGCTTTCTACATCATTGTGCTCATGTTTTTGGTGCTTTATGGCAACCAGCATCTTTACTACCTGGTGTGAGAGCCCTTGTCTTTGACAAAGAATATGCCTGTTCTCCAGAAGAAAAAAACAGAACTGTGAAGAGAAATTCTTCCAAGCCAGTTCCTGGGCATTGACAGTGGGATTAACACCTTTTTCCTGAATAATGTATATAAAGGTGGAACCAAAACTGTCCCATTTGGTTCCAGTTCAAAGGTCCTCGCTGACTAAGGGGGTGAGTGCTTCACAGACTGTTCGAAGAACTGTGAGATCCAGGACATATTTTTGATAAGCAGTCTTCCAGAGGTGATTTGTCATAACCTAAAATCTGTGCCTTTTACTGGAGAACTGTGGGTCTGCCAGTAGTCTGGCCTTCTAAGAAAGAGAAAGGAGCACCAGACTCTGCAGGAAAAACTGCCAGAAGAGTAGGTGCCCAGAGGCTGTGTCCATAGTTCTGAGCAGCTCATAAAAAGCAGACTGATCTTGGGGAGGAGGGGTGTAACTGGGGCCAGCCTGAGTCTGGACAGGAGCTGCCAGCATCCCTATATATTTCTACTAGAGGCCGAGTAAGCCAAATCATCCTGCCATCACCAGTACATTTCAGGAAGTGCAATTGCATCATGCCTGGTGTCTGTCAAAGACTGGAGAAGTAGTGACGACACTCCTGCAACAGTAAGACTTGCAATCAAAGACCCTAGACAGCCCCAGTCAGAGGACTCCTGTCAACAAGAGAACTTGGGGTACTTCTGGCCCAGCACTACTCCCATCTGGAGGTGGGGCGGGCCACCAATCCACACTACTGGGAGCTGTAAGCAGGGACCCTTACCCATGCTCTGGTTAACAGCTGCTGCACGCTTGTGTGTTTCAAGTGCTGGATATACTAGTTAATTTGAGATTAAACTTGAACATTGACTGTTTCTCCGACTTTTAAATATCCAGTGGTTTATTATAAGAAGTTAGACTGAATCACCTCAAACTACCTTAGTGGTAAGATATACGGACTAGACTACAAGTCACAGAACTAGGAAAGTGGCTGGCACCATATATCAGCAAGCACTCACCTTTATGTCTGTATAGTTATGTGTGCTTAGAACCCTGTAGTACCTGCCTTAAAACTGTGTAGCAATTTACATTGTATTTGTGCATTATGGGATTTAGGTGTGTGATTAACGTACATTTTTTTTTTACCAAGAACAGCACTTTGCTGGACAGTGCTTATGATTTCTGGGTACTGTTTGCCTGTTTGGGTTCTGAGTCTCTTTCCCCACACAACCTTCCTGAGAATCCCAGGCACCCAGTTTGCTGTGTCGTAGTAGGACTGGCCCCAGGGTATCAGTGGTTAAAGACTTTAACCCCAATGGTTGTGACCCATTAACCCCTGCTTGCCCCATGGCCAGTGAGTGGTTTTAACATCCTCCCTTGTAGAAGGCCATGGCTAAAACCAAATAGTCCACATGTGACATTCTGTGGACATCGAAGGGCTGTGTGGAGAGCCTGAAGACAGTATTGCTGACCTCCAAGTCCAAACTGGATAGACTGGTAGCTAACATACAATACAGTCTAAGAGCATGCCATCAGGTGAAATAGAGACAAACCACTTCCTTTGGAAGAAAACTACTATCCTCATTTGGAAAGTGGCAGTCTACTATCATCTGTCCAAAGTGGGTGGCCCAAACTGGTTCACTGATTATGAAATTCTCGCATGATAGGAAACATGGATTGCAGAGTTGTGAAAAATACATTTTTCAAACTTCTCCAATCTGGCCTGCCCCAAGAAAAGGACAAGAAATTCAGGAGGCCTCCAGCTATCAGGTGTGGGAGACGTGCATGAGAAAAGTGCAATACAGCACTCTCCACACCAACTGCGAATTGGTGGACATTACACTATTAGACATAGGGGTCGATTCCGATCCCGGCCGGAATCGCACCTAACAGTATTCGTCCGGAAAAAAAACCAGCCGATTGCGTGTTTCCCGACCGATTCGAACATTCGTCCGGACGAACAAGTACGATGCGTATAACAACCCAGATTCCGAGCGAGCCGTACTTACCCAATCCAGCTCCTGTTCCCCGCCCGAGCCGGATCCGTAAATGCCGAATCGAGTCGTACGGAAGCAAATACACAGCACCTTCCGGCCGGACGAGTACGATGCGCACTCCGTACGCGCCGAACCCGTCGCTACGTCCGGGACGTTTGAGCATCCGGGCGAGCCGTACATAAGCTCCGTTTCGCGCCACAAGACGATCCACGGCTACGAGACGAACAAGCCTGCTACGAGTATGACTCGAAGACACGAGAAACCCGAACGAGACGATCCAAGCATGAATCCCATTGCGCAGGTCCTACCTATACTCTACATCTATTACCGGGACCGGAACGGACGCGTACGGCGCAGACGGTAAGTCAAACACCAACAATACAAACAAACGACACGTACCCGAAATATGTCACACACACATAGGGATGCACAAATGACGTACACTAGCAACAGCAGAACCATAGGGGTGGGATGGCCATCACCAATGCCATACACACCCATAGGGGGCTGGATGCCTGCCACTACCACCACCCCACTCAGGGGGGGCTGGATGCCTGTCACTATAACCATCCCCACCCTTAGGGGGATGGATGCCTACCACTACCACCACTCCTACTCAGGGGAGCCTGGATGCCTACCACTACCACCACCCCTACTCAGGGGGGGCTGGATGCCTGCCACCACCACCACCCCTACTCATGGGGCCTGGAAAGCCTACCACTACCACCACCCCTACTCAGGGGGGCTGGATGCCTTCCACTACCACCACCCCTACTCAGGGGGGTTGGATGCCTACCACTACCACCACCCCTACTCAGGGGTGCCTGGATGCCTGTCACTACTACCATCCCCACCCTCAGGGGGCTGGATGCCTACCACTACCACCACCCCTACTCAGGGGGGGCTGGATGCCTGCCACTACCACCACCCCACTCAGGGGGGGCTGGATGCCTGTCACTACTACCATCCCCACCCTTAGGGGGATGGATGCCCACCACTACCACCACCCCTAATTAGGGGGGGCTGGATGCCTACCACTACCACCACCCCTACTCAGGGGTGCCTGGATGTCTGTCACTACTACCATCCCCACCCTCAGGGGGCTGGATGCCTACCACTACCACCACCCCTACTCAGGAGGGGCTGGATGCCTGCCACTACCACCACCCCACTCAGGGGGGGCTGGATGCCTGTCACTACTACCATCCCCACCCTTAGGGGGATGGATGCCTACCACTACCACCACCCCTACTCAGGTGGGGCTGGATGCCTGCCACTACCACCACCCCTACTCAGGGGGGGCTGGATGCCCGTCACTACTACCATCCCCACCCTTAGGGGGCTGGATGCCTGCCACTACCACCACCCCACTCAGGGGGGCTGGATGCCTGTCACTACTACCATCCCCACCCTTAGGGGATGGATGGCCACCACTACCACCACCCCTACTCAGGGGGGGCTGGATGCCTACCACTACCACCACCCCTACTCAGGGGGGCCTGGATGCCTGTCACTACTACCATCCCCACCCTCAGGGGGCTGGATGCCTACCACTACCACCACCCCTACTCAGGGGGGGCTGGATGCCTGCCACCACCACCACCCCTACTCAGGGGGGCTGGATGCCTGCCACCACCACCACCCCTATTCAGGGGGGGCTGGATGCCTACCACTACCACCACCCCTACTCAGGGGGCCTGGATGCCTGTCACTACTACCCTCCCCACCCTCAGGGGGCTGGATGCCTACCACTACCACCACCCCTACTCAGGGGGCTGGATGCCTGCCACTACCACCACCCCACTCAGGGGGCTGGATGCCTGTCACTACTACCATCCCCACCCTTAGGGGGATGGATGCCTACCACTACCACCACCCCTACTCAGGGGGGCCTGGATGCCTAACACTACCACCACCCCTACTCAGGGGGGGCTGGATGCCTGCCACTACCACCACCCCTACTCAGGGGGGGGCTGGATGCCCATCACTACTACCATCCCCACCCTTAGGGGGATAGGTGCCCATCACTACTACCATCCCCACTCATAGGGGGCTGGATGCCTGCCACTACCACCACCCCACTCAGGGGGGGCTGGATGCCTGTCACTACTACCATCCCCACCCTTAGGGGGCTGGATGCCTACCACTACCACCACCCCTACTCAGGGGGGCCTGGATGCCTGTCACTACTACCATCCCCACCCTCAGGGGGCTGGATGCCTACCACTACCACCACCCCTACTCAGGGGGGCTGGATGCCTGCCACTACCACCACCCCACTCAGGGGGGGCTGGATGCCTGTCACTACTACCATCCCCACCCTTAGGGGGATGGATGCCTACCACTACCACCACCCCTACTCAGGGGGGGCTGGATGCCCGTCACTACTACCATCCCCACCCTTAGGGGGCTGGATGCCTGCCACTACCACCACCCCACTCAGGGGGGGCTGGATGCCTGTCACTACTACCATCCCCACCCTTAGGGGGATGGATGGCCACCACTACAACCACCCCTACTCAGGGGGGGCTGGATGCCTACCACTACCACCACCCCTACTCAGGGGGGCCTGGATGCCTGTCACTACTACGATCCCCACCCTCAGGGTCCTGGATGCCTACCACTACCACCACCCCTACTCAGGGGGGGCTGGATGCCTGCCACCACCACCACCCATACTCAGGGGGGGCTGGATGCCTACCACTACCACCACCCCTACTCAGGGGGGCCTGGATGCCTGTCAGTACTACCATCCCCACCCTCAGGGGGCTGGATGCCTACCACTACCACCACCCCTACTCAGGGGGGGCTGGATGCCTGCCACTACCACCACCCCACTCAGGGGGGGCTGGATGCCTGTCACTACTACCATCCCCACCCTTAGGGGGATGGATGCCTACCACTACCACCACCCCTACTCAGGGGGGCCTGGATGCCTAACACTACCACCACCCCTACTCAGGGGGGGCTGGTGCCTGCCACTACCGCCACCCCTACTCAGGGGGGCCTGGATGCCCGTCACTACTACCATCCCCACCCTTAGGGGGATGGATGCCCATCACCACTACCATCCCCACTAATAGGGGGCTGGATGCCTGCCACTACCACCACCCCACTCAGGGGGGCTGGATGCCTGTCACTACTACCATCCCCACCCTTAGGGGGCTGGATGCCTACCACTACCACCACCCCTACTCAGGGGGGCCTGGATACCTGTCACTACTACCATCCCCACCCTCAGGGGGCTGGATGCCTACCACTACCACCACCCCTACTCAGGGGGGGCTGGATGCCTACCACTTCCACCACCCCACTCAGGGGGCTGGATGCCTGTCACTACTACCATCCCCACCCTTAGGGGGATGGATGCCCTACCACTACCACCAGCCCTACTCAGGGGGCCTGGATGCCTACCACAACTACCACCCCTACTCAGGGGGGCTGGATGCCTGCCACCACCACCAGCCCTACTCAGGGGGGCTGGCTGCCTGTCATTACTACCATCCCCACCCTTAGGGGGCTGGATGCCTGCCACTACCACCACCCCACTCAGGGGGGGCTGGATGCCTGTCACTACTACCATCCCCACCCTTAGGGGGATGGATGGCCACCACTACCACCACCCCTACTCAGGGGGGGCTGGATGCCTACCACTACCACCACCCCTACTCAGGGGGGCCTGGATGCCTGTCACTACTACCATGCCCACCCTCAGGGGGCTGGATGCCTACCACTACCACCACCCCTACTCAGGGGGGGCTGGATGCCTGCCACTACCTCCACCCCTACTCATAGGACGGGTAATGTATGACACAACCAGCATACTCCCACATAAGGAATGTCTGAAAATTACATCCCCCCCCAACACCATGACAAGCGTGTGTAGTCTGTGACAAATGCCTACAACACTGAACATGACATTGAACATACAATGTGACCCCCTAGCACATGTGTCACACATAAATGTGTGTGGCCCCCACAATGCAGGCTGACCATGGCCACTGTGGCAATGGGGTTGAACACCCCATCACCACAGCGACCAAAAGGTAGGTGTGGGGTCCATAGCTGATGCACCTTTTGAACAGTGTGGCAATGGGGCCCAAAGCCCCATCACCAGAGTGACCAAAAGGGAAGTGTGGGGTCCATAGCTGATGCACCTTTTGAACAGTGTGGCAATGGGGCCCAAAGCCCCATCACCACAGTGACCAAAAGGGAAGTGTGGGGTCCATAGCTGATGCACCTTTTGAACAGTGTGGCAATGGGGCCCAAAGCCCCATCACCACAGTGATCAAAAGGGAAGTGCAGTCAGGGTAAAAGCTGCCAAAGCCAAACTGCATGGATGATTCCTGGTCACACAACAACAAACACATCAGTGGCATAGTAGGGCTTGTGTCCCATAGCAACATAGATTGGGTGAGGCAAACAGTGCAGTGCAAATAAAACATACCTTTGACCATGTGCATACAAACATCACCCATGGGGGCTCACATTGTCAACATTCACAAATTACACAATGACAGAAGTGACCATCATAATGCAGACCCACATATCTGCACCAATGGACACACAAATGTAGATATCCTAGGGAGACTGTAGATGTCAGGTGAACAAATACCATACCATGGCAGCAATGGGACATACAAACCATAATTATTGTGCTGACTGGTGACCTAGGAGTCCCAGGGACAGCAGGGGAAAGCCACCAAACAACATACAGCCAATGGCACACTCAATATATGCCAATGCAGTGGTGCAAATGCACAAACACAAACAGGCAGACCCACACTGCATATCAAACACAACAGGTGATGGGGGTGTGTGCCAGTGTCCCCAGGCAACCACACAACACATGAGGAGGCCTGAATTCCAATTACACAGATGTGTATACAGTGCCATACAAAAGTAACTCATGGATCGGATTCCCCTATGTGGGCAAAGAGGCATTGTTAGATGAGAGGGAGCCCAAATTACACATGTCACACAAGCTAGTAGGAACAGCAACTAACACAGCAAGAGACAGACCCACCACAGCACAACCCCCAGGGACCCCACATTGTGGTGACACTACCCTGCATGATAATCCCACTGTGATGACAAAGGTAGATGTCATTCACACTGTGAACCACAGCCATGTGTCCTGAGCAACAAACTACCATCACACCAACACAAGCACAAATCAAACAGCATGGCCTGCCAGCCATGGCCAATATGGAGGTAGGGGTCTAGCCGTGCAACAACTCACATTTGCACACACTCAACACCACACACCTTTATTATTATTATTATTATTTGGTTTTGTATAGCGCCAGAATCGACTCCGAGGAGTATCTCTGTGCTTTGGACGCGTAACAAATTCATATACAGAACTGTCAAACTTAAAAGCAAAACAGAATGGTTTTAAGTAACTTTCTAAAATGAAGATGGTTCGAACATTCTCTTAAATGTAGGGGAGTTCATTCCAATATTTCGGGCCAAGATGAGAGAGAGCTTTTCCTCCTAATTTTGCTCTCCTGATTCGGGGGACCTTCAGCAAATGTTTAGTACTAGAACGTAGGGATCTTGGGGGATGATAGAGAGTGAACTTTTCTGACAAATAGCTAGGGCCAAGATTAAACAATGCCTTGTGGATAGTACAACAGACTTTAAATGTTATCCGTTGACGTATGGGTAACCAGTGAAGTTTTAAAAGAAGAGGGCGGGAGGCTGATCTGGGAGGCATGTTCAGAACCAGTCGTGCCGTCGTATTCTGAACCACCTGAAGTTTACTAATAGAAGTTTCATTGGCAGAGAGCAGCAGACCGTTACAATAGTCTAGGCGACTCAATATGAGTGCCTGAGTCAGAGTCCTTCGAGCAGAGTCTGGGAGCAAAGGAAAAACTCGTCGAAGTAGGCCCAAAGTATGGAAACATGTGCCTACGGTCTGGCCAATATGTTCCTTGAATGTAAAGGCATGGTCTAAACGGACTCCTAAGTTCTTAACAAAGGTTTTAGGAATGGGAGGCTTCCCAAAATTAATAGGCCACCAATTTGGTGACCATAATAAGGGAGCCTCTCCAAAAAGTAATAGCTCAGTTTTCCCAACATTACATTGGAGAAAGTTGTTTTTCATCCATTGTGAAATGGCACTCATACCCAAAGAAAAGGTCTCTTGGACAGTGGGAGTGAGTTCATCGAAAGGAAAAAGTAACTGCGTATCATCGGCATATGATATTGGAATAAACCCATATTTTCTTAGGACATTGGCCAAGGGAGCCACATAGATGTTGAATAAAGTAGGACTCAAACAAGAGCCCTATGGGACTCCCTTGGACAGTTCCATGAGCGTTGAACGATATGGGCCTAGGTTAACCGTCTGAGATCTACCAGATAGAAAGCTTGACATCCACTGAAAGGCGGAGTCTCTTAGTCCCATTTCTCTCAGCCTTCTGAGCAATATTTGATGGGAAACCGTGTCAAACGCGGCGGATAGGTCCAATAGCACCAGAATCATAGAATGGCCCTTGTCTAGAGTCATTCTGATGTTGTCCGTGACTACTAGGAGGGCTGATTCGGTGCTATATTTGGGCCTAAAGCCTGACTGAGAGGAGTCTAGGCAGCCCGAAAGTTCGACATGGTTTGAGAGATGTTTGTTGACGTGTCTCTCTATTAGTTTACTCAGAAATGGTAAGAGCGAAATGGGACGAAGATTGGTCAGATCAGTCAGAGGGGCCTTAGTGTTTTTGCGAATCAGCATTATCTGCGCGACTTTCCATTCCGATGGAACGAAACCTTCCTTTATTGACAAATTAAGAAGGTGTTCATTCAATGGAGATAATTGAGGGATTAAGGTACTGGCTACTCTCGCAGGAATCAAATCGCAGGGCGAGCCAGACTTCACTTGATGCATTAGGGCCTCTACATCTGCTGTGGTTAGTGGGGGAAAATTCTCAAGCAGCATGGGAGGTAATTCTGATGTTTCTGTGGGCATAAGCATCTGGTGTGGGCTTCCTAAAGAAACAATTTTTTCATAAATTAATTCTATTTTTTGTGAAAAATGTGAAGCAATATCATTGCATAATGTTTGTGAAGGTGCTTCAACATTCTCACAAGCCTTAGGTTTTACAAATGACTGAAGAATGTTGTATAGAACTTTTGGAGCATTACCAGCCAATGTAAGTTGAGTGGAAATGTAGTTTTTTCATGCAATCTTAATGCTACTATGGTAGCTTGACAGAGAGGTTAGAAACTGAATTTTGTCACTTTCCTTGTGGGTGATACGCCATTTCCTCTCATATTTCCTACACAGTTTTTTTTTTATATGTAACTGGGGGGAAAACCAGGCGGTTTGAGGACGTTTAGAGTGGGTGGAAAGACGTTTCAGGGGTGCAAGGTGATCAATGGTCCGGGTTAATGCCAGATTATAGTTGGTTAAGGCCTCTACTAAATTGTCTGAAGGTTTTTTTCGTGGTACTTCCAGAGAGGCTTGAAAATTCTCTGGAGAGACCTTTTGCCATTGCCTACGAATCGTAAAATTATCCGAATGTTGGCCCCTATGTTCTTCTTTATGGCTCTTAATGGAAAATTCAATTAAAGCATGGTCTCTTGATCTCCACCAATGTGCAGCAGTGAAGCTCACATGGACTGGTGACATTGCACATGCACCCATGACAATCCCAGGGGTGGTGGGGGGAACTAAGGTGCAGAAACCCATCACACATGGCCAGTCAACAAGACTCGTGAATGTCTGACACACTGCACACTACGCGGTACATGGGCATGACGTGAAATCCACCACAATCAATGGGATCCTGGCCATAGTCACACACCAATGAAGAAGACAAGGTGACACACAAAGAACACACGTACACAACTTCCAACATTGCAGCTCTGACCCTGAGGAGTGGCAGCAGTCACACACACAACGTGTCACAATCACTGAAAGCTACCATAGACTGTAAATTACATGACATGTGTAACCAACAAGTGCCAAGGGAAATCCTGAATGTGTCTCATCTGCGTTTGCCCACATCCCCAGCCCTGACAACAAAGACAACCTGGGATGACAACCTGATGAACCTTAGTTAGCCATGCACCCACATCCCGGAGTAACCAGGTCCAAGATGCTTGATGAACACAGAACAACTCAGCAAGCATCAGAAACAGGAACATCCGTAGGGACACAGCTTGTGTAGGAAAAGGGAAAGGTACATGCACAGACATGCTTACACAACACAAAACACGGGCCCAGCCAATGTCACGGGATTACACACTGCCATGAGGGCACTCCACTGCTGTGGAAGGTCCGCTGTGCCAAGCCTTGTCTGTGCACGACTCAAACATGTCGGCAGAACACTCGGTCAGTGAGCCAACAACTACAACACACTGAAGGCTCTGCTCACATCTGCCTGGGTACGGGAGTGTCACGTCAGTCATCTGCATACACCCAAAACACGTGTCAAGCAAGGTGCACTGTATAAACTGATGAGTCCTTCAACATTGGTGTGCTAAACTGCATGTCCAGTGGAGATGGGCACACAGTCAGGGAAATAGGAACATTGAACAGTGGTAAGCCCACCAGATGTGCATCACTGTAAGACAAAGATGTTAATTTACAAATGCAAAACGTACATCCCTGTGTCATATGCTGAACATCACACCCTCAGACTGCAGCAGAGGATGCCATAGATCCAGACTACAACAGGACACACATCCCATGGACCACATGGAGTCCATCCCTGCAACACTTAATTTCCCTGATCTGAACAGTATTACAACTGCAAATGCATGATGATAACCATGTACATCATGTACATCAAAAGAAAAACCACAAGTAAACAAAAATAGGCTTTATTCAGCAAATGTCAACAAAAAATCAGAAGTCCAAATTAAACTAAGGCCAATGGCCAGTCCAAATACACAGTTCCAACAGGGTGATATGTGACAACTTGTCACCCATTGCTTGCCTGCACTGGTAGGGACAGGGGACATCCCCTTGGAGGGGCATACAAGGGGCAGGCCAGGCACCGCAGGGACAGGATCAGGGGATGCCAGAGTCAGGCAGTGAAGGGGTGGTGGGTGCAGGAGTGTCACCAGCAACTGCAGTGGAGGTGTCTGACTCAGGGGGGGCCGGCACCACTGCAGTGCCCGAGTCAGACGGGGTGGTTGTGGACTCCACCGCAGTGCATGACTCCAAGGGAGTGGAAGGGGGGGCAGATGAGGTGGGCAGGACAGAGGGGGGGGACCCTGTCTCCACACCCGTGGCACAAACAGGCTGAGCATCTGGGTTGGGGGTGGAAGAGCAAGTGGCGGGGGGGAGGGCCTAAGCAGTTTGGGGATGCGGTATCGGTGTGTGGGGAACCTGGGGCAGGGTGTGGTGGGGGAACCTGTGGAGTGGTGGCCTGGGGGATGGAGGAGAGAGACTGGGTGGTGGAGCTGCGTGAGTGGTGGTGGTGGGGTCTTGCCCTTCCTGGTCCAGGGGACTTCCGAATGGGGTCCTCAGTCTGCCTGCGCCTGGGGGAGGGTGTCCGGGGGCGAGGGGCATTCCCCTCTGTGTGGGTGGACTTCCTCTTCCCCGGTATGCCGGATCTGCAGGATCGGAGGGGAAGAGGCCGAGGTCACACAGGAAGACCTGCTGTGTAGGTGGGGTTGCAGGTGAGGCAAGGGAAGGGGTCTTGGAGGGAGAGGATTTGGAGGACTGCGGAGTGACTGTGGATGCCTGTGTGTGTGTCTGTTCCCCATCCCCTGTGTGTGTGATATCTGTCCCCTGAGGATGCTTGTGTGCACGTCTTGCCTTTCTTTTGGGTGTGTCTGTGCTGCTCGTGTCTGTGTGCTTGGGTGAATGTGCAGGTGTGCATGTGCTTTGGACAGGTAGGGTGCCAGGAAGTGTGGATGGGCCAGAGGTAGGAGGTGGGAGGGACTGCTGGAGGAGGGACACTGCTGCCGTCAGGGAGGAGTCCATGGACTTATTGCTCCTCTGTAGGGCAGACATACCCGTTGAGATGCCCTCCATGAACAACACCAGCTGTGTCAACAGAGTGGTGTGTGCATGGAGGACACTCAGCATTGCTGTTTGCCCTACATGGAGCTGCCGAAGTAGGTACACAGACTCCTCACTCAGGGCAGCAGGGGACACAGGGGCAGGGGGTGCGGTGCCTGGCACGAAGGAGACACGCTCCCGAACATGGGAGCCTCCACGGACGTCTGGAATTGGAGCCAATGGGAGGGCGGTGCTGGTGGTGGCGGGGCCAGACAGACTAGCGGGGGTGTGTTGGCTTCTGACACCCGCCTCCACAAGGGAGTCATCCTCCGAGCTGCTGTGGTCCTCAGCTGAGGTGGATGGTGCTGAGGACTCCTCGGTGTGGCTTCCCTCGCCCTCCGTGCCACTGGGTCCCTCTGACCACTCGTCAGATGCTGACCCAGTCTGGCTCCGCTGCTCCTCCTGGTCCGTGGAGCTGTCCCCTCCTGTGGCCGTGGATGTATCTGCAAACAATTAGGGAAACAGACAAACATCATTCACCTGCACTGACCGCACACACCACAGTAAGTACAGCACTTACAGAGCCAGCCCTGGCATCCTTAGTAGAACATTGCCAAAACTCCTCACACAGATTTGGAGAAGCCAATTGTCATTCTGATGGTCAACCATGGGACTCACACCCCTCCTGCCCTTGCACCCATCTGTCTGGTGCCTGTCTGATGGTAATACCCCAGTGTGGACACATGCACCACCTACATAGTTGTCGGACATTGCAGGGAACACAGTGAAGTATGTGAACATGCACACATCACATCTCTTGCCACTGAGTCAGTGCAGGTGTCCGGAGAAAGGGATGGCCAGAGTCTAAATAGAAATGCATGTGATGCATACCAGCACCAGACACCATGATGCACCCATGTCCGGATAGTCCATGCCACAATGGGGTGCATGTTGCACATGTCACTCCCCTGCAGGATCACTCTTAGGAAGTTTAATGCCATGACACAGGCATGCCTGCAAAGTCATTCATCACTGTCTCCAGTCACATGGCCATGGCAGCCTGCCAACAACAGTCTGCACTGTGTCACAATCCTAGGACATGGGGAATGCAAGTTATGTAACTGACAAGTGCACATGTCCATCCCCCACACACCACATCATCTGAACTAGTATTTGTCCACGTCATGCCAATTGGACATATGGGGGACATGAAACACAACTCCCAGAACCTGAGCACCTCACAGTGTGCTGTGAATGAATAACAGCTGCCTGAAAGTCACAGTCGCATACACCTGTGTGCACAGTCAAGTGATCACACATCTATAAGTCACAGAAGTATTGTCTCACATGGTCACATCTCAGATGGCATGCTGAACCCTAACCGACAAACATACCAGTAGTCCTGACAATGAAGCCACAGCACACTGACACAGAGGCAGACACCTGAGGGAACATGTCACTGATCACAACATGTCAGATGATCCACGGGAGTGGGAGTACAGAGTCTATTGTATGCCCTGGAGTAGGCATGACTGTCCAGCTCCACCTGTAAGAGGGATGAGTCCTGGACAGTAGGCAGGTGTCTAAGCATGTGTGACACACTTGATATACATACTCCTGAGGCCCAAACATTGTTCCCACCCACAGCATGGGGGTGTGCCAAATACCCCAGGGACATGTGGTGAATCATGTCAGCAAGTGGATCACATATCAAAGTTACACCCAGATTACATTTCAGGACTTGGGCATTGTGTGAGCAATTGACCCACCCATGAATCCCACAACATAGTCACCGGAACAAATGCTGTCCCCCACCTTGAGCAAAGCAAAATGCAATGACACAGTCCCCAAGTGACACAATTTCCTGACTGTAAGGGCCACACATATGCGTATCAGATGAGGAGTGGGCATTTCACAATAGAGGGACATGGGTCCTGGACCACAAGACTGATGTACTGTGGAAGTTTAACCAGGCCAGAGGAGGGCACATAGCATATCAGACAAAGTGCACAGTGCTGTCATGGACTCACCCCCTCCTTGCTGCTGTCTGGCCTTCAGCTGCCCATCCAGGTCAGGGAAGACCACCGCCAGGATCCTGAGCATGTGGGGGTCAGGGTCCGGTGTCCGCCCCTCCTGCGAGGAGGCGACAGCTTCAGCTGGACCCTTGCGATCCTCCTGGTCCAGCCTCGAAGGTCCTGCCACCTCTTCTGGCAGTTGCGGATCCGGCGCTTGTAGTCCCCCACGGATCTTACTGCCCGGACGATGGTCAGCCAGATTTCCTGCTTCTGGTGGGCATCAACCTGTGAGGATGACAAAGTGAAAATGCCATTACTACACATGCAACATATCCGTGCATCACACAGTTGGATATACATGTCTCAATCACTGGGGCACATGATGTACACAGGCAGTGCAACGATGGCTATGAACAGTTTGCCAGCAGTTACTACATGGTATCATTGCATGGAAAGTAAACCTTGTTGGAATGCACTGTTACTGCACTGTACCTGTTCAGTGCATGTAACTACACACTTTGGTGGCTCAGAACTACTCAGTGAGCATGCTAGCCAGTGGTGTGCACACTGGAAGTCCTGCTAGTCAGACAACATGCAAAATTAGTAAGGCAGTGGACAGCACACTCACCTGCTCCCCTGGTGTCCCATACAGCTTGCTGTACTGTGGAAGGAGGCTGTCCAGCAGGGCCTGGTTCTCCTCAAGGCTGAAGGCTGGGGCTCTCTCCACAGTACGTGCCATTGCAGTAGCCAGAGGATGCAGAGACAGCAGCAGTGTTGGTGGCAGATGTCGTCCTGGAGCATGTAGTGCAGGCAAGTGAGCTCTCAGGGGAACAGCCAGCATTATATGTGTGCTGCAGAGGCAGATACTGTCCCATGTGTCCAAAGTGATAGGTCCAAGTCGTTTGCATCTTCTGAATCTGACCAATCCATGGAATAGCAGCACTAATACACGCCCACAGCATCATTCAAAAATCCAAGTTCATGACACCCATGATTTTGTAACATTGTTGTGGCTGGCCAACTGAATTCACTGCATCAGACTCGTTGAAGCTTCGAATACGTGTCTGTTGCCATGCCAGGCCCCAGCCAACGCGTGCGCACCGTTCGATCCATTGCTGTACAATGCGTATTTCGGGATACAACGCGTACCCGCTCACAACAGATGCAATGGGCCGGCCGGGCACACCGATCGGTCCATTGCTGTACAACGCGTACCCGCTCACAACAGATGCAATGGGCCGGCAGGGCACACCGATCGGTCCATTGCTGTACAACGCGTACCCGCTCACAACAGATGCAATGGGCTGGCCAGGCACACCGATCGGTCCATTGCTGTACAACGCGTACCCGCTCACAACAGATGCAATGGGCCGGCCGGGTACACCCATCGGTCCATTGCTGTACAACGCGTACCCGCTCACAACAGATGCAATGGGCCGGCCGGGTACACCGATCGGTCCATTGCTGTACAACGCGTACCCGCTCACAACAGATGCAATGGGCCGGCCGGGCACACCGATCGGCCCATTGCTGTACAACCCGTACCCGCTCACAACCGATGCAATGGGCCAGCCGGGCACACCGATCGGTCCATTGCTGTACAACGCGTATTTCGGGATACAACGCGTACCCGCTCACAACTGATGCAATGGGCCGGCCGGGCACACCGATCGGTCCATTGCTGTACAACTGCTGTACCCGCTCACAACAGATGCAATGGGCCGGCCGGGCACACCAATCGGTCCATTGCTGTACAACGCGTACCTGTACAGGTCAGTCGCATATGTCACCATGCTTGTCACTGGTGAACGTATGCCAGCCACTATACCTGCCAGAGACCCAGGTGCACACCTACAACACCACACCCAGTCCACACTGTTTCCTAAGGCATGTAAGGCTGCATTACCTTTTCTGTGTATGGGGGTTGACATGTGGTTTCTGTGGTGGCACTTGTGGGCAGCCACACCCAGGCTGTGCATGTGTTAATGGGGACAGGGTCTTTTGTGTGTTGTGCACATGACCACTGTGATGTGCAACAGTTCACTTCGGAGCATGTGGCATGGTCACATTTCCAGGTTGTGTATGTGTGTGACATGTCACATACCCCCAGGGTCCTATGGGGGAAGGCATGTACGTCACAGGGTGACCCATTGCCACAATAGTGATGTCCCTCCACAGTCTGTGTGCATGTTGTGTTTCCAATGTCTCTGATTCCATGTGCACGATGGGAGACAGTCTCCACATCAACGTTGTTTGTGCATGGACTTTGATGTTGTGCGTCACTGGCGTCCATGTCTGTCCTGCGTAGGCGACAGGGGCCACTACCTGTGGGAGTCATGTTTGTTTTTCTGACGTGTACATGATACGCCATGTCATGCCAGTGTCCATGTGGCAAGACAGGGTCACTGGGAATCTACCTGTCAATGAGCTGTGATGCCTGTGGCGCATCTGTCCAGACATGTCACTGTGATGTGTGTAGAACGTGACAGCAGTAAATGGGTACTGTGACACAGCCTAATGGTTTCCCATAGCACAACCTGGAAACTGTTGTCCACACATGTTGTACTGAGAAGTTAGATGATGGCCATGTAGGTGCGGGTTATGTCCGAACAGAACGGCACACACATCAAGTACTTGTGTCTCGTAATGATGTATCATGTGAAATTGAGTATGGTGAATGGCACATATGTGGGGTGACTGACAATCTTTCTTTCCTCAACCTATGCACTGCAGGGCTCCAGCTGTCCATAGACCATTCCCTGACCTGGCAACGATGGTGGAACGTGACAGCATCTGACGGTACCGCTTCACCAGGCAGCTGATTGAGGATTTGGCAGTGCGCTTGGCACCACATTTGCAACCTGGCCGCCGTACCCTACGGCGCTGACCCCCTAGGTCAAGGTAATGGCAGCCCTACACTTCTTTGCCACCGGTACCTTTCAACACACTGTGGCGACTGCCGGTGGGATGTCACAGACTATGTTCAGCCGTGTGCTACGCAATGTTTTGGAGGCAATGTTGAGATGCCTGAACCAGTACATCTATTTCCCTACACGTCAACAACTCACTGACGTCAAGAGTGACTTCTATGCCCTGGGGAGGATGCCACATGTCATTGGCTCCATTGATGGGACACATGTGGCTTTGATACCACCACAGGCACATGAGCAGGCATCCCGGAACCGGAAACATTACCATTCGATCAATGCTCTGGTGGTATGTCTTGTAGATATGAGCATCACACATGTGTGTGCCTGTTTCCCTGGTTCAGCACACGATGCCTACGTGATGAGGAGCAGTCGCATCCCGAGGATGATGGCACAGATGCAGAACCAGCGTGCCTGGCTTGTCGGTGTGTACTGACTTTGTACCATTGTGTGTGTTCTGCTCTGTAGTATACCGCCCACTTTTCCAAATCAGCTATTGTGCACTTGTCTGTCCGTAGGTGACTCCGGATACCCCAACATGCCGTGGTTGCTGACACCCCTCAGGAACCTGTGACACCAGCCCAGATGCGCTACAATGAGGCACATGGTCGGACCAGGAGAGTGATTGAGCAGACCTTTGGTCTCCTGAAGAGCCGCTTCCGCTGCCTGGACAAGACAGGAGGGGCCTCCCATATGCCCCAGCAAAGGTGTGCAAGATTGTCATCGTCTGCTGCATGCTACACAACCTGGCAGTGCGGAAGGAGTTGCCTCTCATCCTGGATGACGATTACCAACGTCCGCCACCTGTAGAGGATCCTGGCCTGGACCACGATGCTAGTGATGATGATGATGATGATGGTGATGTCTGCACACAGCTCATCACCAACTGCTTCAGCTGAATGTGAGTATCCAGGGAGATGTAATGTGAATGATGTGAGTTTGCATGATATGTGTGGGTGGTGCTCTGGTGCTGTTTGAGTGTGGCCATGTGCTACTTGACTGGATGCGTGCAGCAATGTGTCCTTACAGGTAGTATGTACTCCCCAACAGTTTTAACATGCTAACTTGGTTTTGTGTACTTGTCTTGTGACATGTATTGGGCATGAGTATTGCAGTTCTGTCCTGTTCTTCAGTGGTTTTAACTGTGTGTCATGTCTGTCCTTCACAGGGTGCTTACTGAGTACTTTGGTCAACTTGGATCCCCCGACACCATGATTCAGCTTTCAGGGTGGCAGCAGTAGTTTCCCTACAGGTGATGTGCCACACACCCCTGGACTTCATATCTTCTGCACTTGTTGACTGTGTGGCCACTGCCACGTGGGATTACCTTGCATTTGTAGTGGAAACAACATGTTGCAAATGGGTAATAAACCTGTGCTTCACTTTGGGATGTGCGTTGTCTGTGGTCACACATCTGGCTGACATTTGCTTACTGCACCTGTGGGCTAGTTGACACAGACTCTGAATAGGTGTGGTGTCTGTGCATTCCACAGTATTTCCTGGCAACATCACTGTAGGCGATGAGTCCGATGGCCCTGGTGTCTCTGTGTTGTGTAGCCCTAGTGGTGTGTCTCCCTCATATGTGTCACGTCACCATGACTCACATGACGGTGTTGTACTTGCTGTAGCAGTTAGCATACACGGTGTAATTTAGCAGATCATCATCACCATAACAGTATCCACATTTGAATAACAACAGAGGCAAGTATGGTGTACTAGTGATTTTATTTACAGAAATGTGTGTGTGTATAGTGCACAGGATGGTGGGTGCTGTACATTGGGATTGTGATCCAAAGTTCCCAGATGAGTTGGAAGTCTTGGTAGCAGAAATGTCCTGAGTGAAGTCCACAGTCATATGATACATTAGTCCAACTTGAACTCCCCATGTCATGTGGGAGAGTTGTGTTGCATTCGACAGGGTGAAAAGTTTGCACACAAAGGAGAATTTCCGGAACAGGTGTTGGCTTCCTGGGGGATGTACGTGGCCATCAACCTCTCAGTTTTCCTTCGTCGGACGACACCTCTTCTTTGGGGGGGGACCCTCACGTGCAGGCTGCTGCGGTGCAGGGGAGTCTCTGCCAGAGTCCTCCTCCCTCCCTGTGGCGGTGTCAGTTGTTGCAGCACCAGATGTTGTGGGCACACAGGGAGGTGTGGCCATGTTGTTGCTAATCTGGCGGAGGCATGTCAATATGTCCCTATGCACCGCTGTGAGTTCTTGCAATGTGTCCCACTTGGACTCCATGCGAGACATGTGTGTCTCCACACGGGACATGTGGGAGTCCAAGCGGGCATGATGGGCAGCCTGCTGCTGTTGTATGTCCTTGAGGATCCCCACTACCTGTCTGACCTCTCTGGTGCTATCCTGGTACGCATCAGCGATGCGTGCCAGTTGTGGGTCATCATGCAGTCCAGACCCCTCTGCAAGCAGCGACCTATGTCTACCACCCCTCCCACCACCCCTGGCGACACGTGCAGGACCTGCGGTGGCACGCACAGGTGACCCAAGGCCCCCTTGGGGGTTGTTAGTGGTGTTGTTGTCCGTTGCTCCACGGTGGGCCTGGGGCCCTGTGCTGTTATCATCGGTGGTCCTTGGTCTGTCTGTGTCGGCGGGGGTGGTCTGTGTGTTGGCAGTTGTTGGAGGGGTGGGTGCAGGGGGTGCAGATGTTGGTCCTGCTGGTGCTGCATGATGACTCACACCGGAGGTGCCAGGTAGGTCTTTGCCATCCGAGGAGGGCAGAGGCTGTTCCACACCAGTGAGCTCAATGTCCCCCGGAGCCTGGGACAGGGACTCCTCCTCGCCTGCTGCTGTGTCCCCATCATCATCACCTGTATTTGGAAGAGTCACAGATTGTATGTTATGTTTCTACAGGCATCAATGGTTCACACACCTGACAGTTGTGACTGTACCTCTGGATGCGGGCATGTACATTGCATTGTCCTACGTTGTCACAGTAAGAGGTTGATATTGGTGTAGCACATTGTCCTGCATACCTGGGGCATTTCAATGTGAATGTTGAGGTGTGTGCATGGCCAGCATTGGTTGTATTTGGTGGACATCCGGCCATCCTTCTCCACCTAGCCCAGTTATCCCACCATGAAGCATGCCACCCTTGCAGTGGGTTCAGGTTGACTCTCAGGATGTCATTCAGTGGTGTTCTGCTGTTTATTGGTGCACAGTTCCCAGCAGGGCCTTGTGCTCCCCACAGCAGTACCCAGTGTCAGCCATCTTGTCAGTCCTTATCCACTCCCTGTGATGTGAGCATGGTTCAGAGTGGTGTTTCTGGGCCAATTGTGAGGGTGAGCAATATCTGTGACTACAACTCCCATCATGCCATTGCCTACACCCCCCTTCCCAGCATGCCCGTACTTCCTTCCTTTTGACTCTGCTTCCCTGTGGGGTAGTGTGCCTGTGCTGACAGGAAGGCTGACAGTGTTGTCCTTGCGTTTGTTTGGCTACAAGTCCCAAGAGTGTCCCTGTGCTTCACACAGCATTACCCAGGGTGGGGGTTCTTTGTGGGATCTTCATTTTGTGTGTGATGCATTGCATTCTCCCAGGTGGGTTATGTGGAGTTTGTGTTGAGGGGGTGTGTGAGGAGAGCTGCTTGTAACTATGGTCAGTGCTGTCAGTCCTCCTTCCCACCCAGCCAGATATCCCACCATGCAACGTGCTTGCATTGCAGGGAGTGCAAGTTGGCTTTCAGGATGTCAGGCAGTGGTGTTGTGCTGTTTGTTGGTGCACAGTTCCCAGCAGGGCCTTGTGCTCCCCACAGCAGTACCCAGTGTCAGCCATCTTGTCAGTCCTTATCCACTCCCTGTGATGTGAGCATGGTTCAGAGTGGTGTTGATGGGCCAATTGTGAGGGTGAGCAATATCTGTGACTACAACTCCCATCATGCCATTGCCTACACCCCCTTCCCAGCATGCCCGTACTTCCTTCCTTTTGACTCTGCTTCCCTGTGGGGTAGTGTGCCTGTGCTGACAGGAAGGCTGACAGTGTTGTCCTTGCGTTTGTTTGGCTACAAGTCCCAAGAGTGTCCCTGTGCTTCACACAGCATTACCCAGGGTGGTGGGTCTTTGTGGGATCTTCATTTGGTGTGTGAGGCATTGCATTCTCCCAGGTGGGTTATGTGGAGTTTGTGTTGAGGGGGTGTGTGAGGAGAGCTGCTTGTAACTATGGTCAGTGCTGTCAGTCCTCCTTCCCACCCAGCCAGATATCCCACCATGCAACGTGCTTGCATTGCAGGGAGTGCAAGTTGGCTTTCAGGATGTCAGGCAGTGGTGTTGTGCTGTTTGTTGGTGCACAGTTCCCAGCAGGGCCTTGTGCTCCCCACAGCAGTACCCAGTGTCAGCCATCTTGTCAGTCCTTATCCACTCCCTGTGATGTGAGCATGGTTCAGAGTGGTGTTGATGGGCCAATTGTGAGGTTGAGCAATATCTGTGACTACAACTCCCATCATGCCATTGCCTACACCCCCTTCCCAGCATGCCCGTACTTCCTTCCTTTTGACTCTGCTTCCCTGTGGGGTAGTGTGCCTGTGCTGACAGGAAGGCTGACAGTGTTGTCCTTGCGTTTGTTTGGCTACAAGTCCCAAGAGTGTCCCTGTGCTTCACACAGCATTACCCAGGGTGGTGGGTCTTTGTGGGATCTTCATTTGGTGTGTGAGGTATTGCATTCTCCCAGGTGGGTTATGTGGAGTTTGTGTTGAGGGGGTGTGTGAGGAGAGCTGCTTGTAACTATGGTCAGTGCTGTCAGTCCTCCTTCCCACCCAGCCAGATATCCCACCATGCAACGTGCTTGCATTGCAGGGAGTGCAAGTTGGCTTTCTGGATGTCAGGCAGTGGTGTTCTGCTGTTTGTTGGTGCACAGTTCCCAGCAGGGCCTTGTGCTCCCCACAGCAGTACCTAGTGTCAGCCATCTTGTCAGTCCTTATCCACTCCCTGTGATGTGAGCATGGTTCAGAGTGGTGTTGATGGGCCAATTGTGAGGGTTAGCAATATCTTTGACTACTACTCCCATCATGCTATTGCCTACACCCCCCTTCCCAGCATGCCCATACTTCCTTCCTTTTGAGTGGACTTCACTGTGTGTGAGTGTGACAGCAATGGCAAGATGGCTGACAGTGTGGTCCTGTTGTTTGGTGGTGCACAGTTCCCAGCAGGGCCTTGTGCTCCCCACAGCAGTACCCAGTGTCAGCCATCTTGTCAGTCCTTATCCACTCCCTGTGATGTGAGCATGGTTCAGAGTGGTGTTGATTGGCCAATTGTGAGGGTGAGCAATATCTGTGACTACAACTCCCATCATGCTATTGCCTACACCCCCTTCCCAGCATGCCCATACTTCCTTCCTTTTGAGTGGACTTCACTGTGTGTGAGTGTGACAGCAATGGCAAGATGGCTGACAGTGTGGTCCTGTTGTTTGTTGGTGCCCAGTTCCCAGCAGGGCCTTGTGCTCCCCACAGCAGTACCCAGTGTCAGCCATATTGTCAGTCCTTTTCCACTCCCTGTGTTGTGAGCATGGTTCAGAGTGGTGTTGATGGTCCAAATGTGAGGCTGCCCATTATCTGTTACTACGAGTCCCATCATGCTCTTGGCTACACTGACTTCACCAGCATACACAGGATTCCTTCCTTTCTGTGAGCTTCCCTGTGAGGTGGTGTTCTAGTGGTGGCTAAATATCTGACAGTGTTTGTTGGCTAGATTTGTGCCACTGCCTAGCTCTATTTGGTATTGGGTTTGTACATGTCATGACACAGTTACATATCACTATGACATGGCATGTATTGTGTTTATCTGACTAACATACACTTCTTGGGATGATTATCTTTTGGTTGCTGTTGATTTGCTAGGGGTGCATGGTTTGACTATCCCCTTGACAGTGATGTGTGTGTATTGGCACACAATATTATGTATATTAGTTGTGTACTCACCAGGCTCTGGGATGTTTGTTAGTCCATATACGCTCACTGGTGGTAGGATGGCCCGCACCTTCTCCTCCCAGGGCCTGAGGTATACTGGTTTGGCAGGAGGGCCACTGCCGGTGTGCTGGCTCAGGAGGTAATCCTTCTTCAGTAGGTCCCTGACCCTCCTGCGCACATCATACCACCTGTTCTGGATGTCTTCCTTTGTGCGCAAACATGGTGATTGTGCGTTCACCCTGTCGACGATCCTCGCCCACATCTTGGTTTTCTGTGCCATGGGGGTCTGTTGGACCAATGTGCCAAACAACTGTGGCTCTACCCTCAGGATCTCGTCTACCATGACTTCCAATTCACTATCTAGAAACTTTGGATTCTTCTTTAGGGGCATGGTGATGGGTGGTGGTGGTGATTGATGTGTGTGTGTGTGCAGGTGAGGGTGTGTGTGTAGGTTTTGCTGTGTGTGTGTGAGGGTGCTATTTGTTGAGGTGCTAATGGTGTGTGGCTTTTGTGTTGGATGAGCTGTGTGTGTGTCTGCTGTCTGCTGGTGTTCTGTGCTGGCAGGTCAGTGGAATTTGCAAAGGATCATGGTAGGGACTTGTGGCCTTTATGTAGGTGGAGTTGGGGGTGTGTCCTTGTTCCATTTTTTTCACCCCCTGTATTTATTGGCTTTGTCATTGCTTGTTTGGCCCTCTTTTTTTGTATTTTTTCATTTGTGATTATTGTGCATGTAGGAGTCGTTCTTCTGACCGAGTAGGACGTTGCAGTTATCTCGTGCGCGCCTCTCCGAGTCGTTCCCGCTGTGTTTCAGCTCAGTTTCATATGCGGCGTACGCGTCGGTCGCGGAGTATTGTGTTTGTTCGGCTGGGTTTTGTATGCGTGTCGGTCGTACGGCTTGGGCTCCGTGCGAATCGGTCTGATTTTGCAACCATTGCATCGTACTGCGCGGGTCGGAGTTCGTGGGTACGTTTCGTTCGGGTTGATTCCTGGTGCGTGTCGGTCGGTTCTATTCGCGTGGTTTCCCGGCCGGATAGCTTGTTTCCGTCCGGGTCGGTCATTCGCCTTGAGTTCCGTACGAGTCGGTTGTGATTCACATGCATTTCATCGTACTTCCCAGGTCGGGCAACGCCGGTACTTGTCGGTCGGACTATAATCCCGTACCGAGTCGGTCGGTATTTTTTCCGGCCCGAATCGGATTCGGCCCCAAAGTCTTAACAATGCTGAACATGTACGCTCAATCACATAAGTGTTGGTGTTCGAATCTCTGCTGAATGAAATAAGGGTCCACAACCCTCCAATGATAGACCTGACCTGGTGGCTTATGGAAACTTTAATACCAAGATGGGGTAGTAGGATAATGCCAAAAATTAATCAACCAGCATGAAGTATGGCAGAGGAATTCTATGCCTGCCTCATGAGTTCCTTAAGCAGGAAGCAAAAAGGAAAATAATTGAGTGCCTTTTGTGAATTGAAGCCTCCATCTTTACATCTAATTTGAAGGGAATTATAGAAGTACACCAGGAAAGCCAAATTAATCATTGATTACTTACATCTTTATAAAGACTGAAGATTAGTTCTTAATGAGTTCTAAGGAAGATGGCACGCAATCATATTCCCCTACAGTTAGAGAGAAATTGGAACCTAGAAGACTCCACAGCTGCCCTCCATAATAGTGATAATTAATGGATGGCTCCATTCAAAGTAAGGGTTCACTGGGACAAATAGGCACTTTGGTCTCCGAAGAATAGAGTATTCTGGAGCACTTCAGTGGCAGATGCAGCAAGGACCTATGATCTCAGAAAGATGAGGTAATGTCTTCATTATAGCTTATGAAGATCTCATTACATCGCTATATATCCTAGTTACGAGATAGCAAAGAGAAAAGGAAGAATGTACAGCAAACATACCAGCATAGCTGCTTGGGTCAGTGAAGATTGCTAGCACAGAAAGTAGCAGCTCAGACACTCTTCATCCTTGATATATTAAAGAAACATCGAGAAATCGCAAATGCCCTTGATAAGAGTGTAAAGGAAGATGGTTTTGGAATTAGGTTAGTAAGAACTTTTATTATTAGCCAAGAAATTCTGGTCTCAAGTTGCCATGAACATGTGGTGAATGAAGAAGTGGACAGTGAGCTAGATGTTGAAAACAACCAATACAGCACTGTTTTCAGTTCCGCTGACTTAGGAAGCAATACAGCACCAATGTACAACCAACAGATAGTATCATAAGATGTGAGCAAGATATTGATTACTGGGACATAAATTGAGTTTTCACCATAAAAATGGTGGAGGAAGTTCTGCAAACTTTGATGGACGAAAGCGCCACGGCCCCAGAATACACCCCCTTCTCCACTAACATTTTCCAGATTTCCAGATATTTCGTTTTTGTCAATGCTTTGCAAAACTTTCAGCTTCTACTTCCTTCACAGGATCTGAGTGGGACAACATTGTGGTCCTTTTATAAAAAATGGCCCCACAAATAAAATAAATCCTATTCTCCAATCAACCTAATAGAAATTCATAGCAGGACCTCTCAGTTGAGAGTCACGCAGGAAGGAAGGCTCAGCAAACCCTTTACCACCAAAAGAGATGCTTGACAGATTCCAATGGCCTATCCATTCATAAACCTATTGCTTCATTCTGATAGTAAGGACCCAATGTTTTCTGCAAGATACCCAACTGGCAATGAGAGCCTACTGTGCTCAAACCAACTAAAAATCAATGCTTCCAAATTCAAATTCATCACATTTGGGTGACACCCAGGAAGAGGCAGACATAGGACGATCTTCCTTAGTCATGCTGTTCTGTAGAAAGCCAAAACCTACCCAAACCAGGGCATCCTGATGGATAAGAATGTATACTGGATACTGGAAATCCATTTTAACCGATACATTTTCGAGATTGCTCTAGAAAACAGATTTTTGTTTTCTAGACTCTCTGGCATTAAGGGATCAATCAATGTCCTAACTCGAGACAGAAGAGACTGAAAACCAGTTGGACTGTAACCACACCACAACCCACTAAGCGAGATTGCCTGAGATGTGTGTCAGGTAATGATCAATGTCATGAGCCAATGAAGGGATAGTTGGTGGATCCCTAATTCCTCTTTCATTCAGGAAGACATCTTTTCTGAAGAACACTAGGAAATGAGGGATACATTTTGAAGGTTTATTTTTAAAATCAATCTGTGTCCTAGTGCACACAATTCAAACCACAATAAAAACAAATAGAATGGCAGCAGCAGCATTAGCTAAAAGTGTAAATAACAGGAAAAATTCCAACATATTTGCTACATACATTTCAAAGCAATCCTACCCTCATTCTACTACTGCAAGGCACTACACTAGTTCTAACACAGCAGAAAATAAAAAGCCTTATTGAGTTGCAAAGACAGTTCACACCCACATGCCTGTCTGAACAATAAAGCTTGTGTTGAGTATATTAGCAGTGCTGCTATTCTTGTTGTGCAAGCCCAGCTGTGCTAATCAGATCAGCAGGTGAAGGCTGAATGCCTCCTTCCTGTGTAGCCTTCAATTAGAAGGGGTGATACAATTGTGTATGGCCTGCCTCATTGTCTCCTGGCATGAAGGATCCCCTACAATTCTAGTGCTCAGCTTTTATAACCTTATTTTGTTGTTGTTGAAACCATCAGAATAAACAATTAACAGAGTGTCAGATTGCCCGTTTACTTATTTTCATTCTGATAGATTGTGTTCTTTTGAATAATACCAATAAACAAGACAATCAACCTTCTGTTCAGAAATGGATAACAATTGACATGGAACAGAGAATTCAGCTTTTAGATAAAATACTGTAAAAATATTCAAGCAAACCTGAATATTACATTACATAGAGAAATAACATAAACTAAACGTGAATTCTATATTCATTGACACATATTCACTTTTTATTGATTTGCACATGTAAATCAAGAAAGGAAATACCTAGAAAAGAAAAGTCATAATAATCATAACAGAACCTACAATGTAAAGTACAATACAACCAAATTTGAAGTAAGCTTAAATGTAGTTCTGCACTTCATGAGAAAAAATGATAAGACATTTTTCAAACACACTTATAAGGTGGTGCAGGCCAGAGAGAGAAGTATTAGGGCCTTTAGAGGAGAAGTATGTCTCTAGATAGCGACACCGACATTTTAGGCCCATATGAAAGGCACTTTTGGAAGAATATAATGCTGCTACCAAAGGGCTTCTCAAAAACTGTCCTTGAGTTAGATTTGGCATTTTCGCCATGTGTGCTAGATAGAATTTGCACTGCCCCTAACACATGCCCCAACAAGAGAAACATTTTTAAAGGTAACCACCTCTTGAACTTGACATAACGGAAACACATAACTGCCGCTCAACATGCCACATACAGGAAAGTATTGCAGGGAAAATTTGCAAGCTAGCAACTCTTGAAACAAAGATCGTGTGATGTCTAAAGCATGGCTGAAAAGGTTACAGTGATAAAAAAATTAAGAGGGCACTTCAAAACTGAGCGAATTTAACGCCTTTCCTGAGGAAGAGGGATTTCTTTCAGTGACAGACTCAGCATAGCTGAAATCACGGTCCAATCATAAGGAACAAATTCTGGATGTAACAACCTTCTTCTCACACTATATTAATCAAAAAGGCTCATGCAGAAAGAAAAACATCTTTGTTGCCAGGTAGCTAAGGAGGACATAAGGCATTTTATCCTGTTGTGCTCAGTCTGCAACTGCCTTTGAATGCAAAACATTTGATTCAACCTGAAGAAGGAAGGGATACACAAAGCAGCAACAGCACTCTTTTTCTTTCTTAGCAACCTGGATCTGGAGATCACAAAATCAATGGGTGGTTGTCTCAAGGAAGCCTTGAAGAGAAGAGAACACACTGATGGATACAGTGCCACCAAAGGCTGAATGACAAGTTGCTGTGGAAATTGTTTGTGGATATGTATACACATATGGAGAATGATGTGTCCCACTCCGAGTCAGCAAACAGATTTTTTTGTCCTTCCTCCCTTACAGTCATTCTAACCTCTGTGCCTTTGACATGATCAACATGCTTTACAGCCTTGCATGTCTGTAAGTGCTAACACATTAAATCAAATTGACAGCCTTTTCTTAACCAGCTGACTATAGTATTGCCTCCTTTCACAAGTGATGATTTTACATCACTTTAACAAGTATGGGGTGTATCTTGTAGCATCCTCCATATTTATAAACTATGCAATTTAAATTGCTGGTGCCTTGGGGTTTATTTGTACAAGACACACAATTGATGGACGGAATGCAGAGCAAATCAAAACATTCACCCCCAGTCAAGAGATCTGGGTTAAATCCATCATTTTTTTGCTCACCATGCCACCCCAGTTTAGACCTGGCCATTTGCAAATCAGTCTTGACCCTGTGCCTCATGGGAACAGTCCAGCCCGAACTGCCAAGCCAGGTCCTCCCTGGACCAGAAACAAGCATCCTAGGACCGGTTTCGGGGTTTCACCCTCTTCAGCCAGGATAGCTTGATTCCAGTGGCACAGTGAGCCCAGGACCCACGTCTGGGCATACCTGGCGCACTTAGGGCGAGAAAGCAAAAGACACACAATTGATGGACGGAATGCAGAACAAATCAAAACATTCACCCCCAGTCAAGAGATCTGGGTTAAATCTATCATTCTTTTGCTCACCATGCCACCCCAGTTTAGACCTGGTCATATGCAAATCAGTCTTGACCCTGTGCCTCATGGGAACAGTCCAGCCCGAACTGCCAAGCCAGGTCCTCCCTGGACCGGAAACAAGCATCCTAGGACCGGTTTTGGGGTTTCACCCCTCTTCAGCCAGGATAGCTTGATTCCAGTGGCACAGTGAGCCCAGGACCCACGTCTGGGCATACCTGGCGCACTTAGGGCGAGAAAGCAATAGACACACAATTGATGGACGGAATGCAGAACAAATCAAAACATTCACCCCCAGTCAAGAGATCTGGGTTAACTCCATCATTCTTTTGCTCACCATGCCACCCCAGTTTAGACCTAGTTCTAGGATGCTTGTTTCCAGTCCAGGGAGGACCTGGCTTGGCAGTTGGGGCTGGACTGTTCCCAAGAGGCACAGGGTCAAGACTGATTTGCATATGGCTGGGTTCAAATTGGAATGGCATGGTGAGCAAAAAAACGATGGATTTAGGCCCAGATCTCTGTACTGGGGTGAATGTAAGACATTGTTCTGCATTCTGTCCATCAACTGTTGTTTTTGCATTTGTCACCCCGAGTGGGACGGGTATGCCCATGACGTGGGTCCCGTGCTCTCCATGCCACTGGAATCTAGCTATCCTGGCTGAAGAGGGGTGAAACCCCGAAACCGGTCCTAGGATGTTTGTTTCCAGTCCAGGGAGGACCTGGCTTGGCAGTTCGGGCTGAACTGTTCCCATGAGGCACAGGGTCAAGACTGATTTGCATATGGCTGGGTTCAAACTGGAATGGCATGGTGAGAAAAAAAACGATGGATTTAGGCCCAGATCTCTGTACTGGGGTGAATGTAAGACATTGTTCTGCATTCTGTCCATCAACTGTTGTTTTTGCATTTGTCACCCCGAGTGGGATGGATATGCCCAGACGTGGGTCCCGTGCTCTCCATGCCACTGGAATCAAGCTATCCTGGCTGAAGAGGGGTGAAACCCCGAAACCGGTCCTAGGATGCTTGTTTCCAGTCCAGGGAGAACCTGGCTTGGCAGTTCGGGCTGGACTGTTCCCATGAGGCACAGGGTCAAGACTGATTTGCATATGGCTGGGTTCAAACTGGAATGGCATGGTGAGCAAAAAAACGATGGATTTAGGCCCAGATCTCTGTACTGGGGTGAATGTAAGACATTGTTCTGCATTCTGTCCATCAACTGTTGTTTTTGCATTTGTCACCCCGAGTGGGACGGGTATGCCCAGACGTGGGTCCCGTGCTCTCCATGCCACTGGAATAAAGCTATCCTGGCTGAAGAGGGGTGAAATCCCGAAACCGCTCCTAGGATGCTTGTTTCCAGTCCAGGGAGGACCTGGCTTGGCAGTTCGGGCTGGACTGTTCCCATGAGGCACAGGGTCAAGACTGATCTGCATATGGCTGGGTTCAAACTGGAATGGTATGGTGAGCAAAAAAACGATGGATTTAGGCCCAGATCTCTGTACTGGGGTGAATGTAAGACATTGTTCTGCATTCTGTCCATCAACTGTTGTTTTTGCATTGGGGTTTATTTGTGGCTTCTTAACAACCAAAGAGAAGTTTGTGGTTGTTTTTAGCTTTTAGTTAGATCAACTCTTATGACGCAGATGTAGATTTGAGTTACTTACTGGGTGTCACCTCCTAAGGATGTTATAGCGTAAGCCCTAAGTATTTATCAAAGAGTTTTAATCATAAATCCTTTTTTGAATCCTAGTTATTCTTTTATAAATCCTATTGTAACAAAAAAGGATCCGTGGAACTAAAAGTGTAATAAAAAAATTCTCCCAAATTCATTGGCTTAGGTTTATCATTCAGACTTGTATGAATATTTCTGTGAATCTGTTTGTATGTATATACTGTATATGTATGGAATATTTATAGGTAAAACCTAACCAAAAGGCAGCGGAGCACTGTACATAATCAAAGACAAGCATAAAGTCAATAGGAGAGGAAGCTGGGTTGTCGATGGTTAATGCGTTGTGATGAGGTATTTCTAAAGAGGTAAGTCTTCAACTCTTTCCTAAATTGGAGTAGTGTTGGGGCGATTCTGATAGATACTGGATGTTGTTCCAGATGCATAGAGGGAAAAAGCCTGTAGTCTTGTTTTTTCTTTCTACACTTCTTCGTCTGCAATCTGATGGTGTCCTGTCAGCTGGTGTGCCGAGAACCACCAGAGATGGTGAGCTTAGCTGCAAGATAAGATAGAGTACTGGTCATGATGGTTTTGTAAATTATGCAGCTGGTTTTGAAAATGGTGCATGCCAGCAAGGGGAGGCAATGGTGTTTCATCAGGATAGAACTGATGTGAACATGTTTCTTCAGGCCCTGGATGAGTCTTGCTGCAGCGTGTAGGATGCCCCTAATTAGTGCAGAGTTCACCAGTACCATTGTGTTCCAGTAAAAAATCTGAGATTCATTAATCTTGACAATGCAGTTTGTATACTTCAGATCTCATGTCAATTTGGAGCGATAGTGTTGAGTGACTATTTCACTACGAGTTAACACATCTTCTCTACTTACAGTTCAGTATAAAACATCCATTCAATACATGCACTGCAAGTAGGTAAAGAAGGAAACAATGTAAAGTCCCTAGTATATGTTTGCATATATATCTTTTTGTGCAATTTAAGCTATGGTTTGTTTTTATAGTCAACATGCAATTACGCTCCTGAATGTAATATATAATGACCTACGGTTGTGAATAGTAGGGGGGATCTCTTTACTGGAGGTTAAGCGGCTTCCTTTCAGGATCTTAGAGAGACTTTTGACATACCGGACGGGCTTCTCTTGCTGCATGGTGCCTTGATGGGTTGGGTTTGTGACTGGTGTAAGATGGGTTCCTCTGAACCTACGCAACATGAATGCCTCCGTTATCTTCTTATTTAAAGAATGACTAAGGTGATTACCCTATTGTATCAGACTCTGTTATGGGGAGCACAACCGGACCTCCTGCCCCTTTGATGCCGGTGGAAGGCTGACCTGGGCCCAGCACTCAAGGATTCTGCCTGGAAATCAATACTGACATCTACCTCAAGGTATCTCAGAATGCCAGATTCATATGTATCCAGTTCTTCTTTGGACACCTAGCACACCTCACACCCTGAACACTACATGCTATGTTCCCTGCAGCATCGGCAGACTGCCCTCGCTGTTGTGTTTCGGAGATGGGGTTCTTCCATATGGTATAGTCCTGCCCGACCGTAGCCCCATATTGGGCTTCAGTCATACTGGTAATATAGCGGGCCACGGATAAGCAATTTGAGTGCACTCTGCAGTTTTGCCTACGGGGCTTGCAGTCTCACAGAGCTACTTTAAAAGTGACAGACAGATTTACAGATTTGGCCCTACTACTTGCAGGAGACAGCTGATGATGAGCTGGAAATCCGCTCCTGGCCCTTCCCTGTGCCGCTGGAGCAGGAGCTGACCAAGTTGGTGGATTGAGAGAGCGAAGCACTGTTCAGGGAAGAAGCTCAGGGACTGGGGAACGTCCCCTTGCTGCCCTCCTGGGACGCAATCCAGTTAGCCTGCTCATGCCAGGATAGACAAGTTATCCTTCCCGCCTCCCCGATTGCCCACTGCATCCGTTTGCTCAGGTTCTGCCCCCGCTGCGACTAGCATCCCTGCTGCCCCCGCGGAGTGGCCCCAGGTGGCTCAAACCTGATTTACCTCTGCGCTGTTTGAATGATGAGGCTGAATGGCGCAACTGACGGAGAGACTGAGAAATGTGATGGCGAAGATCGCTTGTGCGTGCTTGGGATGGTGCAGGGTGGCCCAGCTCCCGGGATGTTGGGGCCATCTCTGGTATATCCTTAACTGTAACTTTGTCCCTTCGGCTCACCCATACCCATCATGATGGGATCATTACTCTGTTTATTGTTATTCAGCTGCTGCTAACCTGCCTAGTTTGGTGGGATTCTTTTAGTTTTTATGTCTGTGTAATGTTCTTGTGTGACTCTTTCTTTTTGCAAACTCTTCTTTGCATCAAAAATGCCACTATAAAGCATATTACTTCAATATATCAATGAGGTCCGCCTTTTGCACTGCTACTATATTGCCTTATTTGCCCATAATCTGCCAAAAGTGCTGCTTTAAATAGAGGATCACAATAGTGACCACATATGAGCTCAAAATGCCATAAGGGCCTTCTAATGGCAGGCTCACTATTGTAACACACACAAGAGCCCACGGGTCCAGATTTGTGAAGGTACAATGATGCGACACCCAGCTGAATTGTCACCAGAAGAGAGATCGACCAAAGGGAAAGATATCCCTTTTAAGGACGACTCCCCTCACACACCAAAGGTGTCATGCTTCATCATAGGGGTGCCTCCTCGCGTTAGGAACCTAGTCCTAACGCGGGCTACAACCCCCTCTCTACGAGGGAGGAGCTCAGGGATGTTTTTCAAATAGAGCACATGGGTTGTCCTAAAAACCCTATGTGAGCATGGTGTGTGGATGAGTGTAAAGTGCAGTGCTGGTGAATGTGAGATAAAACTGCCTATAGAGCTAGCCGACTATTGTACCTGCAATATCCATGATATGTTCAAGCAGGCAATTATGCCAGATAAGTCCTATTGGGTGAGTGGTGAACAAATACCAGGGATGGCAGCCTCCAGATGCCTTTGCCAATAGGTGACAACCGGATGCCAGGCATGGCTGCTATGAGATATAACAGAATAGCAACTACCAGATCAGACATGGAAAGTTGCAGCCGCTAGAAGGTAGGGCCAAAGGAGTACCCAACAGACACATACATACATACATGGGGAGAGGATGTAGCCATACGGCTAGAGCGGTGGGCTAGAGCGGTCGACTTTGAAACTGAGGAACTGGGATCGAGTCTCGGCAACGACGCTCAACATCCTGTGATTCTGGGCAAATCACCTAATCTCCCCGTGCCCCATGAAAAATGAATGTGTCTGTCTGTAACGCAACTGGTGCTCATGTAAAGCGCTCTGATACCTGATATCTTCAGGTCTAGTTCGCGCTATATAAAACTCTAATAAAAAAACAACAAAAAAACAAACACACATGCACACAAAAACTGTTCACACGTGGACACAAACATAGGCACACAGATTCTCATAAACAAATTGCACACAATTGTTGTCCTCTTGATCTCTGACTCTTTTCCTTCTACAGTCCAGTTGCTGATCCTAACATTTTGTCACACTACAGTGTCTGCACCTTGATCCATGGGTGCAACCGCCTCAGCTTCTCTGCTACTGATGCTATCACCGATGCGAGGACTGGGCCCAGGGGAGCTGCAGTATACCAAATAGATGCACAAAAAGTGGTATCTTTGTTCATCTCTTGGAAAGGCAGGGCCCATGCTCACACATGGGGTGTGCTTGACAGCAAGTGCTTGCAACACATTGGCCAGTCCTCACGAGGCTTGCTGAATGCTGCATTGAGACTGGCCAATGTACTGAAGGTCCCAAGCTGTCAATCACACTGATGTCTGTGAGTATGCAGCGAATTCTCTTTAGGATATCAATAAAGTGTACCTCAATGTAGGCTCGACAATAGTGGCACTGCTCACTATTGGAACTTAAATTATTTATAAGTGCACTTAATTTGCATTTATTTTACCTTCAGGTATCACAGCATTTCCATTATTGTGCAGTTAATCAATGAATACAATAAAAAAAATACAAACATTCAAATGCATTTACTATAAAATCAATGGGCAATAATTCATTGTCAGCTCTTGTTAAATACTTAGGTTTGGAGGTGTCTCCTAGATAATTTAAAAAAAGTAAGTCCACCATATAGTAGTTCCATCAATCCAAAATCGGTCCCAAACAGGAATGTAGCAACAGATCACAGTCCCACAGGTTTCTTGGAGGTTTAATCCTTATATGTCATATTTATTTATTTTATTTATTTATTTTATTTATTTATTTGGAAAGTTTTGTATAGCGCGAACATGACCCTAGAAGATATCAGAACGCTTTACAGAGGGATGTGACACATATGAGGGGGGGGGGGGGCAATCGTGGCAGAATCATAGCAATAGACAAAAAAAAAAAAAACAATAGTTATGTCACGACATTATAGTCAAGAAAATAGCAATAGTTACATAACAACTTAATGGTGTGAACAAGAAATAGTCAGTAGGCGAAGGCGAGAGAGTCATCAGCGTGATAGTAGATGTGGTGACTCAGGCACCCACTGGACTTCAGGATAGGCAAGTGTTCATCAGTAGCGCTTTCATTTCCTTTTTGAAGGACAGTGTTTATGGAATCAGTCTCATTTCCGTTGGAATGAAGTTCCAGATTCTTGGGGCGATTCCTGAGAAGGAGCGGTTGTAGGTTTTTGTTTTTTGAATTTCTTTGGGTTTAAGTAGGAGGGTGCTGGAGCTCCAGGAGGTACGGGCGCCACACTTTTTAACCTATTCATTGTGGGCGCCACCCAACAGCCCAAGTTTTTTTGCGAGGTAGAGAGGCGTGTTGAAGTGAAGGGCCTTGTGGGTCATGCAGGCAAGTTTTAGGTGTATCCTTGCTTCGAAAGGTAGCCAGTTGAGAGTTTTCAGATCCGGGGAGATGTGATTGTGCTTCTTGGAGCCTATGATGAGCCTGGCGGCCGCATTCAATGAAGCTCTGAGGGGGGCCAGTCTGTATTTAGGCAGACCGCAGAGTGTTGCACTGCCATATTCCAGACGCGAGATGACTAAAGCTTGTACTGCGGAACTCAGGTCATCAGGGGGGAGGGAAGGTTTTAGTTTCCTTAGGATGCTCAGTTTGAAGTTCGCTCCTTTGGTAGAAGCACTAATGTGATCCTGCATGCTCAAGTTCCTATCCAGCACTATACCCAGGGATTTCGTAGAGTCAATGATATGTGGTGTGCAGTTGAGAGCAGACAGATTTTATATGTATTCCTTAATGATGGGTGCTTGCTTGGGCGGGGAAATAAGGAGGAATTCCATTTTGAGGGCGTTTAGTTTGACATGGTTGAGGGTAAGCCAGTTAAGCGTTTTGTGTAAGGTTCCGTTGAGTGACTTGATATCGTCAGGCATGGAGATTTTCATGTACAGCTGGGTGTCGTCTGCATACATGTGGTATTGGATGTTAGATGCTTTGAGGATTTCGGTGAGGGGTTCAATGAATAGGTTAAAAAGTGTGGGTGAGAGCGAGGAGCCTTGGGGGACCCCCAGGGCGCAAGGACAGGGATGGGAGAGGGATTGGTTGGATTTAAATCTCTGTGTTCTGTCATGTAGAAAGGAGGCGAACCATTTTAGTACTGCGCCAGAGAGCCCCATCCTATGTTCCAGAAGGCTCAGGAGGTTGTCATGTTTGACCGTATTGAAGGCTGATGAGAGGTCGAGTAGGATTAATAGGCAGGATTCGTTCCGGTCAAGTAGGGTAAGCGCGTCATCAACTATGTGAGTGATGGCTGTTTCGGTGCTGTGACCTTGACGGAAGCCCGATTGAAATTGATCTAGTAGCTGGAATTCCTCAATGTGGTTACATAGTTGAGTCTGTACACATTTCTCAATGAGCTTTGCCAGAGTAGGGGTGTTAGTGATTGGTCGGAAGTTATTCAGATCCTCAGGGTTCGCCGTAGGTTTTTTGAGAATGGTGAGAACTAGCCCGGACTTTAGGCAGTCAGGGGTCTCACCTTGAAGTAGGGAGGCATTAACGATCTTAGTTTAGAGCGGAACTAGAGGCCTTATCATTTTTTTGAAGAAATATGAGGGAAGGGGGTCGTTGAAGTGATTCGAGGGTTTCAGGGTAGAGAGAATGTTGAGAATGGAAGTGTCATTGAAGGTAGAGAATTGATTCCAATGCGCATTGTTTTTAGGGGAGTGGTGAGTAGGGAGAGGTGACTGGGGAGTTAGGTGGGAGTCTGGTGAGGATGATAGTTCGAGCAAGGCCGACTTTAGATCAGATTCAATTTTGTTGGATTTTTCGCGGAAGAAGACAGCAAAGTCCTCGCAGTTAGGGTGGGGCTTGGCGGTGATTGTCGATTGAATGGGTGTGTTATTGGATTGCCGTTTGATCAGTTCAAACAGCATTTTGGGGTGATTTCTGGCTTTGTCTAGTTGGCTTCTGAAGAAGGTCGCTTTTGCAGTTCTGATGTGTTTGTTGTACCGACTCCTTCTTGCTCTCAAAAGTTTGAGGAGTTTGGCAGATGGAGAGGATCTCCAAGCTCGTTCTGCTAGTCTTAGTTTGCGCCTGTCTGAGTTTAGGCAGTCATTGAACCAGGGATTGGAGTCTTTGTTGGATTTTCTTTTTAGTTGAAGGGGGGCAATTGCATCCAGTACGCTTACCAGTACGCTTAGCATGGAGTTGTTGTAATAATCGGTGAGTTCATGGACATCTGCCATGAACGTGGGTGGAGGCAGGGACAGATTAGCTCTAGCCCTTCGCCCACACCTCCGGCCCCTCAAGGAATCCTCCTACATCACCTAATGACTTCTCCTGCTTCCTTGAACAGCTCACACCCCACAAACCGAACCCCTCTGCCTCCCAAGCCTCCTAACCACTTCAAAACATCTAGCCCCCCTCCTCTTCCACCTGGCCAACACCGACAGTCCTCCCCTTCCGGGATCGACCCTTCGCATTACCATCCCAAGCCTCCTAACCACTCCAAAACATCAAGCCCCCCTCCTCTCCCACCTGGCCAACACGACAGTCCTCCCCTTCCTGGATCAACCCTTCACATTACCACCCTCGCATATTTTCCCCTACCTCTACCACACCCGGGTCTGACCCCTCTCTCTCCTGCCCCCCCACGCTCACTGACACTCAGCCTTATGTGGCCGCCAGACTAAAGGAAATCAACTGGGAGCTACAAAAACTCAAAAATGACATTCAAAAGCTCATAACCATCACCACAGAGCTGGCCTCAGATTTATCATCCAACAAGACCCGCAGTCCTACCTGCAAATGCCCAACCATTACCCTAAGACACCCACTCATCCTGCTGAGATGAGGAGGGTCCCTAAGCATACATCCCCCTTCCGGTCCTGGAATACTACTCCCTACCCGAACGCCACATCCAGACCTATTAGATTTAAGAACCACCTCTTTGGCCCGGACTTCCTCTCCCTTCTTCTAACCTACAACACCACTCAACCAGACATCGCAGTCAGATCCGAACCTATTCAAGAGATGCCGCTAGCCCCTTTTAAAGATCCTAGTCATCTGACAGTCACTCCAGAGACCATTCAAACCATTACTCTAAACTCGTACAGAACCCCAACTTATAACTCCAATACACTAAATTCTGTGAACCTCATGCAAGTTAACATTACACAGTCTACTCCCACGGACTCCAAAACTCACCTGAAATGCATCCTTCTCAACTGCAAATCCGCAGTGAAACATGCCGCGGATATCGCTGACCTCATCCTTGATCAGGAACTTGACCTCCTGATTCTCACCGAAACTTGGCTCAATGTCTCCTCGGGTCCTGTCCTGGACATCCTATTCCTCCTACCCACAACATTATCAGACTTGACAGAGCTAAAAGTACGGGGAGGCATAGCCTGTATCTACCATAACAGTCTCTCAGTGAAACAGTCTCTGTCCACTTCTCTCTCATCCTGCGAATACCGAAGCATCAACATCCTCAGCAAACAAAAACCCCTATGCAACCTACACATCTTCTACCATCCACCAAGAGATAACCTCCTTCTGATTGAACAAATCATGGAAACCATCTCATCCAATCTAGGTCATCACTGCCCCCAGATCTTCCTGGGAGACTTAAACCTTCATTGGAATGACCTGAATGACTTGGCTGTGAACAGTCTTAAAAAATTCATACTTGACCTCAACCTGACTCAATTCTGCGACAGCCCAACACACAACTTGGGCTCGACCCTTGATCTAATCATCTCCAACCCTGACACCATTCGGATTGAATCGATAGCCCCATGTGATTGGTCAGATCACCACTTTATCACCTTCCTCATACGATGGAACACCCAAAGACTTCAACCCAAGAAATTGAAACACTGGAAAAGATCGATGCAAAACGCAAACATGGACGACCTCATATCACTCGGATTGGTGAACTCTCCATAATGCAATGCTCGATGTGTTTTGGCCCCCTCCTTTAGGGCCTCCTCAGGACATAGCACAAGGACTTTGAAAAAAGATAGGGGCATATTCTCAAGGACTCATCGCTGATTTATCAGCACTTTAGCGCCGCAAAAGTGGCGATAGATTTATCGCCCAATTCCCAAGCTGGTGCAAACTGCCGATATCGCCAGTTTTCCAGAGATAGCTTCCGCAAAAACATCGCCACGGATGAGAGCGACAACTAACGCTAATGATATGCAGAGTAGGCGTTCCCGTGCAAAAAACACATGAAAACACCATGTCGCGATATTCTCAACGACCAGCCAGATCTGCGATGCGATCCAAAAACAGGCGATAAGGCGCGTTAGCAGCAGGGATTTAACACCTGCCTTTTACTGGTCTTAAGCAGGATGACAACCTGCAGTATGAAAGGGAGCCCAGCCCAGAGCCACATCTGAAGACCAACACATGTCATGGAGCTACTGATCATGCAGCTCGGAGACCCAAGAGGTCCACAACACCCACCGCCACCACCCCCAGGCCCTCCCGACCCCCCCCCCAGGACTACCACCGAGGCAGCGCAGAAAAAGACAGCTGACCTTCCGAAAACGGCATGGCCCCTCAGCCACACAATTGCAGAATGTGGGGAGAGGTGGGAACCAAGTATGTGTGAAGGAGGCATGTCATCCATGAATAAGAATGTACACAATGCCAAGTGTGGCAGTGATGTGCTGGACAGACTTCAGTATGCAGAGCACAGACATGTCCATGTGGACATATACTGCTGGTGTTTGTAGTGTTGTGGACAGTGGACGCAACCATGTTACCTCAGGCAGTGGGGGAGACCTCGGTCATGTAGCTGTGTCGTCCCCCCCTGTAAGCGTAAGCGGAGTGGGCTTGTCCGGCGTACGCCAGTCCAGCGTAGGAGTGTGAATAAATAGGACGGGGCTCTGGGCGTGGTTCACTTCCGGGATGGCCAACGCGTCTGCCTGGGTGGCGCCCCTCACCCTGCCACGAGTCCGCCGCCATGACAGCCAGCCTCCTCAGCCGATCGATGGCTTCCGCGACACAGGCCCCCAGCGCACCCAGCGGTACAGCACCGCGGAATTATGTGTGTGCTGACTACTGCCTTCGGCCTACACTGCAGTCAGCAGGTCCCCCAATTCAAATTGAGTCTTGATTTATTGATGGCGCAGTCCAGTAGGCAACAGACATTGCTTCCAGTGCGGCCTGCCCGGACGACGCATCATCGCAGGCTGCGCACCCGCTGAGCGCTTCAGGTGCCACTAACTCTGTGCAGCTCAAATCAACGCCACGTGGCTGTGGGCCCTTGCTGACCGCTGCCTCCAGCCTACACTGTGGTCAGCAGGGCTCACACATATCAAATCCAATCCTGACCTGCAAGGACACGCCATCATCACTGGCTGCACACGCGCCACCACCGCCAGGACCACCTCCAACCAACAACTGCCAGAGTCGGAGGAGTCTTACAGCCAGCCTATCAAAGTTGCTCACACCTGTCTTGGATGCCATCATCAGCTTGATACCCTGCTCAGCTCTTCAGGTGCCACTAACTCAGTGCACCACAAGTCATGGACCCTTTATGATTGAATCTTGTGTGTGTGATTTCAGATCTGGTGCCCCTACCTCAGTGCACTGCAAGTCATGGACCCTTTATGATTGAATCTGTGTGTGTGATCCGATGATCACTGTTCTAGTTGTTGCCAGCACCAACCACTCCCTGAGGGCTGGCTTACAGTCACCCCACACCCATCCAGCACAGGCGTCACTGGACATGTGACCCTGGTAATAAAAAGGGGCCGGGCGCACGTGCCCATAGCCAGTTCCACTATCTATCTAAGTGTGTCTGTGTGGTCATTATGTATGCATGATGGCCCCGGGCCCTACCACATTACATTGTGCTGTGGACAGCAGACGCAACCATGTCACCTCAGGCAGTGGGTAAGACCTTGGACACGTAGCTTTGTCGTCCCCCCCTGTAAGCATAAGCGGAGTGGGCTGGGCGTAGGGGTGTGAAGAATTTGCCCGGGGCTATGGGCGTGGTTCAGTTCTGGCCTGGACAAGGAATGTGTCTCTGTTGTAGTGTCGGCGCCACCCGGCCCGCAATCGACAATGTTGCAATGTAGCATGCACCCGGAGGGCGGGCTCGCACGAACGGAGAAATGAAGGAGCGCAAGACCACTCGGGGTCTTGGCTCATACATGCCAAGTGTTGTGTGTATCTGTATTGCCGCAGCATGAGCCAAATGCCTAGCCTTAATCGCAGCGTGAGTTCAGCCAGGCATGAACTCTACATCTGTGTCTGCCCTATCCTTACCATAGGCCTACACTCACGTGGCCGCCCACCTTCAATGGCCAACATCACAGTGTCGTTGTCAGGCTTGTGGACATGTGCAGACAGGCATGACAATGGTGTGCCGTAGGAGTGCAAGTTATGCAACCGCGCAGCGCACACAAGTAAATAGGCTCGGGGGGAGGGAGGAGCAGCTGTGAGGCAACGTAACACACAGTGATGCCGCTCATTTGCCACATGCAAGACATGTCAAACATGAATCCCAAAGTCGCACACATCCCACCCCACCCCCAACAAGCCACATCACATTTCCTGAATGCAAGCAGATGACAAACTAACATTAGGGATGAAAGCTCCTTTGTCTAAACTATCAGGCGGAAGCACATCTGCACCTCCGACCTCGGAATTGCATGTGACCGGCACCCCCTGACAGATACCATAGCAGCTGATGATGACTCCCACACTATGCACAGCCCGACGAAAGACCAACGTATACACACCCCACACACAGAATTCCTTGCTCGAAGTTATCTTGCATGGAATGGCCTTCACACTTACTCCCACACCATCCCAGGCGCACAACCGTTGCACACTAAAACAACTCATGATCCGAGCTGTGGCATTTCATCCACAGAACTGGCGCAGGTCAGAACAGTGCCGCTTCAACCAGAGCCACTAACGCAATGGCAGAACATCCCGGACACATGCACAACCCCTGTCACTTGGAACTGTACCGTGCACGTATGCTGCATTTACTGGGGGCACTGCCATTGGCAGTGCTGCGGATCAGTTACTGGCTAAGCTTCCGCCTTGCCAACGTCACCTGCGTTCAGCCTGTGTTGCATTGTCGATAGTGCATATTCGAGTGGTCCATGGATGTCTGCCTATCCAACAGGACGGTAGCTGAACTGGATTTTGACATGTGTGTGCGCCCCCTGTTGGCCCACGACCAGGAGTGTCACCGTGATACCCGTTTATGGGATGCCTTGATACTTGGCATACATGCTGGCAGCTGGACCTGGGAGATTGAACAACTGCTTGTGTGCAGTGACCACATTGAACCGCTCCCCTATTGGGCTGTAGTGCTAATTGGTGAAAGGGGGTGGATTTTGACATGTGTGTGCGCCCCCTGTTGGCCCACGACCAGGAGTGTCACCGTGATACCCGTTTATGGGATGCCTTGATACTTGGCATACATGCTGGCAGCTGGACCTGGGAGATTGAACAACTCCTTGTGTGCAGTGACCACATTGAACCGCTCCCCTATTGGGCTGTAGTGCTAATTGGTGAAAGGGAGTGGACGCAGCACATCTGTCCGGACCTGCTAATGGATTGCCTCGCCGTCCTGTTTGATGAAGTCGACAACAACCTCATGTTGGAAATGATAGCCTACAAAGCTGCAATCGCTTTCATGGACGAGTAACTACGTACCTGCAGCCACAACAGATTGGAACCCATTGCACATGTCCCAACACCTTGTTGCATCTTGGAGATCTGGTCACATATCCCACGACAACAGTGGACATGGCTGCATTCGCCTGGACTCCGAATACATGAGCGGACAACAACGGGGTTAACACACACCTGTGAAAGGTGAGGCACTCCCCGGAGTGGACAGCGGCGCTTGGCAACGTTCCTCATTCTGACATACTGCTGCATTGGTCTGCATGTTGTGGCACTTATCTTGCCCGTACTGACACGCATATGCTAATAAAGTCTACGCACCTTCACTTGTATTCAACTGTGATGAGTGTTGATTTGAATGACAATGTGTATCTCACTGCCTATCTGGGTTACGGCCATACATGCGCATTGATAGCATTACCCAGGGAGTACCTTTTTGTGGCATCACTGTCCCTACATTCATCCATACTTTCATACTTGATTGATCATAGCCATGACACATCTGTGTGAATTAGAATGTTTTATTTGCATTCAGTGGAGTGTTGAAGCTGGACCAGTACAGGGCCATGAAAACCCCACTTTACATTGTTGCCCCGTGGAGGGCCAGCCAGAGTCCTTTAGGGATCGACAAGTTCATCGGAAGAGGAAGACTTCAGTCTGCAGTTTGATTGCTGTGTCATTGGTAACCAAACAAAATATGGCAGTCCATGTCGAGGTCCAAGGTGAGTGTCGCTGAGTGTATCGGGGGACAGTGGAAGGTGTTATTTCAGGGCATGATGCAGAGGGCAGAACCAAGCTGAAACAGGCCATATGGCGGAGATGAATGCTACCCCTTCATTCTTACCACAAAGCCAGATTCATCATCATCTTCGTCCTCTGATGTGTCAGGTGCCTCACATGTGGGTGGTGGTGTTTAGTCTGCATCACTGTGTGGCACTGACACATCAGGGGCTGGAGGTGGAATGTCTGCCACACTGTGTGGCACTGACACTTCAGGGGGCGGAGATGTGGATGGAGTAGTAGCAGCAGCATTCATCCGCGCCAGGCCTTGTGGCGGCAATGCCATGATGAGGATCTGCAGGGCATGGAAGATCACAGCTACATCTCGCTGGTGTGCAGCCATGGCAAACATTCTATCCGCCTGCATCCGCTCCAAGCTCTCCATCATTCTCCTTACGTGTCCCAACTCCCGGCTGATATCGCTGGAGCCACTCTGACTAGACAATTGTTCTTGGCTCAGAGTCATGACTCCAGCGATGTCAGCCATGGTTTGTTGGCGAGCATGGTGCGGACAGTGGGTGTCCGTTAGGGACTGTAAGTCGTCCCTGATGGGACTTAGACACCCACGTATGGCATCTAGTTTGGCTGCCATGAGGTCGAACCCCACCCGCAGCTGATCAGCCATCTTCTCCTGGCACCCTAACACACAGCGTTGGAATGCCATGTGTTGGTCGTGGGGGTCCTGGGAGACAGCCTTGGTGGTGGGTACTTCCTGCTGTGTGGTCTGTGCAGGGGGTGGGGTCTCCTCGATGCAGCTGGGCAACCCTGCTCCTGGAGGTGGAGTGCCGAAGCTGTCCATGAGCTGTTGGAGGGCATCGGTGTCGATGTTGGGGAGGTCCTCTTCATCATCAGTGCTGAGTTGTTGGGTCTGCTCTGCAGGAGGTGTTGATTCTCCCTCTGCAATGTGAAGGGGAGATGCAGATTGACATTGTGTTCACATGTATGTTCACGCATTGTACAAGTTTACTAACAGACTGCATGACAATGTACATTGTGACTGTTTGTGAGGAGATGCCTATTTGATGCGGGACAGTTGACATTTCTACACCATCAGGGATGTGAGGTTGTACTTGGACATTATCATCTCAAAGTTTCCTGCTATGCCAAATGCGATTGGCCATTTTCTACACACAAGCGGCAGCAGTTGTGTCTTCTGTTCTGTAGTGAAAGTGTTGCAGTTTGTACCACATTGTTGTCAATGTTGAGGTGCTCTGATTCTTATGTGTGTGTGCTGCATTGTGGGTGTGTTGCCCCTTCAGCTCTGATTTGGCTGGCCCTTATCCCTTTCAGGCCGTGTGCCTTTCACTTCTGTGCTTATACAGTGCTGAGATATTGCATACTTGGGTAAATTGAATGAATGAATGAATGAAGTGACATTTATAGAGCGCATGGCTACCCGAAGGCATCCCAGCGCTAAGCAGGCAGATGAAGTCCCTACAGGTTATTTGGGGAAGAGCCAGGTTTTCAGAGCCTTACGAAAGGCGAGGTGGTTGGGTTCTTTGCGTAGCTGAAGAGGGAGAGAATTCCAGAGCCTAGAGGCATTGTAGGAGAACAGCCGCCCCCCACTTCTAGCCTTCCTGATTCTAGGAACCACGGCCAGATGAAGCTCATCTGAACGCAGACACCTGTTAGCTCGATAGGGCTGAACCAGGGGGGCTATAATGGCTGGTCCTTTTCCTCTAATCAGCCTATGGGCTATACACAAAGCCTTGAAAGAAACTCTTTCCCGGACAGGAAGCCAATGGAGCGACTTCAGAGCTGGTTTAGCCGAATGATGTCGCGGGACTCCCAGGAGAGTCCTTGCCGCACAATTCTGCACGGTCTGAAGTTTAGCCAGGACTGAGCCTGGGGCGCCCAGATAGAGGGCGTTTCCGTAGTCCAGGCGTGATAAAATCAGCGCCTGGACCATGATTTTTCTAGATTGCAATGGTAGTAACGGAAGCACTTTACGAAGAGTTCTTAACATACCAAAGCAGGAAGCCACCACCTTTCTGGCTTGGGTTTTAAAACTAAGGTCTGAGTCCAGCCAGACACCTAAGCTCTTAATCTCTGGCTTAGGAAGTGGTGGCGGGCCCATACATGCTGGCCACATGGTGTCTGCCTTGAAGAGGGAGGGGTTGCCAAGGAGCATTATTTCAGTCTTTTCCCCATTCAGTTTGAGATGAGAATGTTTCATCCATTTTATTACCTCTTCAAGGCAGGGACAGAGACGAGTAGAAGCCCTATCAGCATGATTCAATGCAACCACCAGTTGAGTGTCGTCTGCATATGTGATAATATGGACCCCGAAGGGAGAGACGATGTTGGCAAGAGGAGCCATATAGGCGTTGAACAAAGTGGGGCTCAGAGATGACCCCTGAGGAACCCCACAGTGTAAAGGCCAAGGGTCTGAACTGGCTCCCCCATGAAAACTTGAAAAGTTCTGTCCTCCAGGAACGACTGTAGCCAGGTCAGAGCACTTCCTGACACACCCAGGCTACTGAGTCGTTCAACCAAGATACGGTGACTAACCGTATCAAAGGCTGCGCTTAGGTCCAAAAGGACCACAGCCAGGGAGCCTCCTGCATCGAGGATTTTCCTAGAATCCTCGATGACTGCTAGTAGGGCTGTCTCGGTTCCTTGGCCTGGGCGGAAGCCTGTTTGCGAGGGATGTAGAAGGTTTGAAACCTCCAGGTGTCTGGATAGTACTGAGTTGACATGCTTCTCAGCAATTTTACTTACCCCTGGAAGTAGGGAAATAGGCCGGTAACTAGCCAGACAATCCGGGTCAAGGCTAGGTTTTTTCAATAAAGGTTTCACCATAGCTTTTTCCATGGTAGTGGGACCATACCGGCAGCAAGTGAAGAGTTAATCAGGTCTAAAATAGGAGGGCCCACAGATTTGGCCACCAGTTTCAAAATTTTGAGTGGGGCAGGGTCACTGGGTGACCCGCTTTTCACGAGTGCCGAGGTTATCTGGAAAGTCTCCTCATTCATTGGGGGAAAGGCTTCCAGTAATGGTTCCAGGCTCTGAGGGCTAACAGCTTTAGATAGGGGGCTCGTGCGGTGATCCATTGGGGTAAAAACACAACATATTAATTGGATCTTGTTGTGAAAGTACTCAGCAAGCTCGTTGCAGCGCTGCTCTGTTTCTTCAAAGGTATCAGGAGGGGGCGGAACTTTCAAAAGTTTCTTCGCAATACGAAATGTTTCACGAGGGGAGTTTACTGCGAGTGAAATTTTCTCCTCGAAGTAACAGGTCTGGGCCTTTTAATTTCCATCTTATAAGCTTTGATAGCCTCCTGTAGTCCCTTTTTCTACTAGGGGAGAATTCCTTCCTCCAGGTCCTCTCACATTTTTTGCATATCTGCTTGAGTTCTCGCAGTTTGGGAGTATACCAGGGCAATCTATTAGATCCAATATGTATCTGGGTAGTCTTTTGGGGAGGACCTGGTCTAGTGTCTCCTCAATCCACTTATTAAATTGGTCGCTAGCTAAAGTGGGATCGGGGTGAGGGGGTGGCTTAGACTTTTCTAACACAGAGGTCCATGTTTCTATAGAGAGTTTCGGCCAACTACGTGCCATTATTAGTGTTCGCCGAGAAGGAGCTATAACTCCTTTTGGGCTCTTGGTCGGAGTTGTGACCCTTGGGCATGGTTTGTCCGCAGATGTGCTATACTTAATTGTGCATGTGTGCCATTGTGCCCATCTCCCCCCATCCCCCCAGTCCCTGGTCGTCACTCACCCTGTTACTGTTGGCTCAGGTCATGTTGTGCAGTGTCCGGTCCCCCAACTCCTGCCACCGTCTCCCCAATGATGACTCGGGTCACCATTTCCTCCATCTCATCCAGCTCCTGGTGTGTCGCTGGACTCCCACCTCCAGTCTGCATTGCTGCTTTCAGGTTGGCTGCGAGTTTCAGCTTGGTTTTGTTCTTCACATCAGTCCAGCGCTTCTTGCAGTCGTCCACTTCCCTTCTCTTCACTCCGACTGCATTCACCTTGGCTAAAATGGACTGCCATATTGTATTTTTAGTTGCCAATGACACAGTGGAGGTGATGAACAGTTGGTGGTGGTGTTCTATCTCCTCCGTAATGAGGATCTGGTTTTCCTGCGTACTGAAACGCGGGTTCCTCTTCTTCTTCTCCTTGCCCTTCCCTGACCCTGAGGTCCCAGGCTGGTCCTCCGTGGGGCTTGTGGGGTTCTGGTTGTCCTCTGTACTTGCTCCAGTTACCTCCATGGTGCTTCGCAGTTGTTTGTGTTTTGTTTGTGTTTTTTGTTGCCGCTTTTATAGTGGTTTTTCCCGCCTGACTTGTGGGACTTGCAGGCCTGGCGCTGCTTATCGCTGAATTTTTTATCGCAGTTGGGCCCATCGCAACTTTTTTCACGTTCGGTTTAGATTTTTATCGCCGTCCCGGTAATTTTATCACAGACATTTGACGCGTTATCGGGAAACTATTGCATGTTACCGCCGTGTTGAGAATACGACGTTAACACAGAGTTATTTTCCCGCGATAGACGGCGATATGAAAAATTGCGTTAACCTGTTTTGGCGATGATTATCGCACGTTCTTGAGAATATCCCCCATAGACTTTAACTTAAAACAAAAGATATATATACATATAGTTACATATAAAAACATTCACTCACCTTAAATAAACTAAACACCTTCCTCGTATGGACAGATACATTCATAGACCTCAAAACTGAACTGATGAGGCCATTTCTGGCAGACAGAGAACAGAGAGTCCATGTGCTCCTAAAAAACAAGGGCATGATATGTTACTGAAAATCTCAGGTTTAGACATGCCACGTGACCCTAATCACCCCGATGGACACCAGTGATTGGTTGACAATGACTGACAATGAATTTTTGCCCATTGGTTTTTATAGTAAATGCATTTGCACGTTTCTTCTATTTTTTTGTATGTTTGTATTCATTGATTAATTGCATAATAATAGAAACGGTTGTGATACCGGAAAGTAAAATAAATGCAAATTAAGTGCGCTTGCAAATGATTTAAGTTCCAATAGTGAGCTGAGCAACTATTGTTGAGCCTTCATTGAGGTACACTTCATTGATCCCTATATTGAACTAACGTTATCCTCTTGCAAAAACATAAGCCTAGGTTCACATAGTGTTTATTCGGGCCTCCCCCCATTACTCTTTCGTGATGCAGCGAGCACTCTGCAAACTAGAACATGTACATATGCGCGCGTGCACTGATGCGAATGGGACCACCAGAACATTTGTAAATATGTATATGTGCAATAGTGGTTGGCCAACCAGTGGGACACCACAGGATTTCGGTAGCGCTCTCAGAAGCGCGAATCTTACCTGGATGCAGCATTCCACTTAGTACAGAAGCTGACAGTGTTCAGGATTCGACTGTGACACACTGTCCAATTATATTGACTTTTTTTGTTTCCTGATTTATTGTTTTTGTATCCTGCAACAGCAGCCAGGGAGTTGCGTCAGATGTACCTCTGCATAGGTACATGTGCCCTTGAGAACACCTGACCATCTTAATCACCAATAAACTAATACTTCACCTATCTCGATGTACAAACCGTACATGGGTTGGATTCTCTAGACCTGCTCTATTCTCAAATATTTTGGAGAGTATGTGGTGATAATGAACTCTAACACAATCACCACAGGATTTTCTGGCACTTTATTGTGGAGAAGAGACGGAGAACAAAGCTACTGCAAGGGCACAGGGAACAGACAGTTAAAAAATACCTAAACGTTCTATAATAGAATTTAGCGTCCACCAATAGGGGCGAACAGAATGATATACCGTCACACACAATAACTAAATGACATCATGGCGCCCCTTTGCTTGATGACTTGCTGCCTCTCTGTGAACCGTAAGAACTGGCCCTTACTGTCACCCCCAGGTGGACTCGGCTTACATTTCCTGAAATTCTGCTGCGACTGCGAGGCCCTGAATGAAGCGGCTCCCCTGCTTTGGTGATTCATGGCTGGCCCCGCCTGATCACTCATTGATGTCTGCACTACCCCTCGCAGATTTACTGCCGCATTAAAAGAACTCATAAAGCAAGTACATGGCTTGGGATTGTCGCAGACATGATTTACGGGCTTTGATTTCCCCGGATCTCCATGGAGTTTGCTTTAATCATGAATAAAATATAAGGTTAAAGGTGCCCCTTTCTGAAAAGGCAGCAAAGCACGGATTTCATGCACTTTCGTTTAAAGAGAGCGGTTTTTATTAACATTGCTAACATTTGAACTAAGTTTTCTTCGCAGAAAATACAAACATGAAATCCATGGTGCCCCATCAATTAATTCGAGAGTTCACGAGCACAGCATGGCAAATATACATTAGTAACCATTCTCAGCAATTGATGGCATCCTCTTTGTATTCTGTTTCCGTTTGGAGTGCTGTAGCATGCGTACTCTTATGTAGCTTTATGTTTTTTAACTTATCTTATGTAGTTTGATGTCATGTCTTTTATTTTGCATGTATTTCTTTAATCTGCTGTCTGTATTCTGTTTGGAACTTACAGTATGGTTCTGAGAACTTCAAGGTGTCATTCCTTCCCTGTCCTCAGAGCCATCTGGATGTGTCCAGTGTAGTGGGCCCTTATTCCTTATTGTTTTGCTGCCCTGTGCGAAATTTTGGCAAGTATAAAATATATTTTTTATAACTGTAAAAACTATTAAAAAAATGATAACATTGTATAGATAAACTCTGGAGCATTACATCACATGCCCGCATCTTTCGAAATAAAGACAGTGGACGCAGCTGCAAACACTCTCTGATGCTAAAAGTGCATTTATTTACGTGAGCGGCACACACTAACATTAAAAAACCACTTGCCTGAGCATAGGACCATGCTCATAAATAAAATGTCCTTTTTGCACCAGAAAGCACATATTCCCACAATAACTGTTGCAAAGATATATCTGTATATCTATTCTATATAAATACATTTATGAAATGAAATGAAAAGACAATTTATTGAGCGCGATAGCTACCCTTAGGCGTCCTAGCGCTGCAGACAACACGTGCAGGGAAAAACAGTTGAAGCTAGACAGGTTTATTAAAAAGAAGAGTTTTTAGAAGCTTACAAAATGGGAGCAGATTAGGCTCTGAACTCAGGTGCAGGGGGAGAGAGTTCCAGAGTTTGGCCGCGTTATAAGCAAAAGAGCGGCCACCACATCTGGTTCTTTTATCCTGGGTACTCTGGCGAGAGAGAGGATGCTGATCTAAGATGTCTGTTAGGATGGTAGGGGTAATCAGCAGTTGGTTGATAGCAGGGCCTGTCTTTCCAGAAGGCCCTGTGGGCAACACAGAGAGCCTTAAATTCGATTCTCTCCTCGGACTGGGAGCCAGTGGAGGTTTTTCAGACCAGGATTGATAGGGAGTCGACGGGGAATCTGAAGGAGTATTCGGGCTGCGCAGTTTTGGATGACCTGGAGCTTGCGCAGAGTGGACTGAGGGGCTCCTAGATAGAGGGCATTCCCAAAATCCAGGCGTGACAGAATGAGGCCCTGGACCATAATCTGTCTCGCCTGGAATGGAAGTAGGGAAGAATCTTCCGGAGCAGTCTCAGTAAATCATAGCAGGTGGCTGCAAAGTTTAGCTGCTTGATGGTTAAAGCTGAGGGTGTTATCCAGCCAGATGCCCAGGCTCTTGATCGTGTCCTCTGGTGCTGGGGCAGGACCAAGGCAAGGGGGCCACAGTGAGTTCATAACGAGCTTGGGAGCATTACCCAAGAGCATAAGCTCCGCTTTTGTCTCCGTTCAACTTTAAACAGGACAGTGTCATCCATTTAACCACCTCCTCCAGGCATCCCCTCAGGTTGTTATGGGCGGTGTTAGGCTGGTTAAGGGCCACCACTAGCTGAGTGGTCGTCGGCGTAAGTGATGATTTTTATGCCGAAAGGACGGACAATCTCAGCTAGGGGGCTCATATATATGTTAAACAACGTAGGGCTCAGGGAGGAGCCCTGAGGCACACCGCAACTGGAGTGGCTTGCTGGGAGAGGTGGTTTCGCCCTCAAAAACCTGGAAGGAACGGTCCGCCAGGAATGATTTAAACCATTTAATGGCATTTCCTGAGACTCCCAAGTTGATGAGTCGGTGTATTAGTATGTCATGATTTACAGTGTCAAATGCGGCACTTAAATCAAGGAGAATGATTGCTGCTGCGCTCTTGATCCAGGATCTTCCTGGCTTCTTCAGTTACCGCGAGGAGTGCGGTTTCCGTCCCATGCATGGGACGGAAACCTGTCTGGGAAAGATCGAGCAAATGATTGTTCTCCAGGAACTCTGTCAGTATGGTATTGACATATTTCTCCAAGACCTTGCTCAGCCATGGTAACAAGGAAATTGGCCGGTAATTACTGGGGTTGTCTTGATCCAGGTTAGATTTCTTCAAAAGGGTCTTAACCATGGCGCGTTTCCAGGGGGGAGGGACTATGCCAGAGGACAAGGAGGCGTTGAGCAAGTCAAGTGTGGTAGGGAGAATGTTACCAATCGCTGGCAGGAGGGCGCGTGGGGTGCCGGGTCTAGGGGAACCGGATTTCACCTGATGCATAATGGGTTCCAATATGGAGGGGTCAAGCACGGAAAGGGTATCCAAGGTGGCTGAGAGACGGAGTTCCACATTTGAGGGATAAACAGGAGTTATGTCAGGCTGGGTGGATGGGAAGGAAGTATAAATTGTTAGTATTTTTTGAGAGAAAAACTCTGCAAGGTTGTTGCAGCGTGGTTTGTGCATTACTGGTGTTGGGTGACTTTTCGGGGAGTTTAAGGAGAGTTTTAGCGATTTGATATATTTCTTTGGGCCTGAAGGCAGCTGCTTTGATTTTTTCTTCAAAGAAGATTAATTGAGAAATTTTGATTTTGTTCTTGTAAGTTTTTATTGCTTCCCTATTTGCGATTTTACTAGAAGGGGAGTAGTCTAGTCGCCATTTCCTTTCTAATTTTTTGCAGCATCGTTTCATTTCCCGTAGACTGGGGGAATACCAGGGTGCAGTTGCGGCGCTGCGCTTTGTTTCAGAGCGTTTTATAGGGAGCACGGAGTCCAGGGAGTTGTGAATCCAGTTATTGTATTCCTCATTGGCTAGAATGGGATTAGAGTTGTTGGGTGGCCTAGAGGTTTCAAGGGCCGTCAACCAGCGGTCAAGGGGAAGTCTGGACCAGTTCCGTGTCCTACGCATGGTCGAGTTGGTAGGAAAGTGGGAGTCAGGAGTGATCCATAAAAGAGGGATCAGAAAATGATCCGACCACGGGAGCGGGGAGGGGATTCCGGCTGTAAGATTCGCACAATTACTAAAAACAGGATCTAATAGATGGCCTTTGATGTGGGTGGGGTTGAGCACTAGTTGGTTAAATTAGTAGTGCGGCAAGACTCATAGTCATTTCTGTGGCGGTGTGGTCAGAGACGTCGCTCGAAGTGGATATTAAAATCCCCTAATAGTGTGTAGTTGGATGGCCTGCATGCCAAATCGGCTGTAATGGAGGGGAGGGTGTTTAGAAATTCTCCTATGGCTCCGGGAGGGCGATATATAAGTAGGCCGGAGAAGGTAGTTGTGGGGGAGAAGTCGATGGCGAAGGAGAGACTTTTGCAATCTGGTATCAAGTTCGAAGAATGGCGGCACCTATAACAATCCTTAAAGATGACCGCTAAGCCTCCCCTCTGCCCTCTTTACGGTCAGCTCGCTGTATGCGGTATCCCTGAGGGAGGATCTGAACGAGATCAGGTTCTGACTCTGCATGGAGCCAGGTCTCTTATCGATATGTATTATATTATATATATATATACATATATGAAGACACAAAGTCCTGGATTACCACTCCTGGTAACGAAAGACAGGTACATATATATAGATACATAAACACAATTAATCCACACATGTAATTTACATTTTATGATAAATGAACGCATTCACATTATATATAAATATATTACATTTATATATACTCACATCATGAAAACTAAATATGCACATCCATTAACTGGTAAAATATATAATTTTTTATAACTAGAAACAATTAACATAATTATATACATTATATATCTACATATGTGTATTATGTACATATTACCTATCGGCGGTCGCCAATACGAAGTTATAGTTAGGACCTAGTTTCCATAGGAAATTTTTTTTTGTTTTGCCAATAACTTTGGCACCATTTAACAAATCCTCACAAAATTTTCACAACTAGTGTGCCACTCACGTCAGCTGCTGTATTGAAAGTTGCGGGGTGATTCATCAAGCAAGGGCCAAGAAAAAGGGAGGGGTCCCAAAACACGTTTTCCGCATGCAATTTACCATGGGGATTTTAGACACGACCACAGCCCGAATTGCTGAACGGAATTACACCAAATTTGGCAGAAAGCTAGATCTTGGTCCAGAGAAAATGCTTTCTGTGATATCAGGAAGTGTTGGCAGCCTTTTTGGGACTCGGTCTCAGCTAAGTCCCAAAAAAAGATTTAAAAAAAAGAGAAGGGGGTGGGGTAGGAAAATTGTCACCCCCTTTGGGTCCCACAGGGACCCCGCCAGGGCCAAAAAGCATTTATTTTTTCAGCCCTTAACGCCGGCACAGGCTATAAATCAATGCCTGCGGCGCGTGCATGTGTCTTAGCAGAGATTTCTGCTCGCAACATCTGTTATTTTGCTTTTGAGAACTCTGTTTTTTTTTTTTAATTAAGCACTTTCGTCACTTTTTAATCTTTGATTGTTGTATTGAATTTGTTTGCACGCTACTACCGGGCTGGTGACTAGGTCACTCCCCGTACCTGTCCTCAGCCAATAGGAGGGTCAGACTTCAGCTGGGAGGGGGCGGAGCCCTTAACGCCGGCACAGGCTATAAATCAATGCCTGTGGCGCGGACGCGCCGCTGGCACGCCAAAGGCGCGCCTAAGGCAAGCCCGTCTGCGCCCGTCCCACCAGGCCGGGGCACGGGGCATGTCACTTTGGACAAAAGTACACCTATTCAGCAGATAGCCTTAAAAACTTGGCACCTATTATTGGACAACCGCTTGAACAGCAATTGATTCAAAAATTGCAAAAGCTGGAGCTTTTAAAACCCAATCCTTCTCCTTTCACGGATACTTCAAAGGTGGGGGGACAGACTATAGGCCTGTTAGCTCCGCCTAGAACTGCCGTGCACAAATTGCCAGTCAAAGATCTTAATGTTATGTATTTGAATACACGTTCCTGGTCAAACATCAGTTAGAAATTCATAACATCCTGGTCACTGATGCACCAGATATGTTATACTTTTTTTTTTTTTTTTCTTTTTAAGTCTTTATTGTAGACATCCAACACATACAATCCTTTATACACCAGGTTTATCCAAACAATATTTCCAAAACATATGTGGAAGATGTCTTATATCTTAATACCCAGCACCCCCTATCCTACCCCTACCTCCCCCACCCAAACCCAAATGGAGCCCATGGCAGTAACATAAATTGAGCTATAACACAACCATAATGTACATTTCTTGGTAAAACCCTTAATATAGTGACAACCTAAATAATACCAACAGTCTAAACATCCTATGCTAATCCCTTAACTTATATCAACACAAATCAGATCAAATCCTGACCTCATTCGTCCAATTCGTTATTGGAAGCCAAATTGCAAGCCCCCTCCTTTTAGCATTAAGCCCCTTCGTTTATACACCTCTTTCTCCCACCGGTATGTGGCCAGAAATTTCCCCAGCCAGCAATAAACTGAGGGGGGGTCCTTGTCCAGCCACCCGCTGGCCAAGGAAAGCCTAAACACTGCCATAGCTATAAATAACAGAGCTCTATTTGGTTCCGGCATGGCTTGATTACTGACCCCCAACAGATATGTTATTCCTGACCGAAACCTGGCTTACAGAGGAATCCTCCCCCGAGATACTAGCAGCCCTTCCCGACAACTACTCTCTTTTACAAACCAACAGATCCCCAGGAAAAAGAGGGGGTGGAGTGGCGGTTGCTTTTAAAAAAGAATTATCCTTCATTACCTTGCCTCACTCTGAAATTCCCACAGTTGATATATTAGTAGTCAAATTAGACTTACACAACAGTACACTTATATGTGTAGTACTGTACAGACCTCCCACAGTGATGCCTGATTTTCCTACTATCCTAGCGAATAACATCGCGTCCCTGACTACAGACTATGACAAAGTTTTGGTCGTAGGAGATCTGAATTATTGGGCCAATGAGACAGAAGTGGGGACGCTGTCTAAGGAACTCACGGAGTCCCTTGCCAGCTTAAATCTTACTCAACACATTTACTCCCCCACGCACATCAAAGGCCATACTCTTGATCAAGTGTGGTCCACCAATATAACCCTGCATAATTTGGCTATTTATCCTTGTGCATGGTCGGATCACTCCATTATTAGTTTTACTTTGAATAACTTGTCATTGCTGAAACATCCATCTCACTTAAGAAGCACCTTCAGAAATTGGAATCGTATTAATTTGAAAGCGCTTTAGATACTTTATCCTGTGAGCAGCCTGCCTCAGAAGGAGATTTAGATAGCTGGGAAAGAGAGATTACTAACTGGCAATTGAAGGCCTTTAATATCCATGCCCCCCTACAGACTAAAACCTCTCGCCTAAGGCAACACGAAGCATCCAAATGGTTTATAAAGGAATTGAAAACCTAAAAACTCCATGTACACCAAGTTGAACGAAAATGGCAAAAATCGTATTCAGCTGAGGACAAAATGAAATATATTGTAAACTTGCATGCGTACAAGAAGGCCATTTTGGAGGCCAAGAGAGCCTTTTTTACGAATAAGGTACTTGATTCTGACAATAGGTCTAAAGAAATCTTCAAGATCGTGAAGGAGCTATCGAATCCTAGCCGTGTGACCCCATCTGTTACGGCTACCCAGGATCTTTGTAATGACCTCAACTCCTTCTTTGTTGAAAAAATAAAAAAAAATCAAGATTCCATCGTCTCCAACGATAGCAGTACTGAAGACAGCTTGGTCTATTCCAACTCCTCCTCTTTTAACATCTTTCCTATGTTGGATAAGAAACTCTTTTTGGATCTTGTAGTAAAGATCAAATCAGGTTCCCCCAAAGAGGTATGTCCTATTAATATATTAAAAGCAATCTATCGGGCCTTCCCTGATACTATTCTTGAGTTTCTCAATTTTTCTTTGTCCCATGGTACTGTACCGTCAGTCTTTAAGGAAGCGGTGGTTATTCCGCTACAAAAAAAGCAGGGTATGGATCCCAAAAAGTATATACTCCTATATCCTATATCACTCCTCCCACTTCCAGCTAAATTGCTGGAAGCGCATGTAGCCACCTGTCTCAGTTCTTTCTTAGAAGCCACCAAGTTTTTGGATACCCATCAGGCAGGGTTTCGCCCAGCGCACTCTACTGAATCTGTGATTCTTTCTGTCATGGACGATCTCAAAGGACAGGCGGACATTGATTGCACTCAGGCCTTAATCCTCCTAGACCTGTCTGCGGCATTTGACACCGTGAACCACAAAATTTTGTTGGACCGCATTGCCACAGCGGGTATTGGGGGATTGGCCCTGGATTGGTTTAGATCCTTTTTAGAGGGCCGCAAACAATCGGTGTGGCTCTCGCCTTATAAATCTAATACTGTAGAAATGAGCGGTGGTGTCCCGCAGGGCTCCTCTCTTTCGCCAATACTTTTTAATGTATATATACGTCCTTTGATCTCCAGCCTCCGGCAGACAGGGGATAAAAATTTTAATTATGCTGATGACATGCAGCTTATTTTTACCCTGGAGAATTCAACTGAATCCAAAGAATTTGTTAGGAAGTCCATGATGTACGTTAAACATTGGATGAACAACAACCAATTAAAATTAAACTCGGAGAAAGCTGAGATAATCATACCCAGCAATAAACTCACCAACTGGACACCCTCTTATTGGCCCCCCGAGCTAGGTGTGGTCCCACTTCCTAAACCAGTGATAAAGAGTCTGGGCTTTCACATTGACTCGGGTCTCTCAATGAGTGCCCAAATTGGGTCAGTTACATCTGCTTGTTTCGTCCAACTTCGCAAGCTGCGTAAGATTAGATGCTTCTTCAGCAAAGAGGCCAGTATTCAAATTCTGATTGCTCTCATTCTATCAAAAATTGATTATGGAAACGCGCTCAATCTTGACCTCCCACAAGAGTAGAGACATCGTCTACAGATGATCCAAAACCAAGCAGCGAGAATCATCTACCTTCAGGACAGACGTTGTCATATTAGCCCACTGCTTAAGGATCTCCACTGGCTTCCAGTGGAACAGAGAGCTATGTTTAAAACAGGCTGCATTCTCTTCAGAGCTATTCAGGGAATCGGTCCTAATTTCATTTCCTCGTTAATTAGTAAATACTTACCCCAGCGTACCTTGAGATCTATGCATCTGAATCTCCTGGCAGTGCCCAGATTCAGACGCAAACGCATTGGAGGGACTCGGTTCTCCTATCTAGGTCCGAAGCTCTGGAATTCACTCCCCACTTCACTTAGGCTTGAGGTAGATTACATGCGGTTCAGGAAACAGCTTAAGACATGGCTGTTCACTCTGGCTTATAACTAGATGTTCTCTGCTTGAACTCTCTCTGCTTAGTTCCTTAGCGCCAAGAGACCGGTAGGTGAACGTGCGCTCTTATAAATACCCAGGTAACATAACATAACATAACATTTTAAAGGTAAAAATTGCGAAAATTCGTGACTCCCAGGGAAAATAAAAAAAACAAGCATGGTCTCTAGTGTTTGTTTGTATTTGAATCCCTGAGTGGGCTAGGTCCCAGCAGCTTATTGTTATATATAATATGGGGGAGTGCACGCGGCCTCTCTCCCCATGGCCAATCTTGGCCATGGGGACCGCCACCTCCCTGTGGCAGGCCGATTGCTATTTTTATTAGACGGGGGCTGTAGAGCCCCCCTCCTGATGCTCTTAAGAGCCCCAGGGACCACCACCTTTCTGGGGCTTTATTAATAAATTGGAGTAAGGTCATGAAGACCCCCCTTTTAGGGTCCCGGTGACCACCACCCCCACAGGGGCCATGAATACATTTTAAAGGGGAAGGGGCAGTGCATCCCCCCCTCCAGGGCCATTTCCAACCCCAGGGACCACCACTTCCCCGAGGCAACCCTGCAATTAGAAAGGAGGGGGGCCGTGTGGGCCCTCCCTCCTGGAGCCATTATTGGCCCTTGGGACCGCCACCCATCAGGGCCGGCTCCCTATGTCCTGAGGTGCTCACCCTCATGACATAGCTTCCTGCTCTCAATTGGCGGGAGCTTTGACAGCTCCTGTCAAGCAAGAGCAAATAGTCAGTCTGCTCCCAGCAGGTGGGAGCAGGAAAACTGCTCTCGCTCACTGGGAGAATACTTTTCATCTTGCTGTCACACAGGAAGGAAAACAGATGAAAAAATTGCTCTGACATGCAGGGAGCAGCATTTGTTACGTCTCCCTGCGAGGAGGAGCAACACAGGCTCCCCCTGGAGGCGTGGAGCCGGCAGGGACCACAGGGGTATTAAGGCTCCCCTGTGGTCCCCAACGCTGAACTCTGGGTGCCCTGGGTGGGTTCCAGGGTCCCCAGCTTCAAGAGGCTGGGACTCAGGGATGGGGTCCCCGGGGCCACCCCCATCCTGGGGCATCTAGTTCCATAAGATTTTCACCCAGTATTGCCGTCTCCTCCTTTAATCCCTGTGGGATTTTCCTCTGTGTATCACACTTTGGGCTCTGTGAGACTCCACTAAATGCTCCTTTTTAGCTATTTTTTATGCTTTTGCCATCGTTTTTTGCCATGCAGCTACTTCCGGTCTTCTTTACCCTATTTCCGGGTGTAGACAGGCCCTGGTTCCAACCTTTCAGCATGTCCCTGTAACCTTTGGTTTTTTGAGTCCCTGTAACCGTTTTCCCCCAATAAATATATATATATATATATACACATATATATATATATATATATATACATATATATATATATATATATATATATATATATATATATATATATATATATATATATACCATGCAAATTTACAGTAAAAAAAGGTTACAGGGACATCATAGTTAGGGTTATGTTTTACCCACATAAAACCACACATATTCAGCAGTTATAGTTATACTTATAGTTAAACTTAAGTAAAGAAACAAAAACTCATGGCCTAAAGTTATAGTTTCTTTAGATAAGTATATCTATAAGTATAACTATAACTGCTGAATTTCTATAGTATTATCTGGGTAGAACATGAACCTAACTATAATGTCCCTGTAACCTTTGTTTTTTTCAGTGAATTTGTATTTCTTTTATTGTAAAGTAATATATAGCATAGAGATATATATAAGTGTATATTACTCGCCGATCTATGGAGGATCCATGTCCCTAGATATAAAAAGTTTTATTTCTTTAATAACTCCAAAACTACAGAACAGATTTACACCAAATTACAAAAAGGGCTATTTCAGGACCAACAGCTAACTTTCTGCCAAATTTGGTGAAATTCAATTCAGTGGTTCGGCTGTAGCCGTGCCTAAAAATTGTAAAATCCCTTTGCATAGGCAAAAATCGTATTGAGACCCTCTGTTTCTCTCAGCTCCCACTTGACCAATCACCCTGAAACTTTCTATAAAGAACTAGACAAAGTGGGCCACTTTGTTTGGCGAATTTTGTGACACTTCATCAAATGGCACTAAAGTTATTGGTAAAACAAAACATGCTTTGTCCATGGGAAAAGTTGGTCCTACCTATAAGTACGTACTGGCTATCGCCAGTTGGATATATATATATATATATATTGTCCCAATTTGGTTCCTCCTTTCGCCAGACTCGATAACGCTCAGTATGGGTGCGAGCTCCCGCGGCTGAACCACGCCTCTTAACACATCTTCCAAATCCTCTTTCCAGAGAAAAAACGGTCCGCACTCTTGCAGGTTTTGCGTTTTTTATTTTTCTATCTCCTTCATTTGATGTTTATTTGTATAAACAGGAATACAGGTGAAACAAGATCTTGTTTCACCTGTATTCCTGTTTATACAAATAAACATCAAATGAAGGAGATAGAAAAATTAAAAAAATCGCAAAACCTGCAAGAGTGCGGACCGTTTTTCCTCTGGAAAGAGGATTTGGAAGATATATATATATATATATATATATACACCAAAAGAAAATCACTCCATGTTCGCAGAGTGATAGACAGGCCACTCCAATCAAACGGTAAGTAGAAACTGATTTTATTCATAGCAGGAGGTTCTGACAAACAGCATGCATAACGCGTTTCGACCCCCACTGGGTTTTAAATATATGCAAACCCGAGGGTCAGTTTCTCTGTGCTTTCAAAGCTTGAAATCATCAACAGCAAAATAGGACTTCTGTGCAGACTTGATTTTTGAATAAAGTTCAATCGCTTCCGATTTTATCATTTAATTGCTCTCTTTCTTTTGTAGGATCAGAATCTGCTTTCAATTCACAGTACTCTGGTGTTATCCATCGCCAATGCGTTCAATATTTGCAATGTTTGAATCTGTGATTTGATCCTAATATCACACTTCAAATTGGAACAACATAGTCCACAATGCTTTGCAAGAGTATTATTGCGTCCTATAGTTCACAGAGATATAAACAATGGGGCATATTATCAAGGAATAGCGATATTTATCGCTAACCGCGCTTAGCGTGAATTTTTTTAGCGCCGCCTATCGCTGGAAAATATCGCTGAGATAACACCCTATTAACAAGGTTTATCTCCATAGCGATAAAATTTCCAGCAATAGCGGCAAAATGTGAGAATATCGCTGGAAAAGCAGCGATATTCTCGCGATTAACGCATGAGATGGATTCAGCCTGACAATCCACCTCCTATACTTTAAACAGGTAAGTCATCCTCAGTAGCAGGTGTTAAAATCTAACGATAAACGCGCTTAGCGCGATTTATTTTATCGTTTCGCCTGCCTTGTTAATAGGGGTTAGTTGTGTTAGCGACTGTTTACAGTCGCTTTTAGTGAGGAACCGCCTACCTTGCATGTCATTAGCGATAATTATCGCTGACATGCAAGGCAATGTAAACCCGGCCGCTAACGCCTGAAAGCTGTCGCTAACGCCTGTTAGCGACAGCTTGCTAATAGGGCGTTAAAAATATCGCCGCTTTAGCGGCAAAAAGTACCGCTAAAGCGGCGATAAAGCCCTTGATAATATGCCCCAATGTCTTTGTAAAATAAAACGGAAAAACGTACTCACCCATGTGTGCCTCAAAAGGAATCAGTTCCATGTAGTGCTGGGCAGCAATATTGTTTCCGTCACGTTAATGTTGTTTTCTTTGGTTGTCTCCACAATCACCTGCTTTAATTTTCTCCTTGTTTGAAGTGCAAAGGTACATGGCCCCCTCAAACCCTGGCTGCATTCAAAGTATACAAATATAAATATAATATAAATATAAATATTATGAGCCCTGCAACCTCAACAACTGGCAGGCCATCCTGGTGTAGGATGTCGGCCCAGCGGTGTGTCAGCTGCTGATGGGTGCACAGGATCCCTGAGCTGTGGCACACACACCGATGCACTCGCCCCCAGAGCAGCCGATGATCCTGCAGGGCGTAACCTTGAAAGATTAGTGAGGCCACCTCTGCCTTGCTGAAAATGGGGAGGGCTGCACTCCTACGTCACCCACAGGGGGTGCAGGTGGCACTGCTGCTGCCTCCTACTGCCGAAATGGAGTGAGTGGACTGGACTCATTGGGAGGAAGTTGGACTGGGATGGTAAACTTGGGAAGGAAAAAAGGAAACAGGAGGAGGACAACTCAGGTCAGGAAAACAAAAACAGAGTACAACAAGTCGCAATAATACACACATACACGTAAATGCACACAGGGGAAGACATACAGTAATAAAAATAAGTCAACATAAGATGGGATTGGGAAATGGGTGATCATTTGGGGGTGGATTAGGCAGGAATGATTTGGAAAAGAGAGCAGGCAGGAGAAAACTAGGCAGAAGCAGTGATAAAACAAAATGGGCACATGCTTGCGCACGTGTGGTGCCTTTCATGCTGATGTTTCAGCGTGGCATGCTATATCGATGCTAAAACTCAGTGCAAGCAGCTCAATGTTTATTTGTCCGCCCGTTTGCAGAACTCCGCGGAATCTTGCAGAATTGTTTTGGAGCTCTACGGAATTCCGCTGAGTGAAATTCCCAGGTTCTGCCCAGGCCTAATTTCTTTAATTTTTGTCAGCATTATGAAGTGTGAAACTGGTGAAATTGTGAAAAGGAATACAAAGGGCAGTTTGCGATGGCAGCAAAACATTTCTGTTGGTATCTCATGACTGCAAGCATTCAGCCACCTCTCTATAGTTGGTCATCATTTGCTTCCTGGATCACATATGATTCATTCCCTGCTGGTGGAAGACTGGGTGCGGCAATTCCATCACCAGTGTATGGGATTTACACAGAAGCTGAGGGGTACTTATTTTGTTTCCTGATGCTTTTAAGGATGACAGGCAGCCCTTAGTGTTAGCTGAGAAAGCTCCTACACACAAGCACAGAAGGGGTGGGTAATGTTAAACTTCTCCTTGGGCAAAGTCTGGTTCAGCAAGGACACTTTCCCCATCTTCACAAATGCCAATGTTTCATAATGTCAGGGGTGAAGGTTTAACTTCACCCACAGATAGTCATGAGAAGTATGATGGTTATGTGTGCATGGTATTCTTGTGATGGAACACACTTGCAAATATTTCCCAAGTGGACAGGGGCACTGGAGGTCTGTACTAAAGATTCCAAGAAGGTTTGTAAAGAAAGACATTATCTCAATATTACATCAGAGACCTATAATTTAATCTAGTATCTGGCTGACGTGTTAGGCATATGTCATAGTGTCTGCTTTGAACTGCGGAAACTAATTTTCTGTGGAAACTTAGTTTTCCTCTTCTTGCTTTATATACCAGAACTCTGTGTTTGATGGGTAGCTCCCACGAATTGTACCTGGCTTACTGAAGTCCAAATTCAGATGGGCCTAGTTGGAGCTTATCCATCCACAGTATTTTGTTTGACAGTTACCTCACACTTATGGTATTTGACCAACTTAAATACTGCCTCCAGGTTGGTGCAGCTGAGGATTTTTGAGCTCCATGAAAGTTTCTACTATAGGTCTAAAATTGAGTTCTTGAAGTAAAACCACAGGGGGTGCCCGCCTACTGGTTATTTTCATGAAAAACGCTTCGAAACATTATCATTACTTTTAAATATTGTTGTTGTTCTATTAACTGTTGCTGCATCTTTTTCATTATTTTTTATTGGGGATAGGCACTGAAAAGGAGGGTGTTCACCTTGCCTACCTTGTACCACAGCCTTTATGGGAGCATGCAGCAACTGATGCATCGACCTTTCACAACCCACAGACTCCTCTCAAGCTGTTGAGTGTGAACTGAAGGAGTTAGGCAAAGAGGGTAAGTGAGTGACTGTTCTGAAAGGTACTTACTCCCCTGGATACAAACGGCAGACTGCATGGTTCGTCCCCGTCAACAATTCCGTTTAATATTTGTGCCTGCCTCCTGTCCAACTTGATCAGGTCATTCTGTTGTAGGCCTGTGTCCTATATACTGACAATACAGAGCTTAATAGCAGGCAGGGCTCCTACCTCACTCTGAAAAGAAGAAATTGTTCAATAGATCTACATCAGTAGATAGGCCACAGCTACCTGAAGGTCAATGTGGAGAAAAGGTAGCTTCTGATTTTGGAATAAATGATGGGTAATTGGGAAAGCATCCATGAAGCCATGAAGGTGTCTATGGTCATTAAATAATAATAGCAATAATAATAATAGTAATAATAATGACAATAATAATTGAAATAATGCCAGTGAACTTGACTGTACATGTGCAGAAATGTATGTGCCCGAGCAAGCGTGAGATTTGGCCACTGGGCATCAGGGCTGCTAGGAGGCAGGTCTCCTTTGAAGGGGTGGGATGAAAGCTTATAAGCAGTCCTCAAACCCAGAGTCTACAGTTGATTCTTCTGGTGCCCAACTGGCCAATGGCCAGTCCAGTGATGCTTGCCCTGGCTTACCACTGGTTTGTGGCTGTGAGAAAGTGCAATTTAGCATCTTGCATGCCATTCATGTTGGTAGAATTTTGATGCTATGGTGTGGCGCTGTGCTGGAGTAAGGCACCTCTCTGCTGAGAAGTCACACGCGTTCTCAGGTCTCTCTAACATAAGGAAGCAGTATGCGGAAGAAAGGGTTGCCACTGCTAGTTTCTTAACATGTCATTATGTGCACATTTATGACTTGCTATATTCTGCAATATACAACATGCTATAATCATCTTGCACATGACAGGTAGTGTGTATAACAGCACGTTATGTGTTTCGTGCAGGCACCTGCATAGGGATTTCAAAGTTTGAAAGGATTTCAAATATTTGAACCTTCTACCTCTTATGTGTACTGGTGATGGGGTCCCAGAAAACGTCAAATGTTGTCACTCCATTGGGTGCCCTCTATTGCTTTGGTAGCATTGGCATGTCTGTGGAATGTATCACCTCACTTATCCCATCCAAACTAGTTTACACATACGGGCTGAATAGTTCTGTGGGAGTCGATACCCTCTTCTACACAACCATGGCAGCAAGATTATTACAGCCTCCACAGAGCCTTTGAAAATCCATGGTTGATTAAAATGAGTGCCATTAATTGGAAAATGGTGGACTTTGTTATGTACACTGTTAAACAACCCCAAAATCAGTCACTAGCGAGATTTCTCTACAAATCAGAGTAAATTAAAAAAAATGTAGGGGCATATTAGCAAGACCGGCGATAATGGGCTTGCTAATATGCGTTATAGAATTCCAATAGAAGCCCAGGTTAGATGTGCAGGACATCTAACCTGGGCTTCTATTGGATTCCATAACGCATATTAGCAAGCCCATTATACGCCGATTTAGAGGCAGTTTCCTGCCGCTAAAACGGCGATAATTTTATCGCCGGTCTTGCTAATATGCCCCGTAGTTCTAAAATCATTGCTTTAACGACTTAGTAATCATTTTGCTATTCAATAAACATATTCACTCTTGATTGCCTGGCTTTTGATATCCCAGCAGATCCAGATGCAATTGATTTTGTGCTATCTGGTCTTTTCAATGTGCCGTGTCTTGTAGGTGCTTTGATCGTGGGATCCTCCTTCCATTCATTCAGTGATGGTCCTGGAAATCTGTATGCGGCGCCCACCCCTTATATGATAGGGCATACAATATTACTAGAATTTGACGTGAATACCCTCTGCCTCATCATGCTGAGCATCATGACCAGTGGCATGATTTAAGAACGTGTAACATCATGAAATTATCCAATCATTGGGGAAAATACTAACGAAGGAGGAAGGTATACTGGTAAGATTTCCTCCATGTTGGGAAGGGTGTGGATTCTCTATCAGATTTAGCATTTTCTCCACGAAGCAGCGGACGTTCAGTAACCAACTAACCCTGATGCCTACCTAACGGCTGGTGCTATGTTGCCCTATTGGAGAATATTGTGATTCAAGTGCATTAGAGAACATCATTTACTCTGGATTGGTCACTCAGCAGCCATCTAAGATGCATATGATTATGGAGGGAGATTGTCCTAAAATCCTTTGAATGTCCTTTCGTGCTCCTATTTTGTTGGAGGAATGGATCAAAGTGCCATTCCACCCATTCATTTTTCACACGTGCTTAATTGTGGCAAAACTTATCCTATCAGATTGGGCGCTTTGCGCAAATATGACACACAAATGTATTAACTGTTTCCATGTCAGGGAGGCATAACTTGCTCATTTGCACATGGGCAGAACGCAGTGCTAGCAAATAACCCTCTTAAAAAACTCAGACCCGTATTTAAAAAAAAATAATAATGCTTAGCAACCTTTTAAAATACAAGTGAAGACAACATTCTTCAAAGATGATCTAGGTCACTGTATTTTTCCAACCCTGTTAGTGGAACAATCCTGTCTGATGTGCTAAAAATACGCAATTTATTCCTAATGTAGATTAAGAATTTTACTTGAGTTTGAGGCCTCGTTTTTGAATCAGAGCCACCCTAATACTTTAATAGTCTTGACAGGTATGTAACATTAGCATACATATTTTGACATACTCATGTAATTACACGAGTCATAATGGACACTGATGAACAACACAGTATCAATGTCTAAGTGGATAATCTTGGCTAAACTGGGACTTCTGCCAAAACCAATTGACGTAGATAAGCAGACTATGACCAGGGTTATGGAGTGCCAATTGTGATATATTTCTGGACTTTTCTTTATAAGATGAAATGTTGGATGGGCCATTTAGTATTGGAAATTGATTGCAATGGCACTTAACCAGGAGTTCATAACATATGGCATTTTAAATGTTGCTTTAATGTGGTAGCAATTAGTCTCATGTATATTAAGGAGAAACAAAAGACAGCCATCATCTTTTAGATGATGCCCATATTTTAGCTAATGTGAAACATGTCCACGAGTTGCATTTTTTAATAAATCAAATACCTAATCAAAGCTAACTATAACCATATTCTTAGCAAGGGCTGCGTTTCCTTCTCGAATAATAGGGGCTATGTTGTCCTTGCCAGGCACAGTACAGTAAAATGCAGGATTTTAGTACTCTGCAGCCTCAAAGAGTATCATGTACTGTACACAATGTTTAGTAAGTGTTATTATAGCCGGTATTTGGTATTGCTGTTATAATAATAACCATACTAATAATAATCATACTACCACTACTGCTACTACTATTACTACTGCTACTACTACTATTGCTAATAATAATATTAATACTTGTATTATTGATAATAATCATGGGAGTAGGCAATCGTCTTATAAATGAAGGTGCTTATTTCTTATTCCAAGCATATTGTGACATCACAAGGCACCTTTCATAGGAAAATTGCATAACTACTCACTTGTAACAACTTATTTCAAGCAAGTAGTGATTGCCCTTCACAAGCCAGTCTCCTGCTGATGATTTAGCATATGGGTACTCACAAAATTTTCCCAGGGGCCACAAAGTATGGTCTTTAGTGTGGCAGAGGGCTGCATTGATGCCAGCACAGTGGATGTGGGGTTTTGTAGAGAGGGTGCGGGAGGAGAGGTTTAGGTGGTCATTGGGCAATCAAATCATGCTGTTGTAAGTGAGTCTTTGAGTTAATTTGAGTGTTGCATTCCATACTGTCCTCTAAATGAAGCCCCTAGCCTCTAATAAGTCATCGATGTGACAATACTGTGTTATGCTTTCTCTAAATCGCTATTCCTTTACCACATCTGGGGGTAAGCCTTGAGAGAGTCAAGTGTAAAAAAGAAGTAACTTGATTATTGTATTGGAATGAAATAGATTTGCATATTGTTAAACCAAATACTAACTATCAATTCCGGCTTCCCCACTTGACTAAATTGTGCGATCTTAAGCAATTATCTAATTTCATTTTGCCTCCTTTTATCTTCATTATGTCATATAGAGCACCTTGAAATACATGAGTTCATGGAATTCGCTGTACAAAGCCTTCTTCTATGTTTGATTTGATAAACTATAATGTTGTACATGTGTCATAACAACCCAGGCGACCCAGAGTGTTCTATGTGACAAATGACTTGCCTCTTAGTTCACTATTGGCATTGTGGTCTGGGTGGGAGGTGGCATGAATATTTCTACATTCATTTTTTAAAACTATCAGTTCAAAGAAAATTCTTATGAATGAAGATAAAATCTGATGTACTGTGGTGAAACATATCGGCATGTAAATAAAACACACTTTTTGAATTGGGAAGAAATTGCATCATAATTGTGCACATTTGTTTCAAGATTTCTTTCAAAATGAATGTGTTCTTAAAGTTAAATAGTGCCGGGCACCTTATTTGCTTCTTCTCTTTAACTTTGGTTAACATGTAAATAAACACTTACCCATTTATTTAACCCCTTCGCTGCTAGGCCTTTTCCCCTCCTGTGCTAAGCCTTTTTTTGGCTATTTGGGGTAGTTCGCGCTTAGGCCCCTGTAACCTTTTGACCACATAACGTATCCATGCCAAATTTGTGTCCTTTTTTTCCAACATCATGGGGATTCTAAAGGTACCCAGAGTTTGTGGATTCCCCTGGAGGGGACCCAGAAATTAGCCAAAATACAGCTAAAGTTTGTTTTTTGGGGGAAAAATGCGAAAAAAGGGCTACAGATGAAATCGTCTGGTTTTTTCCCTGCAAATGGCATCAAAAAGGGGTTGTGGTGCTGAAATCACCATCTTCCCAGCTTTCAGGGACAAGCAGACTTTTGTCAGAAAACCAAAATTTATTACACAGTTTTGGCATTTTTCTGGGACATAGTCTATTTTTGCTATTTTTTGTGCTTTCAACCTCCTTCCAGTTAATGGTAGAAATGGGTATGAAAGCAATAATGTATCCTAGAAAGCTATACATTTCTGAAAAGTAGACATAATTCTGAATTCAGCAAGGGGTCATTTGTGTAGATCCTTCAAGTTTTCTTTATAGAAACAAACAGTTAAATATAGGAAAAATTGAAAATTAGTTGAAAAAATCAGCCATTTGTGTCAACATTTTCACCTGTAACTTCTTCTAATTATGACAGCTATTTGAAAGCAATATACCGTTACATCCGCTGGACCTTTCTGGTAGTGGCGATATATAGGACTTGTAGGTTCACCAAGAACTCGACGAACCCAGAGCCAATAACTGAGCAGCGTCTTGCAATGGTTTTTTATTATGTACCGGGTATATAGAAATTATTCTGGGAAAATTTATACATGGAAAAATCGGTATGAAAGACACCTATGTATTTCTGAAATGGGAACAAAATATAGAGTTTAGAAATAGTAGATATTTGCACATTTCCGAAATTGGGAGTACCCATACTAGCATGAGAATTATAGGACATTTTTCAAAATGACTTCTTTTTTACACATTGTCTTTCATTTGGAAGGCAGAAATGCATCAAAAGTCAATAGATAATAACAGTTGCTCTAGAATTTTGAGTTACCCTAAGTCTCCCGATAAAAATGACACCTCACTTTTGTGGGTAGGCCTAGTGCCTGCGACAGGAAACGGCCCAAAACGCAACGTGGACACACCACATTTTCACAGTGAAAAATGACCCTTTTTTTGCAAAGTGCCTAGCTGTAGTTTTTGAACCCTAGCTCTGCCGGCACCTAGGGAAACCTAGCAAACCTATACATTTTTGAAAACTAGACACCCAGGGGAATCCAGGATGGGGTGACTTGACTGGCTCTCATGTGGTTCTGTTACCCAGAATCCCTTGCAAACCTAAAATATTGTCAAAAAAACAAATTTTCCTCACTTTTCTGTGGTGGAAAGTTCTGGAATCTGAATGGATCCACAAAATTCCACCCACCCCGCGCTCCCCAAAGTCTTTCGAGAAAAACGGTACCTCACTTGTGTGGGTAGGCCTACTGCCCGCGACAGGAAACGGCCCAAAACGCCACGTGACACACCACATTTTCACAGTGAAAAATTACCCTTTTTGCAAAGTGCCTAGCTGTAGTTTTTGAACCCTGGCTCTGCCGGCACCTAGGGAAACCTAGCAAACTTATACATTTTTGAAAACTAGACACCCAGGGAATACAGGATGGGGTGACTTGACTGGCTCTCACCAGGTTCTGTTACCCAGAATCCCATGCAAACCTAAAAAATTGTCAAAAAAAACAAATTTTCCTCATTTTTCTGTGGTGAAAAGTTCTGGATTCTGCGTGGATCCACAAACTTCCACCCACCCCGCGTTCCCCAAAGTCTTCCGAGAAAAATGGTACCTCACTTGTGTGGGTAGGCCTAGTGCCCGCAACAGGAAACAGCGAAAAACGCAACGTGGACACACCACATTTTCACAGTGAAAATGACCCTTTTTTTGCAAAGTGCCTAGCTGTAGTTTTTGAACCCTAGCTCTGCCGGCACCTAGGGAAACCTAGCAAACCTATACATTTTTTAGATCTAGACACCCAGGGGAATCCAGGATGGGGTGACTTGACTGGCTCTCACTAGGTTCTGTTACCCAGAATCCCTTGCAAACCTAAACAATTGTAAAAAAACACATATTCCTCACTTTTCTGTGGTGGAAAGTTCTGGAATCTGCGTGGATCCACAAAATTCCACCCACCCCGCATTCCCCAAAGTCTTCCGAGAAAATGGTACCTCACTTGTGTGGGTAGGCCTAGTGCCCGCGACAGGAAACAGCGCAAAACACAACGTGGACACACCACATTTTCACAGTGAAAAATGACCCTTTTTTGAAAAGTGCTTAGCTGTAGTTTTTGAACCCTAGCTCTGCCGGCACCTAGGGAAACCTAGCAAACCTATACATTTTTTAAATCTAGACACCCAGGGGAATCCAGGATGGGGTGACATGATTGGCTCTCACCAGGTTCTGTTACCCAGAATCCCTTGCAAACCTAAACAATTGTAAAAAGAAACACATTTTCCTCACTTTTCTGTGGTGGAAAGTTCTGGAATCTGCGTGGATCCACAAAATTCCACCCACCCCGCATTCCCCAAAGTCTTCCGAGAAAATGGTACCTCACTTGTGTGGGTAGGCCTAGTGCCCGCGACAGGGAAACAGTGCAAAACACAACGTGGACACACCACATTTTCACAGTGAAAATGACCCTTTTTTTGCAAAGTGCTTAGCTGTAGTTTTTGAACCCTATCTCTGCCGGCATCTAGGGAAACCTAGCAAACCTATACATTTTTGAAAACTAGACACCCAGGGAATACAGGATGGGGTGACTTGACTGGCTCTCACCAGGTTCTGTTACCCAGAATCCCCTGCAAACCTAAAAAATTGTCAAAAAAAACAAATTTTCCTCACTTTTCTGTGGTGAAAAGTTCTGGATTCTGCGTGGATCCACAAACTTCCACCCACCCCACGTTCCCCAAAGTCTTCCGAGAAAAATGGTACCTCACTTGTGTGGGTAGGCCTAGTGCCCGCAAAAAGGAAACAGCGAAAAACGCAACGTGGACACACCACATTTTCACAGTGAAAATGACCCTTTTTTTGCAAAGTGCCTAGCTGTAGTTTTTGAACCCTAGCTCTGCCGGCACCTAGGGAAACCTAGCAAACCTATACATTTTTGAAATCTAGACACCCAGGGGAATCCAGGATGGGGTGACTTGACTGGCTCTCACTAGGTTCTGTTACCCAGAATCTCTTGCAAACCTAAACAATTGTCAAAAAAAACACATATTCCTCACTTTTCTGTGGTGGAAAGTTCTGGAATCTGCATGGATCCACAAAATTCCACCCACCCCACGTTCCCCAAAGTCTTCTGAGAAAAATGGCACCTCACTTGTGTGTGTAGGCCTAGTGCCCGCGACAGGAAACGACGCAAAACGCAACGTGGACACACCCCAATTTCAATGTGAAAAATGACCCTTTTTTGGCAAAGTGCCTAGCTGTAGTTTTTGAACCCTAGCTCTGCCGGCACCTAGGGAAACCTACCAAACCCACACATTTCTGAAAAGTAGACACATGGGAGATTCCAGGGAGGTATGGCTTGCGTGGATCCCCCAATGTTTTCTTACCCAGAATCCCCCAGAAACCTGAAATTTTGCTGAAAAAATCACTTTTTTCACACATTATTGTGTAGGAAAGTTGTGGCATCACCGGGCTGACACAAATTTCCTACCACCCAGCATTGCCCCAGGTCTCCCGATAAAAATGGTGCCTCACTCGGGTGGGAGGCCCAAGTACCCGCGACAGGCAAGTGCCCAAAACGTATTGAGGCGACATCAAAAATGCCTATCACAAAATGACCTGGTTTTGCAAGGGGGGTCCCATGACTTTTTGGCCCGGGGCTTGGCGGCCACCTAGGGAAATCCCAGCAAACCCACACATTTCTGAAAAGTAGACACCCGGGGATTCCAGGGAGGTATGGCTTGCGTGGATCCACCAACGTTTTCTTTCCCAGAATCCCCTGCAAACCTGAAATTTTGCTGAAAAAATCACTTTTTCACACATTTTTGTGTGGGAAAGTTGTGGCATCACCGGGCTGACACAAATTCTCCTACCACCCAGCATTGCCCCAGGTCTCCCGATAAAAATGGTGCCTCACTCGGGTGGGAGGCCCAAGTACGCGCGACAGGCAAGGGCCCAAAACGTATTGAGGCAACATCAAAATTGCCTATCAGAAAACGACCTGGTTTTGTAAGGGGTCCCATGACTCTTGCCCGGGCTCGGCGGCCACCTAGGAAACCTACCAAACCCACACATTTCTGAAAAGAAGACACCCGGTGGATTCCAGGGAGGTATGGCTTGCATGGATCCCCCAATGTTTACTTCCAGAATCCCCAGAAACCTTAAATTTTGCTGAAAAATCACTTTTTTCACACATTTTGTGTAGGAAAGTTGTGGCATCACCGGGCTGAAACAAATTTCCTACCACCCAGCTTCCCCAGGTCTCCCGATACAAATGGTGCCTCACTGGGTGGGAGGCCCAAGTACCCGCAACAGGCATGGGCTAAAAACGCATTGAGGCTTGTACATCAAAATTGCCCATCAGAAGATGACCTGGTCTTGCAGGCGAATCCCATGACTTTTGCCGGGGCTCGGAGGCCACTCCAGGGGAAACCTAGCAACCCACACACTTCTGAAAGTAGACACCGGGGATTCCAGAGGTAGGCTTGCGTGGATTCACCAACGTTTCACCCAGAATCCCCAGAAACCTGAAATTTTGCTGAAAAAGTCACGTTTTTCACACATTTTTGTGTAGGAAAGTTGCTGGCATCACCGGGCTGACACAGATTTCCTATCACCCAGCGTTCTCTAGGTCCTCCCGATATAGACGGTGCCTCACTCGGGTGGGAGGCCCAAGTACTCGCAACAGGCATGGGCTCAAAACGTATTGAGGCGACATCAAAATTGCCTATCAGAAGATGACCTGGTTTGTAAGGGGGTCCCATGACTTTGGCCCGGGGCTCGGCGGCCACCTGGGAAACCTAGAAAACCCACACATTTCTGAAAAGTAGACACCCGAGGGATTCCAGGGAGGTATGGCTTGCGTGGATCCACCAACGTTTTCTTACCCAGAATCCCCTGCAAACCTGAAATTTTGCTGAAAAAATCACTTTTTTCACACATTTTTGTGTGGGAAAGTTGTGGCATCACCGGGATGACACAAATTTCCTACCACCCAGCGTCTCCCAGGTCTCCCGATAAAAATGGTGTCTCACTCGGGTGGGAGGCCCAAGTACCCGCGACAGGCGATGTCGCCTCAATACGTTTTGGGCCCATGCCTGTTGCGGGTGCTTGGGCCTCCCACCCGAGTGAGGCACCATTTGTATCGGGAGACCTGGGGGAACGCTGGGTGGTAGGAAATTTGTGTCAGCCCGGTGATGCCACAACTTTCCTACACAAAAATGTGTGAAAAAAGTGACTTTTTCAGCAAAATTTAAGGTTTCTGGGGGATTCTGGGTAAGAAAACTTTGGGGGATCCACGCAAGCCATACCTCCCTGAATCCCCCGGGTGTCTTCTTTTCAGAAATGTGTGGGATTGGTAGGTTTCCCTAGGTGGCCGCCGAGCCCCGGGCCAAAGAGTCATGGGACCCCCTTGCAAAACCAGGTCAGCTTTCTGATAGGCAATTTTGATGTTGCCTCAATACGTTTTGGGCCCTTGCCTGTCGCTAGCGCACTCTGTGCCTCCCACCCGAGTGAGGCACCATTTTTATCGGGAGACCTGGGGGAACGCTGGGTGATAGGAAATTTGTGTCAGCCTGGTGATGCCACAACTTTCCCACACAAAAATGTGTGAAAAAAGTGATTTTTACAGCAAAATTTCAGGTTTGCAGGGGATTCTGGTAAGAAAACGTTGGTGGATCCACGCAAGCCATACCTCCCTGGAATCCCCCGGGTGTCTACTTTTCAGAAATGTGGGGTTTGCTAGGTTTCCCTAGGTGGCCGCCAGCCCCGGGGCCAAAGTCATGGGACCCACCTTGCAAAACCTGGTCGTCTTCTGATAGGCAATTTTGATGTCGCCTCAATACGTTTTGGGCCCTTGCCTGTCACGAGTACTTGAGCCTCCCACCAGAGTGAGGCACCATTTTTATCAGGAGACCTGGGGCAATGCTGGGTGGTAGGAAATTTGTGTCAGCCCAGTGATGCCACAACTTTCACACACAAAAATGTGTGAAAAAAGTGATCTTTTTCAGCAAAATTTCAGGTTTCTGGGGGATTCTGGGTAAGAAAAGGTTGGGGGATCCACGCAAGCCATACCTCCCTGGAATCCCCCGGGTGTCTAGTTTTCAGAAATGTGTGGGTTTGGTAGGTTTCTCTAGGTGGCCGCCGAGCCCTGGGCCAAAAAGTCATGGGACCCCCCTTGCAAAACCAGGTCGTCTTCTGATAGGCAATTTTGATGTCGCCTCAATACGTTTTGGGCCCTTGCCTGTCGCGGGCACTTGGGCCTCCCACCCGAGTGATGCACCGTTTTATCGGGAGACCTGGGGAACACTGGGTGGTAGGAAATTTGTTTCAGCCCGGTGATGCCACAACTTTCCCACACAAAAATGTGTGAAAAAGTGATTTTTTCAGCAAAATTTCAGGTTTCTGGGGGTTTCTGGGTAAGAAAACTTTGGGGGATCCACGCAAGCCATACGTCCCTGGAATCCCCCGGGTGTCTAGCTTTCAGAAATGTGTGGGTTTGGTAGGTTTCCCTAGCTGGCAGCCGAACCCGGGGCCAAAAACTCATGGGACCCCCCTTGAAACCAGGTTGGTTTGTGATAGGTAATTTTGATGTCGCCTCACTAGGTTTTGGGCCCTTGCCTGTCACGGGTACTTGCCCCACCCACGCGTGTGAGGTACCATTTTTATCGGGAGACCAGGGGGAGCAGAAAGGCTGTAATGGTGGTGGGGATTTGGGCATTGGCGTGCCCACTTCGGGCAGCCCCCACCCTAAAAAAAATTGCAAAAAATAATCCCTGGCGTCAAGTGGGCTTTCTGCCGCCCAGGGGGGGGCAGAAAGACTGTTATGGTGGCAAGGGCATGGGGGCATTGGTGTGCCCATTTTGGGCAGCCCCCACCCTAAAAAAAATTGCACAAAAAAAAATCCCTGGTGTTTAGTGGGCTTTCTGTCCCCCAGGGGGGCAGATTGGGGGCTACAGCCCCCATCTGCCCCCCAGGGCAGGGCAGAAAGGCTGTAATGGTGACGGGGGGTGGGGCCATTGGCGTACCCGTTTTGGGCAGCCCCCACCCTAAAAAAAATTGCACAAAAAAAAATCCCTGGCGTTTAGTGGGCTTTCTGCCCCACCGGGGGGGCAGATTGGGGGCTACAGCCCCCAGGGCGGGGAAGAAAGGCTGTAATGGTGACGGGGGTTGGGGGCATTGGCGTGCCCGTTTTGGGCAGCCCCCGCCCTAAAAATAAATTACAAAAAAAAAAATCCCTGGTGTTTAGTGGGCTTTCTGCCCCCCCCCGGGGGGGCAGAAAGGCTGTAATGGTGGCGGGAGTGGGGGCATTGGCGTGCCCATTTCGGGCAGCCCCCACCCAAAAAAAACCACGCCCAAAAAAATCCCTGGCGTTTAGTGGGCTTTCTGCCCCACCGGGGGGGCAGATTGGGGGCTACAGCCGCCAGGGCGGGGCAGAAAGGCTGTAATGGTGATGGGGTGGGGGCATTGGTGTGCCCATTTTGGGCAGCCCCCACCCTAAAAAAAAAATTACACATAAAATAAATCCCTGGCGTTTAGTGGGCTTTCAGCCCCCCCGGGGCGGCAGATTGGGGGCTACTGCCCCCATCTGCCTCCCAGGGGGGGCAGAAAGGCTGTAATGGTGGTGGAGGGGTGGCGGCATTAGCGTGCCCATTTCGGGCAGCCCCCACCCTAAAAAAAAATGCGTCCCAAAAAATCCCTGGTGTTTAGTGGGCTTTTTGCCCCCCCGGGGGGGCATATTGGGGGCTACTGCCCCCATCTGCCTCCCAGGGGGGGCAGAAAGGCTGTAATGGTGGCTGGGGGGTAGGGGCATTGGCGTGCCTGTTTCGGGCAGCCCCCACCCTGAAAAAAATGCACCTAATAAAAATCCCTGGTGTCTAGTGGGCTTTCTGCCCTCGGGGGGCATATTGGGGGCTACTGCTCCCATCTGCCCCCACGGGGGCAGAAAGACTGAACAATGGCAATTTTTTGGGGGAGCAAAAGCCCTTGCCCAAGGGGCCGCTCCCCTCCCTGGTGCCTTAGTGGGTGGATCCCTGCTTGGGGATCGCCCTCCTGGGGCGATCCCCAAGCAGGGATCCACTGGGGAGGGTACCATTGGAAAGGGAGATTCTCCCTTTCCAATGACACTCTCCCGTCTTTCCTACGTGCTCAGGGGGCTGAGATAGCCCCTGAGCACGTAGAAAGTGAAACTGAAATGAGCCTAAAGGCTCATTTGGTTCGTTTTCAGTGAAATGAAGTCAGCGCGACGTGCGCGCTGATCTTCATTTCACTGAAAGGGAGGGGGGCCTCGGGAGCTGGGGAAGCTCTTCCCCAGCTCCCGAGGCTGTGGGGAGAAAGGAAATCCCTCTGCTGTCTGCAGCAGAGGGATTTCGTGCCCCTGGCCTCATGACGGAATGGTTCCGTCATGAGCACAGGGGCACCGTTGCTCATGACGGAACCATTCCGTCATGAGCATCGAAGGGGTTAATATATTTCTGATTGTTAGTGCTGTCTGAAGTGAAAAGCAGTCCAGTGCAGTCATTCAGCTGGAGGCTGCATGTGAAGGTCAGGAGGACTGTCTGTGGCTCCCAGGCCATACGTTGAGTTCACTGATTTAGCAGCTCCTCACCACCTCCTCCACAACATCACCCATGACTTTTCTGTCCAATAGCAGCAAGTCGCCTACACAAGCCTGTGTTGGCCCAGCTGCATTCCATTCCCTCTCAATTGCAAGAAAAGCCCAGATGGAAGATGATACGTTTGTTAGTGCTATCCCAGCTGCTTCTTGCAGCCTTTCAGTTTAAGAGAGTTACAAGAGAGGCTGATTCAGGCTATGAAGCCCAGGTTGGTGCCATTTCAGATCCTATCCAAGAGACTGCCAATTTAGGGCCTTATTACGATGTTGGGCGGACTTACGTCTTCCCGACACAGTTGCGGTTCCAACACCCCTATTACAATGCTACCGCACAAGGTGCGGTCGCATACTCCCATTTCTCTATGGGAGCTTGTGCTTGGCTGTAAGCTGGCCGTAGCACAAGCTCCCATAGAGAAATGGGAGTTTCTGTTAGTCCTTGCACCGTGTGGAAGGCACCCCACACGGTGCAGGGATTAACAGGGTGGCATCATAAGTGTCCCCTCTGCCTCCAACTGGAGGCTGCCGGGAGAAGGGGGCCCTGGTAGGGGCCCCCAAAGTCACTTTCTGACAGGCTTTCCATGTCGGAAAGCCCGATATGGAAAGCCTGTCGGAAACCGACTTCGTAATCCCGATGGCAGAAATGCCGTACTTAGGGATTACGGTGAGGCCTCCGACTGCCAGATGGCTCCTTGAGCCCATCGGAATCCAGCTGGAATGACCATCTGGTTTCACTTTTGACCGCTTGCATTGTAATGCGGCAGTCAGAAGTGAAACCTACGATGTGACTCAGAAAGCCTTCGACCTGGGGTTGGAGGCTTTCCGAGTCACATCGTAATGAGGCCCTTAGTGTTCCACCCTTTTGAGGTTGGCATAATAAGTATCATTAAGTTAGAGAACCCCAGTTACACATGGCCAATGTACTGCATGAAAACTCTTTCCCCAAATAGATAATAGGTGCCCGCAATCTCTTGTTTTTCTCCCTTTCCTTCAGTGGAACCATCTAATATATTCTGTCTATCCTGTCAAGCTTTTACCTTAATCCCTCTCTAGATTTTTCAACAACTCAGCAGGACCAATGTTAAACAATTTTTGTAGTCTTTCCATTGTAAAGCCTTCTGTTCCACAAGAGTAGAAAAATCTCACAGCAGATGCTTCCTTCCTATATGTTTGCTACCACTCTCTACTCAAAATTCTTAAAAAAGGTTTCGCTAATTGAACAGAGGTCTGCAGTGTTACATTCTGTATGCAGGGGAATCATGGAAAGAAGTGATGGACTTTCCACGAGAATCATGCTGAATCACTATTGCTTCTTTACAAAATCTATTGATGACTATATAAGCAATTTGGATATCAAATATAAGCCCCGAGGAAGCTCTTGGTTTATACGCGAAACATGTAGGCTGCATGCCTGTATTTTTTATGAAGAAAATTGGATGAACAATAAATAATTGAATTTTACTACAGTTGCCTCAAGATTTTTGGAGCCTAAATTTTGGAACTAACGAACAATTTCTGTAATGTTGCCTCTCTATTTGTGTATTAAAAAAGAAAACAACACCCAGCTATCATTCTTATTTCAAATGAATAATATTTTTTATTCCACCCAATCATATTTTTGTCCACCTCACAGCACAGAATCTGTCAGTGCCTCTATCGTGGATGACCTCAGACTTCAAGTGGACCATGGCTGAACTGACGCTTTGGTCCTACTGTATCTCTCCATGGATGTCAATGTCATACCTCATGACATTTTGCTATCTCTTCTCAATCACGTAAACATACATAGCCACATTCTCACCTGGATCTCTTCGTATCTCTAGGACTGTATCCAAGCAATTAATTGAGCTTCTTTTCACTGCACTTTTAAGAAGATTCCGGATGGGGTGCCCCAAAGCTCCTATCTTAGTCCTACCCTTTTCTTGGTTAATGTCTCAATTAATTTGGTCTTCTCATTTCTCCATGATGACCACTGCTGAAAACATGCCAGTTCTCATTCCCTTGGATTTTGCCACTTCCTGCAAAAACTTTAATGACTGTCCGCCAACTGTGGTCTCCTGGATGAGGTACAATTATTTAACGCTCAATGCAGACAAAACAGAGGTCTAAATTGAAGTTAGCATGCTTTGCACGATTACTTCATTGCTTCTAGTTGTTTCTTGCCAGACTGTGTCTTCCAGTTGTGCGTCGCTCGACTTGTGCTGTTTGTACTGCCTGGTTGCGTCCCCCATCACCCCAAATCTAGTCCACCCTCCTCCTCCTGTTATCTTGACCCTCCTACCTCCCCATACTCCTGTTCCTGATGTATAGTGGTCCTTGGCCGCTCATTGCCTTTGCCCTTTTAATTTTGGCCTCCTTTCTACAGTCATTGCTCTTTTAATTTTGGCTTCTTTCCTACAGTCTCTGGGAACACTGCCAGCTAACATTGCCGTAGGGAGTGGCTACCATCAAGGGCGGGGTCTTGAATAAAAGTCGCAACCCTGCATTTGCCAAATGCTTGGCTTTCAGACTTCACAAGACGAGAGTCTGTTTGTCCCAAGGTCCTGTTTGTGTTATCAAGACTTGACACCACTTACCTGATTCTGGGGACCAGACTCTGGGTGGCATCTGCCTCCCATCCTGACATCCGGAGTTGACATTTTCTGCTCAAGGAGATCAGAAGGCTGTCTTGAGGACAGCAACTTGTGTTCAACTGTACATGGCTACTAGAAAGTTTAGGCAACAAAGTGGCAACTTTCTAAAGTTGCCATTTGTGCAAAAGTTATGTTTGACTTGAGCAACAACTCGGGTTTGATGCAATGTTTGGTTTCATACCTTGAAGTACCATATTTAATAGTCCCATTTAGAAGTTAGTACTGCTGGTTTGTCAGCGTGTAGCTCCATACTCACCAATGGGCTACTAGCTTTTCCGTAGTCAATAACAATGCGGGGTTTTCACTGTCAGGATATGTAAAGTTAATAAAAACACATATCCTTATTTTTAATATAATCCACTGTGCCACTAGGGCTGTGTAGGCCTGACCTCAGGGGTGACTTATAAATATTAACAAGGAAGGTTTGGGCTTTGCCATTGGTTTAAATGAGAAAGTAAAATTTGCAGTTTAAAACTGCTCTGCCATCCTGCAGTGGTGGACTGAGAGCCATGATTTGCTTGGCAACAGGTGTGGTGGCACAATAAGTGCTGAAGTCCAGAAGATACAGTCAACAGTCAAATTATGGGTTACCCAATTAGACATACACATTTTAAGGGTTAGAGCACTGGCACTGAGGCCTGCTGGCAGGACTTAGTACCCCTGCAGAGTTGAGAAACCAGCAGCATCAGTCCAAAAACGTAGGCAGTGTTCATTCAAAAAGAGGCATTTTCTTACAACCTTGTATGATGCATTGGTTGGATTGTGCAGTATTTATTTCTCCTGCAAGATTAAAAGTACTTTTATTTTCAAAAGGTAAGCAGTGGGTTGGACATTATGCCATTATGTTGTTGCATCTGTTGATTGTCTGTTGTGTTCTAGGATGCTCGCCCTACACTACCTCCCTAACAAGCCTATCACCTCACGTCCTGCAAAAATGAGAGTCAAGTGGAGAAATGGTTGTACTGTGGTAAGTTTTCAGAGCCTTAGTAGTTTGAACTCCAGGACACTAGTGGCAAACAGTCTCACCTATTGCGGTTGGGGCTTGGTAGCACTTGTCTGTCCTGTGGCACCCAAAAGCGGTCTGACATACGGCTTTGTGTTCTTCATAGCGTACTTCTTTTTATCTTTGGACCCTGTGTAAGATTAACTAAGCCTGCACTGACAGCAACTTTTTTTGTATTTGCCATAAACTATGGAACTCTTTCCTGTTGATGTTCAACTTGTTGATCAGCATCTTGCCATTCATAAGTCTCTTGTAACCTTTTTTTTACTCAACCCTAATTTAATCATCTCTGTGTTATTCCAACTATATTCTCTATTAAGGATGATCGCGTGGTTTAAAAAGTCGGTAGAATAGAATAGAATATCAAACAAACAAAGAAATTAGTGCAAAAACTACAAAATTCCCACATATCGGTCTTAGCTCAAGTGGAAGTGGCAAGGATCAAATTATATAGAATAAAATAGACACCAACTGTAAATCCAAAAGGTTCTATGCCCTTATAAAGTCACTTGGCCTTTGTCCGAGTGGGGAAACAACCTTAACAACGTGGTTATTACATCGCGTTGCCTTTACAACACGGTCGTTACAACGACCGCGTTGTTACATCGCAGTATATTACAACGAAAGTCGTTACAACGACTTGCTCTAGATGGCGCTCTAAACTAAGGAATAGTGTAATTTACTATTCCAAAACCTTCCCTACTGTTGCACACACTGGAGTTGGAATAGTAAATTATACTATTCCTAAGTCCAGCCCGCCATCTAGAGCAAGTCGTTGTAACGACTTGCATTGTAATGTACTGCGATGTAACAACGCGGTCGTTGTAACAACGGCGTTGTAATCGCATGCGTTGTAAACGCATGCGATGTTATAGTATATATTCTCCGAGAGCTCCTATATGGTCATAGAATATACTAGGTGGGGAGTCGCGCGCATCGTGACCCAAGATGGCCGCCTGACGTTGGAGCTCTGCATCTCGTCGGACTCCGTGATTCTTTTTCAGCGGTTCCAGCGTCTTCCTGCTCAGCATGCTGGTATATTCCTGAATCGGAATGTGCCCTCTTCAGGAAAATATTCCTTTTATCAGTCATACACATGGAGAAATGGCAGAATTATACAGGTGTCTCTCTAGCTGCCTAACAGCCACCATTTTGTTTCTCTTTCTGCCATGTTTTTCCTCAAATCTCCTCATGTATCACCCTGGGAACCTATTTTCGACGTCTTCTTCATCTCATTTGCACTTTCTTGAATAAGCATTTCATAACACTGGGGGATGCTTCTTTTTGTCGATATTGTGACTTTCTGTGAGGAAATTTCGCCTGACTACATGTGAAGGAGCAAAACCTTACTTCAGCATACCAAGAGGCTGCAGTCAAACACTCCTGCTACCTGTACTACCAAGGACAATACTTTTAACAATTCCTCACTCTTACAGTTGATATCGCTGCCCTCTTCAGGAAAATATTCCTTTTATCCGTCTTATACATGGAGAAATGGCAGAATTATACAGGTGACTCCCTAGCTGCCTAGTGGCCGCCATTTTTGTTTCTCTTTCTGCCGCATTTCTCCTCAAAACCTCCTCATGTGTCACCCTGGAAACCTAGTTTCGACTTTTTCTACATCTCTTATGCACTTTCCTTGAATAAGTTTTTCACAACACTGGGGTATTCTTCTTTTTGTCGATATTGCGATTTTTCTGTAAGGACATTTCACCTGACTGCATGGGAAGGAGCAAAACCTTACTTCATCATACCAAGAGACTGAAGTCAAACGCTCCTGATGCCTGTGATACCAAGGACAATACTTCTAACAATTCCTCACTCTTACATGTGATATCGCCGCACAGGGTCTGTCCTACTGGTATAACAACTCCTACGGCCATGGCTTCTAAATCACAACTACCTTCAGTTATAGGCAAAAGACTTAAACACGATCCTCCCTCTCCTCCTAAGTCTGCCTCACTGGTTTCTTTGGACATTGTCTTGGAAGAAATTCGTGCACTCCGACCCTTTATTGAGGAAACTAATTCCTGACTTCAAACCTTGGACAATAAATGGTCATCTAAGGAGTCCCGTATCACTGTGGTGGAACAGCAGCTAAGTGAGGTACAAGACTCTTCTTCTAGAATTTCCTCTTTGGAGAAGGAAGTCTCACAACTGCGACGATCAGCTGAAGACTTGGAAAATAGAAACCGCCGTAATAATCTACGCATTTACGGTCTTCCCGAAGGCCTTGAAGGGGACGATCCTGTTGCGTACTTCACTTCCTTCTTACCTCAGTTTTTAGGTCTTCCTCCTTCAACCAAGCTGAATATACAAAGAGCACACAGACTTGGCCCACGTTTATCTTCCTCCGCTGCTCCATCTAAACCTCGTGGAATAATTCTTTTATTTCTACAATTCACTGACCTTCTGCAGGTGTTGAACGCCGCTAAAGCCAAAAAGCAGCTAAATTGGCATGGTACAAAAGTATTTATTTCTCAAGATGTTTCTTCGACAACTGCCAAACGACGCAAGGAATTCCTAGATCTTCGCCCGGCTCTCCGCTCTTTAGGTGCGAGATATGGCCTGTTTCATCCCTGCCTGTTTAAGGTTACCTTCTTGAACAAGACGTCCTCCTTTGAAGATCCGGCTGACCTTAGAAGATTCATTCATTCTCACTCTACTGCCTCAATGGAAACGGCTCCTTCTCCATCTGGATCTTGACTATAGTGTTCCTTTTGTCATGTTACTCTGTTGAATATGCATTGAACTTTGCTGTTACAGCTTATTCTATTTGTTCTTTGTTGTTCCTTTTGCTTCTATATGCATAACTCTTTGTCTCCTTCTTACAGGTTCATTGGAAATTTTATTGTAATCCTCTCCATGTTCCCGCTTGTGTTCTTGTTTAATTGATGTCCTGGCGTGATGTGTTGCCCCTTTTTGGGTGTGCTGTTTCCGTTGTCCATTGCCGCCTCTCATCCTTCCCTTTTGTTCCTCGTAAGGTACGTATTACAGTCGTCCTTGACATGTACTGTCTCCTCTTTTTCTTACTCTTTCTTCCTTTCCTCCCTTTCCTCTTTCCTGTCTTTTTCCCCTCCCTTTTCTTGATTGTTGTGTACTCTTCTTATACATTTTCTTCCTCACCCATCTCCTTATTACCTTTCCTTTTCCTTCACCTCTTACCTCATTTTTATATTACTGCATATTTTGTTTTTTATGTATTTTTGATGGTTTTACATTCAGAGTCATCTCTTGGAATGTGAAAGGTTTCATCAACCCAGTTAAAAGACAGAGAATATTATCCCATCTTGCCTCTTATAACCCTGACTTGGTTCTCTTACAAGAAACCCATCTTACAGAGTCTGAAGCCTTAAAATTGAAAAGAGGATGGGTGGGTTCAGTTTTATTCTCTCCTACTTCCAACAAGAAAAATGGTGTTATCATTTTATGCCACAAGAAGTTGAACTGTAAAGTTATATCTCAAGAAAATGACACAGAAGGCAGATGGTTGCTAGCTAAGTTGTTAGTTAATAACATTTATTGACTATTTTCAATGTTTATGGCCCTACTAGTCCTGATTGTTCCTTTTGGCCTCTGATTACACAGAAATGTGTTCAGTTTAGAGATGATCTCTTTATATTAGGAGGTGATTGCAATCAAGTTGTAGACCCTTTCCTCGATCGCCAATCTCAGGTACGCTTTACTCCTCACAAATCTCATAAACATTTCCTTGACACTATCTCCCAAATACACCTTGTAGATTCTTGGAGACTTTCCCATCCTGACACTCTGGACTTTTCTTTTTTCTCTCCATCTCACAACTCCCTCTCCCGTTTAGATTATATTTTTCTCTCTCAGTCTCTATCTCAAAATTTGTTATCCTCCTCTATTGAACATATTGTCATCTCTGATCATGCTCCAATTGTAACTGACCTTGATTTACTCCCTTCACATCCCAGGTCATCCCGTTGGCGCTTTAATAACTCTCTTCTTCTTGACCCTCTTTTCTCATCCTCTTTCAGCACTTTTGCAAAGGAATTTTTTGACCTAAATAGCGACTCCACTTCCTCCCCTCATATATTATGGGACTCCTTCAAAGCTACTGCAAGAGGTTTCATTATAGATTTTGTCTCGAAAAAAAAGAAACACTTTCTCCAACAACATAAAGCTGCCTTGGCACATATTAAAGCTTTAGAACACAAATTTTATACTTCATCGGCAGATTCGGTCTTACCAGCTCTGATACGTGCCAAATTAGCATTTAATAAAACTACGACTGACAATGCCTCCTCGATATTGCTTCGTAGTAGCGCTCGCTACTACGGAGGTAGAAATAAAGTAGGTAAACTGTTAGCAAACTATCTTAAACTCGTAAAGACCGTACTTTGATTGATTCTATTTACTCTTCCGATGGTTCTCTCATCCACAAAGATCAAGACATCCTTAATGAATTTAAACTTTTTTACAAAGATCTTTATACCCCAGAATCTTCTCCTTCCAGTTCCCTCATCCAATCTTATCTTAATAAACTCCCAACCCCGTCTAATTCTCATCTTAATTTTTCTGATCTTGACACAGACTTATCCCTTAATGAATTATCCACTGCTCTAAGCACTTTAAAGAAAGGGAAAACTCCCGGCCCGGATGGCTTTTCCGTTGAGTTTTATTTGCATTTTTCTCACCTATTACTCCCTAAACTCTTAAATCTTTTTCATTCATTCTCTCTCTCCGGTAAAACAGAGGGTACTTTTCAGGAAGCCACGATTTGCCTCATACATAAAGAAGGCCGAGATCCTTTACTTTGTAAAAATTACCGCCCAATTTCCCTGGTCAATGTTGACTATAAACTATTTGCCAAGACGCTTGCTTTACGTTTAGATCCTCTTATGCCTCATTTGGTAGGTAGGGAGCAGGGTGGATTTGTCAAGGGTAGATTGCCTTCAGATAATTCTCGTCTCTTTCTTAATGTTTTAAATAAAATTCCTTCCCTCTCTACCTCTTTAGCGGCCATTTCTGTTGATGCTGAAAAAGCTTTTGATAGAGTTGATTGGTCCTTCTTATTTGCATCTTTGAAGTGGCACGGTTTTGGTCCCAAATTGATTTCGCTCATTTCTTTATTATACTCTGCTCCCAGAGCCTCAGTTCTAATTAATGGATCGGTCTCATCCTATTTCTCTCTTCAACGTGGAGTACGCCAAGGCTGCCCTCTTTCTCCTCTCCTCTTTGTTTTAGCCCTTGAACTCTTCTTATCTTCAATTCGCAATAATGACTCTATATCTGGTTTTTCTTATGGTGACCAACACTTAAAACTTTCCGGTTATGCGGATGACATTCTGCTTTTTATCTCTGATCCCGAAAACTCTATTCCCCCTTTATTACATGAATTCACATCCTTCTCCCTTGTATCTGGTTATAAAATCAATTCAGATAAAACAGAAATCCTTCCTCTCACTAAATTTTGTCTTCCACACTCCTTCTCTTCCACTGGTTTTGCATGGAATAGCTCTAAAATAAAATATTTAGGTATGAGGTTCTCCAACTCTATTGTCTCTTCTGTTAAATTAAATTTGACTGCGGTCCTATCTCGGATTGACAAACTTCTTTCCTCTTGAAATCCTCTCTTTCTTTCTTGGTGGGGTCGGTTAGACTCAATTAAAATGATGATTACACCTATTTTGATTTATGCTCTTTCCATGCTTCCCATCCATATTCCTGTTTGCCACTTCAAGCGAATTGATTCTTGCCTTTCCAAATTCCTTTGGAAGAACAAAAAAGCCAGAATCTCCTTATTTTCTCTTCGTAAGGCAAAGTCTAACGGGGGTGTGAACTTTCCTGATTTTCGTTTATATCCTAAATCATTCTGCCTACGTCAGGGCTCGAAGTGGCTTCTTTCCGATCCTTCCCCTTTCACTCCCCTTTGGCTTTCCATTGAACGAGCCTTACTATTACCCTTCTCCTTAAAGGAGATTTTAGCCTTCTCTGCCAAAACCCCTCATACTTCTCCTCCCTTGTTTAAACACACTTGTTCCTTATTGAAACCTTTGATACAACCAAAATCTATTTCTAGAGAATCCTTTTTAGATTCCCCAATTTGGCATAACTCTCTTAAAGGGTATAACATGGGTTAAAAACCTTTTTGATGGCTTGTCTCCATTCTCCTTTCCCCAATTTCAATTCTCATTTCATTGTCCCCGATCCTTCCTGCAGAAATTCACTATTCTAATGGCGGTTATTCTTGATGTTTATTATTCTCTTCCGTCTTCCACTCGCCCCTCTACTCAAAAGTCTCTTCTTAAGATACTTCTTTCTTTACCCAAAGCTTCTCTTATCTATAAATACTTCTCAGCTCCTACTCCAGAACGCGCGAAAACTAAATTGGAACTTTCATGGGAATCTGACCTGGGATGTGAATGGACTATTATCTTCTGGGACAAACTTTGGTCTCGCTCTCTCAAAATCTCTCGATCTGCTTCTCTTACTCAATCTCTATTTTTCCTCTATCACAGACTTTATCTTACCCCTACTTCTATAGCTAGATTTTCTCATTCTACTGATACCAACTGTTGGACCTGTGGTTCTCCTAATGCTGATCTTCTACACCTTTTCTTCCTTTGCCCTTCGGTTTCTAACTTTTGGGGGAAAGTCTGGTCCTATATTTCTCGCTTGTTTAATATTTCCATTCCTTATTCCATTCCTCTTCTCTTTTCTGGGAGTCTCTCCGATTCTTTAGATCTTTCCCCTCACAATCATGGTCTCTTTGACCTTATGCTTGCCTTAGCCTTTCAACACATTTCTCTCAATTGGAAATCACTTACAAAACTCTCTATCCAACACTGGTGGAATAGTCTCTGCCATTTTCATCGACTTGATATTGCTTTCACCTCCTCTTGCAAACCAATACTCAATAGAGATCTTTTTTGGTTGCCTCTTACTACTTATTTAGATACACTAGTGTTACCAGATAATTCTCGTTTAAATTATGAAAATTTTAAACCTCCTTGAATGTTTTATCTTCTCTGTACTTTGCTTTTCCTTGATTGGCTTATTGTATTTATTTTTATCTTAGGATTATTATTCACTTTCCATTGTAAATATGTAGTATCTTATTTTATCATTCTGTAAGAGTTTCCCTCCCCTCTTCCCTTCCTTCCCCCTCCCTTCCCTTTCCCTCCCCCCCGTTCCTTATAAAATTTAAACAGCTTTCTCTTGTTTATATACTAGACATTTCGATTATGTTTCTATTTTGTTATACTTATTCTGTATTGCTGGTCTTCTGTATTTCTTGCTTATATTCAAATAAAGCTTTTTAAACATTAAAAAAAGAATGTACTAGGTGATTTTGATTAAGGCTCCCGGTTTTACGGAAACCCTTTTGGTTTTTGCATGTATTTATATATAGAAATGGGAAAATACTTACAAAACAAATGCTCCTGTCGCCTCTGTGCTCCTCTATAAAATCCGAGTCAGAGGTGGACAGGGGCTGCCGAAAGAAATCGGAAACTGCTGAACAAGTGCAGCTGGGAGTTCCGTGTCTGCAGAGACCCTCCAGCACCCCTCACAGCGGTGGTCACGCAAGGTATACATTGTTAGAGCAGTGCAAGCAGCTGATGTCCATTAAGAGGTGTGAAAACACCCCAGGACATTGGCTGCAGGCCCAGCAACCTTTTGTTTTTTTGTTGTTTGGGAGGGGGAAGAAGGCTGATGTGGCAGGGCACAGGGGGCAGACATGCCTTCAACAACTATTAGCTGGCACTGAACGGATCAAAGAGGAGCGCATTAAGGACACCATTGTAAAATATAGTGGATTGTTGAAGGTGGAGCGATGGTCCCGTGACCTATTTTACAGTGCCTTATAAACCCAATAGCCGAATTGAGAACATGTTGTCCCTAGTGACAGGGAGTAATGTGATCTTCCTACTGTTGCCGGATGGAGAGACACACTTGAATTGCGGCATTGAGAACAGAGACCTAACTTTGTGTGCCAAGAGCTAGGCCCACATCGGGTGCAGAAGTATATTTAAAATTAACAGTACTCTAGTTTTTTTAAAAGTTTTTTTTAAATGCATATGATCCCCGAATCTTGTTCGGCCTTATACTACCGCTTGCTCTTGTCTCCATAGGCCCTAGGAGCTAGAGAGGTTTCACTTCTCTGGGTAGTGATGGGGAGGGCCTCCCCTCGCCGATCAGCCACCAGGCAGGAGAACATGCTTCCCCTAAGTAGGGGCATATGGGTGGAACTATCTGGGGTGGGAGGGTGGCATGCCTCATCAGGGTAGGAAGGAACTGGCCTGCATTCTCAAAGGAAGGCATGGGCGCTCCCAATATGTAAAGTGCACTTAGCATAGGCTCCAATTTAAAAAAACAGCTAAACAACCTAGTGCATGTGTGCATGTCACTTTAAATAAATGTGGAAAAATACTAGCTTCAGCGTCTTTTTTTTCTTGCTACAAAAATAAATGTGGATAAATACAGATAAACTGACCAAAAAATAAATATGGATAAATACAGACGGAAATGTTAGCAAAATAAATACCAGAAAACCGTGAGCCCTACTTATGATACCCTTGCAATACCCTTGTAATTGTATAATAATAAGTATAATATCTCACACAGAATTGTTATTGTGGCTAACAAAGATTTATTTAAAGATAAATGCACTTGAATAGGGGTCAGTCTAATTTACAGTGCTGACAGAAAGCTTGCATTGCATGTGTCCATCGCCCTGAAAAGAAATAGAAACACTTATGGGCTTGGTGCACTTAAGGAGAACAATCCACTGTAAAAGTAAACATGAACATATACCCAGCCCAGAAGAATTCTCAACACTTGTGAACCAAACTCAAAGATAACAAGATTGGCATCTTTGATGATTTGCTTTCACCAGGCTTCAAATTTCTGTCTAAAAAAGAGAATGTAAGAGAGGAGGAAGAGCAGCAAAAGTACATTCTAAAGGGATTACCTACATGTTAAAGCTGGAACTTACAATCATTGCTTCAGGACCAGATGGCACACTGTTAAAAAATGCACACTGCTTGTTAGAAATGGGGGTCTCTAGTTGGCAGAGGTAGGTACCTTTGTCCAAATAGGGACCCTTGCTTCTAGTCAGGGAAAGGGGGATACACACTCTAGATAACCCCGCTCACCCCCTTGGTAGCTTGGCACGAGCAGACAGGCTTATCCCAAAGGCAACGTGTAAAGTATTTATACCAACACTCACAGTAACACAGTGATAACACCACAAATGGACACCACACCGGTTTAGAAAAATAAAGTATCTTTATCTAAACTTAACAAGACCAAAATGACAAAAATCTAACATACAAGTATTAAGAAAAATTACTTTCAAAAGCTTTTAGCAACTGAGTGCATAGAAAATTATGGATGAGTAATTTCTTGCAAAGTACCTGTCATTGCGATAAAATTCACCAAGCCAAACAGCCGCAGCGATGGGAAGCGTTGAAAAACAAAGAGATGCGTTGATTCCTGAGAGGTTCGTGGATGCGATGCGACAGTTCTGCTGGGCACAGGGGAGCGGTGCATCGGGTCCGGTCTGTAGGGGGAAGTGATGTGTCGATTCTGAGACGACTCCGATCCGCGGGTAATGCATCGGGGAAAACTTGCCACACAGGGACGATGCGTGGAAATCCGGGATACATCGCCGAACAATACGGCAGAGTCAAGCGGCGCTGCGTCGGTTTTGTCAGCCGCGATCCCTCGATGCGTCGATTCTTGCAGCGGCGTCAGGCGCTGCGTTGGTTTCAGCAGCGGCACGGAGGTGCGGGGAGATTCTTCTCTCACCACAGCATGCGTCAGAAAAACTGTCGCAAGAAGAGCGATGAGTCGATTTTCTTGTTGTTGCGTTGCTTTTCAGCTCCCAGCAGCAAAAACAACCTCCAGTGGCCCCACACAGTCACAGGCACATCTTGGCAGGTCAGAGCTTCCAGCAAGGAAGTTCAGGGGAGCTGGGGGTGAAGTCTTTGTGTTCCTGAGACTTCAAAACAGGAGGCAAGCTCTACTCAAGCCCTTGGAGACTTTCCTCAAGCAGGGGACACAGCACACAGCAAATTCCTTTTCCTTTCCTTGGCAGAAACAGCAACTGCAGGCCAACCCCAGACACACAGCAAGGGCAGTAATTCTCCTCAGTTTCTCCAGCTCTTCTCCTTGGCAAAGGTTCCTCTTGATTCCAGAAGTAGTCTAAAGTTCAGGGGTTTTAGGTCTGATTCTTATACTCCAAAATGTATTTGTTCTCTTTGTGCAGAGAAGCCCTGTGACCAGTCAAAACCAGTTCTGTCCTCTCTGGAGCAGCTTCCTGGCAGGAGGTAGAGACAGCATTGTGGAAAGCAGACCAGGCCCATTCAGGTGGAAGGAAATCTCCTCCCCCTACTCTAAATGCAGCCCAGATCTGTTCAGCCCAGCCCGGACTCATCAGGCTCACTGGAGCCACTGCTCCTCCTCAGCCCCTGACACTCCAAACCCAGACAGTCAATCCACATCCTAGCAGAGGCATTCTGGATGGCTAAGCAAGAAAATACCTACTTTCTAAAAGTGGTATTTTCAAACACAGAATGTAAAAATCACCCTCACTAAAAGAAGCATTTTAACATACTGAGTTCAGGCACACAAAACTTTATTTTCCTATCTTGTTCCCAGGGGTAGTTATTTTTATAAGATGTTATAAGCAAACTCCCCAATCTATCCTATGGAAACAGATAGCCTTTCAATAGTGAAAAACGAAATTGGCAGTAGTTCACTATCAGGACATGCCACACACACCAGGGCATGTCATACCTTTCACATACACTGCACCCTGCCCACAGGGGTACCTTGGGCCTACCTTAGGGGTGACTAACATGTAAGAAAAGGGAAGGTTAGGGCCTGGCGAGTGGGTGCACTTACCAAGTCGACATGGCAGTTAACAACTGAGCACAGACACTGCAGTGGCAGGTTTGAGTTACCTTTTCAGAGCTACTCATGTGGGTGGCACAATCAGTGCTGCAGGCCCACTATTAGCCTTTGATTTACCAGCCCTGGCACACTTAGTGCACTTTACTAGGGACCCACCAGTAAATCAAATATGCCAAACAGGGAGAACCAATTGTAACAACAATTTACACAGGGAGCACTTGCACTTTGACACTGATCAGCAGTGGCAAAGTGCCCAAAGCATCTAAGCCAGCAAAAAGAAATCCAGCACAGCATAAAAAATACAGGAGGTAGAGGCAAAAAGTCAGAGGAAACCACACCAAAGATGCCAAGTCTAACACGTGTCCCCTCCAGCTGAAAGATGGGGAGAACTACCCACCCTCTTGGGAGTTGTCATCACTAAGGTGGAAGAATCTGGACAGACTATCAGCGTTGGTGTGTTCTGTACCAGGGCGGTGCTCCACCGTAAAGTCCATTCCCTGTAGGGAGATGGACCACCTCAACAGTTTTGGGTTCTCACCCCTCATTTGCATCAACCATCTGAGGGACCTGTGGTCTGTCTGAACCTGGAAGTGAGTCCTAAACAAATGGGGTCTTAGCTTCTTCAGCGCCCAGACCACAACAAAAGCTTCTCTTTCAATTGCACTCCACCTCTGGTCGCTGGGAAGTAGCCTCCTACTAATGAAAGCTATGGGTTGGTCCAAGCCCTTGTCGTTCAATTGTGAGAGTACTTCTCCCACACCATGCTCTGAAGCCTCTGTCTGCACAACAAATTCTTGGGAGGAGTTGGGTGCCTTGAGCACGGGCGCCGTGCACATGGCAGATTTCAGGGTGTCAAAATCGGTCTGACAGGCATCGGTCCAGATCACTTTCCATGGCTACTTCCTTGAAGTCAGCTCTGTCAAGGGGGCAACAATGGTGCCATATCCCTTGACAAACCGTCTGTAGTACCCGGTGAGTCCTAGGAAGGCTCTCACCTCCGTCTGGGTCTTGGGGGGCTCCCAAGCCAGAATATTGTCAATCTTAGACTGTAGGGGCTCCACCTGGCCGCTTCCTACCTGGTGCCCTAAGTACACCACAGAACCCTGCCCTATCTGGTACTTACTGGCCTTGATAGTGAGGCCTGCCTTCTGCAGAGCCTTCGACACTTCAAAGAGGTGTTGCAAGTGTTCCTCCCAGCTGGACCTTAACACAGCAATGTCATCCAGGTGAGCGGCGCTGAATTCCTCCTGCCCGGACAGTCCCTGGTTGACCAGTCTCTGGAACGTGGCAGGGTCATTCTTCAACCCAAAGGGCATGACACAGAACTAATAGTGCCCCTCTGGCTTTGAAAACGCAGACCTCTCTCTTGCCCCATCAGTCAAGGCAATCTGCCAGTACCCAGACATTAGATCAAACGTGCTAAGGTACCGGGCAGCTCCAAGCCGGTCAATGAGTTCATCAGCTCTGGGGATGGGGTGCGCGTCAGTCCTGGTGACGGCATTGAGCCCATGGTAATCCACGCAGAACCGGAGTTCAGGAGTGGCACCGGGCGCGGCAGCTTTTGGAACCAAGCCCAGGGGCTGCTGGAGGGTTCCATCACCCCTAACGCCAACATTTTGGAAACCTCTTCCTTAATGCTGGCCCTGACTCTGTCAGTTACCTTGTAAATGTTATGCTTCACAGGTAAACTGTCCCCAATGTCCACATCATTGAGGCACCAATTGGTGACTCCTGGAGTCAGGGAGGCGAACGGTCCCAGCACCTGGCGACAGTCCCTCTGTTGCTCTGGGGTCAGAGTGGGAGAGAGGTTCACTCCATCCACTGACCCATCATGTTCCTTGGCTGACAGGAGGCCAGGAAGAGGCTCACTCTCCTCTTCCATTCCATCATCTGTAACCAGGAGCATTGTGACTTCAGACCTCTCAAAGTGAGGTTTGAGGTGGTTCACGTGCAGGACCCGCAAAGGGTTCCTAGGAGTCTGCAAGTTAACCAGGTAGGTTACATCGCTCTTGCGCTCCACCACCTCAAATGGACCAGTCCACCTGTCTTGGAGCACACAAGGCTCCACTGGTGCCATCACCCACACTTTTTGGCCAGGCTGAAACTCAACCAGAGTGGTATTCTGGTCATACCATCACTTCATCTCCTCCTGGCTGGCTTCTAGGTTCACCTGAGCGAGTTTCCTGAAGCGTTAAGGCTGGTTCCTGAAGGCCAGCATGTAGCTGAACACATCTTGGGGGGTCTTACCAGGAGTTTTCTCCCAGCCCTCCTTCACCAGACTCAGAGGTCCTCTCACAGGGTGCCCATACAGCAGTTCAAGGGGACTGAACCCTAAGGATTTCTGCGGTACCTCCCTGTAGGCAAACAACAGGCATGGTAAAAAGACGTCCCACTTATGTCTCATGGGTTCTGCAACACCTTTTATCATGCCTTTCAGGGTTTGGTTGAATCTCTCAACCAACCTATTTCCTTGGGGATGGTAAGGAGTGGTGAATTTGTACATTACCCCACACTCCTCCCACAGTGACTTCATATACCTGGAAATGAAGTTTGTACCATGGTCAGATACCACCTCTCTGGGGAACCCGACACGGGTAAAGATCCCAATCAATGCACGGCTCACCACAGGGGCTGTGATTGTCCTGAGAGGGACAGCTTCTGGGTACCGGGTGGCATGGTCCACCAAGACCAAGATAGACTTGTTGCCTAAGGCTGTCTTGGGTTCCAGGGGCCTCACAATGTTGATGCCCACCCGCTTGAAAGGGTTGCTCACCACAGGAAAGGGTTGGAAGGGAGCCTTACACTTCTCTCCTGTCTTGCCACTTGCCTGGCAAGTCTGACAAGACCTACAATGTGTGCCAACGTTCCTCTGCATTTGGGGCTAGTAGAAGTGGGTGACAAGCCTGTGATACGTCTTGTCGCACCCCAAATGTCCTGCCAAAGACACGTCATGAGCCAGACCCAGTAGTAAGGTCCTGTAGCACGCGGGTACCACCAGCACATGGGCTGCCCCGGGCTCAGCGACCTTAGGCTCACTGTAAAGGAGACCATCCTCCCAATAAATCAAATGTGATCCGGACGGACCACCTGCTGCCTGGTCTGCAGCCTGCTGCTGCAAATGTACAAGAGTAGGGCATTCCATCTGCGCCTTGCAGAACCTCTCCCTGGAGGGACCTCCTTCCTGCTGCCAATGGGTCAGCTCAGGCAGGTCTCCCAGTTTGGCCACTTGTTCCCCTGTAGGTTCCAGGGCATCCCCCTCTGGTTCTGCCTCCTCCGGGACTGTGGGAACTTTGGGGGCTGGTTTCCCATGCCCCCTGCCCTTCCTCTTTCTGGCAGGCACCTGGAACACTCTTTCAGGCTCCGGGTCCTCTTGATCACCCTTACTGGCTGCCATTGACCGAATGGTCACACAGGCCCACTCAGGCAGTCCCAAAATCTTTAAATGAGCCTGGCACTCCATCTCCTTCCAAGGTGAGCTCTCCAGGTCATTGCCAAGCAGGTAGTCAACAGGCATGGATGGGCGTACAATGACCTTCAAGGAACCTGAGACCCCCCCCACTCAAAGGGAACCTGCACCACCTTACACAGGCGCTCAGAGTTGTCCGCAGCAACTACAGGGTGAAGTACATTGGGGATGACCTGCTCTTCAGACACCCATTGACACCTGAAAGATGTCACACTGGCTCCTGTGTCTCTCACAGCCTCAACCCTCCTCCCATTGATGGTCACCCACTGCAGGTACTTTTTAGTGTTATCCGGCAGGCAGGTTTCCTGGACCATCTCTCTGTCTCCTAATGAGACTAGGGTCATCACAGCTGACTCCCCACCCTCACTAGGAACCAACTCCTCCCCCAGCACTACACTAACTAACCCCGGTGACGGTGCACCAGTGGGTGCTATGTTATGTTATGTTAGAGACATTTGTAACACGCAACTGTTACCCAAAGGTGTCCTGGCGCTAGCTACAATCCTCCGACAAGGCATAATTTCAGACCAGGAATATCCCTCAATCAAAAAGCCAGGTTTTTAAGGCCTTCCTGAATTCAAGTAAATCAGTGATACTCCTCAGATGGAGAGGGAGGTCATTCCAAGCCTTTGCCGCACAAGCAATAAAGCTTTTGCCTCCCCACCTTGCTTTTTTATGGGTGGTACTATCACCAATTTTGCTCCTAAAGAGCGCAGTGGTCTATTTGGCACATACCACTGGAATTGCTGTTTCAGATGGTCAGGTCCTGTACCTTGAAGAGCTTTATAAACCATGCAAAGCGATTTGAACTGCACTCGTTTCTTGACGGGTAACCAGTGAAGTCTACGGATTTCACTGGAGACAGATGCAAATTTAGATGTACCAGAGAGCAGTCTAGCCACCGCGTTCTGCAAAAGTTGAAGTTTGTGCAGAAAACGCTCCTGAATATTCAAATATAGGCTGTTGCAATAGTCTAGCCTTGACATAATGAATGAAGTAATCAGCATACGCTGACTGTCCCTTGGCAGAAAAGCCAGTATTTTCTTGCATGTTCTAAGGACATATGACGTTGCCGAGGCTACTGCATTAACTTGGTCACCAAAATTGAGTCTGTCATCTATTAGAACTCCCAAGTTTTTTACTTTCCTGGAGGGTGTCGGGAGAAAACCCATAGAGTCCGGCCACCAACTTGGGTTCCAAAAGCTGGGATCATTCCCAAACAAGATAACCTCCGTCTTACTTGAATTGAGTTTAAGACAGTTTTGGGACATCCACCTCCCCACGGCTTCCATGCAGTCATGGAACCATTTTCCTATTCCAATTTCCTGCCCAGGCAGCAGTGATACCACAATTTGTGTGTTGTCCGCGTAAGAGGTGAGGCAAAAACCGAAGGAGTCAATAAGGGGGGCCAAGGAGGAAACATACACGTTAAAGAGTGTGGGGCTCAAAGATGACCCCTGTGGCACTCCACAAGACAAACAAAATGGTGTGGAGCAAAATTCACCTAAAGAGACAGATTGCACTCGGTCCGAGAGGAAAGACTTAAATAGTTTCCAAGCTATGCCCTGGACTCTGCAGTCCCGCAACCGGTCCATCAACAGATCGTGATGGACCGTGTCAAAGGCCGCAGAGAGATCCAGCATAATCATAGCGGTGCTGGTGGTGCCTTGGGGCACTTGGGATCCCTCACAATCTGGCCCTCCTGACCACATGTATAGCACCTGTGGGGACCCTGGTTGTCTTGCTTACCCTTAGGGGGCCATGGCTTCTTAGAACTGGGGGGCTGGGGATCCTTACCCTGGGAACTATTTTGGGGCCCTTTAGTTTAGTTTAGTTTAGCCATTTATAAAGCACCTGGTTACACCACCGGTGCGTCCCCGCGCTATAACGGCACTCTGAAAGAAAGGAGAACTCCTTTTGGTTACCCTTGTACCCCCACTCTTCTGCTCGGGACCCTGCCCACCTTTGGCTGGGTTTCCCACAATCCCCTTGTGGACCCTGGTACTCGTCCAGCAGTCCGCCTCCTGAGCAAGCTGCCTGGGATCGGTCAACTTACTATCCGTCAGATGCTGGCGCAGCTCTGTAACACACAGACTACTCAAGTGCTCCCAATCAATCAGATTGTACAACCCCTGGTAATCAGTTGCCTTGCTGCCCTTTATCCAACCATCCGGGGCTCTGTAATACATGTTCACACACTCAACCCAAGTATGAGATTCAAATTTTTTGAAGGTCCTAAACTTTTCCTTGTACTGCTCAGGTGTGAGCCCATACCTGAGGCATAAAGCCTCCTTCATATTGGGATAGGTCAGGGTACCCGCCTCCTCCACGGGTGTCAGAGTGTCCCTCCTATTGGCCTCAAAGTGCTTCCACAGGCCTGCCCCCCAATGCTTCTCAGGGACCTCATGCATACGCAGTGCAGCTTCATAAGACGCAAACCATGCATACACATCCTCCCCCTTCTGAAAATTCTGTACTACATCCTTGGGTATGTAAACCTTTCCCCCTTGCACTGGCTGTGGCCTGCCACCATTCGTATTGGACTCCACTTGTTTGGCTTTAATGTCCAGTTCTCTCATGCTCAACTCGTGGGCCAAGACCAACTTTTTCTCTTCCAAAGCACGAACATTCTTACTCTCCTCTGCCTTTAGTCGCATGGCCTCTAACTCATGATCCCTGTCCCTGCGCATTTCCTCTATTTCCTCTTGTGCCCAATTTCTAGAATGACTGCTACCAGCCCTAGAGGCTGCTCTTCCTACAGGCAAATCCTGTGATCTGAAACCATTCTATGGTGCACCCCATCCACACCTGCATCCTCTGCCTCCTCAGCTTGTCTGGCCTCCCACCAGGCCCCTAAGGCCTTCTGTAGCTCCTCTTTTCTAAAGTGGATCTTTATGGGACAACCAACGTTTTTGCAGAATTGCCTGAGTTGCTCTACCTTGTAACTGCTTAACAAGTCAAAGTCAAACTCCAAGTCTGCAACCTCACGTGCTGCTTTACCATTCCGAGACATGATGCGTGGATAACTCAAGGGTCAGATCAAAAATAGAACCAAAAATTAAACACAGTATGTGGTTGCGTAGTGGTCTGCACTAAACTAGTTATGTACACCAATCACCGTAGGTCAAGTACAAATACAAGTTCAAATCCTCACCCCTGACCACCAATGTTAGAAATGGGGGTCTCTAGTTGGCAGAGGTAGGTACTTTTGTCCGAATAGGGACCCTTGCTTCTAGTCAGGGAAAGGGGGGTACACACTCTAGATAACCCCTGCTCACCCCCTTGGTAGCTTGGCACGAGCAGACAGGCTTATCCCAAAGGCAATGTGTAAAGTATTTGTACCAACACTCACAACAACACAGTGATAACACCACAAATGGACACCACACCGTTTTAGAAAAATAAAGTATCTTTATCTAAACTTAACAAGACCAAAACAACAAAAATCCAACATACAAGTATTAAGAAAAATTACTTTCAAAAGGTTTTAGCAACTGAGTCCTTAGAAAACTATGGATGCGTGATTTCTTGCAAAGTACTTGTTGTTGTGACAAAATTTACCAAGCCAAACAGCAGCAGTGATGGGAAGCGTCGAAAAACAAAGAGATGCGTCGATTCCTGAGACCTTCGTGGATGCGATGCAACAGTTCCGCTGGGCACAGGGAAGCGATGCATCAGGTCCGGTCTGTAGGGGGAAGCGATGCGTCGATTCTGAGATGACTCTGATCTGCAGGAGATGCGTCGGGGAAAACTTGCCGCACAGGGACGATGCATGGAAATCCAGGATGCGTCGGCGAACGATGCGTCTGCGGCGAGCGGCGCTGCGTTGGTTTCTTCAGCCGTGAGCCCTTGATGCATCGATTCTTGCATCGGTTTCAGAAGTGGCGCGGCGGTGCGGGGCGATTCTTCTCTCACCACGGCGTTGCATCGGAAAAACTGTAGTAAGAAGAGCAATGCATCGATTTTCTTGTTGTTCCGTTGCTTTCCAGCTCCCAGCAGCAAAAACAACCTCCAGAGGCCCCACACAGTCACAGGCACTTCTTGGCAGGTCAGAACTCCCAGCAAGGAAGTGCAGGGGAGCTGGGGGGGGAAGACTTTGTGTTCCTGAGACTTCAAAACAGGAGGCAAGCTCTACTCAAGCCCTTGGAGACTTTCCTCAAGCAGGGGACACAGCACTCAGCAAAGTCCTTCTCCTTTCCTTGGCAGAAACAGCAACTGCAGGCCAACCCCAGACACACAACAAGGGCAGTACTTCTCCTCAGTTTCTCCAGCTCTTCTCCTTGGCAAAGGTTCCTCTTGATTCCAGAAGTAGTCTAAAGTTCAGGGGTTTTAGGTCTGATACTTATACCCCAAAATGTCTTTGTTCTCTTTGTGAGGAGAGCCCTGTGCCCAGTCAAAACCAGTTCTGTCCTCTCTGGTGCAGCATCCTGGCAGGAGGTGGAGACAGCATTATGGAAAGCAGACCAGGCTCATTCAGGTGGAAAGAAACCTCCTCCCCCTACCCTAAATGCAGCCCAGGTCTGTTCAGCTCAGCCCGGACTCATCAGGCTCACTGGAGCCACTGGTGCACCTGACACTCCAAACCCAGACAGTCAATCCACATCCTAGCAGAGGCATTCTGGATGGCTAAGCAAGAAAATACTTACTTACTAAAAGTGGTATTTTCAAACACAGAATGTAAAAATCACCCTCACTAAAAGATGCATTTTAACATTCGGAGTTTAGGCATACGAAACTTTATTTTCCCATCTTGTTCCCAGGGGTAGTTATTTTTATAAGATGTTATAAGCAAACTCCCCATTCTATCCTATGGGAACAGATAGCCTTTCAATAGTGAAAAAAGAAATTGGCAGTAGTTCACTATCAGGACATGCCACATACATCAGGGCATGTCCTATCTTTCACATACACTGCACCCTGCCCACAGGGGTAGCTTGGACCTACCTTAGGGGTGACTAACATGTAGGAAAAGGGAAGGTTAGGGCCTGGCAAGTGGGTGCACTTGCCAAGTCGACATGGCAGTTAACAACTGAGCACAGACACTGCAGTGGCAGGTCTGAGTTACCTTTTCAGAGCTACTCGTGTGGGTGGCACAATCAGTGTTGCTGGCCCACTAGTAGAATTTGATTTACCAGCCCTGGAACACTTATTGCACTTTACTAGGGACCTACCGGTAAATCAAATATGCCAATCAGGGAGAACCAATTGTCACAACAATTTACACAGGGAGCACTTGCACTTTGACACTGATCAGCAGTGGCAAAGTGCCCAAAGCATCTAAGCCAGGAAAACAAAATCCAGCACAGAATCTAAAACTCAGGGGAAACCACGCCAAAGAGGCCAAGTCTAACACTGCTCCTTTATTGTGACTACAGAATGTTGTCTGCAGATTATGATCCCTCCTTCCAGGAATAAATCTTGGTTCTGTCCCCACATTTATGGATCATATTCCCCCAAATACTGAAAATAGGTGACTTCAACATGTGGACCAATTAAACAGTAGATTCATAAATTATTGAAAATGTAGACACAATGTATTTCAGTTAACGAGCTGAAGACCATATTTTGCTTTGGCATCAAGCACAACATTGCCACCATTGATGGTATGGTGCAAGCGCGGTCATGGTGTGATGACTTAAAAATCACCTTCCTACTTTCACCAATTTTTTATTGACCCATCCTGAGAAACAAATAAGAAACCAAGGGGCATATTCTCAAGGACTTATCGCCGAGTTATCAGCACTTTAGCGCAGCAAAAGTGGTGAAAGAATTATCGCCTCATTCTCAAGCTGGTGCAAACAGCCCATATCGCCAGTTTTCCTGCGATAGCTGCCGCAAAACACATCGCCACGGATGAGAGAGAGACAACTAACGCTAATGATATGCAGAGTAGGCGTTCCCGTGCAAAAACACACGAAAACACCACTTCACGATATTCTCAATGACCAGCCAGATCTGCGATGCGACCTAAAAACAGGCGATAAGGCGCGTTAACAGCAGGGATTTAACACCTGCCTTTTACTGATGTTAAGCAGGACGACTACCTCCAGTATGAAAGGGAGCCCAGCCCAGAGCCACACCTGAAGACCAACACATGTCATGGAGACACTGATCGTGCAGCTCGGAGACCCGAGAGGGCCACAACACCCACCGCCCCCACCCCCAGCCCCCCTTGTAACCCCCCGCGACTACCACCGAGGTAGCGCAGAACAGGAAAGTGGACGTTCCCAAAGCGCACCAGCCTCAGAGACTCAACGCCAGAGGAAGTCATTGCCCACTACAGGCACAAAAGGACAACCATCCTCCGCATCCTGACCCACATTGCCCACAGGCTGACGGTACCAACACAGCGGACAACCAAAATCCCTCCGCAGACAAAGCTGTTGGCTGTGCTGCACCTGTTGGCCCCTGGTACGCCAGAGTCGGAGGAGTCTCACGGCCAGCCCTATCAAACTTCCTCACCCATGTCATGGATGCATGTCCACAATAGCAACGGCGGGCCCCTGTATCCATACCACACAACAGTTCCAATTCGTAGTGTTCCTGCGCAACCAACCCCAACGACAGCCGTTGCCAGACGCCACTGTGCCCCAGACCCAATACTGTAGTAACTGAAATGGGGGTGCGCACGGTCATGAAGTCCAGCAGTCAACAGTAGTGTAAAAACAGTCCTTTATTTCAAATACACCAAAAAACAATACGAAAAGCACAGCCAACGCCCAACAGGGAACTTCATCAGGGCAACGTGGGGATTCATGTAACTGCATATGCTGCGGGAACTCCCCAATACCATTCCATACTCCGGAAGTCAGTATCCAGAAACCTGTTGGACAAATGGTGACAATGGTCAAGCGTCTGTATAGTCACAAACCTAATCTGGTACAGTGTATAGCACTTGGACAAACCGGAATGCTCACAGGAAAGACAAATCCTGCACAAAAAGACCGTAACAGAAGTACGTGTGGTCATAACCTACGTAGGATAGAAAAGGAAGGTTACGGTCACACTAACTTCTGTTACGCTCTCATGATGCAGGATTACTCATACCTATAAGCATCACGGTTTGTATCAGCTTGATACCCCTGCACTTTCACTGCCCCCACCCAGCCACGAGGGCGCCGCCGTGACCGGTGGTGCCTAAGCGATCCTGTGCGCCTGCTGCACCCCAGCCCTGGTCCCCAGACCAGTCCGCCAACCAGCGATGAGTGCCCGCCCCTGCGCACCCAGGCCTCAATGCTCACCTGCCGCCACCGGCGTGTCTCCAAGAGGGCCCACCACGTGCCGGTGCAACCTCCTCAGCCGATCGCTGGATACTGCGCCACAGGCCCCCAGCGCACCCTGCAGCACCGCGCTGCGGAGTCATGTCTGTGCAGCCTGCTGCCCTCTGCGTACACTGCGGTCCAGCTGGGATCAGAATTCAAATCGAATCTTGATTGGCAGGATGGTGTATCGAGGCCTACGCATCATCGCAGGCTACACACCCGCTCAGCTCTGGTGCCACTAACTCAGTGCACCGCAAGTCACCGTCCTGTGGCGGTAGGCCCGTGCCGGCCAAAGTGCCACTGATGCCACCAACTCTGTGTACCTCAAGTCACCTTCCCGTGGCGGTAGGCCCGTGCCAGCCAAAGTGCCACGGATGCCACCAAATCTGTGCACCTCAAGTCACCGTCCCGTGGCGGTAGGCCCGTGCCGGCCAAAGTGCCACGGATGCCACCAACTCTGTGCACCTCAAGTCATGGGCCCTTTATGATTGAGTCTCGTGGTGCGGACGCCATCATGTCACCTCCGGCAGTGAGGAATGTGATGTGGTAGGGCCCTAGGCCCTCATGCATAAATAATGACCACACGGACACACTCAGCTAAATAGTGGAAATGGCCTCGGGCATGTGCGCCCGGCCCCTTTTATTGGCAGGGTCACATGCCCTGTGATGCCTGTGCTGGATGGGTGTGGTGTGGGTGTGAACCAGCCCTCAGGGAGTGGCTGTGGCATGCTGACAACTAGACCTGTGATCAGCAGATCACTACAGGGAAGACCTGGGACATGTAGCGTTGTCGTCCCCCCCTGTAAGCATAAGCGGAGTGGGCTGGCCTGGCGTATGCCAGTCCAGCATAGGGGTGTGAACGGTGACCCCGGCGCTCTGGGCGTGGTTCCGTTCTGTGGTGTCGGTACAACCTGGTCCGCAATCGGTAATGTTGCACCCTGTGACTCAAGTCCCACAACATGTGCAACATGGACGTAAGGGGGAATCACTGACCCTACATTCATCCATATTTCCATACTTGAATGATCATAGACATGACACATCTGTGTGAATTTGATTGTTTAATGCACATTCAGTGGAGTGTTGTAGCTGGAGCAGTACAGGGCCATGCAAACCCCACTTTACATTGTTGGCCCGTGGAGGGCCAGCCAGAGTCCTTCAGGGAATGACAAGTACATCTTAAGAGGAAGAGTTCAGTCCGCAGTCTGATAGCTGTGTCATTGGTGACTAAACAGAATATGGCAGTCCATGTTGAGGTCCAAGGTGAGTGTCGCAGAGTGCATCGGGGGACAGTGGAAGGTGATGATGCAGAGGGCAGAACCAAGCAGAGACAGGCCATGTGGCAGAGAAGAATGCTACCGCTTCCTTACTACCAGTAGGGCAGATTCATCCGCATCTTCGTCCTCTGATGTCTCATGTTCCTCACATGTGGGTGGTGGTGTTGTCTCTGCAGCACTGTGTGGCACTGACACATCAGGGGCCGGAGGTGGATTGGCTGCCGCACTGTGTGGCACTGACACATCAGAGGCCGGAGGTGGATTGGCTGCTGCACTGTGAGGCACTGACACATCAGGGGGCGGAGATGTGGATGTCGAAGCTGCAGCAGCATTCATCTGCACCAGGCCTTGTGGCAGCAATGCCACGACTAGGATCTGCAGGGCATGGTAGATCCCAGCTACATCACGCTGGTGTGCAGCCGTGGCAGCCATTCTTTCCGCCTGCATCCCCTCCCTGTTCTCCATGATCCTCCGCATGTGTCCCAACTCCCGGCTGACATCGCTGGAGCCACTCTGACTACATAGTTGTCCTTGTCTCAGAGTCAGGACTACAGCGATGTCAGCCATGGATTGTTGGAGAGCATGGAGCAGACTGTGGGTGTCCGTTAGGGACTGTAAGTGGTCCCTGATGGGACTTAGACACCCGCGTATGGCATCGAGTTTGGCTGCCATGAGTTCAAACCCCACCCGCACCTGATCAGCCATCTTCTCCTGGCACCCTAACACACGGCGTTGGAAGGCCATGTGTTGTTCGTGGGGGTCGTGGGAGACAGCCGTGGTGGTGGGTGCTTCCTGCTGTGTGGTCTGTGCAGGGGGTGTGGTTTCCTCGATGCAGCTGGGCTGCCCTGCTCCTGGAGGTGGGGTGCCGAAGCTGTACATGAGCCGTTGGAGGGCGTCGATGTCGATGGAGGGGAGGTCCTCTTCATCATCAGTGAAGCGGTGTACCGTCTGCTCAGCAGGAGGTGTTGATTCACCCTCTGCAATGTAAAGGGGAGATGCAGTTTAACATTGTTTTCACATGTATGTTGACGCATTGTACAGGTTGACATTCAAACTGCATGACAATGTACATTGTGACTGTTTGGGAGGACCTACCTATTTGATGAGGGACAGTGGACATTTTGACAACATCACGGATGTGTGTTTGTACTTGTGCATGGGTTTGTTGTGAGATTAGTGATGTGTGGGGAGGGCCCCTTCTGGGCACATAGTCGACGGGGCCTACTTGCTGTTTCTAGGTGTGCTGCAGTGTGCCAAGGGGATCAGGGACATGATCCAGAGTCATTGTGTGTGTGCACTGTGCTATACTTAATTGTGCATGTGTGCCATTGTGCCCATCTCCCCCCGTCCCCCCAGTCCCTGTTCGTTACTCACCCTGTTGCTGTTGTGTCAGGTCATGTTGAGCAGTGTCCGGTCCCCCAACTCCTGCCACCGTCTCCACACTGATGACTGTGGACACCATTTCCTCCATCTCGTCCAGCTCCTCCTGTGGCGCTGGACTCCCACCTCCAGTCTGCATTGCTGCCTTCTGGTTGTTGTCGAGTTTCTGCTTGGTTTTGCGCTTCACATCATTCCAGCGCCTCTTGACCTCTTCCATTGTCCTCCTCAGCACTCCGATTGCATTCACCTTGTCCACAATGGACTGCCATATTCCATTTTTTGTCGCCAATGACACATTGGAGGTGACAAACAGTTGTTGATGGTATTTCATCACCTCCGTTATCAGGATCCTGTTTTCCTGTGTACTGAACCGCGTCTTCCTCTTCTTCCTGTCCTTGCCCTTCCCTGACCCCGAGGTCCCGGCCTGGTCCTCCGGGGGGCTTGTGGGGTTCTGCTCGTCCTCTGTTACTGCTCCGGCTACCTCCATTGTGCTTCGCAGTTGTTTTGTTTTTGTTTCTGGTTTTTTTTCTGCTTTTGTAGTGATTTTTCCTGCCTGACGTGTGTGAATTGCAGGCCTGGCGCTGCTTATCGCTGATTTTTGTATCGCGGTTGGGCCCATCGTGACTTTTTTCACGTTCGGGTTTGGATTTTTATCGCCGTCCTGGTAATGTTATCGCGGATATTTGACGCATTTTTGGGAGACTATCGCATGTTACCGCCGTGTTGAGAATACGACGTTAACACAGAGTTATTTTCCAGCGATAGACGGCGATATGAAAACGTGCGTTAGCCTTTTTTGGCGATGATTATCGCACATTCTTGAGAATATCCCCCCAAGTTTCTATGACGAAATGCAAAAGCAAATTATTCTTGGTCCTGTTCTTATAAGAACAGTACAGTATAAACAAGTGCAAATAATGCACACAATCCATCAAGAACTTTGTGAGAGTAAAATGTAACGAGTGTAAAGAAATATGTTCATTAGTGTTCTGTGCAAGTTTAATTCATACAAGTTTATCACTGAAAGTACACAAATTTTTATTGGTCACATAGGTTGATTGAGCTTTGAAGGATTTCCCTCAAGGGGCGGATTATTCAGAAGAAAAGCATAACGAACCCTGAGCACAATTAAAGGATTACACATCTAAAAGTACGGGATGGGCCACAACTGAGAGACACAATGTGACCAGGACAAGTGATCCCAATCATGTAGACACTGTTGCTGCAGCTGAACGTAAATCCACAATTGAGTACAGGAAATATACAGCAACAATATAAACAGGAACCGCCAAGTCAATTCTCAGAAAACAGAACCTTAGCATCCCCACAAACTGGCAGCCGACTTTTAATTGAAAAAGACAAGGAACATAAGAGTACCGAGACCAACCAACAAATGATTCTGAAATTAACATTGCTGCCACCTTAAACATCCATTCAAACCATTATTTTTCCTGTCTGATAGCCCCAATACCCTCAAAAGGGCTTACACTTTTTTGGCTCTTCAAAAAATGTAACCATCGTTCAACAGTGGGAAAGGTGCATGTTGATGGGGATGGAAAGTGAGGGCTCTCCCTTTGGAAGATACATTTTACCTTGGAAATCCAGTGTTTCCTCAGGAGGGGCAAACCTCTTCACAGGGACTAACTAGTAACCACCTCTGACCATTAGCAAAATCCAGGCGAATGACAAGCCACCACCCATTTGAGATATGCTGTCACCGCCATGGGGCAGGAGGACTGTATTATTTTTCGCTTCCTAATCACACATGGTCATGGTTTAGTCCATTTCCTGTCCCATTAGATGTACCTACACATTTTGGGTACAATTTTTTTTCAGGGCATGCATAGGAACACTGGATGGCAGTGCACTGATGTTCACCTCAAATTTGTGTAATTTCAGCTGGATGGTAGGACATTTACCACTGGCTAAAAACTCGATTTTTCCCCCTCACATAGATAGACTGAAAATATTGTCTTGTTAAACATATTTTGATGTTTGTAAGGCATTCTAGTCATGCAAAGCTAGGGAGATCCATACAGGCCACATCTCACTGGACATCTCTAGTTTTCAGAAATGCATGCAGTTCATAGAATTGCCTTAGTTGTGGTGGAGCCTGAGCCAAATATTGCACAGCATTTTACTGTAATTCCTCTACTTCTTACACTTGGCATGGTTTGGGCTTTGGGCTATATCCTGTCCCATGCTCTAGGACCACCTACAGATTTGGAATAATGTTAACTGGTAAGACATTTTCCATAGGCCACAAATTCTAGTGTCTTCTGGTGCATGTATGAGTGACAATTGTGTTTTTGAGACATTTTTTGTAGCTTATTATAAGTCAGGCAGAGCGCTGACCCCAGGTGTGACACTGCTCTAACCCATTACAGCTGACCCTGTGATCCTCTACTAGGATTTCCTGGGTGCGAGAAAATCCAGCTGGCAAAAATCACATTATGGATTAAGGTACAAGCACAGCTGAGACCCAACCTATATCCCAACGCTCCTCCAGTCCAATCAGTAGATTTATACGATGTTGTTTACATGGCCCCTATCCTGCCAGTGCTACTAATCTTCCCTACTTTTAGGGTCAGAATATATAAGAAATTGAGGTAACCTCAATTGCAGCAGGCTGGCATAGTTGGATAGAAATCAGTTATGTTTATTCTTTCCTAATTTTATAATTATAAATCACCTGCCATTGAAGTTGTAAAGACATGCACAAATTTGTTTTCAAGTTGTCGCCAATATTAGCAGGGATAAACAACTTGCAATGTTCGAAAATTTAAAAGCTCTAACAAAACAGTTGCTGCTGCCATTCAGAGGAATGAGATAATGGCAGGTTTACTTGATTGTACCTTGATTTGTCAAAATATTTACTATTCAACGATCTTAGAATTGTTTACTTCATAGGTTTTAATTCTTTAAGTTTTTTATCACTTAGAATTTTTGCTGGTTGTCCCACTTTTGCATCAATTTTATTTTTTTATGTTTTAATTATTTGTCTTTTTTATCTTATTCTTTTGTTTCTTTTGTTATTAGCCTTGCTTGCTTTCTTTTTGTTTCCTTGTGCATTCCCAATGCTCTGGATTTCTCTTTTCACTCTCTTTTCCCTGTCTCCTTTGCCACTTTTCCTTTCTTTTTCTACAGAGTAACCTCATGTCTTCCCTTCCCTCTTTTTTCCTATTCTTTTCTCTCTTTTTCTCATCCTTTTGCTAGCCTTTTTCCCTTTTTTCAAATGTTGTATTGTGCTGGATATGTGGCTATGTCAATGTTTTATTTTTTGAAGTAACATCTTCTAGGTGATACTTTCTTCATTATTATTTATTGTTTACAGAATAAAAGCCTTACAGTACATGACAAATACAATTCATAAAAGCAATATAATATTCATAAAAATGTACATATAACAGCGCCACATGTTCGACACACATAGTATTAAAACGGTTTCAGCAAATAAAACCATTTGAACTGTGCAACAACAAACTAGACATCTCCAGACAAGTAGGAGTATGCAGAGTTTAAGACTTAAAACTCAGCAATACTGCTCTATAAATAGCAGCCCTCAATTAAGTGTTGCCAGGTCTTTGAGACTCAATTCAATGTTTATTTCTCAGCTAAACTGCCCATAGGAAGTCTGTCACCGAGAGTGTGACAAATTCCTCCTTCCCACTTAAACAGAGGGGCGTTGCTTCTTATTTAGAATGTGTACATTTTAGCCTACATAACAGGAGTAGCCAGCTCCTGTGTGCCCGGACGCACTTAGTGCAAAATAACATGAAATGCATAAAAGTATCTATACCACCCATAGCAAAATCTCACAATGGCTAATAAGAAATTAACCAAAAAAATGTAATAATGAAAAATTAGTTTAATTGAAATTTGTGGCCAGATTGTTTAGTCTTTCCTTTATCACTGAAGGAGAGACTATTGGTAGGGCAGGTTTATAGTTGTTGGTGGAGTAGGTAGGATGTATTATGGAAGGTAGTTTGCATGTCTTTTGTTGGGTTTACAAGAGAGGTCAGTGTGATATGGGTGGATATGGTAGAGGGTGGTGTTGTTTTTAAATGAATGATCGTTTTAGATACATAATAGTCTCCTCTTCTAAAAATGTCTTTAGTGATTTGCTCGAAAGTATTGTTTGCTAAGTAATAACATCCACAGTAAATCAGGGAAGGTTCACCTACCTCATTATTTTTGGAAATTAAATTCTTGTTATCTCTCACCATTATGAGTCACTTTACAATAAAGAAGATACACTGATCCTTATTACATTGACAATTGCGCCAGCAGCATTGAAAACTCAATCAGAGGCCATATTATATGCCAGCCTGCTAAGTTCTGATCAGTCTTCCTTTATCAAGTGCAAGTATATCAGTGATTAATGGTTTAATATAAATCTTCCTTGGCTAGCCAAGTACTTCTATACATCCTTGATATGGTAATAGTAGCTAAAATGGTCATTCTTGAGTTTTCAGTATCTTTGCTCTTGATGTAAATCCTGAAACTCCCAAAAAATAAATGGATGCAGAGAATGTTTCTTCAGATGCTGTTTCTATTGATTTCTTTACTGGATAGTGATACATGGAAAGGCGAATTCACCATTTTAGGTTGATTTGTGACATGTTGATGTTACTGTGCTCTGCAGAGCGTTGTGAAGAATGCAATTGAGTTGCCCTCGAACCATTGGCTTACAAACTATGGTTGTCCTCGACGGGTGGGGTATAAACATAAACGGCGCCCGTCATGCCGTATCATTTTACGCAGATGACATCATTCTATACACCAGGAGACTGCGAAATAACTTGGACACCGTGGCGCAGCTCGTCACACAATTTGAACACATAGCAGGGTTAGCAATTAATTATGAAAAATCCTATGCCTTTCCCTTCGGCGCTAATACGAAAGAGCAGACAATACCATTTGGTAACTGAAATAACAATCGCTCACCACACCTTTAATACTTAGGGATCCAAATTTATAGAACTAAAACGGATCTTATAGAGGGCAATCTACATAGGGCAATCGGCTCTCTGAGGGCCCAAATCACGTTCTGGACGTCACTGCCCCTCTCTGTAGCAGGGAGATTAGCAATTTCTAAAATGGTTATGCTCCCACGTCTACTTTACTTTATTACTAACCTTCCAGTGGCAATCCCGAGAGCAGTATTGACAACATTGAACACACTTCTCACCAGCTTAATATGGGGAACGTGCCGCAGACGTCTGAGCTTAGCGAAGTTACAACTCCCGTCCGATGCTGGGGGGATGGGGCCCCGGATATTTATGCGTACTGCTTATCATCACAATTGCAATGGCTCTCGTATTGGATAGCAGGCCGGAATCTGCAGGAAATTGCTTATACGGAGCGTATGCTGGCTCAGGGTACACTGCACAGACTGCTCTCCCCGAGTAGTGCTATACCGCACTTGGCAGGAATGCTTCTTAGAACTGCACTCACATACTGGAAGCAGGCATTAAACTATACTAATAGTCTCCTCGCATATGCTCCCAATATACCGCTATTAGGCATCCCCACCAACCTAGGAACACTTACCACTCGCATGTTAGAACCCTGGTTGCAGGCCGGAGTGACAAAAGTTGGGGACTTATTTGGGGACAAAATGTTACTCACACACACAGATTTCACAAACGAACGAGGGGTCACAGAGACACTATTCTTGACTCATGCAAGTTTTTTTTTTTAATATATCTTTATTGGCATTTATAACAAACCATACAGAGTCGGCATGTAACATTTCGTAGCCATCTACAGAGGAGTAACTTATCATAGACAGAAGAACAATGATCTGAGTACACTCCAGATATGCATTATATTCGACCTACACAAATAACGTGGCTACCGTCATGCATGCTACCTCATCAGATTCCAACCCCAAGGGTGTCTACCTTGGATCATGCCTCCACACTCTAGAAACCCTCCAGCGCTTACTAAACCCCCTTCCTAACTCCCCCCACCCTCAACTAAACCCTCCCCACCCCGCCATGTCTGATGTACGTCCCCAGCTTTCATATATGTCCATTTCGCTCACCGCCCAGTCCGCACCCATACAACTTCTGGTGTGATGTTAAGGACTGGTCAGCACTGGCTACTGACCACCATCCGGATCATCCCCTGCCTGTGCACTCCCCCCAGCCTCCTCGTGGGTGTCGTTTTCACCCCCATCGTTAGTCAACTCTCCCATCATTACCCTCCAAGCCTGTACGTCGTCCTCTACCTTTTCATCCCGCCTGGTCTGCTGCATCCGGACCACCTCTGCTGTCGCCCATTCCTTGACGTCTCGTACCCATTGTGCCGCTTTGGGCGGGCGGCAGCATAGCCAGGAGATGGCGATCCGTCGCTTCGCAAGCACCAGTCCTAGGAGGACAAACTTCCTACTAAGATTTTTATTCTTGGGTCGGGGTAACAACCCGAGCAGTACCACCCGGATCTCTCCTGCTATCTCCCACCCCGTCACTTCCCTCAGCGCGGTTAGGACCTCCATCCAATATCCCTGAAGCTCCTGGCAAGCCCAGACCATGTGGATAAACGTCGCTTCCGCCTCCCCACAGCGAGGACACTGCCCTGATCGCTCCGGGTAAAGCTTGTATAGCAACTTGGGGGTCAGATACGTCTGGTGCACATAATTGTATTGAATAAGTTTGAACCTTGCGTTTGCACTCACATGTTTAACCCCCTCGTGAATTTTGGCCCAATCCTTTACAGTAATAGAGTCGCCGGTCAATGCCTCCCTCTCACCTGAATGGGCAGTACCCCTTCCGCCCTGCCATCTCTTATCGCCCGGTAGAGATGTGAGATTAATCTGCGCCCTTTAGCCATCGTTAGCAGGGTTTGTATCACTGAGGAGACGGGAGGTTCATCCGGGAAGATAGGCCATAGCTCCCTCGCCACCTGCATTATCTTCCCGTATTGAAGGAACTGACCCGGACCTAGCTCAAAAGCTTGCACAGCCTGCTCACGCGTGAGGTACTGCTGGTTATTGTAGAGATCGCCCATGGTCAGGCATCCCCCCTCCCGCCACTTCCGGATGGACATAGAAGTGGAGATCTGTTGGAAGGGTCGAACAACCCATAAGGGCATGTCCGGGGCGTATGGTGCCCTCTTCAGCATTCTCCAGACTACAAATTCCCACATCTCCGCCACACGTCAGACGATGTATGGACATGCCGCGGGCGCCCGTGTTCCCATTATTAGCAATTCGGGCAGCTCCCTGTCCCCCAAGGTCCCCGCCAGCAGAGCCTTCTCCCAGTTATCATCCCCATCCATCCAAGGAACTGCGTGCTGTAATTGTGAAGCCGCATAATAGAACTCAGGACACAGGACCTCAAGACCTCTGCGTTGCCACGTCCGTTGCATAGTAGCCAGACTGACCCGCTTACACTTGGGTCCCCACAGTAAATCCGTCAGTAGCCTGTCCAACGTAATAAAAAAGTGTCGGGATCCTAAAGAAAGAAAGCTTCATTACGTATAGGCATCTAGGCAAGATCACCATTTTAATCAAAGCTATCCTCCCCATAAGCGACAGAGGCATCTCCCGCCACAAACGGACAGACCCCCGTATTCCCTCCACTACCCTTACGATGTTAAGAGCCAAATATTGGTCAGCAGTTTCCGCCAATCTGACCCCCAAATAGCGGGGTGCAGTTCTCACCCACGGAAACCCCACCTCCGGCAATTCCTCATCCGGGCGCAAGGCCAATCTCCCCACCGGAACCAATTTGGACTTCCCCGGGTTAATCCGCAGGCCCGACACGCGACCAAACCTCTCCAGGATGGACAGCAAAATTGGTATTGCAGAAGCCGGGTCCCGGACATACACTAAAGTGTCGTCCGCATACATGGACACCACATGATTAGTCTCGCCCACTGAAATCCCGTAAGTGGCCATCTCTGATCGTAAACCCGCCGCTAACGGTTCCATTGCCATAGCAAAAAGTAGAGGTGACAATGGGCATCCCTGCCTGGTGCCTCGATGTAATCGAAAGGCCCGAGACACCAGCCTTCCTACTCTAATCCTGGCACTTGGTTCCGTGTACAACAGCCTCACCCATTGCAAGAACTGTACCCCTACCCCATTGCCCGCAGGACTTCCCAGAGATATACCCACCTGACGGAGTCGAACGCCTGTTCGATGTCTAGTAGAGCCAGGGCACAGTCCCCTTGCTGCAACGTGGGTGAGTGCCAGACATGGGCTAATCTCCGCAAGTTAAGGGCGTACTACGTTTGGGAATAAAGCCCGCTTGGTCGGGCTGAATAAGCCGTTGCATACATGATTGCAGGCGGGCCGCCATAATCCCACTGAGGACCTTGATGTCAATATTGAGCAGGGATATGGGCCTGTATGACCCTGGGAGCTGGGCTTTCCTATCCGACTTAGGAAGCATAACCACCAGAGCTTCATTCATGGAAGGTGGGAGTGCCCGATTTTGAAATGCCTCATTGTACACCTCGAGATGGCGCTCAGGTAAAATATGTGCATATTTCTTATAGAATTCGGCCGGTAGGTCATCATTCCCCGGGCTCTTGGCTGATCTCAGGGACTTAATTCCCCCCAAAATTTCTTCCTTCGAGATCGGTACTTCCAATGCTCGACTGGCCTCATCATCTAGGCGAGGGAGGTTCAGAATAGCGAGGAACCTCTCCATCTCCTCCATTACCGGAGTGGCATGCCCCGCATATACTCCGGCCAGATGATCCGCCAAAGTATCCAAAATTACCTGTTGGCTGAAGACCGCACGGCCGTCCGCGGTCCTCATCTGTACAATAGGAGATGGCGGCATTTCATTACGGATCAACCTGGCTAGCAATGCTCCCGAGCAGACCCCTTCTGCGTGGATGCACTGTCGGTATGCAGTGTAGTGGAACTTTTCAAAGCGGCAAAGCGCCGCTAACAATTCCTCCCGTGCCTCGCGCCATTCATTCAGACGACCAGGTGCTGTAGGCAGCACCACCTCAAGGTCAGCCAGCCTCCTCTCCGTGACCTGGATATCCTTCTCAAGTTGTTTCCGAACACCATAGGTCGTGTTAAGGCAAAACCCACGCACCACCACTTTCATCGCTTCTCATTACACACCCCTCAACGATGCCGAGCCCCAGTTTATCGCGAAATAATTAGAGAGTTCCTCCTCCAGCTGCCCGGTGAAGGGCGGGTCCATGAGAGCCTCTGTTGGGAGACGCCAATGGGGATTGCTGCCCCATGCCTGCTTGTGCTAAGAGTCATGAGCAACGGGGAGTGGTCCGATATATGTTTTGGGAGATATACTATCTCCTCCACTCTGGGCAGCAAAGTCTGCGATACAAGGAACTTGTCCAACCAACTAAACGTATTAGATGCGGGTGTGTGGCAGGAGAACACCCTGGAGTCCGGGTGTCTAACCCGCCATGCGTCTAGAAGTCCCATCTCCCTCATCACGTCCAGCAACGCTCCAGTCATACCTGGCTTGGTGTGTGCCCGTGGGGGTTCCCGATCTAGGGTCCCATCCAGGACACAGTTCACATCCCCAAAAAAGTCAACGTCCGCTCCCAGGTAGGGAGTCACTGCCGTCAGCACATCATAAAAGAAGGTAGGGGCGTCCGAATTAGTAGCATACACACTTATGAGACACAGCTCCTGACCGTCCAACCTCCCATGCAGTATCACGTAGCGTCCTTCAGGATCCAGTACATGATGAAGGTGTTCAAAGGGAGTCCCCGGGGCCACCCAAATAAACGCCCCCCGAGTAAATCCTGAGAATGAAGTGGCATACAGTTGCCCCCGCCATCTGTGCCTGATGTATGGTAGCGCATCCCCCCAAATGTGCATCTCCTGCAGTCCTGCAATAGCAATTTTGTACCGTCGCAAATAAGAGTGTACCCTTCTACGTTTTTCCAATGATGCCATCCCTCGTATATTCCATGTAAGGAATTTCGTCAAGGAAGGAGTCATGAGCCCAAGCAGCTGGCGTTCCCTTTCCGTTCCCATCCCGCCATTCCAGTAACAGACTGAGCAATCAGTAGTAAATCACAACTCAGACATGGACCCCCTGAACTTCCCAAATAACCATGAATAACAATAATAATGAGTTGAACTCCCAACGCCCCCCCCCAACCCACTGGGCAGTGTGATAAGACTATCCCTCCCACCATCATAGCGAGTGAACAGCGCCACCCTCCGCCCTATACTGCCCCCCTCTGGATCAGTCAATGTATCATTCAAACATTGCGTCATTACCCCCAATACAGTATTTAGAGCACGGCCAACTGGGTCATGCACTAAACAGGACTATAAATAAGGAAGCTCCCTCAAGGCCTATATTTCTTTTATCATGAAACTAAGTTCAAATTGGGCTCAACAACCAGTTAAATCATTTCAATAAGCTAACATGATGGATTTTTCATCATTATTTTATTGTTTTCTTTTTTATATATTTTATTACAATTCATTTTCTTTCTTAATTTGGCTTAAAAACTTTTTGTTAAATATATATATCAGTAAAAATCAGCAATGCTTCCACAAAAAGATTTGACAATGCATACAAAATATTATCAAAAACAGAAATCCCCGGAAAATACCACATTCATTAAATACCAAAACAATAAACAGAACTCATTCAAACACACATAGATTCATACCACATTCACACAGAACAACTCTGAGGAAAGGGGAGACTACAAGAAACAAAGTCTCCATGACCAGATATAGTACATATGTTCAACAGGATCTGAACATTAGGTCGACGCGCGTTTCGGTGGCTTGCAAGGAGTAGTACGACCACCTTCTTCAGGACCTTTCCAGATACCCACAAAAATTCACACAACAACCAGGGGACCTGTTCGTATTGGCAAGGAGAGTAGTCAAAAAGAGTTTACTAGTACGGTTAAGCACCAGCCTCTTATAAGGATAAAGAATCTAAGATATTTGTCAAAGAGTATCCTATCGGTAAGTGAAGTCGGTTTCTTCAAAGAAGACGTTCCAAAATAGACTTACATTTCTAATTTGGTAAAGTGAGACGCATGTAGAGGTACTCTTTTATCCGGACGGGTAGCAGAACGATGGCCCGTGCATTTGCGCCTCAAAGTTACGCTTGATTTATAGCGTTTATTCTGGCAGGAGGATACCAATTTATAATGGATAACAGTGGCATCTTATACCACTTGTAATAACATAATTGTGGATAAAAGAGTACCTCTACATGCGTCTTCACTAGTGTCCCTAGATCGCGTTCCTCCGGCCCTCTGCGCTGTCGACTGGTCCGATCTGTAGAGACCGCAGGAGGGCAGATTGCGTCTGCGGCCCCTTCCGGGGCCCCTGGTCTCCCACGGTATCCATCCAGTCCGAAGCCTCCCCCGCCGAGCCGAAGAACACCGCCTTGCCCTTATGTTCAACTCGGAGCTTGGCTGGATAGAGAAGGCTGTACTTCAGTACTTCATCCCAGCCTCCCTCATGTGCCTTTTCACCGCCAAGAAGGTGCGCCGCTTGTCCTGCACCTGTTGCATATAATCCGGGAAAATTGCGATGTGGTGCCCCTCATAATGTAGGTTCGTCTGGGATCGGGTGGACTGCAGGAGCATATCTCGATCCCGGTAGTTGAAAAATCGGGCTATGATGGCCCGCGGCAGCTCCCCTGGATGCGGAGGAGGAACCAGCACCCTGCGGGCCCTCTCGATGTTAAAAAACTTGGACGGTTTGCCCGGGGCCAGGACTTTTGTTATCCAATCTTCCAGGAACAGCTCCGCAGAGAGCCCCTCCGCCCGCTCTGGAAATCCCACAAATCTCAAGTTGTTCCTCCTCGAGCGTCCCTCCTGGTCCTCGGCACGCTCGTCCAGTTTGAGCGTCTTCCTCTGGAGTTCCATGACCGTGTCTCGCAGGGCTTTATCTTCCGTCTGGAGGACATCTACATCTTGTTCTGTTGTGGTGACCCTGTCCGACACCTTACGCAGGTCACATCTGAGGAGATTAACATCGATCGCCACAGCATCGATCCTGGTCACCATCTCGTACCTCGCCGTCCGAACAGCCATCAGAATATCACTCAGAGAGGGATCTCGGGGCTCCCCCCCCAGAACCGTCCCCGCATCATCTTCCTCTCACATGTCCCCGTGTGCAAGGCCATGGGGGAGAGGCTGCGCGTAATTCGAAATCTTGTTGGCTTGCGCCTTGGCGCCTTTATCCTTCACCATGATTCGAAGTGCTGGTCCGCCCCCTCTGGCTGGTCCACCCCAGCACGTCCCGGGGTCAGCACCCATGGTCACTCCCTCTTAACAGCTTGTCAAACGCCCACCGTTCAGGGCCACCACCAGCCCCCACAGGAGTAGAACAGGAGTAGAACACACTCAGCGCAGTCAGGGGACCAGGCACTTCCAAGTCCCCTCTGAGGGCCATAGGAAACCACAAGCCGATCAGGACCAGGCGCAGAGTGGGGAGGCGCCGTCCGATTACAACTCACCAGCAATTATCATTCAGGTCCCAAGTATTCCGTCGTTGCCCCTCCACCACCGCCGGCCTCAACCAACCGTCCGAGCAGGGCAGTGCAGGCAAGTAACCCCCACGGACCTTCCAGGCACAAAAATAATGGCTCCTCCACCGGCAGTCTCTCCAGGGCGACCTTCCGGTATCAGGAGTAGGTCCCCAGTCTCTTGAACCCATCCAAGCTATGCAGCCCGTGACCTCCGCAGCCACTCCCATATCAGTTATCTGCCCTCCGATGAGCAGGCTCCAGCCCCACACACAAAGGTGCCATGCAATTATGTCCCCCGGGGCCGGCTCGCCCACAGTCCCTTCAGTTAATGCACCAGCAGGCCTCCTCCGCCCAGAAATGCACCTGTAGGTGTGGAACGTCACGTGTGTCTCCCGCCAGGATATAGGGACCTGGTCATACACCATTCAGGGCAGCACCTCCGGTCCTGCAGCCCCCCGTGGCTGTATGGGCCCAAGTTCTGCAGGGCAGCTTCCACAAACTGCGCCCCCCCGACCGCTCTGCGTGCCCACGCATCAAACAAATCTCCAGTTCCGGCTCTGATGCCGGCGAGCAGTCAGCTACCGCTGCCCCCGGGGGTCTGCCGTGTATTGCACCCAATCCGGGCTCCACGTCCTCCAGCCGCCGAGCCCCCTAGCCACCACTGGAGGCCCCACGGTGACGCGCGTAGGCCTGGAGCCAGGCACCGCGCCGTCTCACCTTTCTCCCTTGTAATATCCCAGGATCTCCAGTACAGGGCCACCGCCACCTCCGCAGCGTACCTCCGTCCGGCACAGGCACCCGGCTAAGGAGGTCACCCTGTCCAGGCCACAGCTTCTCCACGGACTAGTGCAGCACCAGGCAAATTGGCGGCCGCTTCTCGAGGCCACCCCAACCTTCCGGCGCCCTCTACGTCCGTGCTACGGCCCCTCGAGTGGTGAGTCCGGGGCAGGGGATGCCACCGACCGGAAGGATCTTATGGGTGAAGTCGGTGCCGGCTCAGCACCACAGGATTTTGAAGGATTTCGCCGCTGTAGGACGGAGCCTCCCCGAGACGCGTCCTACTCGGCCATCGCCTTTGCCACGCCCCGACTCATGCGAGTTTGACGCACTACGTTAAAAGGCACTGGGCACCTGATGGGGCAAAACCAAATACGCATGAGTTGGTCCATCTGACGTACCTTATGGGGACGGGTAGCCACCTAACTCGACAATTTATGGTTGGGTGCTGTGGCAATTGTTCCAAAACATAGATATGAGTGTGCTTTGTACTTTGTTTTTCGAAAGCCTCAACTTAAGTATTTTTGGTGGTAAGGTGCTTGGACACTCTAAACTGACTTTGATATCCTTTGTTGTGCTTTTGTCAGAGGTTGCTGCTGATGCTGCATGCACACTGTAAGAGCTTAGATTCCAGATTACTTCTTCCTCATCATCATCTCCTTTCAGCTTTTGTGATTCTTCTTGAGCTACTCTAGAAAAACACAGCTTTTGAAGCTGCTATTCCCATTTGATTGGGTGTTTATTAAATGTATCAATGGGCCCCCAGTACAAAGACATCTGCTCAGTTTCCCATGACACATTTGTTTGTAGCAAACGGAGCAGCCAGCAAAGTGCTCCTTATTTAGCCTAACAGTTGGGCTATCCTAAATCAGTGAGGAGATTGATATTATGGTGACAAAAGAAGAACCCATTTTAGAGATAGAGAAGGTTTTCTTCGGGAAATGAAAGTGTAAGCACTTCCTGATATCCTTATATCTTAACTGAACATGTTTCCAGAGCAAATCATAAAAGAGATGCATGGTTTTTTTTCATATATTTTAATAGAAATTCCATGTTTCTCTTGGAAATTAATAATCAATGTACAATCTAGAAAAACACCAACTTTTAAACAATTCTAGTAGTTCAGTCACATCTACCTAACATACTATCCCCCAGCCAAGTCCATGTCTTATAAATGGTTCCATTTGCTTTCACTCTTTGGGCTTCCATTACCCTAGTGCCCTAATTGGTGCAGTACATTTTTTTCATGCCTCTTGCTAAAATGTAAACATTACCAATTCTGCATTCGTGCAAATCTGGTTACAGTATGGAAGAATACGTGTGTGTCTTCACAACTTCAATGGTGGGGGAATAATGATTGCAAAATTGAGAAAGATTAAATATGACATCACCACCACTAACAGACCCACCTGCAACACCTAAGGTCTCTATCCCATCGCCTCTGGCCACCTCTGAAGAGAAGAAAAAGCACCGCAGTAAGCATGTGTTAAAATTAGTTATAGAAATCAGTGTTCTACTTTACTTTTGTGTAAAGAAATATTGTTAGTTTTTTATATCTTTGCTGTGATATTGTGACGTGATTTATGTCATGGGATGTTATACTGCAGGAATAGTTTGTAGAGTTAGTAGGGTGCTAAGTGTTTTCTTTTTAAATCAGTAGTGTATTTTTTACGTTTTATTCTAATCTTTATTCAAATAGTGCATGTGAATTTAATTCATATTCATTTAATTCATATTCATTTTAATTTGTTATTGTATTTTATTTCTCTGTACTTGTTGTAGTTTGTTTTTATATAATTTTCAGAACGGTTAATCTATTATTTAATAAAGGGTAATATTTTTTTCAATTTGTTTTTTATTTTATATTTGGTAAAGGTATGTAATAATTCAGTTCAAAATGTTTTTTAGATTTAAATTGCTGCTGTTCTTGTTTTGTTTTTTAATTTGTTAAAGATTTTTTTTTAAAAAGTTTACATTTATTTGTTTATTTATTTTCAAGTTTTTTAAATCCATGTCTGCCGTATGCTCCTAGTATTAAGATATTGGGTACTTTGAACTATAATAATAAACTCCTTTATTTTACTCATTGACGTTTTGCCAATGTGGTTTCTTTTGGAGGTGGAATAGTAAATCAAACTACCTGAAAGTCCAACACTTTACCCAATTCGGTTAAGGCTAGAGTGGAAATACTAATTATAGCCCACCTATAGTCAAATATTTTCCCCAATGTGGTTAAGTTTGGAGTGGAAATAGTAAATTAAGCTTTCTCAAAGTCGAGCACTTTCCCAATGTTTTTAAGTTTGCAATGGGAATAGAAAATCTAACCTACCAAAAGTCCAACACTTTCACCGATTTGCTTAAGTTTGGTTTGGGAATAGTACATCTAACCACCCCCAAATTCCAACACTTTCCCTATTTCAGTCAAGTTTGGACTGGGAAGAGTAAATTAACAGAGCCCCCAAAATCCAACACTATCCCCAAAGTTGTTAAGCTTGGAGTGGGAATAATAAATCTAACCCCCGTCCCCCAAAGTCCAATATTTTTCTCAATATCATTAGGTTTAACATGGGAATAGTAAATACAGCTCCCACCCAAAGTCCAAAACTTTGCCCACGTACAATGATTTGGAGTGGGAATAATAAATAAAACCCCTGAAAGTTCAACAGTTTCCCCCATATGGTTAATTTCGGAGTTGGGAATAGTAAATCTAACCCCCAAAAGGCCAACACTTTCCCAAATGTGGTTACGTTTGGAGTAAAAATAGTGATTCAACCCCAATCCCCCAAAGTCCAACACTTTTTCTACAGTTGTTAAGTTTGGAGTGGAAATAGTAAATTAAACCCCTAAAAGTCCAAAACATTGCCAAATGTAATTTGGAGTGCAAATAGTTAATGTAACTTACAGTTGTCCTTGCTTACTTTGCAGTTAACAATAGTAATTTTTCATTTAGTAAAAATACAAATTTAATTTAGAAATAATTAGAATGTCTCTTTCCATGTAGAATCCCAGTCTACACAATTACAGGAGTGTTGGTGTTCCCTCACCCAGATTTTCCACCGGACCTGGATATTCCAGTCAGTGAAATCCCCTTAGGATAGAGCTGTATTGCAGCTCTGACCGATTTCTCTGCTGCTGCCCAATCTCAGCCAAGCGCAGTCCGCTGCCATTCTATATGTCCTCTTTCCCTATCCCGCTCCCATAGTCTCTCACTCTTTCCGACTCACATAGGAGCCGTCATAGACATATACCACCTACTCAGAATTAGGAATCAGGAATTCCATGCAGAGTACTGGCCAGAAAAACTGAATCCGAACAGGTATTCCCCATTCTGTGGGAATTCAATGCAGAGATTTCAGCTAGGTTTGGTAATTCCGTCCATTCGGTTCCTGTGCATGGAATTCCACATAACTTGTAATCAGGGCCTAAGGGCCAGATGTATCAAGCAAAATTGCGTTCACAAACGAATTTCGGCGTTTGCGAACGCAATTTTGCTTAGTGGTATGTATTAAGGCAAAACTGCCTTGCAAAATAAGGAATCGCAAAATTTGCGATTCCCTATTTTGCGATTGCATTTAAGGAATCGCAAATTGCGATTCCTTAAATCCAATGTAAGAAGCACCAAAAAAGTGCAATTTGGCCTTAAGGAATCGCAAATTACCACCAACTTCAAGTTGGTGGTAATATGCGATTTCTTTGAAAAATGCACTTTTTAGCATTTTTCAAGTGCCATGTGGCGCACATACATGCCCTTAGGGCATGTATGTGCGCCACATGTGCACACATACATATTTCAGGGGTGCAACAGGGTGTCAAAAGGACACCCTGGCACCCTTGAAATTGCATTCTCAATTTGCGATTCTCTAATTGCGATTTGCAAATTGAGAATGTCTTCCCATTCATTCCTATGGGCCTCTACGCCCATAGGAATGAATGGGAAGGTATTCCTTAATTGCGAATCGCAATTTGCAATTCGCAATTAAGGAATATTAAGGAATCGCAATTATTATTGCGATTCCTACATACATAGCATTTTGCGATTCCTTAATAGCAATTCGCTAAAATTCGCTATTAAGGAATCGCAAATGCAATCCTTGATACATCTGCCCCTAAGTCACTAGCTTGTCAGGGCACAATTGTCCATGCAAGCAGAAAATGTTCAAACACTCAATAATGGTTTAATATTCAATAGCAGTTTTTGTGAGCCTTTATCAAAGACATTGCCCTATAAGATCACATCCCCACTGTTTACAAAGGAGAAGAAAGCAAACAGATAAATATGATTGAATCCAATGCGTTCCACTACCTGTTTACCTTAAGGGAGTCAACTCTTTAGCTGCTAAAATGACGTTGTTCAAATTTCTATGGTTTAAACTTGTATGTCAAGGAACTAGAGCAGCACAAATATCGGATTGCTTGAGCCTGAGTAAGGCAAGAAATCTAAACCCTGCAAAGGATTGAGTGGCTACGTACAAACCTGGGATCCTGGGATCGAATGCCTCAATGTCAAAGTTAGGTCAGCTGGCTTAAAGAATGCTCAACAGGACCGCCTTCACAAGCCAGGAGGAGGACTCGCTATTATCTACAAGGACTCCATCAAATGCACAACATCCACAGAGAACACCACCCCATTCATGGAGCACCTGCACTTCAAGCTGCAAATCTCTGAAAACTTCAACCTGAACGGAACCCTCATCTACTGTCCACCCAGCCCATGAGCCACTTTTACCAGCCTCATCATTGACTTTGTCGCTCCACTCCTCATTGACTCCAGGGACTATATTCTAGTTGGTGACTCCTCTTTCATTTGAAAGACTGAAACAACGCCTGCTCCACAGCACTCCTCAAAAGCTTGAGCAACATCGGACTCACCCAGTTTGTCACAGAACCAACACACACCGTAGAGCACAGACTGGGCCCCGTCTTCACCACACAACTCCACCACACCACTTACATGGACCGACCACTCCATCATTCACTTCCAAATCAACACACCTCTACCAGGTTGGCATTCCAAACCGCAGTTGGGTCAAAATTACAGAAGCAGACTGGCTCGGTGCCCTCAGCATGAATCAACCTAGTACCACAGACAACCTCAACAAGGACATCAACAACTTTAACAACTGAATCGAGAATTGCCTGGACTCCCTCACACCCATCAAACCCAACAAGCATAGTAGATCAAACAAGCAGGTACACAGAAGACCCCTGAGACACCAAACAACAGCTAGAAAGGAAATGGAGAGCCAGACACAACACCACCGACAGAACTACCCACAAAGCTGCACTCCAACGCTATTTCCAGCAAATAAGAGACACCAAGAAAAAGGAACTGGTGGACCACATTGAAGGAAGCTCCAATAGCTGCAAGGAGATCTTCTCTATCGTCAAAGATTTTACCTCGCCCTCAGCCACAGTCAGCCGCCCAACAACTCTGCAACAACCTATCCAACTTCTTCTACAGCAAAATCACAAACATTTAAAGAAACTTTGCTGTGGAAATCATGTGGGCTATTCAGGGATACCAACGGACCCATGCCCTCACCACATCTACAACCTGGGAACAACACCAATCAGCACCACTTTGGCCCACATCGCTAACATCACATCATGTCCGCTACTTTCCCAGATGAATGGAAACTTGCAGAAATCAATGCCTTCTTCAAGAAGCCCACAGCCATCCTGAATCAAGTGAGCAACCTCCGACCCATCTTCTTGCTCCCCTATCCAGCCAAAGTGAGTGAGAAGGCCATCAATAAGCAACTCACAACCCACTTCGAAGTTTACCATCTTCTAGACAACACTCAATTAGGATTCAGAAATAATCACAGCACTGAATCAGCACTCATCGCAACCACTGACGACATTCGAATCATCATGGATCGAGGAAAAACAGTGGTTCGCATCCTACTCGACCTCTCCACAGCCTTCAACACAGTCTCCCACAACAATGTAATCAGAAGACTCCATGAAATTGACATTCAAGATCTGCTCTCAAATGGAATTGTTCCTTCCTCATGGGAAAACCCCAAAGGTTCAGGCTGCCCCTTTCACATCGGAGACAAAGAAACTGGTATGCGGAGTCCCACAGGGATCGTCCCTCAGTCCCACCCTTTTCAACATATACTTGACACCGCTTGCCAACATCATCCAATCAGAAGACATCACTGTCATCCCCTACACTGATGACACCCAACTCATCCTCTCCCTGAAGGACACGATGACCACCGCCAGAACCAAACTTCGCCAACTGCATGACACTGGTAGCAGACTGGATGAGAACCAACTGCCTGAAGCTCAACTCCGACAAGATGGAAGCACTGGTTTTGGGAAACAACACCTCCTCATTGGAATCCATCTAGTGTCTTTTGGAGCAAGTATCAACACCCACACCTACAGACCACATACAAAATCTAGGGATCATCCTAGATGACAAGCTCAACATGATGGCTCAAGTCAACGCAGTGTGCTCCGCCTGATTCCACATGCTATGCATGCTGCAAAAGATCTTCAAATGGTTGCCTCAGAACACCAGAGGGACCATCACACAAGCACTCATCAGCAGTAGGCTGGGTTACGGCAACACTTTCTACACCATAATCTCCAAATGACTCCTACACAGACTCCAGACCATCTAGAAAACAGCTGCAAGACTCATACTCGATCTACCACTGCACACCCATATCACACCGCACCTCAGAAAGCTTCACTGGCACAGCCAATTCAAACTTCTCACACACACATACAAAGCCCTATGCAGCACAAGACCAGAATGCCTAAACAGCTGCATACACTTTTACCAACCTACACTCTGCCTCACTCGCACACACATGATGCATTCACAAAAGCAAAACTAGAGGTCACTCATTCTCTTACATTGCGCCCAAGACATGGAACAACCTCCCTCAACACATCAGAGCTTCCTCCTCACTTCATGAGTACCGCAGAAAGCTGAAGACCTGGCTCTTCGTTTAAGCTCCGTGGGGACCACATACCTACACTCCTGTCCAAGTGCTTGGATACCCTCTCGGGAGATTAGTGCGCTATACAAATCACATAACATAACAGGTAAGAAGGTGCAGATAATCACAGCCATCAGAAAATGTAGTTTGGGCACTGATCTTGCAGCACTAAGGAGCTTCGAAATATTGGTTGCTCAGCAATTGATACTGTGGACTCTGAGTCCAACAGTAACTCGAGGACTCAATGTCTCTGAAAGTTTGGCATGGTTTTATAAGATATGGATTTAGCAGTTAGAACTATATGAAAAAAAGCACTTACCTGCTGCTGCGCTGCCGGCTGCTGTCTCAGGGTTCTTCTGCCCCAGTCCCTAAACACTGCGCAGGCTCCTTAACGCCAATCAAGATGCTGCTCTCATAAGAGCAGCGCCATGGCTGGCCTGAGTGGGCTTGTTTAACGCGCGCTGAGGTCCTAGGAGCCTGAGTGTCTACTGCACCCGGCTCTACAACACAGCTCGGGTGGACAGAGATCAAAGTGCGCATGATGGTTTGGATGGCCTTAAGACAGCTGGCCAAAGCACCATGCACACTTACAGTGTGCACTACTCCTCCCCCTGCTCTTGTCATGGCCCGTTCCACCCAGACTTCTCTGCCTTTGGCAGAAAGAAAAATAAAATGATAATAAATGGCTTTTATTATCATTTTATTTTTCCTGTTTCTGTCAGCTGCTTGGCACTCAGCAGGGAGGATGATGCTCCTCCACCATAGCAGAGGAGCCGCCGCTGCATTTGCATAAACTTCATATTTGTGCAGTGGGAGTATGAAAACATAGTATTCATCACATTCATCGCATTACTTGTCATGTTTTTAATAAAGTTACCTAGGAATGCAGTCAATCCTGCTTCGATGACTGGTTGTGTAGGCCTTCCTTCCTTTTCTTGTGTTTGTCCTTCCACTTCTTACTTTTCAGACACTTCTTTTTTTTTGGTTAAGATCTCCATGAGAGTGCATGTGTTTTCCAGCTGTCTCCCTCACTTACTTCTCCTAGTCCCTCAGCTGCGCTCCAGGGTGTTCTCAGCCATTTGCTTCTCCACTACCATTCTTTGTGTTGTGCTTACCATTGTATGCTTCTTCGCCTGCATTGCTTTTTTGCCCATGTGCTTCTTCTCCCCGTTCCATGTTGGCGCTCTCTCTCGCCCATGTGCTTATGCTCCCCCACGCTCCACGTTGGCTTCTCTCACCCGTGTTATGTACTTCTCTCATCACTCTCTGTGATGCTTCCGACCCCACCCTCTGTGATGCTTTCCAGTTCCTGCACCCTCCATATTGCTTCCACCCCCACTCTCCTTGTTGCTTCCCTCACCCACTGTTTAAAAAAAAAAACGCTATTGTGCTACCTTTTTTTCATTTACCAGTCCACCATAGATCAGTAAATAAAAGGGAAAAAAGCGCAAGCGCATTTTGTAGGCGCATGCATGCATTCATGGTGCATGCGCCTAGAAAATAGCCTTGCTGCAACAGCTCCATCATAGCACTTTGTTATGGTTTCCTCCTTAGCCATGCTGCACAGCGTCAATAAAAATATTTGGCAAAGCCAATAGGTCCCAAAGAAGAGACCTATTGACTTTGCCATTGCTTGTTAATTTCCTCTTTGTGGTAAGTGGAGGTATTTGTACAGGGAAAATCCCTGGGTAGAAGCCTAACTCGCAATGCAAATTCAGGATCAAACACCACTATGGCATGCATCGGTGCAATGGCAGCAAAGGAGTTCTTAATAAATGCTGCATGCCGATTGTCTTAATGGAAGCTTGGGGGGTCGGGTGGGTTGGGGAGGAAGGGTGTTTTATATGTTATATCTGAGGTTCAATTGATTTTATTTCTGTGTGGATTTTCAATTGCTATGGCCTAATATATTGTAGTCGAAGTACTGACTGCCTGGCCGGACATCACTGTCACTCGGATGGATATGATCGACCACTATGCTGGGTGTAGTCGGAATACTTGATTCTACTGCCCACTATATGGGTGTGGCCGATGTCGGTCTGATGTTGGTCGACTATTATACTGTGAACCATAATACAATATATTTTTTTAAAAAGCATTATGACTGGACTCAGAATTTCTGTATAAAGTCTTAAGGAATACCCATATTGGAACTACTTCATTGATGTTAACTACCTCTAAAATATTAATGGCTGCCCCTCTCTTGGGAACACCCACATTTACCCCCTCCCCATTAATTACGACTGCGGAAAAATCACTGCATAAGTGTATTTTCTGCAGTGAGTGGTGGAATTTTACGACTCTAACAATCGTGAATCCTATTTTGTGATTAACACTTGAAAGGTGTTTGTTCTTTGAATTGTTTTTGAGGTTTTCTTAGCTTTCTGTCATATTGTGTTTGGTGCTATTGTATCTTTTTTGGTATTTTGTCTTGTGTGCCTTTTTGTTATGTTCATGTGTTGTTGCCTTTTTGTGTGGCTGTGCTGCACTGTATGGTCTGTTCTGGTTAGGTTTTGTTTTGTTGTTGTTTTGGGTTGCATTAATGTGTCGCTTTTTTGTGTCATTGTGCTGTATTTGTTGCTGTGTTGTATTGTATTTTGCAGTTGTGTAGAATCATGTTGTGATCTGTGCAAAATCTTATTTTACGACTAACTGATCTTTAAGACTTTGACGGGAAGCTGAGATCTCCTACATGAAGGCAGGAACCTGCAAAAACTGCAAGTTTGACTGCTTATTTTCACAGTACAGAATCCACGTTTATTGTGTTTGTCTGCAACCAGAGGATGTCTCTCGTTAGAGCAAAACCCACGAATTCACAAGAGGGTTAAAAGGAAGATCATGGTGTGTACATAATTACTTAATATAAGAAATAAAATACTGTGTACCATACCTGAAACTGATAGTGCAAGTCATCTTGAAGGTCTGTGACCTTAAAAAGGAACTAGACCTATGGTGTCATTCCTCTGTATGGTCACAGAATTTATTGATGACCTGCACTATCGTTATAACTTATGGCAGGGAGAACTTTACCCCATAACATACAGAAATCTATGCTTGTGATGATTATATAAGGAGAAACTAAGGCACGGATAATAGATGTTTTCGAAGGGCCAGACAGTAAACAGGTATTGCAGGGACTTCTTGGGCAACATAGAGCATATGACATGAGCATATGACATGCAGACAATGATACCTAAGAAAATAATTGCAGGACGCTAAATATTCCTCTACCGTGAATGTGCATAAGGTAGCATAAGTCATTCTGACCTTTCAGTGGGAGGCTTAGCACCAGGTACTGTAAAATTCATAACACGTGGTGATGATTGTCAACTTACATCACTGTTGAGTTCAACACAAATGACAGGACGTGGAGGAAATCGGGGATAAAAGGAAATGAAAAGAAAACACATGTTGAACAGATGGCAGCTCAGGGGTTGTTATAGGAGAATAATGCATCTGTGCTGGGTCTGTCAGGCAAGGATTCTTAAGCAAGAACCTGCAGGTCACTTAAAACTATGAGATGCTATGCTAGGAGAGGTCAAGTACTTTACTAGAGGAGATCTTGAGGAAGATAAATGACTCTTTAACCATCCTTGTATTATTCTCTGCTTAAGTATCCTTTGTTTTATTGCTCTTGTATTCTGGTAAGAAACTCTTTCGTGTTGAGTGAGGGTCTGTATATTCACATAATTGTACTAAATAGGCAGTTGCTGTGCTGTACTAACTCAAGACTTTGTAGAAAGCTTTTTGATCTGAGACTAGGGGCCACACAGGACACGAGGAAGTTCGAGGGAAAGTTCAGAAATACAAATTCGTACAAAAAAAATAAATAATAACTTTTGTGTTGCTTGATCGTGGTCACTTTTTTTTAGCTAAGTGTTTAGGAGGAGCTTATTCTGGCATCGTCCAGTTACAGGTATACTATGCTGTGATGTTGGACCATTTAGGGGTCCGCGAATTTGCCCTGCGGTTTACCTCGCGGCCGGACCCATTGTGGGGACCGTGCCCACGGCCTGGAAGTACACGGACACTGGCTGTGCACCGCTCCACTGCACGGCGAGCACCCCCTCTAATGCTGCTAGACACGCTGCTGCTCCCCATGCTATCACCTGCGGCCCGGTGCATGGCTGCCAATCCACCCACTCCAAGGTGACTCAGAGCTGGGTTTCCAGAGCTGCTGGTTCTCACTGGCAGAACAAAGAACAGCACACACCCAGCGCCTCACAGAAGCGTCTTGTAATCCCAGATCATCGCTGCTGCCTGAGAATGATACACTGGCTCCCCTCCAGCCATCTCTTTGAGTCCAGGGTCCTGATGTTTCTTCCACGATTTTTGGCACTGTGCTTTTTAACCAACTTTAGAACTGGTGGCAAGTAGAACCAGCCACTGAGCCATGGAGACTAATAGACTCCACGCGCCTGACTCTAAGATGGCTGCCAAAACCACACTCCTCCTACCTTGCCATCCTCGCCAGCGCCTACCACCCGTCTTTGGTTTCTAGCCTTCTGATCCCCTCCTGATCCTCACTCTTCTCTGGCGGAGCCCTAAACGCATACATGGCCGCTTCCCGGTGGAGCTGCACCGACAGCTATAGGGGAGATTGGCCCTGGCACATCGCTATGGCCGTCACCTACCCAGCCGGATCACGGACATTTGTCTTGTTTTCTTCCCCGCTGCTGTCTCCTTCCTGTGGATTACCTGCTGTCCCTGGTCTTTCCTATCCTGACTTTCGTGTTCGCTAATTTACTCCTGTATTGTTTATTTATCCATTATGTAACTACTGTGAAACTTTTGTAACTTGTAACTCGCTGTGTCCTTATATAAAGCGCTCTGATACCTAAGGGTCTAGCCAGCGCTATATAAAACTCAAGTAAATAAATACATTTAGTTCTCATTGTTTGTTCACTAAACGTTGGTGTCAGCAGACTGGGTATGTGGAGAGAATAACCTTATTCTGGTGTGGATGCATGCAATTGTAATGATGTTTACATTACACTCCACTTCCCACACATGAGAGCGGGGGTTTTATTCAGTCTGAGCTCAATTCTCAATGCCCTGCTTTTTAAATGTCAGAAATATATTACTGTAAAGTTTGGAGCACAACTCATAACTTTAGGTAGTCACATCGAAGCCAAGGTATACTACTGGACATTTACTATGAATTTATGCATCGCAATGCAGCAAGGCAAATTTACAAAGATATGGCACTCTTCAGCTCTCTCCCATTGCTGGGGCAATTGTGGCTGCCTAGCGTCAACTCAGGCACCCTTCCGCCATGCTGCCAGGGTGGCTGCTTTAAGGACAGAATTGTTTTAGTGCAGGAAGGAACACGTTCCTACACAAAAACAACCCAAAGAGGCATCTTCCTCTTTCTATGTTTGATGTAGAATATGATGTGAAGGTAAGCATAGTAAATCTATATTTATCTCATAATACTTTGGCAGGTCGACGTTTTTTATCTCCGATATTGTGAGGAATGGAGTTATAATTTGTGGAAGTTAACCCTATTAATTTGGACACTCCACTCTGGTTAGGTTAATTGGATAAGGGGCACTGAAGATATGACGTTTTAAAGTTATAAAGAAGCAATCACCAAGAAAAAGTAAAGCACTGTTCATGGTTGACTGTGACTTAGGCACAAATTCAGCTTATGTCCCCCATTCATACATTCATTTTTTGAGTGCACATTGCATTTGGTGTTGTTTACATATGTATACATATAACATTTGCTTTATCATAGTTTGACATTTCAGCAAAATGTGTGTATATAATCTCATGATTTATAATGCTTTATAGATCTATGTGAATGCGCAACAAGATTAAAATGTTATTTTTTACATTTGACATTATTTGAAATGACGTCTGCCTTTTTCAACATAGTAAGAAAGTCTATTTAAGCTGTATACAGCCAAGTATTAAGCAGAGAAGTAATATTTAACTTCCTAGGAGACCAGAATGAGCAAGCAGAAGCTGCAAACACCCTTTGCGAACATCAATGTCTAGACCAGTGCTTTTGTTTGTAGAAAAGTCAAGAACAATATTATACAGAAGAAATTGAATTTCACTGCCATTCAATAATGCACGAATACTGATTCATGGGTATGAGTCTGTGTGCTTTTACGGGCCTCTGGCCACTAATACGATTATTTACTTCTCCTGTCCTTTTGTGGGTACCCCCTTTCTCTGGGAGTCGCCCCACCTCAGGTTAGGAGTTCGAGGTAAGGACTATAGGTGCAGCTCGTTCTCCCTCCCGATTGTCTTAGCATTTAGTTTCTCAGGCGTAGGCCAACTCGGTCTCTCACCTAGTTTTCAGGAGCAACACCAGGCTGCGTTTAGCCATCCCATGGCAGCAGGATGTCACTAGTCACACACAGGGGCATATTCTCAAGGACTTATCGCCGATTTATGGGCACTTTAGCGCCGCAAAAGTGGCAATAGATTTATCGCCCTATTCTCAAGCTGGTGCAAACTGCCGATATCACCAGTTTACCAGCGATAGCTGCCGCAAACAACATCGCCACGGATGAGTGCGACAACTAACGCTAATGATATGCAGAGTAGGCGTTCCCGTGCAAAAACACACAAAAACACCACTTCGCGATATTCTCAACGACCAGTCAGATCTGCGATGCAAACCAAGAACAGGCGATAAGGCGCGTTAGCAGCAGGGATTTAACACCTGCCTTTTGCTGGTGTTAAGCAGGACGACTACCTCCAGTATGAAAGGGAGCCCAGCCCAGAGCCACATCTGAAGACCAACAGATGCCATGGAGCTACTGATCATGCAGTTCGGAGAACCAAGAGGGCCACAACACCCACCGCCACCACTCCCAGGCCCCCCCCCGGGACCACCCCCCACCAGATTACCACCTAGGCAGTGCAGGACAGCGGACGACCCTAAAACGCACCAGCCCCAGAGACTCAATGCCAGAGGAAGCCATTGGCCAACACAGGCTCAAAAGGACAACCATCCTCCGCATCCTGACCCACATTGCCCACAGGCTGACGGTACCAACACAGCAGACAACCTACATCCCCCCGCAGACAAAGCTGCTGGCTGTGCTGCACCTGTTGGCCCCTGGTACCTTCCAACCATCAACTGCAGGAGTCGGAGGAGTCTCACAGCCAGCCCCATCAAACTCCCTCACACATGTCATGGATGCATGTCCACAAAAGCAACGGCGGGCCCCTGTATCCGCACCACACGATAGTTCCAATTAGTAGTGTACCTGCGCAACCAACCCCAACGCTAGCCTCGCTAGATGCCTCCGTGCCCCAGACCCAAGATCGTAGTAACCGAAATGTGGGTGCGCCAGGTCATGAAGTCCAGTAGTCAACAGTAGTGTAAAAACAGAACTTTATTACAAATACACAAACAAACAAAACTTCAACAGGGCAACGTGTCTTCAGAAACCTGTGGGAGAAATGGTGACAATGGTCAAACTTCCGTATAGTCACATGCCTAATCTGGTACAGTGTACTGCACTTGCACAAACCGGAATGCTCACAGGCATGCTAAACCATGCATGAGAAGACCGTAACAGAAGTTTGTGTGGCCGTAACCATTGTAGGAATGAAGAGGAAGGTAACGACCACACGAACTGCTGTTATGGTCACATCATGCAGGACTCATCATACCTGAAAGCATCACAGTGTGTGTCAGCTCGATACCCCTGCCCCTCACTCCCCCCACAATGCGCAGGAACATCTTGAGACCACGCAAGGGAACTACGCCATAGCTGGCGTCACGCATGTGTTGGGGGCAATTCACAGCACACGTGTATGACTTGTGCCCCCTGCCGAAACTGCACACAATCACCGCAACAGCAACCACACGCATGCCATCACTGTGCATACAAAAATGGACCACGGTGGCCTGTCCACCAATGTCGTCGCAAACTCCCCAGGCAGTGTGCATAATTCCCAGATGTCCGCAAGTCCGCCACCAACCAGCGCTTTGAGGATGGCCCCCATGGAAATGCACTGCCCATCGGCAAGTACCAACTGAACACACCACACACCTCAACTCCACAATCCCCCAACTCACAACTGTGAGAATGCACACATCACAAATCCACAACCAAAGTGACTACTGCGTGTGTCTCAGTCTCCGCCACAACCTGTCCATAGGCCTACACACGTGGCCGACCACCTTCAACGGGCACATTCACACTGGAGACGAGGTGGCTATGTCCCAAACCAACCCGCACACATCACGATCATCACATGCAGGGTCGTGTCAGCAATGGCGGCGCCTCCACCCAGCCACGAGTCCGCCGCTGTGACCGGTGGGGCCTGCGCGATCCTGTGCGCCTGCTGCACCCCAGCCCTGGTCCCCAGAACGGTCCGCCACCCAGCGATGACTGGCCGCCCCTGCGCACCCAGGCCTCAATGCTCACCTGCTGCCACCGGCATGTCTCCAAGAGGGCCCACCATGTGCTGGTGCATCCTCCTCAGCCGATTACTGGATTCCATGCCACAGGCTTTCAGCGCACCCTGCGGCACCGCACCGTGAAGTCATGTGTGTGCTGACTGCTGCCTTCGGCGTGCACTATGGTCCAGCAGGACTCACAATTCAAATCGAACCACGATTAGCAGGATGGCTCATCGAGGCCTACGCATCATCGCAGGCTGCACACCCGCTCAGCTCTTCAGGTGCCACTAACCCTGTGCAACGCAAGTCATCGTCACGTGGCGGTAGGCCCCTGCCAGCCGCAGTGCAGCAGGTGCCACTAACCCTGTGCAACGCAAGTCATCGTCACGTGGCGGTAGGCCCCTGCCAGCCGCAGTGCAGCGGGTGCCACCAACTCAGTGCACCGAAAGTCATCGTCCCGTGGCGGTAGGCCCGTGCCGGCCGCAGTGCATCGGGTGCCACTAACCCAGTGCACCACAAGTCATCGTCCCGTGGCGGTAGGCCCGTGCCGGCCACAGTGCATCGGGTGCCACTAACCCAGTGCGCCACAAGTCATCGTCCTGTGGCGGTAGGCCCGTGCCGGCCGCAGTGCATCAGGTGCCACTAACCCAGTGCGCCACAAGTCATCGTCCCGTGGTGGTAGGCCCGTGCCGGCTGCAATGCATCGGGTGCCACTAACCCAGTGCGCCACAAGTCATGGACCCTTTATGATTGAGACTTGTGGTGCAGACGCCATCATGTCATCTCCGGCAGTGGGGAATGTGATGTGCTAGGCCCCTTTTATTGGCAGGGTCACATGTCCTGTGACGCCTGTGCTGGATGGGTGTGGTGTGGGTGTTAACCAGCTCTCAGGGAGTGGCTGTGGCATGCTAACAACTAGACCAGTGATCAGCAGATCACTACAGGGAAGACCTGGGACATGTAGCTTTGTCGTCCCCCTCTCTGAGCGTAAGCGGAGTGGACTGGCGTATGGCAGGCCAGCGTAGGGGTGGGAACATGGAGCCCGGGGCTCTGGGCGTGCTTCAGTTCTGGGCTGGACAAGGAAGTAACTGATGCTTGTGTCTCTGTTGTAGTGTCTATGCCACCCGGACCGCAATCGGCAATGTTGCACCCTGTGACTCAAGTCCCACGACATGAGCAACATGGACGTAAGGGGGAATCACTGACCCTACATTCATCCATACTCTCATACTTGAATGATCAAAGACATGAAACATCTGTGCGATTCTGAATGTTTAATTCACATCCAGTGGAGTGTTGCAGCTGGAGCAGTACAGGGCCATGCAAACCCCACTTCACATTAGTGGAGGGCCAGCCAGAGTTCTTCAGGGAATGACAAGTACATCGGAAGAGGAAGAGTTCAGTCTGCAGTCTGATCGCTGTGTCATTGGTAACCAAACAGAAAAGGGCAGTCTATGTCGAGGTCCAAGGTGAGTCTTGTAGAGTGTATCGGGGGACAGTGGAAGGTGATGATGCAAAGGGCAGAACCAAGCAGAAACAGGCCATATGGCAGAGATGAATGCTACTGCCTCCTCCTTACCAGTAAGGTTGATTCACCCGCATCTTCGTCCTCTGATGTCACATGTGCCTCACACGTGCGTGGTGGTGGATTGCCTGGCCCACTGTGTGCCACTGACACATCGGGGGCCGGAGGTGAATTGCCTGCCGCACTGTGAGGCACTGACACATCAGGGTGCGGAGATGTGTATGTAGAAGCAGCAGCAGCATTTATCTACGCAAGGCCTTGAGGCAGCAATGCCATGACGATGTGCTGCAGGGCATGGAAGGTCCCAGCCACATCTCGGTGGTGTGCAGCCGTGGCAGCCATTCTTTCCGCCTTCATCAGCTCCATGTTCTCCATGAGCCCCCGCATCTGTCCCAACTCCCGGCTGACATTGCTGGAGCCACTCTGACTGGACAGTTGTTCTTGTCTCAGTATCATGACTCCAGCGATGTCAGCCATGGATCGTTGGTGAGCATGGAGCAGACTGTGGGTGCCCGTTAGGGACTGTAAGTGGTCCCTGATGGGAATCAGACACCCATGTATGGCAACAAGTTTGGCTGCCATGAGGTCGAACCCCACCAGCACCTGATCAGCCATCTTCTCCTGGACCTCTAACACACGGCGTTGGAAGGCCATGTGTTGTTCGTGGGGGTCCTGGGAGACAGCCAGGATGGTAGGTGCTTTCTGCTGTGTGGTCTGTGCAGGGGGTGTGGTCTCCTCGATGCAGCTGGGCTGCCCTGCTCCTGGAGGTGGGGTGTCGAAGCTGTCAATGAGGGTTTGGAGGGCTTCGGTGTCGATGTTGGGGATGTCCTCATCGTCATCAGTGATGAGTTGTTGGGGCTGCTCTGCAGGAGGTGTTGATGCTCCCTCTGCAATGTGAAGGGCAGATGCAGTATTACATTGTGTTCACATGTATGTTGTCGCATTGTACAAGTTCACATGCAGACTGCATGACAATGTACATTGTGACTGTTTAGGAGGAGCTGCCTATTTGATGCGGGACAGTGGACATTTCAACAACATCACGGATATGTGTTTGTACTTGTACATTGACATCTCACATTTCCCTTCTATGCCAAATGTGATTGGCCAGTTTCTACACACAAGCGGCACCTGTTGTGTCCTCTGTCCTGTTGTAAACGTGTTGCAGTTTGTACCACATTGTTGTCAATGCTGATGTGCTCTGAATGTCATGTGTGTGTGCTGCATTTTGGGAGAGTCGCCCCTGCAGCTCTGATTTTGCTGCACACCGTCTTTCAGGTGGTGTGCCTTTGACTTCTGTGCCCATACAGTACTGAGATGTTGCAGACTTGGGTGAATTTGGGTCTTGGTGGGAGTTGGGACTCTGGGGCATGGTTTGTCCGCAGATGTGTTGTTGACGTCAGGGGTTGTTTGTGCAGCTGGATGTGTCAGAGTGTGACCTGCTCCTTTACGGATGTGGTCCACACTCAGCCACCTCAGTGTGGTGGTGTGCACCATGTCATGATGATCGGACTGCAGCCATGCTAATCGTCATGCAGTGTCACTTGCATTGTCAGTGTGGCTCACGGACCCGCAGCTTTGCTGGGTTCAGCACATGTGCATAGGTTGGTTGTGAGATAAGTGATGTGTGGGCGGGCCTCCTCTGGGCACATAGTCGACGGGGGCCTACGTGCTGTTTCTATGTGTGCTGCAGTGTGCCAAGGGGATCAGGGACATGACCCAGAGTCATTGTGGGTGTGCACTGTGCTCCGATTGATTGTGCATGTGTGCCATTGTCCCCATCTCCCCCCGTCCCCCCAGTCCCTGGTCGTTACTCACCCTGTTGCTGTTGTGTCAGGTCATGTTGAGCAGTGTCCGGTCCCCCAGCTCCTGCCACCGTCTCCCCACTGATGACTGTGGACACCATTTCCTCCATCTTATCCAGCTCCTCCTGTGGCGCTGGACTCCCACCTCCAGTCTGCTTTGCTTCCTTCTGGTTGTTGGCGAGTTTCTGCTTGGTCTTGTGCTTCACATCATTCCAGCGCCTCTTGAGCTCTTCCATTGTCCTCCTCAGCACTTCAACTGCATTCACCTTGTCCAGGATGGACTGACATGTTGCATTTTTTGTTGCCAATGACACAGTGGAGGTGACGAACAGTTGTTGATGGTGTTCTATCACCTCCGTGATCAGGATCCTGTTTTCCTGTGGACTGAACCGTGTCTTCCTCTTCTTCTTGTCCTTGCCCTTCCCTGTCCCCGAGGTCCCAGGCTGCTCCTCCGGGGGGCTTGTGGGGTTCTGGCCGTCCTCTGTACCTGCTCCGGCTGCCTCCATTGTGCTTCGCTGTAGTTTGGTTTTTGTTTGTGTTATTTTTTTTCTGCTTTTGTAGTGATTTTTCCCGCCTGACGTGTGTTATTTGCAGGCCTGGCGCTGCTTTTTGCTGATTGTCTTATCGCGGTTGGGCCCATTGCAACTTTTTTCGCGTTCGGGTTTGGATTTTCATCGCCGTCCCGGTAATGTTATCGCGGACATTTGACGCATTATCGGGAGACTATCGCATGTTACCACCGTGTTGAAAATACGATGTTGACACAGAGTTATTTTCCCGCGATATGAAAACTTGCGTTAACCTATTTTGGCATTGTTTATCTCACGTTCTTGAGAATATCCCCCACAGTTTCCCGGAAGAACATGGCATTCTACCACCGCACTGTATGACTGAAATAAACAGTTTACTCCATTTTTAAAGTGCACATCCCTGCTCCCTAAGAGAGAGCCTATCAGTGAGGCAGTTCATGCGTGTAAGAAGACATTGCACTGACATCAAAGAGTATAAAATAGAGGCACGAAAATTGACAATGAAACTGTCTGAAAAGCTTTATCCCAGATATTTGATAGACAAAGCGAATCGAAGAGCTAGGAACAACCACAGAGATGCGTTACTCAAGGACAGAAAAAGAGAGGGCAAGAATCAGTTGATCTGTCAGCACATATAGCAATATTTCAAACAAAGTGAAAAAAGATTATCAACACAAGCTAGCATAATTTGAACTATAATAGATTGAGTTTTGAGAAACCATTGTTCTTCAGAAGAAACTTCAATGTGAGATATTTTACTCATTCATACTACATCAAGACAGAGGCTTATGAATGACCAGAGAGCCCTATGGGATTTTCCAAACATCACATGCCATTACCCTTGTGGTCAGTGCTCAGTATGTCCTTTCACCTCGCAGAGTAAAATAATTGATTTGGGTCTGAAAGCTCCCTGGGAGCAGTGTCGTCTACTCGATTATGTCCATGTAGATTGATATACATAGAAAGGTTAAAATAAGTGCTCTATTCTGATATGTTTTCCACAAGTTGTTTTTCAAAGTTGAGACAGGCTGGTGAAAGAGATTTTAGAGATAAGGCTGTGTGGAATTGTGATGATTAATCTGCCACTGCTCTGAAAGCATTATTTTTAAAATGGAAAAATTACAGGCTTTTTACATAAGCCCAACTAGGTACCGGTATGGTGGAATGATGACATTATTTCAATGCATGATAGAGCATATTTTGAATATTAAGGTGTAGAAGCCGTAGACTTTGACTTTATAATAATATAAATTATCTATGGATTTAATTTGAGATTCTCTTGTCATGGGGTTCCTTTGAAGCATGCATTAAACCGGACCTTATATTCATTGAATTGCATGAAAGAAAGCATATCGTAAGGTGAGATCATTTATATATAACAATTTAGAAATATGTATGCAGAAGATTTTATCCCTGGCTGTAAGTTATAGTGAAATTGTATGTTCTTGCAGAAGCACAGTTGTTTGTGAATACATACAGATGGTTCTGGATTGTTAGAAATGGGGTCTCTAGTTGGCAGTGGTTTGTACAATGTCGAAGTAGGGATCCTCATTCTAGTCAGGGTAAGGGAGTCACACAGCTAAGATAACCCCTGCTTGGCTCCTTGGCAGCTTGGCACGAGCAGTCAGGCTTTTCTCAGAGGCAATGTGTAAAGCATTTGTATAATCACACACAGTAACACAAAAGGAGTAGACACCAGTTTAGAAAAATAGCCAATATTATCTGAATAAAACAAGACCAAAATGACAAAAGTCCAACATACACAATTCAAAATATCACTTTTAAAATATTAAGCAACTTTAGAAATCAATGGATGCGCTTCTCTTAGCACAAAGTACCTTCGATGCGGCAAAAATCATGGATGATGCAGGCGCAGGGGAGATGAGGTGCTGGAAAAGCACAACAATGTGTCGGTTCCTTACTCCGCAGGGGAGGTGATGCGTTGGTTCCTTACTGGCAGGGGATGTGAGGAATCTGTTCCTTACTTCTAGGCAGGGGAGGTGATGCGTCGGTTCCGCACTGACAGGGGAGGTGATGCCTTGGTTCCTTACTGGAAGGGGAGGTGATGCGTCGAGTTCCAGACATGCGGCCTCAGTTCCTTAGTTCCTTACTGTGGTGCGTTGTTGATGAAGAGTCGGCGTCGAGGGACGATGCGTCAAAAATCGGGACGGGTTGCGTCGATGCGGGAGTAGAGGTGCGGGTGCTGCGTTGATTTCACAGCTGCAAAGCAGGTGCTGTGTTGATTCTTCAGCCGCGAAGTAGGTGCTGCATTGGAGTCAGAGCAGGTACAACGGACGTTGGTAACGCAGTGCTTGGGACTCACACTGCAGCAATTTTTCTGACCCTCTGCGATGGCGAGCTGGGGCCTTCGGTGAAAGCCATGATTGATGCGCAAACAGGGAACCACGCTTCGGGACAGGCAGCGGCAATGCGCCGATCTTCTGCAGCGATGTGTCGAGAAAACAGGCGCTGGGAGTTGATGCATGAATTTTCTCCCTCAGATCACCACATTCTACTTCCAAGGGCCCAGGGACTGGGTTTGGCAACACTTGGCAAGTCAGGACTCTCAGGAGAGGAGCCCAGGCGCTAGTAGATGAAGTCTTTGATGGCCCTGAGACTTCATCACAGGAGGCAAGCACACACAAGTGCTTGGAGAACTTTGGAAGCAGGATACAGAAAGTAAAGTCCAGTCCTTTCACTCCCAGGACAGAAGCAGCAAGAAGCAGGCCAGCACAACAAAGAAACAGGCAGAGTGGCAGTCCCTCCTACAGCATCCAGCTCTTCTTCCTGGCAGAATGTTCTCAATCCATAAGTGTCTCGATCTCGGCGTGTCAGGGGTCCAGTACTAATAACCCTTTCTGCCTTTGAAGTAGGCAAACTTCAAAGGAAAGTCTTTGTAGTGCATAAGACTCTGCCTCTCCCTGACCTGGCTCCAGACACACTACAAGGGGGGGTGGAGACAGCTTTGTGTGAGGACAGGTACAGCCCTATTCAGGTGTCATGACAGCTCCTCCCACCACTCAAGCTCAGGAAGGCCCATCAGCCTGGTGATGGCCCATCAGGATATGGAAGGCACACATCAGCTCCCTTTGTGTGACTGTCTAGAGTGAATGCACAAGAGCCCAACTGTCAGCCCACCCAGACGTGTATTCCACAGACAGGCAGATGCAAAGAATGGTTAAGCAAGAAAACGCCCAATGAGTTCAGAGATCTCAATCTTCAAGGGCCTCATTTACTAGGCCCTTGCGCTGCGTTGTTCTGCCGTTGCACCACTTTTTTTGACGCAACGGCGGCACTCCAAAATATCCATATTTATAGGTAGTAGATGCGTCCCATTTCATCAGAATGCGCCGGTTTTAAATGCGTTGGTTTCGGGTGCACCGTGGCAGTTTTTAATTTAAGCAAGGTAAGAGTTCCGTCGGAAACACCCCCCGTAAAACTAATACAGAGGTATTTATGACTTTTATGGTTTTTTGCACATCGGACCACTGTGCTGCCAATGCGTCACAATTAACCCTGGGCGAAGTGCTACGCTACGCTCGCGTAGTTTGCGAAGTTTGCGCTACTTCGCACAACGCGAATTGCACGTAGCACAGTGCGAACACGCGTAGCGTAGCGTAGCGTAGTGCCGCGGTCATTTTTTGCTTGCTCGCGGTCCTCAACGTCAAGTTGGCGACCGCGAGCAAGCAAAATGACATCCCGGCGAGACTTTTTCTCGTTCGCGATCAGCAACATCAAGTTGCCGATCGCGAGCGTGGAAAATAAACCTCCCGGCGAGATTCTCAACGCGGGAGGTCAGGTTTCTCATTGCGAGTGGTCGCGTATGCTTGCGACCGCTCGCGATGAGAAACTACCAGTCCGCGTTGAGAAAGCTGCCGCTCGAGTAAAAATCTACTCGAGCGGCAGTAAAAGACAGCTCGCACTGTGCAAGTTGCCGTTTTCAATGATTGCACAGTGCGGACAAGCATCCGGCACTGTGCAATCATTGCGAACAGTGCGCTACGCAGTTCGCGTAGTGCTACGCGAAGCTTGCGTAGCGCGAACTGCACTTTGCGTAGCTTCGCGAAGCATTACTTCGCGAACTACGCCCACCCTTAGTCACAATCCCTACGGCTTCTAAACCCAGGCATACAAATGATGCATTGGCTGTGGCCAAAGGATCCCACCAGCTGTATTGACTTGACTGCAATTTGCAAAAAGTCACAAGGTAAGTGGGCCACAGAAGGTAGGTATGTGCATGTAATATCACATTTTGTGACATTACATGCTGATGTCACACAAACAAGTGGGCACTATGCCCACTTGTATGTGTCACATCCAGGACCAATATGTTAGAGAGCAAGGTGACTTTTTGTCACCTTTTCACGCTTGAACACATTGGTCCCCATACAACAGGCAATGTGTCAGTAAAAAGTGAGGCATTGCCTCTGTATGGTAATGCATTGCTGGAGTTGCGTCGGTTCACCCACTAACTCCACCAATGTGCCAAAGAACGCTGCGCCTTGGTGTGCCATATGCTAAATATGGCGCAACCATCGTGTCATAAAGTTTTACGACGTGACGCATAGAGAACTGACCCAACGCTGCGCAAAAGTGCCGATGCGTCATTTCTCGTAAATGAGGCCCCAAATCTCTATCTATTTCCAATTGGAAGTTACAGTTGTAAGACGTTGCAAGGCAGCTCCAATTTTAACCGATGGGAGAGATAAGTCTTGCAATAGTTAAAAACGAAATTAGCTGCATTCCACTATTAGGACATGCAAAACACACCAGTACATGTCCTACCTTTTAAATACACTGCACCCTACTCGTGGGACTACCTTAGACCTACCTTAGGGGTGAATTACATGTTCTAAAAGGGAAGGTTTGGGCCTGGCAAGTGGGTGCACTTGCCAGGTAGAAATGGCAGTTTAAAACGGCACTCACAGACACTGCGGTGGCAGGCCTAAGCCATGTTTGAAGGGCTACTCATGTGGGTGACGCAATCGGTGCTGCAGGCCCACTAGTAGCATTTTATTTACAGTCCTTGGACACACCTAGTGCACTTTACTAGGGACTTACTAGTGAATCAAATATGTTAATCATGGCTAAACCAATCACCAATACAATTTAGACAGTGAGCATATGCACTTTAGCACTGGTCCTAAAACCAGAAAAAACGAAATGCAGCACACAGTCAAAAAAACAGGAGGTCAGAAGCAAAAAGACTGGGGAAATCATGACAAAAGATGCCAGGTCTAACAGGGATATAAACAATTTTGAATTAAGAGGGCATGTCAGATTTTTCCTTAAAAGCTTTCTAGAAAGTAAGTGAGAGTGTACTGATTAATTTTAGAACCTGGGTAAACCCTTGGGTAGCATACTTTAATAGGGTATATTATTATTAATTACAGACAACTGTGCTACTAATGTATATATTTCTCTCTCTCTCCCTTGACACGCAGCCTGTCAGGCTGAAATGCCCCACTACACACATATATATAGATTTATACATCTCTCTATGTATATCTCTCTATCTCTCTCACTCTACATATATATATATATATATATGTCGTGAACAAGGCTGCGACTGGCAGCCGGAACGCGTGGATGATCACACTCATAAAATAAAAAAGCCAGAGTGAAAACCTTCTGAGTGCCGGTTCCGTCTCTTTTTCAACAATTACGAGGCATTTCATTGCATATATGTATATATATATATATATATATATATATATATATATATATATATATATTTGTAGATCAAAGAAATGCCGCACTCCAGAAATACTTAATAAGGGTTGTTTATTCCGTCACCTACACTACCACCAACGCGTTTCACCACAAAGGCTTGTTCACGGTTGGGTATGTCTGTTTTCTATATCAATTTATACTCCTCCATACATTAGCCCATAATGAGGCATTGTGGGATACGTAGTTTTCACCACATTATTTACAGATATGTCCAATGTTTTTGTTCCATAGATTGCTTATTCTAACAATATAGTATCCTCTTTACATTTACATTTTGTTTAACCACAGATATTGTTACAGGCTATGGTTATTATTACTTTCACTACTGCATTTCATGATAAGTCATAGTGACTTTGCAGCTATATTCAGTATGCCAACCATTAGTATGGGCAGTTGAAACCATGAAATTGTATATTACATTCTTAGTTCCTCCTTGAAAAGTTCAATGATAAGTAGAAAGTGTCCCTTTCGCAGTAGGGAGAGCGCATAACCCACAGATTAATTTTGCCTGAGTGGCTTTATTTGTTTTTGTGAATCCAGATTGTCTATATATATTAAAAAAAATAAAAATAAGTAAACAATATATATATGAAGGGTCGGGGGCTCCTTTGCACGGAGGCTGGTTTTGGATTTAATAACGGGAGCATGACACACTCGCCATTACAAGCCTAAACAAGGAAATGCTACTATAGCGAAAGTGGAATGGCTGAGGAAGGGATTCAGAGTGGGATAACCTCTCACTCCGATCGTGCTGGAGCCCGGGCATTATCACAAGGCTGAAATGATATGTGAGCACCATGCAAGGAATATCATCACATGACTGTGTGAGTAAATAAACCCACTGTGACATCGGATGCATGCACTGAAAAATGAACTTCAAATATTGAAAACGAACAAGGATTCATTAAGATGCTGTGCAATATGTTTTGACTACCAGTGAAATGCACCATGGGAACTGTATTTTTAAGTGACTGTCATGTGACTCTTGAGTCAAAAGGCGCGCATGAATGTACTCTGCACCTAATGGTCCCGACCTGTGATCAAGGCAAACGATGCCGAAACGCGTAAGTATATGGGGAATGTCTTGCGCTGCTGAGCCTGTGATTAAATGCCTCAAACTCCAGTATTGGGCCTCTTTGTGGTGTGTAACTGATGGTTATTTGATGGGCTGCTCCGTGCACATTTACAGAGGCCGCCCTAAAGGGTAGGTTCTTTCAGGCACCGGAATACAACACAGCGACCAAGGTAAATTGTGCCAAAATTAATTTATTAGCAGGTTTAGAGGGCTATGACGCGTTTCGGCAGGATCCCCTGCCTTGATCACACAAGGAGCCAAATTTCCAAAATACATATAAGTGCTCTCCTACCACCACGTGATGCCAGAAGACATAGACAAAACACTACACACCTCAATAAAAGTTCATTGCTAATACAATATTGTTTAACTTTGACTATTTGTTGTTTACATTTCAACCTTTAAATACATGCTCTGGTGCACTGGTGGCACTGTGATTTAGTGTGTACAATTACACTTCCACTATGGGTCATGCATTTTTTCTCTCATTGCATTCTTTTTTGTCCTTTCACTTCAATGAATTTTATTGTACCAAGTGAATAAGAAACTATAATCAAGCAAAACGATCCCTTTGGGTTCCTTTTAAAGCATACAGTATAGTGCACTACATTCACTCATAAACCATTCACCAGCACCAAATAGTAACCCCAAAACACAATATAAGAAAAGTCATATATTTTTATTAGCTGTATATCACAATGTTATAAAAGTTATTAAAAAAGTCACAAATATTTACCCAATACGCATATATTAAAAACATATATCAAAAAACATTTCATTCACAGTAAAAAGGAGAGCTAAAAGATTATTCTCTAAAACCCAAAATCAACAACCTGCTTCACATTAAAGACACTTCAGATACATATAGTTAAACATTAATGTATCACATTCAATGTATAAATAATATGCTTTTTCTTTTGTCCAAGCCAGATATTATTTCAAATGTTTTTAGCCAGACCAGCTCTAATCGGACCAGGTGTTGTTTGGGTATTCCTTTAGACACAGAAGCGACGCGTTTCGGTGGTATCTAATGATTCACCACCTTCTTCAGGCTAAACAGTGCTTTAAATAATCTCCCCAATTATTGATCCATAAATTGGTGAGTTGAGGGAGGATATATATCTCTCCTTTTCGCTAAACCAGTTGCCTTCTTAGATAAACTGCAGAGCTGACATTTATTAAAAGGGCCAAACTGACCTTCCTTAATGGCCTCTTTCTAAATCTTATTCAAATCTTAAACCGGCAACAAAGAAAACCAGGGACCTCTGCCTCTAACTTTTTAGTTACATGAAAACAGCAACAGGAGCAGACCAGGAGACGAGTTAGTCCCGGTGCATTTTGGAAGACAAGAACTATTTTAATTAACTTTGACGGTGTGAGGGCCATAGCTCCGGTGGTCAAGATATTTAGGACCCATAATACAGTACAACCAATGAGGCAGAGGTCCCTGGTTTTCTTTGTTGCCGGTTTAAGATTTGAATAAGATTTAGATAACATTGCTAATAGCTGCCTATTCTTGAACGTGCAAAGTCGCATTCGATTATATGCAAACTTGCAATTAATAGACCCTAAGGTCTAAAAATGAGTATTATAAAGTGCAAATTTAGCAATATATAAGAAATATGTGCAAAGGTGCATGTTGCAATATTAGCTGCCATAGAGGATAAAGTGCAAGTGCACAATTAAAATCCAATTCTTCCTATAATGGTATAAAATAGCACATGTTTAGTCCCCTACTTTAAAATTGCCTCCGTGCATACTCAACTATTATCTCCTCACATATAATATTTTCTTCATATAAACCCGCAAATAAATATCTATCATCACCCGGTTAAAACAATAAAGAAGATATACTCCTCACACTAGAGTTATTCTTAAAAACACTTCTGGGCTTTGCATTAAATCTCATTATCACACTGTGTCTATTCAAAAAATTTGCAAAACCAAAGGGGATGATGGATGGAGTGTTGAACATAGCAAGCACTCACCCCCAGTCAACTGATCTGGGTTTAATCCATCATCATTCTTTAGCTCACTCCGCCACCCCAGTTCAGACATGGCCATATGCAAATCAGTCTGACCCTGTGCCTCATGGGAACAGTCCAGCCCGAACTGCCAAGCCATGTCTTCCCTGGACCGGAAACAAGCATCCTGGGACCGGTTTCTGGCTTACAGCCATCATCAGCCAGGCTATCTTGAATCCAGTGGCAAAGTGAGCAAGGGACCCACGTCTGGGCATACCCTGCCAACTTAGGGCGAACATAGCAAAACCAAAGGGGATGATGGACGGAGTGTTGAACATTGCAAGCACTCACCCCCAGTCAACTGATCTGGGTTTAATCCATCATCATTCTTTAGCTCACTCCGCCACCCCAGTTCAGACATGGCCATATGCAAATCAGTCTGACCCTGTGCCTCATGGGAACAGTCCAGCCCGAACTGGTCCCAGGATGCTTGTTTCCGGTCCAGGGAAGACATGGCTTGGCAGTTCGGGCTCGACTGTTCCCATGAGGCACAGGGTCAGACTGATTTGCATATGGCCATGTCTGAACTGGGATGGTCCATCATCCCCTTTGGTATCGCTTTATTCAAAAAATTACACAGTTAAAAATTTGTTACAAATGTTATTTTATGTTATTTGGTATTTATAAAGTGCACGGCTACTCCCAGGAGTGTCCCGGCACTAAAAGAAAAACCACGTAACAGCTAACAGAAAAGAACCCAGAGTAGAAGCCGGCCAGGACCTAATGTTGGAAAAGCCATGTTTTTAATTTCCTCCTGAAGGTGAGGAGGTCCTGTACCTGTCTGAGAGAAAGAGGTAGGCTATTCCACAGATGAGAGGCCACCACTTGAAAGGATCTCCCCCCTACCCGGGACAGCAGGACCTTAGGAGTAGAGGTCAGAAGCTGAACAGAGGACCTCAAGGTACGTTGAGGTGTATAGTGTTGTAATCTTTCCCTAAGGTAAGGGGCTCCTATCTTATGAAAGGCTTTAAAGACCAAAACTAACGCTTTGAAATGGATCCTTTTCCGAACCGGAAGCCAGTGTAAGGAAGACAGAAGATGGGTCGTGCGTGTCCTAGGTCCGGCCAGAAAGATAAAAAGCATATAACAGATTCACATTTCTGAAGTTGTATACAGCTTCATGTATTCGCTAATACCACCTGTCTCACATCTAGCTGAACATTAGGAGGGTTTGACTCAGTACTCTCTGCTAAGCTAGGTGGATGTGCAGTCCCTCATCGGAGTTAAGACCATTTGGGCTTTTACAGTTGAGTATCAAAATATAGCGAGACTCTAGCTTTCTCAGTTCGACCTCCCGATTGCCTCCTCTTCTCTTTTTGGGTACTGAGTCTATGATTAAATAAGATAAATCCTTGACTCTGCCTTTGTGGATTTCATTAATGTGGCGAGCAACTGGATAGGCTGGGTCCTTATTTTTAACTGCTCTCAGATGTTGGAGAATTCTAACGTGGGCCATATGGATGGTACTGCCCACGTATACCATGGGGCACGTGCATTGAAGTACGTACACCACATGGTCGCTCCTACAGTTCAAAAACCTCGGAATCCTCCAAGGCTTAATCATTAGTGGCAGCTGTACTTCCTTTTTTGTTGACCCCATGCTTGCAGGCTTTGCATTTCAGGCATTTATTAAAGCCCGGATTGGCCTTAAGCCAACTTTCTGTTTCGACCAGTTCTGGACTATTGTTAACTAACTGTTCCCGCATCGATCTAGCCCTTCTATAGGAAATGAGTGGTTTTCTGGGAACTGAACCTCTTAGGATGGGATCCCCTCTAATCAGGTGCCAATGCCTACTCATGCAGGCTCTCACCATAGCATGGTAGGCATTGAGCCCGGTTATCATCCTAATGTCTTGTCCTTGTGACTTGGTGTCTTTTCTGGTCCTCTTGCTCTCCCCAAACAGTATATCCTGTCTTGGCATACTGTCCACTTTGATCAAGGCTTGATTAAGGACGGCCTGACTATAACCTCTTTCCTTGAATCTCAATGTCAGATCAGTTTGGGCTTGTGCTAGGGTGCTTGCTTCGCTGCAGTTCCTTTTCATGCGGAGCTGTTCCGCATAGGGAATGCTCTGTTTTAGCTTCTGGGGATGAAAGCTTCAGCAATGTAAAACAGAGTTGCCTGCGGTGGGCTTTCTAAAAGTGCGTGTGTGCAGGCATAAATCATTTATAAACACCTCTAGATCTAAAAAGTGCACAGAGGAAGGGCTTATGTTGTCAGTGAATTTCAGATTTAAATCATTAACATTCAGAGAAGCAATGAACATTTTGGCATCAGCTGATGACCCTCTCCAAATGATGAACAGGTCATCAATAAATCTGACCCACAACATAATGTTGTTCTCCCACTCATTCCTGAATGTGGTTCTGAGTACCTGCTCTTCCCACCAGCCCATGTGAAGGTTCGCATAGCTGGGGGCGAAGCAGGTACCCATGGCCGTCCCCCTCAGTTACTTAAATGTGTCACTACCATACTGGAATAGGTTGTTCTCCAAACACAGTTCTGCCATTCTCACTAGCATCTCTGAATGTTGATACAGTCGCAGGGGCCTGTTTCCCAGAAAATATCTCAGCGCCCTTAGTCCATCAGTGTGGGCAATGCTCGTATAGAGCGAGGAGACATCAAGGGTGATAAGTAGATCCCCCTTTTCCCATGTGATCTTATGCAGTTGCCTCAGAAAATCCCCAGTGTCTTGGATATGGGAAGGCAGCGCTTTGACAAATTCCTGTAGGAAATTATCTAAAAATCTTGATGTCGTTTCAAAGAGGCTGCCAATTGCCGAGTTAATCGGTCTCCCAGGCAGTGTCAATATATCCTTGTGGACTTTGGGTATTAGGTAGAGTATGGGGGTCACAGAATTGTCTACCTTTAAATATTGGAGTTCTGCCTCAGAGATCAACCCCATACCTCTCCATCTTGCCAGTTCCTTGTGGAATTTTGCTTTAGTCTCCAACATACTGCTTTGTGGGACTTTTTGATAACACTCTTTGTCTTTTAGTTGAGATCTCGCCTCAGCGTCGTATTGGCACAGGGGCCACAAGACTACGTTGCCCCCTTTGTCCGATTGTCTTACGACTATATCTTTCCTCGATTTTATTTTTTTCATGATCTTCTCATACTTGATATCTTCCTCTTTCATATTTTTGTTGCAATTTCTGCTTGATTCTTTAGCCAACTCCTTGAGGTTGTTAACAACATGTTCTGCAAAAAGATCGGCATGACTGGTGTGAAAGTTGACTTCTTCCGTAATTCCGTGGCACTGGTCCCATAGATATTAAGCCCCAATCTGTCGACAGTGTTGACATTGCATATGCATATATATATATATCATGAAGCCCCTGGGTGGGCCAAATCCCACAGGATCTATGCAGCACCCCGTGCCCCGGGAACTGCCACCTCCCGGGTGGAATGAATAATAAACTGATGCAGTGGGGCACGCACAGCCCTGCAGCCCCGGGGACCGCCACTTCCCTGGGGCTATTTAATAAATTAGGGTGGGGGAGGCTCGTATGGCCTCCCTCGCAGCCCCAGGGATGCCAATTTCCCAGGGCTCTATGTGTGAAGAAACCAAAGGGGCCGCCACCTCCCCAGGGCTTTCAATTTGAATAATGCGAGGGGGCTTTGCGGACCCCTCTGCATCTCTGGGGACTGCCACCTCCCTGGTGCTTTAGCCAAAATAAATGGGGCCTTTAATTTATTTAATGGGGGGTTGAGTGGACCCTCCAGCCCCGGGGACCACCACCTCCCCAGGGCAATTAACATAGAAATGTGGGGGGGGCCTGTGCCACCCCCTGTGCTACCGGGGACCACCATCTCCCCAGGACTCAAATAATATAATGGAGGGGGTCCGTTGCTGACCCCCGGCCCCGGGGTCCACCACATCCCTGGGGCTAAGTAAAGATTGGAGGGGGGCCACACAGCCCCCATCCTGGAGCCAAAGATGGCCCTGGGAACTGCCACCTCCCAGGGCCAGCTCCTGATATGTCCCGGAGTGCCCACCCCGGGACATAGCTGTTTGCTATGGTCTGGTGGGAGCTTTACCGCTCCCACCAAGCCATAGCAAATTGTACTCCGCTTTGAGCAAACAAGAGCATTTTGCTCTCGCTTGCTCAAAGTGGAGCACCATTGCTGTGTCAGAGAGGGGGCTCCATGTTAGCAGCTCCCTCTGTGTCAAAGTAATGCCGGCTCCATCAGGAGGAGGGGATCCGGCAGGGACCGTGGGGGCCTTGAGGCTCCCCCCGCAGTTCCCAACTTGCTATGACACTAGATGCCAGGCCCCAGGGGATGGGGTTTCAGGGGCCAAAATCTGCATGGGGGCCACATGGCCCCCCTCTCATCATTTCTTAGTTTTTTTTAAATAAAAAAAGGCCGGCCCTGGGGGCTGGGGTCCCCGGGGCTGGAATCGGCCTGGGGAGAGGGGCTGCGTGGCCCCTCTCCCCATTCAAAATAGGGCTGGCTTCAGGGGATCGGGTCCACAAGGCCAAAATCAGCCACACAGCCCCCCTCCCATTATTGTTTTTTTGTTTTAAATTAAAATAAAGTCCTGGCCCTCTAAGTTATTCAATTATTTTTTTAAAAGGCTGGGCCCTGGGGGAGGGGGTCCCCATGGCTGAAATTGGCCCACTTGGTCCCGCTCCCATTGAAAGAAAGGCATCGCCACAGGGTATCGGGACTCCGGGACCGAAAATGGTCCAGGGAAGGGAGCCTTGCGGTCCCCCTCCTCTGATTATTACTGGGAAGTCACCAGAGGCCCGCCCCCTTTTACCACCACTCTGCAAACGTGCCTCCTGGCGCACTACTATTTGTGGGATGAAGTTCCCTTTCCTCCAGAGAGTCCTAGGGTGCCAACTACCCCTCATGTTACCTCCAGTAAGTCCCACACAGTTGAGTTGCTGAGAGGTTTTTGGAGGCCACGCCCCGGCCTGGGCGTAGTTTGCGGAGATTTGCTACGCAGAACTCCGCGAAGTGACAAAAAAACTCTGCGAAGTTCCGCAAGTGGCGGAATGCTGTGCGAACTGCTGTTCGCACTGGTTTTTCTGCTGCTCGGGTAGAAATTCTACCCGAGCTGCAGCTCGCGCTCGCGAACTTACCGTGCACGAGCAGGTAAAAAACTCAGCTGCACTACACGGAGTGGAGTTTCCTGCACTCCGCGAGCTCCGCGGAGTGCAGAAAACTCTGCAAACTCTGCGAACGGAGCGGAGTTCACCGCCCAGGCCTAGCCACGCCCCCTTTCTCCACCACTCTGCAAACGCGCCTCCTGTTGCACTAGTAGTTGGGGGATGAAGTCCCCTTGGTTGTTGAGGGTCCTTGGGGCCACCTACCCCTCCTGTTACCTTCACTAAGTCCCACAGAGAGGGATTGCTGAGAGGACTTCAGAGGCCATGCCCCCTTTCTCCATCACTCTGTAAACGCGCGTCCTGGTGCAGTGCTGGTTAGGTAATGAAGTCCCCTGGCTCCAGAGGGTCCTTGGGGGCCAACAAGCCCTCTTGTTACCTCCAGTATGTCCCAGACAGTGGGATTGCTGAAAGGACTTCAGAGGCCACGCCTCCTAATCCACCACTCTGCAAACACGCTTCCTGGTACACTGCAGGTTCGGGATGAAGTACCCTTGGCTGCTGAGGATCGTTGGGGGCCAACTACCCCTCCTATTACCTCCAGCAAGCTCCACACACAGGATTGCTGAGAGGTTGTCAGAGGCCATGCCCCCTTCCTGCACCACTCTGCAAACGTGCCTCCTGGCGCACTGATGGTTGGGGGATGAAGTCCCCTTGGCTCCACAGGGTCCTTGGGGGCCAACTAACGCTCCTGTTACCTTCAGTAAGTCCCACAGAGCATGATTGCTGTGAGGACTTTGGAGGCCTCACCCCCTTTCTCCACCACTCTGGAAACAAGCCTCCTGGCACAGTACTGGTTGGGGGATGATGTCCCCTTGGCTGCTGAGTGACTTTGGGGGCCAAGAAGCCCAGATTATCACATGTTACCTTCAGTAAGTCCCTTACAGCTGGATTCCTGAAAGTTAGTTGATGGTACAGCCCCCTTTCAACAGGGACATTAGAGTTAGGAAATAGAATTTAAAAAACGTAGAAATTCACTGAAAAAACAAAGGTTTCAGGGATATTATAGATAGGCTCAGATTGCACTCGTACAAAACTAGTGAAGTTCAGCAGTTATAGTTATCTGACCTAACTAACTTATGCCCCCACAATGCACTGCTTATGACCTTCACATATTAAATCACTCATGGCATGGTCAGCGATGTCACTATTGACATCACTGATAACATATCAAATGACATCAGTGATGACATCACTGATGACATCATCCACAGAACTACTCACACACCCACTTACACCCCCATAGAACCTATCATGCGCCTACTGACAAACACACACAACCACTCACATGCCCATTCACAGACCCATACCCGTAGATTCACATGAACAAAAAAGCCAACAACGTCCGATCAGGGTTAAGCACTTAAATTCCGAAATTCATATATATCAGTTTTTGGTGCAACTACTTCCAGCATCTGCCGTTGTTAGATGCTAAATAGTCCAAAGAGTTTCACACATAAGAAGGTGCACTCAATAAAAATAATAATGAATCCAAGTGAACAGATATATTCCAAAGTTCTTCTTTTATTCATCAAACCATTAAGAAACGGCAAACAGCCAACGCGTTTCGTTCCTTATTGCCACAGGAACTTCTTCAGGGCGAAAAATCAATCAAAATGGGGAATAATAGAAACACAGGAATATGGAGTCCAAATTATCCCAATGTTGGCTAGTGTATATACCTCAAGTTGAGTGCATAAATGGCACCTCAGAATCTGAATCTTTACAAGAGCGGTCTGGATAATGTCTCCAATATACTGGTACTGAAGCCGATCGCACGAAGTGTAAATCCTGACACAAGGTGCAATGGTTTACATTGTAAAAGTCTTAAATTAAAACCAAGGTATGAATAATGCCTCCATAATGCAGGTGCCGAAGCTGATAATATGAGATGTAATTCCCGACACAGAGGCAAAAACTTTAAAGTGTGATGATCATCGCGTCGCGTCCGGATTACATCTCATATTATCAGTTTCGGCACCTGCATTATGGAGGCATTATTCATACCTTAGCCCCCGAGGATGTTGATGCCAGTGCCACCACCCCATTCCAGTCATTCCTGCGGGTGCAGATAAGTTTAAGTTTATTATTTCTTACTGTTAGCAATTCTTATTGTTAGCAATTCCCACCTATTGTGCATTATTTATTATGCATTAGTATGCATTATGAACTTCTGTATTTTCAATTTTTCCCAACTTCCTCTTGTCAACTTTAGTTCCGTTAACTCCACAGAGCTTCTTGTGTTTTTTTTTTATTCCTTCTGTTTCCACAGCTGACCTCCTCCTGTCTGTAGCTTTCTTTCCCCCTTTTTGTTACTGTTGCAGAGACTTATCCCACACTCCTCTTTAACATATGTCCTTTCCTTTCCTCTCCCTAATCATTGTTTTTCTGATCCTTTTCTAGCCAAAATTCCCTCCATTATTAAAAATGTGTTTTATAGTGTTGAATTACTGAATGTTTGATTCTAAAAATGTCCAGTAAACCTTTCAAAGTGATGCTACTTTGGGTAGCAATAATTTCACACTAATTAAGCAGTGTTTTTTAACTTGTGCAAATTTTGTGGTTGGCCCGGATATTTTAAATTATTGTGTCATAATTTTGTCTTGCTACCAACGTGGAAATATGCCGTCCCCATATCATGTAGACTCTGCACAGGGGAAAAATAGGATTTCATATAAAGTAATCAGGAGATAAAAGGGTACTTTGCCCAGTGCCCAGTCCTACCCACCATTTCGCTATTCTGACCCAGCCAGCCCACAATCCCATTGTGGTGTGTGCCACATTTCTCGCACAATTTCTGCCTAAGTGGCTTCTTCTTACAGCTTACAATTACGCTGTTCCATCTTCTTCCATTAACCATGCGCCTAAGCCTACTACTTGTGATATGACCCAAACTGCCCATAGACAAACCTAAACCTAGCCCAAGCCCTGATGTTTTATTAGACCTTACCTTGCCAAATACTCATTGCTCCATAGGCCAGGAATAAAATATTTATTGTTAATGAATTTGGGATGGGGTGTAGTGTGGTACTCAGTCTAGAGACTCAGAGCGCAACTCAGGAGGGAGCATGGTAAAAGCAAGGCCATTGGAATTATTATGAAGCCCTATTAGTTGTCCAAAAAACTAAATGAAAAAAAACATGCAGCCCTACTAGGTTGACTCAATGAATGTTGTGCAATATATATTGTAGTCAAATAAATTAAGCAGCATAAATGTAATAGTATTTTGGCAATATATGTGCATATTTTGCAGCTAAGTAATTTTTAAGAACATATTGTGTATGGTGAAAGTGTCACCCAATGACTTTGGTTAAACTTTTCATCTATTTTTGAGAAATACCTTATTATTATGGTAGTGGCCATGGGTTAATTCATACCATGTACTACATTATCTGAATTCAGTGTGTGGAAAAAGGTCCTGTAACAAAGATTCACATAAAAAAATTCCAGTGGCAATCGAGGACCAGCAATGTGGTGTTACTGTCTGACTATATAACATGGCTACTCACAAACATTTTCTCGGGGGACAAAAATACAGTTTAGGTGTGCCCGAGGGCTGCATCAATTTAGTGATACTCCCCATCTCAGTCCGTTGTTTTTTTTTTTTTTTTTTAAAAAGGGCACATTAGAGCTGTATCAAGAAAGTGCATCAGTGCTATGTCAAAAAGTTAATTTTTCATCCAACGTTTATTTACTAATCTATCCTAGATTGGTTAATAAAAAGAAAAAAAAATGCAGACCTCATTTTGCAGGCACAAGCATCCATGTTAGCGTGTGCCTACAAAATTAAACAACTACCATGACATAGTACCTATTATTTGTGTGCAATATTTTTAGCCATGCTGCATAGCACTTGCGCTGCTGTACACCATGGCTAAAAATCATCGCCAACGCCAATAGGTGTCATACATGCAAACTATTAGCTTTGTCAATGCTTGTTCAGTTAAGATGTGTGTATTACATTTTAATTTCATGCAGGTTAAAGACCACATTTTAAGTACAGAACATTTTGCTCTTTTTACCTACCTGACTTGCCCCTCCCCACACTAACTGACCTTGCCCCATCATACTATCAATCACAGTTCCCATACACTTTTATGCATTTTTCAGGTATGAGCAGGGCTGCCTTGCAGAAAGTACAAGCCAGACTGGCTGTAGAAACAAAGCCCATTAGTAGTCAAGTCAAGTCAAATACAGCTTTATTCGATTGCTATTTCACACAATCATAAAAGCACATATAAAAACATATATATAGTTAATAAAAATGAAACGCACTGTATATACATTGCTGGTTCAATTTATTGTACATTAAAAAAAGTCATTAAGAGCTAGATAAAATACTAAAAGGAATAGCAATAAGAAACTGGGGTCATAAAGTGCATTAATACATCAGTACTACAACGGCACCTTTTGCTACCATGTGACCTTTAGACTTGAGTTATCATCCTTTTCCTGAGGTTAATTACATGCTTTAAAAACATTGCAATTTTCCAAGTAAAGTGTATATTATCTAAGAATTGCAAAGCAATGAACGCTGGCCTACATTGTCTAATCCCAAAGCATTTTAAAATAGGAAAAATCCACACCTTTCTCAGTTCACTGTAGAATTTGCAAAACAGCAACACATGTATGGTGGATTGCTCTGAAAGATTATCACATGTATGCAATTGTCGGGTCCAGTCGTTCATTTTTGGTAAACTCACAATTTTATGAAAGATCCCCAGTCTGAATCTGGTTAATAAAAAATTATCATATCCCCCAGGAACAATTTTCAAATACGGTTGAATGTTAAAAGTAGTTAAAATCTGTTGATTCTGCTGAACGCTGGGCTTTAAAATCTCAGACAGCAATCTTATATCTTCCATGTGCTGGAGAGCCTCCTTTTTTAGGTCCTTTCTCCTGATCTTATATAGACTACTAGGGTCAGAAAAATACTCAGGATGTCCGAAGTCCTCCATGAAATTACAAACATATCTTAGCCAGGGGATCCTTAAGGCCCCTTCCAGCTTCAGGCTATCCAGCAGAATGTCTCTGTTCAGCTGGGCCTCCGTTTTTGTCCACACACTATGCCACAGAAGAATGGGCTCAAGTTTAGTGAGATCTGATATGTGAGGCAGGCCCAGTTCTGCATGGCAGACATACGAGGATGTGCTAGACGGGACGGACAAGATATATCTTAAGAACATATTTTCTACCGTTTGCAGCGGGTAGGAATTAGCAAGGTCCCATAACCCTGCTCCATACATTGCTGTGGAGAGACTTTTAGCTTTATATATCTTAATAAGCTCCACAGGAGGTTCCCTACCCAATTTCCTTGAGAAGTGTACAAGGGCCGTGGTGGTTCTTGCAAAAGCAAGTTTTTTTGCTAATATAGCTTGGGTCCATAAGTCTTTTTCATCAAAGAGTATTCCAAGATACGAGTATCTCTTTGTGGGCTCAATCTTTTGTCCGTCCACAAACATGTCCTTGCACCTTTGACTACCACGCCCACACCTCATAACAAAGGTTTTGGAAATATTGACCCTAAGACCAAGACCTTTCATAAAGTTAGAGAAATTATCAAGCACCCTTTGTAAGCCTACTTGCGTTCGGGACATTAAAGCCGCGTCATCCGCGTAAAGGAGGGCGGGAATAGGGCGTCCAGCTATCTGAGGAAAATCATAACTATTCTTAATTAATGCTTGTTCTAAGCCATTAATGTAAAGATTAAAAAGAAAGGGGGCCAGGACACAACCTTGTCTGACCCCCCTCTTGATGGGAAATGGGGCAGTAAGTTCTCCTCGCAGACTGAATCTAACTCGGCCCTGGGCGTTATTATATAGGCGCCTGAGAAAAATAATTAATTGATCTTCCACCCCCATTGCCTCCAAAATCTCCCAGAGCTTCTCGTGTTGCACAGAATCAAATGCGGCGGTGAGATCTACAAAGGCTAAGAACAGCCTACCCCCTTTCGCCCGTGTATATTTCCCTATAAGGATGGCTAACTTTAGACTCTGCTCAGTTGTTCCCAAGCCCTCCCGAAAACCATATTGGATATCGGAAAGGACTTTGTTTCCTCTTGCCAAGCCTGTAATCGTTCTAAAATAATTCGACCCACGACTTTGACCAGGGAGTCCAGGAGTGAGATGGGCCTGTAACAGCCCGGGTCCTGCCGATTACCTTTTTTAAAAATGGGCACAGTTACTGATTCGGTCCAAGTATCCAAAAAGGGAGCAGAACAACAGGCATTAATTACTTGGGTGACGATAGGGCCCCATAAAGCCAAGTAAGCTTTAAACAAGTCAGCCGGCACCCCATCAGGGCCAGGTGCTTTACCCACAAGGCTTGCAGTGATGGCTCGAATTACTTCATCCAGGGAGAACTCAAGATTACAATGTTGCATATTAAGGTCCAATAAAGTTTCCTCAGTAACGGCTTCAGATTTATCACCAGATTCATAAACCCTAGTGAAATGGTCGACCCAAAGATCCTCACTGATGGCAATTTCCATGGATGGGCCATCTCTTGGGTTCAGAAAAGGAGCTTTAACAGCTTTCCAAAAGCCGAACTGTCGCCCATTGACGAGGCTTTATGTAAAGCTTCCCAGGCTTCATGACGTAGTTCAATTTTTCTCTTCTTGAGGACTAATCTATAATCAACTCTTGCCTGTCTCACAGCGTGAGGATTTCTAGGGGTCTCGTGTAATACTTTTTTTAGGTTCTTATAAGCTGGAGTGCAATATATATCAAACCAACCTTGGGTTTTCCTTCTATTTGAATTTTGTACATATAATACCTCCCTCACTGCTGCTGAGATTTGCTGAAAGGAGGTCAGTATATTGGCTGGAATGGCTAAATCACATAAACAAGTCTCTACAGCCGTTTTACACTTCTGAATCACTTTTTTTGCGACCAAGGAAGAATCAACTAATGACCAGCGCAAGGTATAACCGTTTGTCTTATCTAGAGTAATATTGGATGACGTCTGGTCAGTGTTATTATGCCGCACCTTCTTATTTACTAACAGTGACAAGGAATAACCTAATGGAAAATAGTCACTAAGTGAGATATCTCCAACAGAGAAACCACGAAATTTGGAAGCATGGCTATTTGTCTGAAATACAAAGTCTATGGTGCTGAATAAGCCCCTTCCATTGAAGGTAAAGCCCATAGGAGCTGGTCAATCACAGATTTCATTCGCAAAACCTAAGTCTAAAGTGAATATCATTTCATTAAACAAGTCCCCCAATAAAGAGTGACAAAAATGGGTGTTACTAGTGCCCTCTTCCTGAATTAAACCTCACTGCTTTCCATCAACATTAGAGCATAATGGACAGTTAAAATCCCCTACCATAATAATCATAGTGTCTTTTGTGCTTTTGGTGCGTATGGTCCTCACATCCAAGGTCAATTTTGTTACTGTCAATCTCAAATTTTCAGTGGGAATATTGTTATAAAAATTAACCATTAGCATGCGTTGCCTTTTATCAAGATCCACTATAATTAGCTGATAATAGGTCTCCTCAAGGTAATTCTCTATCTTTTTACATTTAGCGTGTTTGCAATGTAGGTACATAAGCCACCTTTCGCCCTTCCACTTAGACCCTCCACTGCCGGAGTGTGGAAAGTTTTATAACCATTAATGTGGATTGGGTCTTTCAACCAGGTTTCTTGAAGGGATAGAATATCATATGATTTTATAAAATCACACCAAATGGGATTGCTTATCTTGGAACGTAGACCTGCAATATTCCACGAGGCAAAATTGCAAATTGCCTCATCTCTCATCTCCCAAAACCTAGTTGGGGCTTCTGTGGCTAGAATATGACCATCTACATTAGCCTCACTCTCATCTAAAGTTAAGGACTTAAAATCATTTTGCGGTTCACCTAGTTGCGTATTTCTATGATCTCCAGAAACTTCCCCATGTCCCACTGAAGCTTGTAGAGTTGATTGAATACTTACAGCTAAGTGAGGTTTGATAGAAGTGGGATAATCTTTATAGGGGGTGTTCAGTCGTAGTGTCTTAGGGGTGATCTCCAGCTTGGTTAAATATTCTACTGAGTGAGCTATACAACTCCTTCAAGCGAATTAAGAATTCCATAGCGATTACTAAGTGGAATTTCATCACTGCCCTGTCTAACCCAGGGATGTATTTGTCCCCCCCTCGACTGCCATGGTGCTTCAGTTGGGATCATCTCTCTACCCTGTCTAAGCCCTGAAATCATCTGCCCCCCTCTCATTCGCCAATTATCTCTGAGTGGTTGATAAAAATATCCAAGCGGGAGAATATTTATTTCCTCTGCCATAATATTATTATTCCCGGCCATATCTAGAATTACCTGCACCAGGTCTGGAGATTTAAAACTTATGACCACAAAATCACCTGGTAGGGCCTTATGAGAATTCCCAATCCACCCCACTCTCCGTGCCATTTTAAAGTCCGAGAAAAGGATGTCTTTAAGCCCCGTCCTAGCGCTCAACAGGTGCAGGCTTTTGTTCCGCAAGGTTGACCAATGTTTCAAGGCATTCGATGCATTAGATGTTAAACGAGGAACATTTGTCAAGATAACTACATAGGGGGTTACCTCTGGGGGGAGATGTAGGTTCACATTTACTTTTGTAGCCAGTCCCTCGTTTGATCTATGCGACTTCTGTATTGTCGGGTGGCTCGGGCCCTCCCCTACTTTATGCGTACCATTAGTGACTAATGATCTTTGTACATCTTTTGGGGCGGTTGAGCTAGAACGTGGACCTACGCATGCAGACGGAGGAGGTGTTAAACTTTGGTGTAGGGGATCATTTAAGTCTGCATTAGTGCATCTCTTGCTTGATGTAATAGGGCATTCAGAATTACGAGAAACAGTGTTACCGGTGGAAATGCCACTCTTGTTTCCCAATTCCATCATAGGGGCTGTATCTATACCAGTATCCCTGCCTGAACGTGCACCTAAATGGATAGTGGGAATACTGGTAATAGACTCTTCTAGCTTGGCAAGCCTAGCCTCAATTTGAGATAATTTATGGGACAAAGGATCCAGCAGAGCTGCCAGCATAACCTCCAAACTTTTCCATGGTTGTTCCTCGTTTTCTCCCGGAAGAGGCCCATTGGCTGACATCTCTATCGGTATACTTTGTCCCTGCCTGCTAACACTATCAGGAGCGTTGGTTTTTCTCCTAGTTATCTTTGGAGACTGTTTATTTTTGGGTGCGGGTCGGCCCTTCCTTTTCTTGGGAGGTGGTTCAAGGCTATTTCCATGGCATATTTTTGTCTTCTCGGCCCTAGTGATGACATTTGGTTTGATTGAGCTCTTTGCTGCCTCTGGAGATCTAGGTGGCTGTGAATCTAAATCTATAATCTGTAAATGCTCACTATAGTCGCTATGAGGGATCAGGTCCTCAACCTCATCAATGTCGTCCTGCCAAGCAGGAAGCCCTATCTGTGTACTGCTAGTTGGGACATGTTGTGGTTCCAATGACAGCCTCCTTTGTGTAAGCTCTATCTCGTGTATAAGGGCCGATTCTGCCCTCAGCAAAAAGGCATCAAGTGTCCCCACCACCCCAACACCAGATTTACGTTTACTCATTGTTTATCACAGTATTCACACAGTACCTGTCACTTATAGCAAATTGTCCAGTCCACTCGTTTACAGAATGTTAATGTTGTGGCCCAGCCCGACCTCTTCCAGCCTCTGACGGGCTTGGACGGGAGCCCTGTAACCCTTTTTGGCGCCTCCGGGCGCTTGGTTCTGGCGTTCGCGCTGCTGGGGCTGCTGGGGGTTGTAGTCCTATGCTGTTCTGCAGTCAAGCAACACTCAAATTAAATGGCATAGGGCGTTTCTCCATCATGTTGTGAGCACCTATGCAATTTGAAAAAGAGAAGAAACACTGAAACCTGCTAAAGGAAGCCAACTTAAGTCGACCCCCGCGTGCTCAGCGACTGTCCACAAGGGAAGGACGTACTATACTTTACTGTCCTGGTTCGGACGGCAATGTCCATATGACTGAAGGGAGACATGCTTGAAACTTCGAGTGTCTTTGTCCTCTCCAGTAGGCAACACAGGTGGGCAGCTGTGCGGGACGGAAGACGCTGGGACGGCAGGAAAGTGAAACACTGCTCGTTCCTCAGCGTGGGTCGGCTCACGGCCCATTAGTAAAATAGCACAAAAACATATCCCACCAACAATGTTTTTGTGTTTCTGGGCTTTTTTCTACAGTCATTTCAGCTTGCTCTATGAGCAGGCCAGCACTTCTCGTAAAACAAGCTACACTGACTACAGTAAGCAAGGCCAGAATCACAAACGATGTTGCTTAGCTAACACAAGCAACTAACAAAAATGGCACTCAAGTAACTTTCTCTGCGGCACTCTCGGCTTAGCAGGGGGGTCCCAGAGGAAGATCGGATGGTCGCAAGAGAAGGTGTGCCAGGCCACCAGTGGAATGTACTTTGAGAGCCACTGCTATAGAAGGCCAATTCTTTTAGGGAGTGGGTGAGACTGTTGTGGGCGGTGAGGCTGATAAGAATAGTTGGAGAGGGTGTAGGTCATTCAGTTGGTAGTGTAGTTTAATGGGCTTTTGAGAGTTACCTTTTGGGAGATGGTTGGGTTTGTTGTGGTAGAGTAGGATGCGAAGAACAGATAGGAACAGGGTAGGTAGTTTAGTTTGCAGTTTAGGTTAGCAGGTTTTTGAAGGTTTAGGGAGAGTGGAGCGGGCCTGTTGCAGGAGGAGAGGGTGTTAGTATACATTTTATTTTTTATGAAAATAAATGGGTTTATTTTTTCTTGAATATGTGTCTTTTTTAAATTTACTGCCAGGTATTACTAGTTAGTCTACCACCCCAATTAATCAAACAGGAAGATCCACCAACATAGTAAAGGCTTGGCCAATCAAAAAGCAATAGTCCAACTGTGTCCATCCCTATCGTCCTCTCTTTAGGCTGTCTCTCTACCTGATCTCACTCCCTTGCCACGTTAGGTAGGTTAACTTACCTTGCCTCCTCCAGGTCACCCCTCCTTGCACTCAGTGTTGGAAAACTGAGCATGACCATGCCCAACAGACCTCCTCCTCTAATGGATTGTTCAGGCTGAGTAGCGCCCACCATCCATCAGTAATACCATCTGTAGCTACATTCACCACTCATGGTGTCTGCCATTATAGTTCCAAAACAAAAATCCCTCCTTCTCGTCTCAGACAAGTATAAAAATGTATGTTTCTTCCTCCAATCGGCCCAATACCTTAATGCAGGGTTTTTGCCAAAAGGTCTTAATGGTGGTTGTGGTCGTCCGCAAACAGGAAATACATCACGGGAAAAACATGGTTGGGGAACCAGCTAAAGCATTCTCATTCTCAATCTTAATCTCATCACAGGCAACTAGAATAAAAGGAAACACAGAGTGAGTGTATCATGAGTGTATCACCAAGAAAAAGCCACCGTAATATGAAGCCCAAAAACTTAAATTCAGCCTGTTTGGTGCCAAACCAAGGGTACAGGACCTGAGAGGCACCACTTAGGGGTCAGGACTTGCTAATCTGGATCTGTATGCTGGTGCAGATGGCTGGAAGCCTGTTATGCCCCTGTGACGCAGAACAGGAGGCCAGCAGACTAGCCCTTGGAATCACTCTGGGAGTCCTTGGTTCCACAGATACAGGTCAAGTTCTTCTCACCCAGGCAAGAGGGCAGCAGGCAGCTGGTCAGCACAGCAAGGCAGCAGTTCTTCAGGACAGCAATCCAGCAGAGTAGCAATCCTTTTAGCAGCACAGCAGTCCTTCGTCCTGGCAGAGTAGCCACAGGTCCAGAATTATACTGCAGAGTTGGTGTCTGAGAAGCAATATTTATATCCAGTTTGCCTTTGAAGTAGGAGAAGCTTATGGATGTTTCCCTTTGAAATGCACAGGTGACCTGCCTTCCTGGCCTTTGCTTCAGAATAACTACACGGGGTATGGAGCCCTTTGTCTGGAGGCAGAATTTAGCCTATTCAAGTGTAAGTAAGGCTGTGTCCAGCTCCTCCCTCCCATCCTGCAAGTGATGGCCCATCCAGGCACACCTAAGCTCTCTATTGTGTGTGACTGTCTAAGAGAATACACAAAGCACTACTGGCAACTACTTTTTAAATACACTGCACCCTGCCCATGGGGCTATCCAGGGCTTAACTTAGGGGTGACTTATATGTATTAAAAAGGAAGTTTGGGCCTGGCAAAATGTTTAATTAATTTGCCAGGCTTGAAATGGCAGTTTAAATACTGTGTACACAGGCTGCAATGGCAGGCCTGAGACATGTTTGAAAGGGCTACTTACATAGGTGGCACAGTAAGTGCTGCAAGCCCACTAGTAGAATTTACATTTACAGGCCCCGGACGCATGTAGTACCACTTTACTAGGAACTTATAAGTAAATTAAATGGCAAGTGGATATAAGCCCATGCATGTTACCATGTTTTAAGAAGAGAGCACAAACACTTTACCACGTGTTAGCAGTGGTAAAGTGCATAGAGTCCTAAAGCCAGCAAAAACGAGATCACCAAAAAGTAGAGGAGGGAGGCAAAAAGTTTGGGGGAAGACCAGCTTAAGGCTGACAGGTCTAACACTCTACTTAACGGATCTCCCTGAAACTTTTCATGAAGCAGCTGAGGTGGATGAGAGTTTTTTTAGCACGTTTCGTGACAATTCGTGAAACTGCACCAAAATTATAAACAAACAAAAAAGTGTTTTTCCTAACTATAACTATCCATATATTTTTTTTTAAAGTAGTCATATCTGTTGTTGTGCTATGTATTCATTCAGAAAGTAGAGTTCGTCCTCAAATTTAGGGGGGGTTCGTCTGGAGGATGATTATTCACCACACTTGTGATGTCAGAACAAGTTCCCTCATCCATGGATGTATCATCTGGAGCCTGATATGTTTTGGGTATGAAACGTTTATTCATTTTAATCATCATCAGTCTATCCACGTTTTGAGGAAAAAGACTAGTCCTTCTCACTGTGACAACTGCCCCATCTGCACTAAACCCATGCTCCGAAGACACACTAGTTATCGATCATGCTAGAAATTTTATTGCCAGGCTTCTGAGTTCTGGCCACTGTCCGTTCTTCCAATGCCAATAAGTCAATGGCTGCCTATCTAGATGCACCTCTATTGGGCCATCCAGATAGTCTTGCACCATCTTCTCAATGGTCATTGGTGCTGCGCTTGCTGTGTCTGTGGTGCCTGAACCTGTGTAATTGATGTAAGCCCCGCTACATGAAACCAACTCATTGCAGAAATTGGAAAAGAAGCTGTTGTTGCCTTTGGTGTAACAGTAATTGGCATTACTGTCGGACAATGCTGCTGCAGTTGTAATGCTATGCTCCTGGAGGACCCAAAGTCACCACCCTCACTAGAGGTTGAAGACTGCTATTCACTTCTGCCATGGCCTTGAATTTACAATTATTATTCTTCTAGATCGTCCACTTTCCTGACAATTTGATTGTTGTAATTTGAGACATCCAATGTTGAAAAAGGAATGAAAATGGCCTGCATTTTTTGTATCATGGATCCAGTATGGTGGTACAGATGTACTCTTAGGAGGACACAATCTCTTTTTGTAGACTTTGCATAATTTTCAAGCAAGTGATTAAGCTGTTCATTGATATTACAAAATGTTTATTCCACATTTTGCACATGTTCCTGCTGCAGGTGCAACAACAGGTTCACTTGGCTCATGGTACTGTCTTCTTTGCTGGCCTCTCGTATCATAATCTCAGAAAAGATTAGCATTTGGATCAGGCAGTCCAGTTGTATTTCCTCGCCTTTGAAGTACATAATCATTGATAACCCTTTACTGCTCAGACTTTACAGCATGTAGTAAGTGGAGTTCCAACATGTTAACATCTCCTGTATAAAGGCTTTTACAGGTGCTCTATAAACATGCTGAATAATCCTCAACTGCTTTTGGACTTAGAGCAAATGACTAAAATGAGTGCCAATTCTGCAACATGAGACCAGTATTTTAGTGACTACTTCTTTTTTTAGAAAGTCCTGCACAAATAGGCTTATGCAAGGCGCTAAACATAGGACTTTGAAGTATTGTCCGTCCGCCATGGCCTGGACAATATTATTGCCATTGTCAATGGCAACACATCCTATGCTGATACCTACCAGTTGAAGCCATTTGCAGACTTTACTATCGCAAATATTGCATGCGCCAAACATTCTGAAAATCCTTATCAGCGTTTAGACCAGCAGTTAGCTGTTGCTTTACTCCTATGAAGGGGATCCAGTGTGCAGTGATGCACATATAATCTGTTCCTTGACAACTGGTCCACATATCCATTGTGAGATGGGTGGACTAAACAGCGCTCTCCTTCACTGCTTCAACAACCAATTAGAGCATGTAACAGCACTGGTACAGCAACAGTGAAAAAATAGGTCCAGCTTGGAACCTACCATTTTTGGCAGAGGGTCTACACAAATTCAAGAAACCTTTCTCTTCTTCCATGAAAGAAAAAGGGAGGAGGTCAAGCACTAAGATTTTGGCCTACTTTCTATTGTATAAATTAACGTTTTGATGGATTTGGTGGTACAGCGACTGCTTTGTGAAAATAGCTTTGATAGTTGACTGCTGTAACTTCTTTCTGATACCTCCACTAGTAACCTACAGGGAGCAGGTAGGCTGCTTGTATGCTTTGGGGTGACTGTATTCCTCTGTCCCTTGTGCCATTCTGACGTTACTGCAGGTAATGACTGCATACTACAAGCAGCAGTCACAGGACTGCTTCAAATGACACCCACATCCTCTTCTCCTTCCTCACCACCACCTTCTTCTATCAGTTCAACTTCCCTTGCTCTCTCACCAGCAGTTATATTTTTTAGGTGCTCTTCTCACATGGTTGTTTGTTGATTTTTCAGTAGGGCCCATTGACCTGTGACACCGTAATGTCCACCCGGCTTACCACAATATACTTTTTTGCAGCAAATTGAGCCCTTAGCAATACACTCCTCATGCAGCCTAAGTGTAAAAAAGTCAGATACTGGGGAGGAGAGCTTTCCTCTTATGCCAAAGAACTTGTTGAAGTGGCACCAGTCTTTTTTTGCCTTTTGCTGGGATGGGCTATGATTGCAGTAGGGGTGGTGGCTGCTACAGGTTTTTAGGGTCTTGAGAAGATGGAATCAGGCAGTGGTGGTGGAACTACAATCTGAGTAGGTTGAATAGCAGTAGTCTGTACTTCCTCTATGCCACTCTCCACACAAACAATCACTAGTACATCATCTCAGTAGAGGTCCAGTCCATGTCAAGATCATCAGAAGGGGATCTTGGAAAAGAAGTGAGAGTGTTCTTTCTTTTCCTTGCCAGAGTTCATGAAGTGGATGTGTTCACTGGAAGAAGACTCACAAAAACAATCTGAACTGCAGCAACCTCAACTTCCTGCTCTGTCGCTACTTACGTAAAATCAGGTATTGCCGACTGTGGTTTCTGTTGTTTACTTTCTTGTGACTATTTGGTTTAATGCTGGGATAAAATGATTTTAAACTCACTTGTTTCCATGACTGCAGTCACTGCAGCACTGAGAGACATGGACTTTGGTTTTGCAGGTAGTGCTGTTGATACAGGGGTGATCCTACTCTCAGCCTCTTCCTGCCTAGAGGAGGATGCAGGAGATATGTAGCGTTTCAGGAAAAATAATGAGAGCTTGATACCAGTAGTGGCCTTGACAACAGACTTCTTCTTTTCCACACTGGCCATTTTCTTGGCGGGTGTCTCCTTCTCTGGAGCCATTATTTTGCTTCTTTTATTGCTCCGCACTCAACAAAAGCAGAAGCACTTAGCAGAGAACTCTGGTATCACTGTCAGCTAATGGACAGACTTCTCTCTGTCTCAGGACTGGGTGCAATGTCTACTGCACCTGCAGGGAAAAAAGTAAGGTGGAAGTCAGAGAGACTTGGGCAATCTAGTCAGTGTAGTACAAGTCATCATCATCATCATCACAATTATTAAACTATAGTGAACTCATATGTTGGAAATGGCTCTTTATGCAGGGTCACCCCCAAACCTTTTGTCTTCCTCCTCCCCTTTTTGCTGAATTCGTTTTTATTGGCTTTGGGACACTGGGCACTTTACTATTGATAACCAGTGCGAAAGTGTATATTCTCTCTCCGTAAAACATGGTATAATAGGCTTATCCACAATTGGCATATTTAATTTACTTATTATTTCCTAGTAAAGTGCACTGCATGTGCCCAAGGCCAGTAAATTGAATGCTACTAGTGGGCCTGCAGCACTGATTGTGCACCCACTTCAGTAGCCCTTTAAAACATGTCTCAGGAATGCCATTGCAGAGCCTGTGTGTGCAGTTTATTCTGCCATTTTAACCTCACAAGTTAACCCACTTGTGAGGCTCAACTCTTGCTTTTTAATGCATATGTTACCCCTAAGCTAGGCCCTGGACAGCACTAAGAGCAGGGTGCAGTGTATTTTTAAACTTGGACATGTACTTTTATGTTGTACATGCCCAGGTAGTGAAAAACTCTTAAATTCACTTTTCCCTACTGCAAGGCCTATCTTACCCATAGGTTAACATTGGGATTGACTTATTGCATTTTATAAGTGTAATTTCAAATTGGGAGAAGATAGAAATTTTGAGTTTGGTGTCTGTGGGCTCAGAATTTAAAATCGCAACTTATGGTTGAGTCAGACTTTAAATTGTAAGTCTAAAAATTCCACTTTTCGAAAGTTGGCATTTTCCTAATGAACCTTTCTGTGCCTCTGCATGTCTCTCAATACACGTCTCGGTGGGTGATAGCTGGGCTTTGTGCATTCCCTCTAGACAGTACCACACAAAGGAAGCTGAGATGTGACACACATCCTGATGGCCCATCACCAGGCTGATGGGTCTTCCTGAGCTAGAGGAGGAGAGGTGCCTGCACTTGCACCTCAATAGGACTGTGCCTGACCCCACACAAAGAGCTGCATAACCCCCTGTAGTGAGTCTGGAGCAAGGGCAATAAGACCAGGAGCCTTTTGGACTTTAAAGGCCTCCTTTGAAGTCTCCCCCACTTTAAAGGCACACTTGGGCATCAGTACTGGACCCCTGATACTACCAACCCAGTACACTCTGGACCTGAGGACACTGCCAGGAAGAAGGACTGCTATGCTGCTGAAAGGACTGGCACTCTGCTGGACTCTGCTGGAATTGCTGGTCTCCTGCTCTGCTGTGCCAGCCATTCTGACTGCTGTCCTATGCCTGGTGGTGAGAAGGACTGGACCTGAATCTCTACATCCCCAGAACCAACTGACCCCAAGGGCTTGCTGTCTTGCCCCTTCTTCTTAAGTCTCGTGGACATCATAGACTTCATTCAACCTTACTGCCGCCTCTGGACTCTGCCATCCATGTGTCCTGCCCTGCCAAGTGGTGCCAATCCAGTCCTGGGCCCTTGGAGGTGGGTTTTCTGGTTGCTTCTGTAAATATGCACGCATCGCCTGCTTTGCACCAGTCGGAACCAACGCATTCATCTTCGACGCCTACGTATTGCCACTTAAAGGACTCTACAAAGCGTTGAAAGCGCGGCTCAATGACAACGCATTACCTTCGTTGCCAGGAGTTTGATGATGACGCAGGACCCGACTGCACTGCTCGGAACCGATACATTGCCTAAATTCCTTCGGATTGACAATGAGGCAGTGCCTCCTCCGCTCCTCTCAGCTGCTCCTCGACGTCGACCCTTTTCTCTGTGAAGGTACTGTTTCAGCGGGGCCTGCATGGCTTCTGTATCTGACCCATGCTCCATCGAGGTTGGCTTGACTTTTCAGATTTGACCCAGTCCAGCGTGACCAGATAGCCCCAGTCGATGCTTTATGACTCTAAGCACTATATTTCAAGATGTTCTTTAAAAATTCATAACTCCAGTTCTACTTATTGGATTTTTGTCATTTTGCTCTTGTTTTGTTCATTAAATTAAGCTCTATTGTTCTAACATGATGTGGATTTTTTTTCTGTGGTGGTTTTACTGTTTTACTGTAATAAGTGTTACACAAATACATTATACATTGCCTCTTAATTTAAGCCTGCCTGCTCTGTGCCAAGCTACCAGAGGGTGAGCACAGGTTAATTTAGGATGTGTAGCTGACTTACCCTAACAAGACTGGTGATCCCTACTTGAACATGGTGTATACCTCTGTCAACTAGAGCCCCCAATTTCCAACATTGGGGATCAGCGGTGGGATAGGACTTGTGTTTGTGTAGTGCCTTACAGTAATTTGGTGTACACTGCCATCCACATATAAGACAAATTCAAATCAATTGTCTCAGCTTCTCATTGGCATATTTTCCCTACTCTCTCTGATTTGCATTTTTAAAATCATGTCTCTAACTAGAGTTTCTACATCTGAACCTCAAAAAATGGAGTTTGAGCTGGCCAAACTTGAGGGTTACACTGTGGCCTAACTCAAGGACTTCTGAAAGGACTGTGGGCTTCCTGTAAAGAGCACCGCCAGGAAGGTGAAGCTGCAAAAGGCATTGGTAGCCTGGTCTGAAGCCCATGCTGCATTGAATGAGACCCCAAAGGAGGGTGAGGATGAGGAGGAACAGGATGATGAGGATGATTTGGACCAAGGCCCAAGAGAGAGTCTTGTGCTGCCGCCTGTGGAGGAGGGGGGCAACATCCTTCCAGCATTGGTGATTCCACCCCAGGCAGGGAGCAGTGTTTCATCAAGAGGCCTGTCCCCAGAGGAGCTGGAAAACAGGAGGGAGAAGAGAAAGTTAAAGTTGGAGCTGGCTAAGCTCAAATTGGAAAAGGAAAGAGCATAAGAGGAGAAAAGACTGCCTATGGAGGAGAAGGAAATGATGTTGGATCATAAACTGACCTTGAGAGAGCTGGACATCAAAGCCACAAAGGCTTAGTCCAGCCAAGATGGTGACAGCTTTTCATGCTTTGAGCTGGTCGGAATCGATGCATTCGTCTGCGACGCTGACTCCACAGTGTCGACAGTGTGACTCAGTGATGACACATTGCCTTCATCACCCGAGCTTGATGACAGCGCTTCAACTGACTGCGTGGCTCGGTACTGACGAATCGCCTAAAATCCTTTGGATCGACGATGACACATCGCCTCCTCCGCTCTTCTCAGATGCTCCTCGATGTTGATGCTTTTCTCCATGAAGTTCCTGTTTCAGCGGGGCCTCTGTGGCTTCTGTGTCAGACTCGAGATCCATGGTGGTCGGCTTGACCTTTCAGATTTGACCCACTACAGCGCGACCAGATAGCCCTGTTGGTGCCTTATCCCTCTAAGCACTATATTTCAATATATTCTTTAAAATTCATAACTCCAGATCTACTTATTAGATTTTTGTTGTTTTGGTCTTGTTTTGTTCATTTAATTAAGCTCTATTCTTCTAACTTGGGTTTTTTTTGTGTAGTGTTTTCACTGTTTTACTGTAATAAATGTTGCATAAATACTTTACATATGGTCTCTTAAGTTAAGCATGCCTGCTCTGTGCCAAGCTACCAGAGGGTGAGCACAGATTAATTTAGGGTATGTATCTGACTTACCCTACTATAGTGGTAGTCCCTAGTTGGACAGGGTGCACACCGCTGCTAACTGGCGACCCTATTTCTAACACCATGCATAAACTATTTTTTGCTACACATTACACATAAAAGCTAACTTATTGTCCCTTCAGGGCTCATGTGACCCCTATTGGAGGAAGACAAAAATTGAACAAATTAAATAAATAATAGCTGGTCTCCCTCCAGGGCCCATAGGGGCCCTATGGGAGGCAGGGGGGAGCAGTTACAAATCCAACAAATTAATGAAATAATTGTTGGTATACCCCCAGGGCCCATGGGACCCATTTGGTAGGTAGGGAAAATACGAATACATTTATTACATAATTGCAGCGGTTCTTCCAGGGCTCATGGGACCAGTTTGGGGTCATGTGGACCCCATGGGAGGAAGGGGAAACTAGCAAAAATCAAATAAATGACTTACATAAATGCTGGTGTACCCCCATGGCCCATGGTGACTTTTTGGGTGGCAGGGTGAGACAGGCAAAATTGAGTAAATTAAATAAATTAAAGCTGGTGTCCCTCAAGGACCCATGGGACCCTATGGGAAGCAGGAAAATTGAATACATTAATTAAAATAATAACTGGTATGTTACCCTTCCTGGTATGTTACATTTACAGGGCACATGGGAGGCAGGCAAAAATCAGATAGGTTAGTCCAAAACAACAGCTATGTACTACAGTACAATAAAACTATGTACAATAAAAAAAACGATAAAGGAACAAAAATAGCATAGGCTTCTTTTATCAATATTACTAGAAAATGCTTTTTAAAAGTGAAAAAAAAAATGACTGAACCCCATACTGGCTTCACAAAATGGGGATCGCTCATCAACACCAGCAAAAAGGAGGCGTTGGTGAACAAAGACAGAATGGCCACCACAATCACAAACAGTCTCTGGTTAAACAAAATGGTTGCCACTGCATGGCTAACAAAGAAGGAGTCATGGAGAACAAGGTCAAAGTGATCATCGCACACACTCTCACACACAGTCATTTGCCCGAAAAAATGGTGGTCACCACAAAGACAGCAATCAAGGTTGCATGGAAAACAAAGTACATGGTTGCCCTTTCCTGCCCAGAGCATCATCCCGTCCCCCCAAAAAACATGTACCATTGCATCAAAATGATATACCCAAAATGCCTCTGGACTGCCCTGTTCCTTACCCACCACCAGCAAATCAGCAATGTCAGATAAGAAAATTCACTTAATAAATTTCCCAACCACACAGCCCAAGACAACATACATTATCCCTCCAACATACTTTTAAAACTTGCAGCAAAAAATGCAATAATCAACCATTGTATTGTATTGTATTGCGTTTTTATATAGCGCTACTGTCACCCTACGGGTATCCAGGCGCTGTCACATAACAGAGGAATTCATCAATCTACAGAGTAGCACACCTTTAAGGAATGATGTTGGCATTCCTAGGGAAGAGCCATGTTTTCAGATTCCTTCTGAAACATAACAGAGTGTCGGCTTGTCTGATCTCTTGTGGGAGTTCATTCCACAAACGAGACGCCGCATTACTGAAAGCTCTTCCTCCCATCCTGGATGTTTTGAATCTGTTGGTATTAACTAAATAAGCACCAGAGGATCGAAGGGATCTGGTTGGTTTGTACCACGTAAATCTATCCTGCATAGGAAGTGGACCAAGGCCATGTACCGCTTTATATACTATACATAGGGATTTAAAACTCACTCTTTCCTTAACTGGCAGCCAGTGTAATTCAGTTAGAGCCAGCGTAGTGGAAGCCCTATGTTGTCTTCCTAACGCCAACTTGGCTGCCATAGACTGGACCCTCTGCAACCCCTGCAGAATATATTGTGGGGCTCCTAAGTATAGGGAGTTGCAGTAGTCCAGTCTGCATAAAATGGTGCTTCTTACTACCAAGGGTCTGGTTTCCACTGGCAGTAAGGGGAGAATCTTCCTCAATGCCTTTAAAAGGGCAAAGCAGACATTAGTTGTTTTGTTGGCCTGTGATACCATCTGGAGGTTATCATCAATTAAGACACCTAAATTTCGAACCGTTTTAACTGTGGGAAGAGATGCATCCCCAGGTGAAAACTTAATTTCCATTGTTATCTGGTGTGTCAGTTTGGCCCCACCACAGTATACCACTTCAGTTTTTTCTTTATTAAATTGCAAGGAATTTTCCTTGAGCCAGCTAGAGGTTTGGCACATACATTCTTGGAAGATGTCCATAGTCACTGCATCTTTCCCTTCTATGGAGAAAACTAATTGAGTATCATCAGCATAATTAACCAGGTCAATCCCAAATGTTTTTATTAGGGCAATCAGTGGGCACAGATAAATGTTGAAGAGGATGGGGCTAATTGCCGAACCCTGTGGCACCCCATGGCGAACCTGGGATTTGGGAGAGGCATATGGCATCATCGAAACCATCTGCTGTCTCTCTGTAAGATATGATTGTAGCCATTTCAATGCTCGGCCTTTCACCCCTATCCTCTCCAATCTTCCCAGCAGTACTGCATGGCTCACGGTATCGAAGGCGGCCGACATATCTAACAATACTAGTATCGAGATGTTCCCATTGTCGGCTCGCCTACGGAGGTTGTCCATTACCGTTGCCAGAGCTGTTTCTGTCAAATGACCTGGACGGAATCCAAATTGATCCCTATCTAGGAGGCTATTCTCCTCCAGATAGCATGACAAAGATTTGCTAACTAGTTTCTCCAAAACTTTTATAGGATATGGCAAAAGAGATATAGGCCTAAAGTTAACCGGATCCATAGGATCGGAAGATGGTTTCTTCAACAGAGGAGTTACCACTGCCTGCTTCCAAATTTCCGGGACCACTCCCTCCTCTAGGGATTGATTGCAAATCAAACGTAGCCGAGGAAAAAGCTCTTGCCCCCAAGACTTCCAGATCTTATGTGGGAGAGGGTCCAGGGGGGATCCAGAGGAAACACTTTGTGCCATCCTATCAAAAAGCTCCATAGTAAATAGCGGAAAGCGTTCCAAGGATGTATCTGCCCATGGTTCTCCTACAAATGAGTGAGGTAAAAGATCATTATCATTCATATTATCCTCAGACAGACCTCCAACAATTTTAACAACCTTGTCTTCAAAGTGAGTGGCAATCTTGTCACATAATTGTTGTGAGGCCACCACTTTGTTGTTAATACAAATGGGATTAGAGAGATCTCTTACAATCTTAAAAAGGGTTTTGGTACTATTTGAGGCATGTAAAATAGAATCAGCTATATAAAATGCCTTAGCCTTAGTAATGTTCTCCTTATAGCGTGCTTGCTCAACCCTCAGCACTAATTTGTCCACCTCGGAATATGACTTCCGCCATCTCCTCTCAGCCTTTCTGCACATCTTACACTGAAGTTTAAGTTCCTCAGTGTACCAAGGGGCTGAGGGTTTACGCCCAACCTTCATTCTTTTTAAAGGGGCTTTTACGTCCAAGGCATCTGTAATATCCTTACATAGGGTTTGGTAGTTTCTGTCTACAGAGTAGTCGGGGGAAAGAGAAGTTTCTTTTGGCAAAAATGGAGCTGAGCTGTTTTTCGCTAGTTTTGCCCAGTCCCTGCCCATCCGAGAAGCAGTTGAGCTGACACTTTTTTGCTCTATTCTAGGTAAAGATACTCTAAAGTGGACTAACGAGTGGTCAGTCCAACTCTGGGGTAAAATATTAAGAACCACTGTCTCAGCTTGATCAGCATATAGCAAATCCAATAGATGACCTTCTTGATGAGTTGGGCCTTGTACAAGCTGAGACAAATTAAAACTACCACAGATTTGATTAAGATCTCTTAGATGGTTCCCAAGTGTACCATTTTCCCATAGATTAAAATCCCCCAAAAATATTATTCTAGAATGGGTCAGACTTAATTCGGCTATAGTATCTAATAATTTTTGATATTGTGTGGCTGATCCCGGGGGTCTATAACATACCATGCCTGATAACAGTCTTCTCCCAGTCTCCTGTACTGAGAAGCCTAGCGTTTCAATCCCTGTAATCTCCTCAACCATGAGAGGGGCGAAGTTCCAAATTTCCTTATAAATGACCCCAATCCCCCTCCTCTTCCCGACGTCCTGGGTTTATGAAAAACTCTATATCCCTCTGGGCACGCAAGGCCCAGTTCAACCAGAGAATTATTACTAGTCCAGGTCTCTGTAAGAAATAATACATCAAGGTCCATATCTTCTAGAAGATTGAATATATCTTGATGATGTTTGACTAAGGATCTACAGTTAATCAAGCCGCTCTTCAGCTCTGTAGTTGCTTGAGATTGAGCTATAATGTGTGGCTTATCATACGTTTCCCCACCAATATTGAACAATTGTGTACGGGAGTAAACAATCCTACCTGATCCTGAACAGGTAGCATGGCAGGCACTGTGCACGGCCGAGGCGCGGACGGGCGCAGTCGGGCTTGCCTCTGGCGCGCCTCCGGCGCGCCATCGGCGCGCCCGCTGCGCGCGCGTGCTGCGCGCTTGCATTGGGCTTCCTATTATAGGCTGGTACATAGGAGCTTCAGCCACTAGAGCGCTAACCAAAATGGCGCTACTGGAAGTTTAGGAGCCTGAATCCCGCGAAAACCAGCGGGGTGCGAGTGAATATTCTTTTTTAAAGTGCGGGTAAGAGCTAATTAGATGTGCGCTTTCACTATCAGTGCTAATACAGTCTAAAAAGGTACATGATATTAACAACAGTAATGATAAAAGCCGTTAAAACCAGTTAAAAAAGTTTCCCCCAAATTTGCAACAGATAGAGCAAGTATTTCCAGCTAAGGATACCGGTCAGCTTTCCCTCCGTAACGAGTGGGGAAATCAGCTGTTATATTGGTTATATGGACCTGGACTCCTAGCTACCAAAAGGGACATTAAATAACCTTTTCATGGATACAACGCAATCCACAGGCTTCTAAATGATAAAAAAGAAACCTACCACATAGCAGCAGTGAGAATGCATAAAAAGAATTAAAATATACACCCAAGGCTTACTGCAAGGCAGACCAGGCACTAAACAGTAAAACAACAACACAGTAAAACGATTAGGAAATCTGCACAAAATTCACACAAAAAAAACAAGGAAATTAAAAACTTTATTATAACTCCATGACTCCACCATCCAAACAATGTGCAAGCAATAAAAAAATCTTATCCCACAAGTGCTATCCCACAAGGGCCTCTACTCCAAACTCCAGGCCATCCAATAACAAACACAAAAATAGAAAAATAGTGGTGCATGCTCTCCCTCAAAGAAACTGAACCTACTTGATTTTTCCTCAGGGTGCAGATTGCAGACAAAAAAGAGTGATGCTCAAACTCCAAACTCCAAATCCAAAATGAACAATTACAAAAAAAGAAGAGGGAGGAGTCTTCAGGACAGGAAGAGGAAGTTGCTACTGTATGTAAAGCCTCCCAGACTCCCATTGTCTATGATAAATTCCTCCTTTAAAAAAAGTGTTTAGGGGCGTGGCCAAGATGGCGACTTGAACAGTCGCAGGTCCCGGAGGCTCCTCGTCCCTTGCCTTCCTACCCAGCCACTCACGGTGCCTGAGGCCCCAAAACCCCGCAGGAAGGGGTAATTGAGAAAGCGGAGGCGAAGGGACCGAGCCCGCTGCAACGCCGAGGGTCTCCGACTCCTGATTCCTGCCGAAGAGAGCTGCGGCCGGCGAAAGGCAGTGCGGACAAAATGGCGCCGCATCGAGGCTGAGCCGAGACCGAAAGAGGTAGGAGGACCTGAGGGGCGACTGCGGGACCCCAGGAGAAAACGGGGGTATCGCGTCTGGAGAAAGCACCCCGCAGTGTGACAGAGCGGGCGGCGGGGCACTGCCCTGGTGGGGGAGCAGCTTTCTGAAGCCCAGGGCCCGCTGAGGGACTCACGGACACCTGGCAGTGAAACCGTGGACGGCGTGGGGTGAGATAGACGGCCCGGCAGAACACGAATCCGGGGGAGAGCGAGCCGCTGCGGGAAGCGGAGGACACCGGGTTGGTGGTGAGCGATCCTCCCCCCTAGTGAAGGTGATCGGTGGGAGCGGCGGAAGAAGGCACGGAGGGGGAGAGAGGCCCCCACGACAGTGACTCACGAGCCCCGACGGGAGCAGCCTCGGGAGCTCGCACAACGGAGAATAGGAGGCGGGAAGCTGGGCCCGCTGACCCGGAGGTGAGGCTGGGCTGGGACCCCTGAAGGTGGTAGAGCGCTGAGCAGGTGGAGAAGGCCCAAGGGCACAGAAGATGCGAGGCCTGGGGCGGCGGCCCAGATAAGAAAGGCGGTGTGGACGGCTGGAAAAGGGCCCCACGCTAAAGACAAGGCGGGAGACACCCGGCCACGATTGCCGCCTGGCGGAGGGACAAGAAGCGGCAAGGCTTTGTGCCTACACCTTCGGTGGACGCTCACGAGGTTAAGGGAGTCACCGAGGGAGTGAGAGCAAGGCACGGTCAGAGGGGCCCCCACCCTAACCAAAAGATCACGAGACCCCCAGGTCCGGAGAGGGGGCGCTCAGCGAGGCAGGAGCGGCGGAGGTACACACCTTGAGGCGGGAGCAGGAAGTCGGCCAAGGGGTACGAAGGGACTAAGCTAAGTTGCGTCCCCCTCCAGAGAGCCGGGAGACATTGGCTCGAGATCGAGAAGAAGGCCAGATAGCTAGGTGACGTGGGAGGAGAGTGACGGACCTCACACGCGGGTGGACAAGCGAAAGGCCTCGACTCTAGTCCTGCGACGTGCACAAGCCGAATGGAACCCAGGAGGGCTGGTGGTACGGGTACCTCTCGACTTTTCTCAGCTATAGGAGTGGGCCTCGGAGACGTTAGGCCCCGCCAGGAGATCGTGTCGTGATCACAGAAGACCCCCACAACTCATACAAGGCCCTGCAGGGAAAGCAGAAGCAAGATGGCCACGGCAAAGAAGAAAGGGGAAAGGTCCGTGAGAGAGATGCTCACAAAACATACGGTGGTAGAGGAGAAAGGCAGTAAATCCCCCCAGGTCAGAACTATCGGTGCCGCCCCAGAAGATGACGCGATCCCGATCACCCGGGCCTTCCTCGAAACGCTATTTAACACCCTCCGGGAAGACTTCCAGGCGCTCAAGAGCGAGGTAAAGGAGAGGTAAAGGACATCCGAAGAGATGTAGACGCAGTGGGGGAAAGGGTGGCGGAGCTTGAAGACCGAGAACATGCAGCGGGCGAGGAACTCGCTCAGCTCCAACAGGAAGTCATTCGCCTTAAAGAGCAGCAAATCGACCTCCAGGCCCATGCGGAGGATCTTGAAAATCGCTCCAGACGCAATAACATCCGCGTTCGGGGGGTCCCACTGAAATCCGAAGGGACAAATGTGGCAAGCTATCTGCAGGGACTATTCCGAGAGGTCCTAGGAGAGGACCAAGCGTTCGAGATCCGCATAGATCGAGCGCATAGAGTGGGTTTGCCGCGGCGGGCCCCGGCGCCCCCCCCGGACATCCTGGCCTTCCTACCAGACTACCCTCTAAAGGAACGCATCTTACGCGAGGCACGTTTGAAACAGTCCATCATCTATCAGGGCCACTCCGTAGCTTTATATCAAGACCTTGCTTCCATAACGCTACAAAAGAGGAGATCATTCAAAGACGTCACCAGGCACCTCAGAGAACAAGAGATAGCCTACTCCTGGGGGCATCCATTTAGACTGATTTTTAAGTGGAACGGCAAGGTACATCAACTTAGGTCAGTGGAGGACACGTGCAAGCTCCTGGGCCTTGAATTCCACGACACAGAAGGTTCGCCCCCACCCACGAAACGACCAACTGGGGACGGATGGTGAAGAGTGGGACGCAGACGCTCCCCGACCTCGGAAGCAAAACCAGACTCTGACACTATGGCACATGAGAGGCAAGCAGCTCTGGAAGCCGTCTTAAAGGATACTGCCCCGCAACAGTGAACTGAAAGACATGGAAGGGGTCAGTAACGCTACAGTATAAGAGGCTGGGGGGGAGGCGGGGACGGGGAGCCGGGAACACTTGGTTCACACATGCCCCGATTGTTGTTTTTCCACATACCAGGGCAAGGGGCCCTTGGGCTATGGACAATGTTAGGGTTTTTGGGGTTTCTGGTTAGGGTTAGGGAGGGGGGAAGGGGAGGGGAGGGGGGAGGACGGGGCCAAGGGGGGGATGGGGGGGTTGGGGGGAAGGGGAGGGTCGAACCGATGTGCTGCAAGGGGTTGGGTCCAGGAGGACTCCCGAAGATCTGGGTCCTAGTCCTAGCTGGGCGAGGCTTACTAGATAACAAGCTGATAAGTGTGCCCTACCAGACTCAGCGCCTACCAGGGTTCAACATCCGGGATGATTCACAAAATCCAGATTCTCACCCTTAATGTGAAAGGGTTGAATAGTCCCATTAAAAGAAGGGCCATCTTATCCTATTTGGAGAACACGGGGGCGGCTATCTGCCTCCTGCAAGAGACACACCTCCTGTCTAAGGACTGGCATCGAATGAGATCTCGAGCCTTTCCTCAGCAATTCTATTCTTCCACAGCGGTGAAAAAAGCAGGGGTAGCAATATTTGTGTCTAAATCCTTTCAGGGCCTGGTGAGCGAGAAGGTGGCAGAAATAAAAGGACGGCTGCTAGCATACAAATTCTGGGTGGGAGGGGTCCCACTGGTGGTAGGCTCCCTGTACGCCCCTAACGCGGGACAGGAGAAGTTCCTTACCACAGCACTCTCAGAGGCATTCGCCACGCAAAACAGGATGGTGGTGGTAGGGGGGGACTTGAACTTAGTCATGGACACGGAGATAGATCGCTCCGGTCAGCGTTACGGACAGGAGGGAGCACTTTCTACTGCAGGGAAGGACTGGCTACGGGAGCGGGGATTGACGGACATTTGGAGGACAAAGCACCCACACAACATACAGTATTCCTTCTACTCTCACGCACATCGAACATATGCCAGACTTGACCATCTCTTAGGGTCTACGGACCTGACAGCATTAGTGGACACGGTAAATATAATTCCTGCGGCGCTTTCCGACCATGATGCGGTGACAATGACTCTCTCTTTACCCACAATACACAGGACCCCGGGGAGATGGCGATTAAGGGAAACGCTGCTTCAGAGGCACGGGGTGGTAACAAAACTACACAAAAGCATCACTGACTATTTAACCCGAAATGACCTCGCAGATACCCCCATCACGGCCCTCTGGGGGGCATTGAAAGCAGTGGTACGCGGCTAATTAATCGCTATTGCCGCGGCGGAGGCTAAGGAGCGTAGAGAGGTTAGGGAGAAGCTCACAAAGCAGGTAGTAGAACTGGAACGCATCCACAGTCGCACAGGGGCCCCTAGGATTTGGCGTCAGGTTAGAGCGGCAAGAACACAACTGGCAGCTCTTGATACCGACAGAGCTGAGTATGCGGCGCTGAGGCTCAAGCACTCGTATTATATCGGAGGTGATTCAACAGGCCGTCTGCTGGCCAGCAAACTTAGAGCCCGCGTCCAACGAGATAGGGTATCCGCAATAATAAATGAGAAGGGAGTGAATGTGGACAAGGATGAGGAAATAGCAGACGCATTCCGAGAGTTTTTCTCCTCTCTTTATAGGGAGTCTATACCCGACTCCATCGAGGGGGAGGATTATCTCAAGGGAGTATCGACCACGGCTTTAGATCAGATAGAGGCCGAGGCACTGGATGCGCCTATTCGGATAGAAGAGGTGATAGGGGCCATTGCTCGCCTTAAATCACACAAATCACCGGGCCCAGACGGGTACTCCGCAGGTTTTTATAAGACCTTCTGCTCACTGCTCGCCCCCATATTAACACGACTCTTCAATACTTTCCAGGGGCGTGGGTCCATTCCCCCAGACATGTTAGCGGCGGACATTGTTGTCATCCCCAAACCAGGGAAAGAGAAGACAAAATGCAGCTCTTACAGGCCGATTTCTCTTCTTAATCTCGACCTAAAACTGTTTACTGGAGTACTAGCGGCACGACTGGGACCGCGATTACCGGGCATTATAGACCCGGATCAGTCCGGTTTTATTCATAACCGGCAGGGGAGCGATCACACCAAACGGGTCCTACATTTGATTGATAAGGCGCACCGAACCAAGATGGAGGCTTTGCTGCTGTCAGTGGACGCGGAAAAAGCCTTTGACCGGGTCAACTGGAGCTTCCTGGACCACACCCTGGCTCACTTTGGATTCGGGGAACGCTTCAGGGCTTGGGTGGCGAGCTGTTATGATGAGCCTAGGGCTATGGTTCGGGTCAACGGTACAACCTTACGGCCGGTAGTGATTCAGAGGGGCACACGACAAGGGTGTCCGCTTTCCCCACTCCTATTCGCACTATACGTGGAACCGCTCGCACAGAAAATTAGAGATAACCCGGACATAAGGGGGATTCCCTTTGGGGGGGAGAGCCATACAGTGAGCTTATATGCGGATGATATTCTGACCACGTTGGAGAAGCCGGAACGTTCGGTACCAGCCTTCTTGGAAGAGCTGGCCTCCTTCGGCCGCGTCTCCGGTTTTAAAATTAATGTGGGAAAGTCTACATTGCTACACCTGGGTCGATACGCAGACGCCGCAGATCTAGAACGCCCATCTTATGGAAACCTACGAGCACGGGACTCAATCACCTACCTGGGCATAGAATTAGCCCCCACGGTAGCACAGACGGTTGCGCGGAATTACGCAGGGCTCCTTTCCCAGGTCCAGAGGTGTCTCCAACAATGGCGCAAGCAGCCACTCTCGCTTCTAGGTCGAGTCGCGGCGATTAAGATGAGCATCTTGCCCAAAGCGCTGTATATCTTTCAAACCATACAGGCCAGACCGCCGAAGGGTGCCCTCCAACAAATTCAGAAAGAAGTTAACCACTTTAGTTGGGCTGGAGCGCGACCCCGGATGCGTAGAGAGATATCCCATCTACCCCTAGACCAGGGAGGGTTGGGTATCCCGAACTTCCTGGACTACTATAGGGCTTCCCAACTCCGACACCTGGTGGAATGGAGCAGGCCCGAATCAGAAAAGAAGTGGCTGTTTCAGGATAGGGCACTGGCTAAACTCTCGTTATGGAAGGTGCCGTTTTTAAAAAAACGTGACAGACCCCCGAATCTAAAGGGCTCGCCGATTACAAACACATTCTTAAACATTTGGGACGCAGTGGCAGTGAAACGGGGCCTTACATCCTTCCCCTCCCCAATGACGCCGTTATTTGATAATCCGGAATTTGTCACAGGGATGAACGAAAGAGCTTTCTCACAATGGAGGAACACGGGATGCAAATCGGCAGGTCACCTTTTTAACCTCGAGGGATTTTTGTCCCTTGCCGAGGCACAACACTCTTATGATATTACCGCTCCGCAGCAGTTCCAATACTTTCAACTCCGGCACTGGCTCCTTCAGCCGGAAGTGAAACCCCTCGTCAGTCGGAGGCTCACTAGCTACAAAAGGTGGCTCCGTGAAAAAACGTCCGATAAAAAAACGATCTCAGAAATATATGGTCTGCTTCGACCCTCGGCCCCGTTCGCGCCCTCGGCAGGCCAGAGGCGCTGGGTTAAAGAAATTGGGAGGGATGTCACGGAACCGGAATGGCGAGATATCTATTATCGGGCTTCCCATACAGCTCGGAACATGGCCAGCCGGGAAGCGGCAGTAAAAGTAGCCACATACTGGTACCTGACTCCGGTCAGACTGCATCGAGGGAACCCAGAGCGTAGCCCGACGTGCTGGAGGGGCTGCGAAGAAGAGGGAACACTGACACACATCCTATGGGAATGCACGGAAGTACTAGATTACTGGAGGGAGGTTTTAGACGATATAGACAGCTGTTTTGACACAGAAATCCCTAGATTCCCAGCTTATACGTTACTAGGCCTGCCTAATGGACTCACATACCCGTTGAAATCCATAAGGGGAAGCAAATGGGGGTGGCTATGGGAGCGGCGGTACAACATATACTTTCTCTATGGGGCACACAGACCAGACCTTCCCACACGGGGTGGTTGCACAAACTCTGGTACACAGTGGGAATGGAACGCATTCAGGCGACACTCACAAACTCAACAGAATCCTTCCACACCATATGGAGCCCACTTCTGTCACTGTTGTCGAAGGAACTGAACGAGGTGTCTTGCCCGAAGTACCTCCGCCTTCTACGTCTCACCGATAGGCCAGCTGAGGAAGAAGCCCATGGAACAACTAATTGAGGTCCTGCCGAATACAAGGTCCAATACTGGGAGTAGTCAGCACATCGGTTCGGGGGAGGGATGGGGGACGGGGAGGAGGGGTAGTTATTATAATAGCTCATTTGTTGGGTGTTTTGATTTTTTGGGAGAAAACGGAGGGGGCAAACAGCCTTTCAGCTAGATCACTCATCTACGCGGCCGGCCTCCGGGTTGTGGCAATAGCGCTGTGTATCGACCTCCCAGAAACGCTCTGCCGGCCAAGGGATGTAGGCAGTAAGCTGTGTATTCCCAAAATGTCTCCTTCCAATAAACATGATTTAAACTTAAAAAAAGTGTTTAGTGCTAAAATAAATGACCCGAACATCCTGCTTGCGTGAAAATTTCAACTGGAAAATGCATGTTCGAGTTTATTTTCATTCGCCTGTGTGAAAGGAACTGCTGTTCTTGTTTAGAGCTGCATTTTCATGCTCCAAAAATTACCTCAACAGTCCGCTCGGCAAAAGAAAACCACCTGAAATGCATGTTGACTGATGACCTGAAAGAACTGCTGCTTGCACTGGCAAAATGCTGCTTGTGTTCATGCTGATCGTGTTGTTTCCATACTTCACACATGATTTTTCCATGATTAGAATTCTCGTTATGTGACATGGCATAATGGCATAATCCATGTAATTACGCCTAAATTGAAATACGCTAAAATTATGCTGTTGTAATTAAAAGGGACATTGGAAGGAGACAGATGCTTCAGTAGGTGAATGAGGAGGGTGTAACCTTTGGTGAATGTGTGACTACAATGCCCACCCTCGCTGTACTCTTCCTTGAGGTCTGCCTGAGTTCAGCTGAGGGACCATCTAATAGGCAGTGAAGAAGCGTTTCTCTGTTCAGCAGGAACAATAAAAAATGTGTATTGTGTCTGTATGCCTTCTGTGTGTTTAGTATGCCTGCATTAGTAACATAGGAAAATAGGGATCCCTGTTCCTGACAAAAGCCACGGACCCGGACGGGCCACCGGCTGAAAAACGTTGACCTTCTAGATTTAGGAGTAATCATCACTCCTAGGCATCATCTCAGTTTTTAACCATCTTGTTGCCTTCTTTAAAAGTAATAATAGTTTCTAATAGGAGTCTACTGAGACTTTTATGTTTTGTGTACATCTCCTGCATCTTATACCCCACCCTTAATGTATAGTGCTTCCTGTAAAAACATCGGAAGCCTGCCCACCATTAGAGGATTCTTTGGTGACCAAGGATGGCCGATGATGAAGCATGACACCCAAGGGGTATGTGAGGCCATACTATGAAACTTTTTTAATTGACTTGAAAAACTTGACAAATGCTCATGAATAATGTGGTCCTCTTTTCACTTTAAGCCAGATAGGGACTATAGGGTCACCAGGATTCAATTCAATTCATGACATTTGTAGAGTGCACAGCTACCTCCAAGGAGGTGTCCTGGCGCTTGCGGGAAGGTCACAAAAGTGAGGGGAATTAGGAAATTCCCCATGTATGGACCCTCCTTTTTTGTAGGTCTTGTTTGCTTTCTTTGGTGTTTATCATTTGTGGGACGGTGCAAACACAGACAGCTCATATTTTCCTCTCATTCCCTCGACCCCTGGATAGCAGGGAGTCATAGGCTGTGTAAGTAAAATTTCACCTATGACTAATTTCAGGTAAAAAGCCTCCTGGTGGTTTCCCCTCAAAATACTCTTATGTTCTCACCAAAGACCATCTGGCACATGCATCAACCGAAATACTGGTCGCAAACGGGCAGATTCTCAGAATCTGCCCCGTTGCGACCAGTATTTCTGCATTCGGGATGCATCATCCCAAATGCAGAAATCGCAATTTAAGGAATCGCAAAATTGCTATTCCTTAAATTGCAATTGCATTTAAGGAATCACAAATTGAGATTCCTTAAATGCAATGCATTAAAGTTAAAAAATTTGCGATTTCGCTAATAGGGGGAGCAAATTACCATGAAGTTAAACTGCATGGTAATTTGCAAAAACTTTGAAAAATGCACTAAAGTTCATTTTTCAAACTTCCATTTTACACACACACATGCCCTTGGGGCATGTGTGTGTGCAAGATGTACTCATATGCAGATTTCAGGGGTGCAACAGGGTGTCCTTTTGACACCCTGGCACCCTTGAAATAGCTCCCGCTATTAGCCATTCTTTAATAGCGAATCACTAATAGTGAATATCTTCCCATTCATTCCTATGGGCCTCCTGGCCCATAGGAATGAATGGGTAATATTCCTTAATTGCGACTCGCAATTTGCGAGTAGCAATTAAGGAATGTTTAGGAATCGCTATTTATTGAGCGATTTCTACATGCATAGGCAATTGCGATTCCTTAATAGCGATTCCTAAATAATAGCTATTAAGGAATCGCAATTGCCTAGCTTGATGCATGTGCCCCCATGTTCCTATGGTTTTAATACCTGGGATCAGGATATCAGCCATATACCTAATGATCGAGCTACATTACATTTAAATATGGCAGCTCATGAAAGGATAGCTTAGACTTGTATTGGCATACGTGCTACAGTATTAATGCTACAGCAATTGCCTATTTACCACAGAATGCGTAAAAGTATGTAAAGCAATGTACCACCGGCCAGCAAGTAAAGCATTAAACCACAGTAAGACCAGCACCTACTCATCTTACAATATCCAACAAACCATTTGGGCTTGCGGTCCTCAAACATATTGGGCCCCTTCCAATAGTCAATCCATATAAGCAGACTTTGTTTGCCGTCAAGTCCTACTCTAGATTCCTTTGGGTTTGGCCACAAAAGACTGCCACTGCTTCAGCTCTCATAAAATATTTGCAGTGCTTAGTAGCAACAGGAGCAGTTACCTAATTTCATTCAGACACTGTTCCTGCATTCGCCTCTAAGGCACTTAAGGATGCTATGTCTGCTGTGGGGTTATGACTACTACACTAGCAGCCTCTCTGTCCAGTATCAAATACTGTGGTTGAGTGAACCTAAGTATTGCTTAAGCAAACCTTGACTGCTAAGGTATTAGAAACAGGATTGATATGGCTGCACAGCCTTTATGAGGTTCAAAGAACACTAAATATTTTGATTAGAGGAGTATTAGGTAGCCAAACACTATACAAAATATTGTTTGGTATTTCAATGTATATAGCTAATCTTGATCTGCTTGGAAGTGCAGTAGAGACAAAAACTAATTCATCTGACCCTGCTTCAGGATTGGATTTGTTACAGACTATACAACAAATTAGATACACTCTCCTACTAAGGAACGTCACTACTATTGAAGACAAAGCTGCTGACCAGTGGCTCCCCAAAGTGAACAAGCTAGTTCAGGAAGGAATCACTGAAGAGCAAGTCTTCAGACCATCATACAGACTACCTGTTCCTATCCTTGGGGAAGAAAGCACACACACTGTAATCTTGCCACCAGTGGTGGCTCCTCCGCTAAGGCGGTGGAGCGTCGCCCCAAAGCTCACGGAGAGGGGGAAACGAAAAAATAAAATGATAAGAGCTGAAGTTATAATCATTGTATTTTTCATACGGTCAGGATAAAGTGGGGCGGGGCTTGGCTCCCCTGATGTCGTGGGGGAGGAGGGGTTGTGCACTCTGTAAAGTGCGCATGAATGTTTGACCGGCCCTCTCGGCAGGCCAAACATTCATGCGCACTTCGCATGTTCTCCATGCAGGCTACATTACAGCCTGCATGGAGAACATGCCCACTTCCCCATTTCCTGGCTGAATGCCAAACCACGGTGCTCAGACCAATTACAACTCTGCATTGCAGCGTTGTGATTGGCTCAGGGGATCCTGGGTGCTTACCAATCAGAATGCTGCATTGCAGTGTTGTGATTGGCTGTGGAGAGCCTGGGTGCTTCCCGGTCCCTGGAAGAGACTCACTTGATGTGGGAGAAACACGGCGATGGAGAGACTGCGGCAAGATCAGGTAAGTGATATTTTTTATTCAAAGCTGTCCCCCCCGCCTTGCCCCCATACCTTACCGGCTACCACTGCCGGCTGCCACTTCCTAGTGCAAAGAAATGACAGATCTGATCCATCTGCATTTTATTTGGAGCCTGAACAACTGAAAAAGATTTTGATTACCATTCACAAATACATGTATTCACTGTAGGTCATCGATACTTTTATTGAACAAGGTTATGCATATTGGAAGGAAAATATTAATGCGCAAAGTGTTTGGGGAATTAGAGTTTGGCAAGTTCATGCCTTGCCTAGAGCATTTATGATTCTGAGAGAACTGATATTTTTAAGTAGGACTGTGCAGCTACCAACATTGAGTGAGCTTGGCATCCATGTGCGCCAGGCACCAACAGATTAGTTGAAACTAGATGTGTTAGCATGTGGCACGGGCGATATTGTGTGAGGATTGGGAAATGCAATGCAGCAGCACGAATAGGGAGTAGCACACAACGACTTACCAGTAAACGCCTTCTGGAGAAACATGTATGCATCACTATCTATTGTAATTCCACTTCTGTAACACATTGTTGATATACACAGTGTTCTTATTGTGTTGCTTTGTATATGTCTGGATAATGTCTCAGATACTCCTGAACTGTTATGGAATATAAGAAAAGGAAAAATAAAAAAAGACCAATAAAGATATTTAAACAAAAAAAATTGAGTGAGCTTGGCATCTGTTAAAATTCTACAAACGCCATCAATTGCAAAGGTTAATTTGATACAATTTACAGATTGGAAACATAAAATGCAGCATTGTTGGTTCAGATGATAAAGCCTTTTGGCCAACAGATACTGACATATGTATGCAGGGGCTTCTGTCTAAAGCTACAAGACCAGACACTACGTATAACACATATCCCTCTAGGACTTTAATCACTTATAGTGTAGGGATGTTTTACCAAAAATGTCCCAATCTAGTTTGAGTGCTGTAAAGAAATAAGGGTGTGGAAACTTCATGTAATTTGCTTTCAGGTAATTGCACAAAATTTTGCGAAACTTATGCAGAATTATGTATAATTACACAAAATGCAAATCAATCACTTAGCGGTATTTTAACCAGAAATGCATCCTCGCATCATTTTTTTGAAGGTGCGGACAAAAACACAAAAAACACAAGTGCCAGTAGCAACAGCTGCTCACGGTCTGGCCATTCCTGTTGTTCTCATGCGCTTGCGGTAAAATTTTGGCACAAACGTCACATAATATCATGACATGGCACAATAGGCATAAGTTTGGGCATTTCCTATAATGAGTGTAACACAAAATTCCCCAAATTATGCCAATTATTCTGGCATCATTTGAATTTCGCGGAGGCCTATAAAGAAACTCATAGCTCGGTGAGGATATGGATTTAAGTGATTTTTTTCTGGGACCGCATCTAGTGAAAAACAACAGAACAGGCATACTCTTTGAAAGAAGCTTCAGAAAAAATTTGGATATGAAAATCATGCAAGCCACTTTGAAAGTTATAGACAATGGCTTTCAAATTCTAAAGCCTGGGTGGAGTTCATGGAGTTTCACTCCGTGGAACTCTGCGAAGTGGCAGAAAAACTCTGCCGCGCTCTGCGGAGTTCCGCCAGCGGCGGAGTCTATTAAGTTGCATTGCTCGCACTGATTTTTAGTGCCAGAAGTTTGTCCCATGCTCTAAAATCAGCGGGAATGGTACTACGCGTCGTGCCAGAGAGCACTGCTGTTTTCTGCCGTCCGAGTAGACATTATACTCGAGCAGCAGCTTCCTCAACACAAGTGGCATACCTCTCAACGCGAGCGGTTGCGACCTGCCGCCACTACCCACGATGAGAAATCTCGCCAGGAGGAGGTCCAGCATGTTATTTTTTCTTGCAAGCGCTCGCCAACTAACCGTTGGTGAGTTGCTCAAGAGAAAAAACTCCGCTCAGCGTCACTTCGCAGAGTTTTCAGAACTTCGCACGAAGCGCGGAGTAGGTAAAACTTGCCGAAATCCACAGGCGGAGTGGAATTCTTCGCCCACCTCTATTAATGACCACATATAAACAATTTCTATTATCATGTCCTCTGCTTTCCATCTTTTTCTGGATGGTTTAAACTATTTACAGCAAAGGCAAGCTCAAATGTAGGTGTTGACACAATTAAGCTGGGCACTACAAACACTTAAGGCCCATAAAGTGCCATGGTGGCTCGTAAATGAGTCTGCAGTCTGTACTTCCTGGCAGATAACAATTTCTAAAAAGAAGCATCATACTATCTTTTCTCATGTGAACAGATAGCGAGTACTCCTCTTTCTTCTGCTGAGGATCCACATATTATGAGGCTCTTGCATGGAATACTTTCGCTGCCTAGCACTACATTTTATTTCTCTGACTGCTAGAAACACACATCACTTCGATGTTATGAAAGTATGCATAACACATTGGTATAACACTCATGGAAATACCCTGATGAAAAACACCCCCACTTTCATTAGTTCATCTTTGTGCACTAATCCTGTGGGATACTCACTTTTTTGTATTTCTGTCACTATTCAGAGCACTTGTAATTCTTTGAATGCTTGTAAACTCCTCACAGCACCTGCTTCATTCATTCTTTTTCATCATATGCTTTTAATAAATGATCCCTATATAATTACAATAAATGAATCCTGTTGTGGTTAGCCCAGGGCTTTAAATATATGCTAACTCTTCAAAAAATTGTGAAATGTTATGGTATTACATTTATCTTTCCCCAGAAAGCTTTTTGGAAGTCTTTCATGGTGAAAAATAGGTATGATAAATATGCTCTTTGATCATTTAAACAAACTTTATGCAGTTTTGACCTCTGTAGCTGGAATGTTCAAACATCTGAGATGCAGCAACGCTTGCAGAACTATTTCCAAATACCTTTTGGAGATCTATTACACACTGTGTTTCATGTTTTGAACACAACTGCCATCATTCACATTTTCAAAACTATTTGACCTGGCTTGCTGGCTGACTTCAAAACTATTATTCTATATATCCCTTCATTTTTTAGTTCTTTGTTTTCAAATCTGTTTCTTGGAATTTCTTCTGCCTTCCTCATTGTGTGGGGGGGGAGTTGGGGCAAATTTTATTTTTCATCGGTGAAATAAAAAAATCAAGATGAATGTAAATGCACACTACATGACTGAATGTCAATGCCACAAACCTATTCTGTTCTATCTCGGAAGAGAATTGCTTGCCAAGCTAAGTGCAATTTTTATTTTCGCAAACCTGAACCTCCTCGAGAAAGACCTGTGTTTCAATGCTTCAACTTTTTCCAAACTGTTGTCTTGAACATTCCTTTGGAACAACAAGCTGTGCTTACTGTTGATTGCTGGGAAGTAACTCAACTAATCAGAGGACATATCAAGTACTGCAATGCAGTTACCCATTGTTAAAGCTGGTCTGTATGAATCTTTACCAATGCTGTGCATGTGCTGATATGCACTGGACCAACAATTCACGTTCAGTGTCACTTCATGAAGCGCATCAACAGCTACAGCTGCTCTGCCTCTGCTTCTGATGCTGTAATCATCTGTGATGTCAGTCTTTTCAATCTCATCATAGCTTCATCATCAGTAACAGTTGGCAATTACCAGAATCACTGCATGTAGCTTTCACTTTTATGACTTTTTCCTATTTCGAAGTTACTTGAAAAACACCATTGTCTCTGTCTATGAATTCCCTCTTTGATGCTGCAAGTTTGAAAGTTTCCATCTGTTTTCTTAATGATAGGAACTCAGTAAAGCAAGAGAAAGACAATCAGAAGTTGCTGCTGTTTGTTTGTATAGCTGTCATGAGCCTGCTCTCTGCTTTTTCATCTCTTGTGCATTAATTTTTGTTTTTTGCACAAACTGCATAGTCATACTTAGGCAAAAGGCATTTTGTCTAGCCTTTTCATTTATTAATTAGCATAGAAATTTATTTATTAGATTTGCTTCACTATCATTCCAAGGATGCAGTAATCTTCGTATTTTCTGCTTATGTACTCCCATTGCATTTCATATATTCCACATATATATTTATTCGAGTGCACGTTTCTGATTTATGAACACACAAGACATTTGGTGTAGTTTGCACATTTATAGTATATAACATTTGCTTCATTGTGGTTTGATAATTCAGCAACAATTCATATATATGTTCACATGATTTATAATGCTTCATAATGCAGCAAGATTAGTATGTTAATTCGTGAATTTGACATCATTTGATGTGAGGCCTGCCCTATTCAAACCAATGAGAACTTTGTATTTAAGTTTGGAACAGACAAATGGAAGGCAGAAAGAAAAACTTTAACTTCATATTAGACCAGATGGAGGAAGCAGAAGCTGTAAGCACCCTTGGGGAAGGCCAAAGGCTGGCATCTCAGAGCCAGTCTGGCTTTGTTCGCTTGCTGGGACACCATAGCAGTGGAGCAGGAATAGACACCGAACTTCTTGACGCAACAGAATTTTTGTCGTTTGACTGAGTTATGGAGGTAAAAGGCCACCTGAGACACTTGCAGGGGTGCTTTTGAAGCAAGTTTGCACATTTATACCATATAACATTTGCTTCATTGTAGTTTGATATTTCAGCAATAATTCATATATATGTTCACATGATTTATAATGCTTCATAATGCAGCAAGATTAGTATGTTAATTCGTGCATTTGACATCATTTGATGTGAGGCCTGCCCTATTCAAACCAATGAGAAATTTGTATTTAAGCTTGGAACAGACAAATAGAAGGCAGAAAGAAAAACTTTAACTTCATATGAGACCAGATGGAGCAAGCAGAAGCTGTAAGCACCCTTGGGGAAGGCCAAAGGCTGGCATCTCAGAGCCAGTCTGGCTTTGTTCGCTTGCTGGGACACCATAGCAGTGGAGCAGGAATAGACACCGAACTTCTTGACGCAACAGAATTTTTGTCGTTTGACTGAGTTATGGAGGTAAAAGGCCACCTGAGACACTTGCAGGGGTGCTTTTGAAGCAAGTTTGCACATTTATACCATATAACATTTGCTTCATTGTAGTTTGATATTTCAGCAATAATTCATATATATGTTCACATGATTTATAATGCTTCATAATGCAGCAAGATTAGTATGTTAATTCGTGCATTTGACATCATTTGATGTGAGGCCTGCCCTATTCAAACCAATGAGAAATTTGTATTTAAGCTTGGAACAGACAAATAGAAGGCAGAAAGAAAAACTTTAACTTCATATGAGACCAGATGGAGCAAGCAGAAGCTGTAAACACCCTTGGTGAAGGCCAAAGGCTGGCATCTCAGAGCCAGTCTGGCTTTGTTCGCTTGCTGGGACACCATAGCTATAGAACAGGAATAGACACTGACCTTCTTGACACAGAACAAAATTCCTGTTGTTCAACTGAGTTATGCAGGTGAAAGGCCACCTTAGAAACATGCAGAGGTGCTTTTGAAGCAAGTAGGGACAGGTTGGAGGCTAGAACGACTCTTCATGGCAGAGAACTCTACATTTTGAACCACTGTTACAATGTTGCAATTCTTTTTAATGTACAGTTTATTAACTGTTTTCATTTCTACTGTTTTGTTCATTTTTATGCACCAGTATAGGATGTTGATTTATCAAATTCATGAAACATATCCTTTTTGTGCATTCTTGAGTGTATATATTCGTGGTGAAAAGAGATTTGGAACCTACTAATAACACATAATACTGTAAAGTCTCACAGGACTAAACATTACCCAAAACGCACCACCCTCATGTAATTCTTATGTGATTTGTGGGATACAGCCCACCAGGTTTCCTGGATGTAGTTGGCAAGTTGGAATAAAGTTTTTATTTTTGCCAGAGGGTTAGAAAACCTAACCTCCAGTCTGTACTTTTTATGTAATTACAAAAAACATATCAATCTGAGCAACAATGCCGGTCATCTCGGTCAAAGATTTTACCTTTTTATATAGTTTATGAAATAGAAGTCAAAATCTTCCAGCAGGTCATCCCGGTCAAAGACTTTACCCTTTGATGTAATCTCTGCAATGGAAGCCAGAATCTTCCAATAGCTCTTTCTAGTCAGTCCCGCAGCCCCCCAGCTCTTCAAGGCAGGCGTTTAGGCACTGGATTACTCTGCAGCCAGGGCTTCTGTAGTGTCCAGTCCTCTGTGATCATCTGGCCCCTCTCAGAGTTAACCGTCCTTCTGCTTTTTGTGCCCCTGGAACAGACAAACAGGAGGTCAGCCACCTGATACTTGGAGATTGATTGGAGTCTGTGGGGCCCAGCAAATGTCAGGAGTCATCCTTCTTACAGCAGGAGTTAGGAGCCTTTGAGATATTTTCTTCCCGCAGATTCATAAGTCCTTACAGCCTTTTCTTCCAGCCAGGCCTTCTTGTTCACTTGAAGTCTTCCCAGGTCCAGGAATGTTCTGAAGAGTGGTAGTTGAATTACCCGATTTTATCCTGTATGCTAGCCAGTGATTGGAAAAATTCTACCACCCAATCCTAACTATTTTCTTGTAGTTCTCCACCTCCTTTTGCAGCACTTTCTTTTTTGCCTTACTGTAAAATTACCAAGGAACCCCTGTTTAAATATGTCAGCACCTTTCTGCCACCAGGCAGGCCTGTCTTTAGCTTTTGGGATACTAGCCTATTAAGATGAGCTTTCCATCTACTTGACTCATTTGTCTCTGAACACTTTTCTTTACCTTGCGGGGTCCCACAGGAGTCGTCGCTCAGTTCCACACTATTCAACGTTTATGGTTCATCTTTGTCCTTGCTGATAAGATCCCATGGCTTTTCACTTATTTCCTACTTTCCCCCGGTGTGGCTATAGTCTGACTATCTGTGAGGGTCCTAGGAATGAATAGGAAAAGCCTTCCCTGGCACCTCCAAATTAAAGGAGTAGTGCTAAGGCTGCCCTTTGCTGGGCCAACTGTTTCTGTACCCCAGATAGCTAATCCCTGCTAACTGGTCAGCAGTAATTATTCATATCCTCTTCCTTACCTCAGAAGCAGACTATTGTCCTCTAATCTAGAGTTGTTAACTCTCCCAGTTAATGATGTGTCTTCCAGCTTTGTAAGGGCTGAGTGGCAAAAACTGTTTTTTTTTACCAGTTTTGGCTCAGCCAGCACAAATTTACTCTTCCATTCAAGTTATCAAATATCAGATTTCCCCATTAAATCAGATTTCGAAAAATAGTGGAAATAACTTTGAAGTATTTCCCCTTGTGGAGGCATGAATCAGGATTTTTATCTCATCTAGTCCTCTTCAGGGAAAAGTATAACAGAGCTTACACAGTGATAAAACTTTTGGGTTTCACTTCATCGTGAGAGCACACTAATATCAATATGCAGGTGTTCTCAATTTCTATATATTAGCAACCTGCCCTATGGGCTTTCAAACCACAATTTAGAGGTGACTTGTGAATATACATAAAAAGTGTTTTTCCTACATGGCAAAGACATTTTCCTTGCCATGTGCTATTGCAGGGCATTTAAACTACAGCACAGCCAGAGCAAAGTGGTGCTCCTTGCAGAACAACCTTTTGTGATATATATGGGTTGTGTAAATACATGCTGCAGGCAACATATTTCATATAACCGTATATGCCATAGGTGCATCTGAGGCACCATTTACACAGGAATTATTTGCAAGATAAATTGGTCAAACAGGGAGTTCAAAGGGATAGCACATGTTTAGGGCAAAGCACAGATCCTTCACCACTGCTTACCTAAAGAGTGGTTTTGCTGATAGTAGAGTTCAAAAACATAAGGTAGTATTTACCTCTTTTTTCCAAGCTCTGCTGCCAGAAAAACGTACATTAACTCCAAGTTTTCAAGTTAATGTATGCACTTGAGACACCACAAAGAAGAACACAGATCCCTTGTGTTACTTTATATTAAATATATTTATAGAGCGCTTGATTACGCGAAGGTGTCCTGGTGCTAACTCTGGTTTAGGAACAAGGAAGACAGGCTTAATTCTTAAAGAGCCAGGTTTTCAGCTCTTTCCTGAAGGCAAGCAAAGTAGGGGAGTATCTGATGTAAAAGCGCAGGAGGTTAAAAGCCTTGACTGGGCCAATAAGAAAACTTCTCTCACCCCAGTTGGCTCGCTTGAATTTGGGAACAACCAGGGTTTTGGCCCCCAAAGAATGAAGGGTTTTATTAGGTTTGTACCATTTAAAGTTTTGCTTAAGGTGGTCAGGACCTGTGTTATGGAGTGTTATGGAGTGCCCTAATGGCGGTGCAGAGGGCATTGAACTTGATACAATGCTTTACTGGAAGCCATGGGGATTCTGAATGGCGGTAGTTACCGATTTAAATTTGGGAATACCGGACAATAGTCTGGCGGCAGCATTTTGTAACAGTTGCAACTTATTCAGGTGTTGTTGCTGCATGTTTAGATAGAGTCCCTGAATTAAGTTTTAGGCAGTTGTTGGCCATCCAGGTACTGACGGCCAACATGCAGTCATGGAATCTTTTTCCTGTGTCTGCATCATGGTTAGTTAATGACACAACAATGTGCATGTCATCTGTGTAGGGAGTAAGTATAAAGCCATGGGATCTTATCAGCAAAGCCTAAGATGAAACATGAACGTTGGACAGCGTGGGGCTGAGCAAGGACCCCTGTGGACCCCGTAAGGTAAAGAAAAGGGTTCAGAGACAAACAAGTCAAGAGCTACTGATTGTTTTCATTCCAAGAGAAGGGAACGCACACAATTCAGTGCTGTCCCTTTCACTCCGATCTTGGCTAGATGGTCAATCAGAAAGTCATGATTGGCCATATCAAATGCTGCTGAGAGATCTAACAGGACTAACACAACTTTGCCACAGGCATCTAATGCCTCTCCGATTTCTTCGGAAGTTTTGATTAGGGCAGATTCAGCACTGTGGCCACTTCTGAAGCTGTACTGCGAGGTATCTAACAGCTGATTAGCCTGAAGTGAGATATGTGGGTAACCATGCCTTTTTACACTAGCTTGGCAGGCAAAGGGAGATGTGAAATGGGGCAAACGTTATTAGGATCTGTTGGGCTTAAGCTCGTTTTTTTTTTTTAAGAGGCAAAATGGAAGCAACTTTCCATGCTTTAGGAAACTGGCCTATTTTGAACAGCAGGTTGAAATGAATAGTGAGCTTGTTGGCCATAATCTCTGGTACTAGTTTAGTCACAGTTGGGGAAGCTGGACTTAGCAGCTTGGAATAAGCATAACACTTGGTTGGTCGTTAGAGGGGAGGATTCAGAGAAGACAGTCTGTTCTGTTTGTTCTATGTCTAATGCCGTCTGTACGTTTCCCTCTTCAGTCTTGTCCTTTGGGATTGTGAATTCATTTTATTAAAAAGAACTTTGCTATCGAATTGCAAAGTGATTGACCGCTAGTGACCTGGTTCTTGCAAGGAGACGCGGTCAGTTTTGATACTGTCCTGAACAGTTCTTTAGGAGCGTTTTTAGCAGATTCAATCTGTTTAGTGTAATATGCTGGTTTTTCTTCAGCGCCGGGACACCCCTATTAGGGGTAGCTGTCGCGCTTTATAAGCATCAGTATTATTAACAAGGGAGGCTCTATGATCAGCCAGACAGCGTTTGTATTTATCCTTTTCTTGACAACTATACTCCTTTCTCCATATACATTGTTGATGTTTACAGAGTTGTTTCAATTTCCTGAGATAGTCCGTATACCACAGAGCAGAGGGGACTCTGTGCTGAGTGTGCACTACTTTCACTGGGGCAAGTGCTGTCGACGCAAGATGCAGCCAGTTAGTGTAGATGGAGGTAGCTTGGTCTAAGTCCTCCGGGTAATCAGGCTGAGAGACGGTAAGCAGGTGAGTGAGCTGGTCTGGATTAATTCTGTTCAAGGCAGGGCCTTAAGAGGCCTGGGAGCAGTATTATGGGTCTGAAATGTTGGCAAGAGGATTAACTCAAATACTACAGCGTAGTGGTCAGACCAAGTCAGAGGCAGCACACCTTGAGTCTTTAGTAGAGTGTTGTTGGAGAAAATGCTGTCCAGCAAATGGCTGGCAATGTGTGTGTGACCTTGAGCCAACTGTACGAGGCCAGCACCATAGTGTCATTAAGCCATTTGGTGTCAGAGTACCGTGTGGTACAGAAACCAGCATATTGTGACAAGGATAAAGATGAGCTTGTTCTAAAGACTTGCTGAAAAAATGTGCCTGTATATATATATATATACTGGATCTACACAGAGAATTCAATGCAGCCCACTCACATGCATGTCATGTATTGCAAAACTGGATTTCTCATTTATAAATGTCAACATGTCAACAAGGATGTGCACAATATATTGTCATTTCCTGATTTGTACTGTGTGACTGAAGGATGTGGAAAAAGACATTAAACCATTCACACAAAAGTTACTTGCAGCTTGATCATGAAGATATAGCAATTGAAGCTGTCCTGTCACAGGCTAGTGATACAACTTATGCAGAATTGATCAGAAGTACATTTAACATATTAGGTTATCTCTTTATTTATATCAATGTACTCCCACTGACAAAGGCAAGGGTCAGAACTGGTTGGTCCTGAAGAATGGCACAAAGATTTGGTCAATTACAGGAGACCTTAATTGCCTGACGGGGAAGCATTGTCAATGCACCAATTAAAATCCCATCATTACACTATCTCAATATGGCTTCTGTATGCCATAACTTCATGATAAATGTAGACCCAGCAATTCTAGACAGACTATTGCTCAACAAGAAAAGTAGACTCCAGACAGGTGAGTGCTGTTTCACACAAGAGAACAAGCTGTGTATACATAATAAAAATGCAATGCAAAGTGCAAGCCTCCAAATGCAATGTTATATTCATAAATTAAACTGCATCACTCACTAAGGTATAATCAATTTACTTAATAATATTGTACAAATTATGACTAAATGCACCAATTGCATACTTGAGAGTCTGACATCATGCTATTTTTATAGACACATCCTATAGCAGAGGAATTGTGAGATGTAGTGATGAGTGACAATAATGTATTATTGTGGAAATAGATCTCTGCTGACAGATCGGGTTACTAATTACCAAAGCTTTTACAGATGCATACTGCATTTGTATGATTGGCAAATGTACTAACTAAATTGTGGATTGCAGTCAGGTGGATAAAATGGGGTGGACTAACCATTAAAATAATGTGGCAAATGCCAAGGAGCTAGACTGTGTTAAAGGCTATGGGGCTATTCCTCTGTTAGGTCAGGGTCTCTTCACTGTAATTGTTCACATGCTTCCTTTTTGTCATATCGAAAGGTAATTGTGTTTATTAACCTGCGTTTCATGGGACACCTTTCATGCAGCAACACCTCCCTCCGATGTAAAATGCTGTTCACACACAGGCACTTCCGTACAGCTCATGGTCACCGAGTGTAGTGCTACTTAAGGCATATCTTGGCTGGACCATCCGAGGCTTCTCAGTCCACCCTGAAAATGTTCACCTTCCTACTGAGCACTGTGACTTGGGTACTTGAGACTGCAATATGTAATGATGATGAAGATGTTTCGGACCATTGGAATGTTCCAATAAGAGACAATGGATGGAATACCAAAGGTATATATGGAATCAAATGTTTAATGCTCTAAGAGATGGAAAACATCCTTTACCACACAGTCTTTGCCACAAATTGCCTTTACCGTGCAGTCTTTACCACAGATGTGTCATTACCACACAGGCCTTTACCACGTTATGTTATGTTATGTTATGTTAATTAGATTTCTAGAGCGCAGCGGTTACCCTGAGGTGTTCTGGCGCTATGCACTGCCTGCAGGTTAACGGGGAATATGATCAATGAGTGAACAGCCAAGTCTTCAGTCCCTTTCTAAAAGAAAGAAGATCCGCTACATTCCTCAGATGGAACGGCAGATCGTTCCAAGCCTTGGATGTGCATGTGATAAAACTCCTACCTCCCCAACTAGCCTTTTTAAATGTAGGGATTTGGACATTTTCTGCTCCTGTCTTTATCATGCATTCCTTTACTATGCATGCCTTTGCCATGGATATTGGTAAGTAGCAGTGGCGGCGCGCATATGGCGTGCTGCAGGGCAGTGGGGCGGGGGAGGGGCAGGGTGGGGGGGTAGTAAACTCGGACATACGACGGAACAGAGGAACGTAATAATTACTTTCCTCCGTTCCATCGTATGTCCGAGTTTACTACCCCTACCCTGCCCCTCCCCCGCCCTGCCCCACCGCCCGCAGCACGCCCTATGCGAGCCGCCACTGGTAAGTAGTGGTAAGTATAGGTAAGAATTGTTAATTAGTTTTAAAAATTACTTTTTGGGTTTCATTATTATTTGAAATTGGGTCTCTAATTGGCAGAAGTCTGTACCTTGTCCAAGCAGGAACCACAATACTAGTCAGGGTAAGTCAAATACACACCATAAATTAACCTGTGTTCATCCTCTGGTAGCTTAGCACAGAGCAGGCAGGCTTTATGTAGGAGGCAGTGTGCTAAGTATTTGTGGAACACATCAAACAGTAAAACAGTGAAAACACCACATAAAAAGATACCACACCTGGCTAGAAAAATTGTACTTAGTATAATAAATAAAACAAGACCGAAACAGCAAAAATCCAATAAGTAGATTCTGAGATATGCAATTTTAAATATTTAGGTGAAAATAGCGCATAAAAGTGCAAAGCGCCAACTATGGTTATCTGGTTGCACCGGACCGGGACAAAGTCACAAGTTCAGTCCAACTGCAATGGAGCGTGGGTTGGCTACAGGGACCCACTTGGGCCCACTGAACACAGTACCTTAAATCCTGGTGCACGGTCTATGCGGCGTTGCTTTGTGAGGCTTTGCGGCGCTTCCTATGAGGATCACAGAGGGCAGAGCACCTTATACCCACTTCCAAGGGTCTAGAATTTGGGTGGTACCACCTGGCAGGGCAGACTCACAGATGGCAGAGTCCAGGTGCAGCAGAAGGTTGGTTTGAAGTCTTATGTGTCCCTGAGACTTTAGAAAACAGTAGACCAGTCAGCTGGCCCTTGGAGTTACTCTGGGTTGTAGAGATGCAGGTGAAGTCCTTCTCACTCCTAGGCAAGGGGACAGCAGGCAACAGGCCAGCACAGTAAAGCAGGAGTCCAGCAGAGTAGCAGTCCAGCAGAGTGGCAGTCCTTGTAGCATCACAGCAGTCCTTCTTCCTGGAAGAGTATCCACAGGTCCAGAAGTGTCCTGAAGTGGTGGTGTTGGAGGTCCAGTATTTATACTTTGGTGCCCTGGTTCTGAAAGGTGGGAGAAGCTTCTAGACAGTGGTTTTGAAGTGCAGGGAATCCCCTTTCTCCCCTGCCCTGGCTCCAAGCTGGCTGGAGTGACAATACAGGGTTGTTAGGCCTATTGTGTGGAGACAGGGCACAGTCTATTCAGTTGCAAGTAGGGCTGTGCTTAGCTCCACCCCCCATCAAGCCAGTTAAATGCCCATCAAGTCACACCTATGCTCCCATTATGTGTGACTGTCTAGAGGGATTGCACAAGGCTCAGCTGTCACCCACCTCTGACGTGTATTCAGAGACAGGCAGAAGGCACAGAATGGTTAAAGTAAGACAATGCCAACTTTCTAAATGTAATAGAAACAATTGATGGATGGAATGCTGAACAATGCAAACATTCACCCCCAGTCACAAGGATCTGGCTTTAATCCATCATTCTTTTGCTCACCATGCCACCCCAGTTTGCACCCAGCCATATGCAAATCAGTCTTGACCCTGTTCCTTATGGGAACAGTCCAGCCTGAACTGCCAAGCCAGGTCCTCCCTGGACCGGAAACAAGCATCCTGGGACCGGTTTTGGGGCACCACCCCTCATCAGCCAGGCTAGCTTGAATCCAGTGGGGCAGTGAGCACAGGACCTATGTATGGGTATACCCTTCCCACTTAGGCCAACAATTGCAAAAGAAACAATTGATCGACGGAATGCTGCACAATGCAAACATTCATGACCAGTCAAAAGTATCTGGGTTTAATCCATTATTATTTTGCTCACCATGCCACCCCAGTTTGGACCCAGCCATGCTCTCCATGCCACTGGAGTCAAGCTAGCTTGGCTGATGAGGGGTGAAACCCTGAAACCGGTCCTAGAATGCTTGTCTCCAGTCCAGAGAGGACCTGGCTTGGCAGTTCGGGCTGGACTGTTCCCATGGGGAACAGGGTCAAGACTGATTTGCATATGGCTGGGTCTAAGCTGGAATGGGATGGGGAGCAAAAACACAGATAGATTTAGGCCCAGATCTCTGTACTCGGGTGAATGTATGACATTGTTCAGCATTCTGTCCATCAATTGTTCTTTTTGTGTTTGTCACCCCGAGTGGGACGGGTATGCCCAGACGTGGGTCCCATGCTCTCCATGCCAGTGGAGTCAAGCTAGCCTGGCTGATGAGGGGAGAAACCCGAAACCGGTCCTAGGATGTTTGTTTCTAGTCCAGAGAGGACCTGGTTTGGCAGTTTGGTATGGACTGTTCCCATGGGGATCAGGGTCTAGTCTGATTTGCATATGGCTGGGTCTGGGCTTGAATGGCATGAGGAGCAAAAGAACAGATTGATTTAGGCCCAGATCTCTGTACTCGGGTGAATGTATGACATTGTTCAGCATTCTGTCCATCAATTGTTCCTTTTGCGTTTGTCACCCCGGGTGGTACGGGTATGCCCAGACGTGGATCCCATGCTCTCCATTCCAGTGGAGTCAAGCTAGCCTGGCTGATGAGGGGTGAAACCTGAAACCGGTCCTAGGATGTTTGTTTCTAGTCCAGAGAGGACCTGGCTTGGCAGTTCGGTCTGGACTGTTCCCATGGGGATCAGGGTCAAGTCTGATTTGCATATGGCTGTGTCTAGGCTGGAATGGCATGGGGAGCAAAAAAACAGATGGATTTGGGGCTAGATCTCTATACTGGGGTGAATGTATGACATTGTTCAGCATTCTGTCCATCAATTGTTCTTTTTGCATTTGTAGCCCCGAGTGGGACGGGTATGCCCAGACGTGGGTCCCATGCTCTCTATGCTACTGGAGTCGAGCTAGACTGGCTGATAAGAGGTGAAACCCTGATACTGGTCCTAGGATGCTTGTTTCTAGTCCAGAGAAGACCTAGCTTGGCAGTTTGGTCTGGACTGTTCCCATAGGGGTCAGGGTCAAAACTGATTTGCATATGGCTAAGTCTGGGCTTGAATGGCATGGGGAGCAAAAACACATATTGGATTTTTGGCCCAGATCTCTGTACTGGAGTGAATGTATGAAATTGTTCAGCATTCTGTCCATCAATTGTTCTTTTTGCGTTTGTCACCCCGAGTGGGACGGTTATGCCCAGACGTGGGTCCCATGCTCTCCATGCCACTGGAGTCAATCTAATATGGCTGATGAGGGGTGAAAACCAGAAACCTGTCCTAGGATGCTTGTTTCCAGTCCAGAGAGGACCTGGCTTGGCATTTCGTGCTGAACTGTTCCCATGGGGAACAGGGTCAAGACTGATTTGCATATAGCTGGGTCTAGGCTGGAATGGCATGGGTAGCAAAAAAACGGATCCATTTATTCATACCTTGCAGTGTCCTGCTCATAGCGTCACCCATAACATCATTGATGACATTTCAAATGAGATCACATAGGATTGGACGTATCATATGGGCGGATCTGCACAAAACTGACATGTTGACACCTAGCCGTTTTGCGCTAATTGTCCATGAAATTTTGCTCAGGTTCATCAAAAGGCACACGTTATAGTACCAGATTATCATGAACCAAATATTGTGCAATTAGAATATTGTAGCAAAAATAACAACTAAACGAGTGACAAGTAAGTATATATATATATATATATATATATATATATATATATATATATATATATACTATATTATCTACTGGCGGTCGCCAGTAGATAGTTATAGTTAGGACCTATTTTCCATAGGAAATCTGCAACATTCTATTTGAAATACCTTTGGCGCCGGTTGACGAATCTTCGCAAAATTTTCAAAACTCGTGGCCCGCTCCGGTCCGCTCCTATCCTGAAAGTCTCGGGGTGATTCGTCAAGTGGGGGCCGAGAAAAAAGGGGGGTCCCAAAACGTGTTTTCCCCATGCAATTTTCCATAGGAACCTTTCATCGCAGCTACCGCCCGAACTGCTGAACGGAATTACACCAAATTTGGCAAGAAGGTAGCCCTTGGTTCAGAGTTGTGCCTTTTGCTTAAATGGTGTAAATCCGTTCAGTAGTTCCTGAGAAATTTGAAAAAGAAAACACATATATATCTGGGCGGAGCCTAACCACACATGTCATCGTGAGATCTGATTGGCTGTCAGCACTTCATCCTGGAATTGCTGGCAGCCATCTTGGGACCAATATAAATGATAGTACCCCATTGAAATGCATTGTAGTGAATCGAAGATTTTGAGGGTTACCAAAAGGAGAACTATAAAGGGTGATAACAGACTTTAGTTACATTAGAATTCATTTGTTGATGGTACCATACTAATTTCAGGAATTGTGGTGTGTTCTAAGGTGATTTTACTCTGTGAAAAACCTTCTGCCGGGATATCATGAATCATGTTTGAGAGAAAACTATTTTCACATGCTTGTCCCATACTGTTTTGGAAGGTGCTCCAGAAGCTAAAATGAGAGCATATTTTCTGTAAATTCACATTATCTTTCTCAGTCATGTGAGAATGAAGTCTGACATTCTCAGTAAAACATGTACATCCAACAAGGGCAGAGACTGTCAGTTGATTCCTTTGTGTTCTACTGCAGCTTCCCAGAGTGTTCTAAAGAACAACTAGAGTGCTAACAGCCTTACTTATGGCAAAAGTATGGCACACCTGAAGCCATCTTGATTGGAATAAACTGGTAACTCTTAAAACATTTAATTTAAAAAGGAACAAAATGAGGGGGTTCATTTTGTCATAGAAATTATGGTTAGTGCTGTAGAAAGAAAAATTAGGACATGTTTCAAGTGTGATCTCAAATATCTTCCTGTTATATTTCAACAGGAGCAGCCTTTCAGTTGATGCCTTTCTGTTCTACTGCAGCTTCCCAGAGTGTTCTAAAGAACAACTAGAGCGCTAACAATCTTACTTATGACAAAAGTATGGCACACCTGAAGCCATCTTGATTGGAATAAACTGGTAACTCTTAAAACATTTAATTTAAAAAGGAACAAAATGAGGGGGTTCATTTTGTCATAGAAATTATGGTTAGTGCTGTAGAAAGAAAAATTAGGTCATGTTTCAAGTGTGATCTCAAATATCTTCCTGTTATATTTCAACAGGAGCAGCCTGTCAGTTGATGCCTTTGTGTTCTACTGCAGCTTCCCAGAGTGTTCTAAAGAACAACTAGAGCGCTAACAGTCTTACTTATGACAAAATTATGGCACACCTGAAGCCATCTTGATTGGAATAAACTGGTAACTCTTAAAACATTTAATTTAAAAAGGAACAAAATGAGGGGGTTCATTTTGTCATAGAAATTATGGTTAGTGCTGTAGAAAGAAAAATTAGGACATGTTTTAAGTGAGATCTCAAATATCTTCCTGTTATATTTCAACAGGAGCAGCCTGTCAGTTGATGCCTTTGTGTTCTACTGCAGCTTCCCAGAGCGTTCTAAAGAACAACTAGAGCGCTAACAGTCTTACTTATGACAAAAGTATGGCACACCTGAAGCCATCTTGATTGGAATAAACTGGTAACACTTAAAACATTTAATTTAAAAAGGAACAAAATGAGGGGGTTCATTTTGCCATAGAAATTATGGTTAGTGCTGCAGAAAGAAAATTTAGGGCATGTTTTAAGTGAGATCTCAAATCCTCTTCTATTTCATTAGAAAAATCTGACATGCAGACTGAAACAATCACTTTCAATACCAGCAGTAGACTTCCAGTTAACTCCCTGGTGAGCAGTAGCTTTACTACAGTGATCTAATGAACAACTAGAGTGCTAACATTCTGAATTTATAGCAAATGTGTGACACATCTGAATGCCTTCTTGATGGAATCAAAGTAAAAAACTGAAAGCATTTCCTCTTGAGGAGACTGCATTAAATGACGAAATTAGGACACTTCATACCAAATAAGTCTCCCAAGATGGCCACCAGAGAAAAAAGAGCCCAAATGTAGCACAAATATCACCCAGATGTAGCCCACATATAGCCCAATGACAGAAGTGTGCAAAACACTTTTTATTTTTAGTTTTTCTGCAGTTTTATATAGTGCAAACTGGTCAGGTATTGGAGTGTTACATCTTACTTGGACCCCTTATTGCGTATTTTGCACGAAGTACATGAGATTGATCTTGCGAAACATTGAACTTTACGATTCTGTTAACCTGAAGTTGCTCTGAACCGGGCTTTGTTACACCCGTTTTTACCTACTGGTTTTAATTAATTCTCACTGTATTGTATTAGGAAAGAGGATTTACTGTTTTTATGTACACTTTTATGATCTATGTTTCTAAATCAGATCAAATAAAGTTTAATGAATTCTATGGCAGGACGGAGGCGAGGATTATGCATATCTTTCCTCACTTTATTTGCATAGCAGTTCAAAGAAAACGTAACACAACAATCATTAAACAAAAGACTACACAACCCATGAACCATTAGGGGGGTAGTCTCCAAGGCAACTATAGTCCAATCATATCACAGTCCATCGTATATAATATCGTGACGTCCCTTCCGCTTCCTCTTTCTTCACTGCTCGTCAGTTAAGTGCATTCCTTACATTCTTGGCTTAATCTGACGTTGTTGCTGTTTATATAGAGGTTTCTTGTGCACGTTATTAGCATTATTGCCTTGGTATTGTTTCATATTCCCTGCGCAGCAGGCTCTTGCCCGAGCGCGTTCTTCCCCTCGCAGTTTCTCCTGCTGTGTGCTCGGCGCGCGGTGAGATCCTGTCAGGCGCGTCTGGTCCGAGCGAGGCAGCTCCGTCGAGCGCTCCCGCTGGTCTTTACGCGTGTTTGGGAATCCGGTCACTCCTTTAGTGTCCGCTTGATTCCCGACCACCCCTCGCCTAATTTTGACACCGCTACGCGGTGATTTCCCCACACGGCCACGTTAGTGACCAGCTCCACCTGGTGGTCGTAATTGGTATTGCGCCTCAGTCTATTCTTATAACAGCTTCGGGGAAAGCCCAGCTGTTGGAGCACCGGCGAGAGGGCTGTCTTAAGGATTTTAAGGGCATTTGTTCTGTGCTCACACCCTCTGCTATCATGTCTTCTCCAGAAGACCATTTTTACTCCTCCTACCAGGAAGTGGAGGAGGAATGGCCCCCATCTTCTCCCTCCAGCAGTGGACCAAGCCCTCTCTCTGGCTATTTCTAGGGCGCTGGCTCCTCTTAGGGATCAGGTTGATAAGCTGGCGAAAAGCATCCCTGGGGTGTTCAGTGACCCAGATCTGGTGGTGGCGGGTCCAAGTAGCTCCCAGATGGGGAATAAAAGGGCCGTTAAGCATAACGCGGGGCACTTGGAAGGATTTGATAAACTTACGGAGACCTTCCTCAAGAGTGCGCGAACGCTAAAACATGCACCCTGCCGGGAGGAGGAGGGGCCCAGAGAAAATTGCGACACTGTCACCACTATTGTAGACCCCGACGGCGGGTTTCCCTTAGAGGGAGAGGGTGTATCGGAGGACGATTTCTCCTCCGATGAGGATAAGTACTCGGGGCGTCCCTGGCGTCCAGAGTCCCACTCCTCTCAGTTCCCGGTTGGGGACGGGGTCCACTCGGACATGTTCGAGCCTACCCAAATTTACCATCCTAGGTCGGCAGAGTGGACACCTGACGCCAAAGTGGCAGAGTATGTGGTGGGGAAAATCCATCAACCCCTTGAAAGGGAGGTCAGGAATAGGATGAGGGGAGAATGCCCCAGGCCCTCACTGAAGGGGAAGGTGGCACACACGCCTGAAATTGATGAGAAACTATGTACCTTTTTCTCCAAGTATATGAGGGATCCCAAGAAAGGAATTGATAGGTCTTGGACGTGGTAGGGCCCTTGACCCAAATTATTCAATTGACGGAGCGTTCCAAAGAGTCAGGATCCACTTTGTCCACGGATATTGTGGCTGGTTGGGCGCACTACCCTAAACCCTAAAACATTTTTTACCCAAACACCACTGCACTACCCTAAACCCTAAAACACTACCCCCAGCACGACACCCTACACTACCCAAACATAACTGCACTACCCTAAACCCTAAAACACTACCACCAGCACGACACCCTACACTACCCAAACATAACTGCACTACCCTAAACCCTAAAACACTACCACCAGCACGACTCCCTACACTACCCAAACACCACTGCACTACCCTAAACCCTAAAGCACTACCACCAGCATGACCCCCTACACTACTCAAACACCACTGCACTACCCTAAACCCTAAAACACTACCCCCAGCATGACCCCCTACACTACACAAACACCACTGCACTACCCTAAACCCTAAAACACTACCACCAGCATGACCCCCTACACTACTCAAACACCACTGCACTACCCTAAACCCTAAAACACTACCCCAGCACGACCCCCTACATTACCCATACACCACTGCACTACCCTAAACCCTAAAACACTACCCCCAGCATGACCCCTACACTACTGCACTACCCTAAACCCTAAAACACTACCCCCAGCCCGACCCCCTACACTACCCAAACACCACTGCACTACCCTAAACCCTAAAACACTACCCCCAGCACAACCCCCTACACCACCCAAACACCACTTCACTACCCTAAACCCTAGAAAAGAAAACCCCACCCCATGCCCAATCCCCCTTACCTCTCACTCCTCATGGTTCCTCTCTCCTCGTGGTTCCTGCTTCACGTCATCTCTGAGGGGCGGTGCACGTCGTTGTGAGGAAACGGAACAGCCTCTGTTTCCTTACAACGACATGGATCGTCTACATGTTTTTAGAACGCATGGTCATTTACCATACATACCTTTACAACAAAATTCGTTGTAAAGGCATGCGTGGTAAATGACCATGCGTTCTAAAAAATGCGTAATAATGACTTCGTGATGTACAACGCATGCGTGGTAATGCATGCGTTGTAATGGTATCGCAAAGTAAAAAGTCGTTGTAACGGCTGTTTACCGATTGAAGCTGGCCCCTGTTCTTCAGTGAGACGTTTATTTGATTAATTAGGAGGAAGGAATGTGTTTTTTTACCGAAAAGTGCATTCCCGGCTGTTGTATTGTGAAAGTGTCCGCGTGGCCTGGTTTCACTTCCGGTGAGAGAGTGGAAGAGTCTGTTTGGATCTGAAGGAGTTCTGTTGTTGGACGGGGCCGGCGCGACATGTCATCAGAAAACATAGCTAATGGAAAGCGTCCTCCCTGAAGTGTGGAGCAGTGCCATGAGAGGTCAACGAGTGTGCGTCCCACCGCAGTATGACCGTACCGCGTGACCCATGTGCCGCCTCCAGGGTACGGGAGGCAGAAGCGGCATCGCAGGTCCTCTTGAAGACCGTTGTAGCACTAATTCTACATTTTGGTACTAGGGCATTTTAACTTCGTTGTTCCTGCCAGATACAAAGAGAAGATCCTGTGTTATTCAGTGCCCTCGTTACCTTTTTTGTGGGTTGTGGTGCTTGTCACTTCGCTGCCCTGCCGGTGCACACGACTGGGCACCCCACCTCGTGTGCCATCTGCAGGGCCTCTGCCCTCGGATCACTGGTATCGGTTTCTGGAGTGGCAACATAAACAGTTGCTCCCAAAGGACTAGCCTGAACACTTAGGTGAATATCCCCTGCACCAGCATTCCACGGAAATTCTTTCCTAGCTCTCCCACGTCAACGAGCACGGACCTCATCGGCGTGCTGACGTCAGTTCCACCCATTTTTTCCGTGCCACCGAGGCAAACAGGGGACCGAGACATTTTCACATGTATACATAGTATAATAAACATATATATATATTCACTGAAAAAACCATAGGTTTCAGGCACGTTATAGTTAGAAATTAGCATTTAAAAACCTTAGAAATTCACTGAAAAAACCATAGGTTTCAGGCACGTTATAGTTAGAAATTAGCATTTAAAAACCTTAGAAATTCACTGAAAAAACCATAGGTTTCAGGGGCGTTATAGTTAGTTGGACATTTCACTCGTACAATACCATAGAAATTCCCCCGTTATAGTTAGTTCAGCTAACTATAACTCGCGCGCCCGCAATGCACTGCTGATGACATCACATATTACATCACTCATGACGTGGTCAGTGACATCACTCATGACATCACTCATGACATCTCAAATGGCGGTTGCCAGTAGATAGTTATAGTTAGGACCACGTTTCCAAAGGAAAAGCGTTTTTTGATTTGCTTATAACTTTGGCGTCGTTTGACGAATGTTTACGAAATTTTCCAAAAAACTTCTCTTTTCAGATCAGCTCCTATGTTGAAAGTTTGGGGGTGATTTGTCAAGGTGGGGCTGAGAAAAAAGGGGGGTTCCAAAATGTGTTTACTCCATGCAATTTCCATAGGAAACTTTAGACAAGGCTACAGGTCAAACTGCTGAACGGAATTACGTCAAATTTGGCAGGGAGAAAGGTCTTGGTCCAGAAAGCACACTTTCATTTAAATGGTGTAAGTCCGTTCAGTAGTTTTAGAGAAATATCAAAATTTACAGATATCGATATTTGAGAATTCTGACATCTGATTGGCTGAGGCGTTGCGAGCACGAGCGTGCGGCTCATTGGCTGCAAACTGTTGAAACTAGGAAGTGTTGGCAGCCATTTTGTGACTGAGTTGAAAGGCGTAGGGGGAAAAATAAGAGAATAATTGTATAAGAGGGTATAGTAGGAACACTGTGGTCTTAGTTTAAGCAGTCTGTACGGTGCAGAGGCAGGGAGTTTGAATGTTGCGTAGGCCGTGGAAATCACGTCCGCAGAACAACGGTGCGTGGTATTGCGACAAGGTTGCGTAGGCTCTGGAAATCCTGTCGGGAAAACAATGCGCCGTTTTGCGGCAAGCAGTGTGTAGGGTGCACACACAGGTAGTGTGAATGTTGTGTAGGCTGTGGAAATCACGTCCGCAAAACAATGATGCGCGGTATTGCGGCAATGTTCAGTAGGCTGTGGAAATCATATCGGGAAAATAACAATGCGCCGTATTGCAGCCTTCCTTTACCTTCCTTTAATATAATGCGCAGTAATGTTTACTTATAATGCGGTGTTAGAATTGGGGGTCTCTAGTTGGCACAGGTAGGTACTTGTGACAAATAGGGACCCTCGCCTCTAGTCAGGGTAGGGGGGTACACTCCTAAAATAACCCCTGCTCACCCCCTTGGTAGCTTGGCACGAGCAGACAGGCTTATCTCAGAGGCAGTGTGTAAAGCATTTGTGAACACATACAGTAATCTAGTGACACACTACAGATGGACACCACACAAGGTTTATATCAAAAATAAGTATTCTTTATATAGTTTTAACACAAGACCATAAACGACAACAATCCACAATACTGTACTTAAAATGGTAGTTTTAGCTTAGTTCAGTTCAGTTCTTAAGATGCAACACTTTAAGTCAATGTACCTTACGATTGCGGGACGCTTCCACAACAAGCAATGTTGCAGCGATGGAAATGCGACAAAGTTCTGGTGCAAAGAAATAAAGACGTCAAGTTCTTCCTGATGCAGCACGCTTCTCCGATGTTGCGAGAAGTCTCGATTTGATGCGTCAACTGCAGCGGCGACACCCTTGTTCAGCGATGCGACGGCAACAGCTTCGGCTGCGACACTCTTCTCCAACGTTGCGAGACGCTTCCGCTCGATGCGACAACTGCAGCGGCGACACCCTTGTTTCGTGATGCGACGGCAGCAGCTCCGACGGCGGCCCGCTTCTCCGTGGATGCGAGGCGCTTCTCTCGATGCGGTGCAATGCGTCAGCTACAGCGGCGACATCTACGATGCGACGGCAGCGGCTGCGGCGGCGACACGCTTCTTCCTCGATGCGAGACTCTTCTCTTGATGCGGTGCAATGCGACAGCTACAGCGGCGACATCTACGATGCGGCGGCAGCGGCTGCGGCGGCGACACGCTTCTTCGGGGTTGCGGGACGTTTCTCGAGATGCGGTGCAATGCGTCAGCTACAGCGGCGTCATCTCCGTGATGTGACGGCAGCGGCTGCGGCGGCGACACGCTTCTCCCTCTTGAGTCGCGCTTCCAGCTCCTTGCGACACGCAGTCCCTTCAGAAGGCCCAAAACAGCAGCAGGCACTTCCAAAGGATTCTTGGGGAGCTGGTGGTTGAAGTCTGTTGTCCCTGAGACTTCAGCAGGAGGCAAGCTCTTTTCTCAAGCCCTTGGAGATACTTTACAAGTTGAATAAAAGTGCACACAAAGTCCTTTCTCCTTCCTTTGGCAGTCAGGCAACCACTGCAGGCAGATCCCTCTAGCTTAGGGATAGTCTTCTCCTCAGTTTCTTCTTGGTTCCGCTCCTCAGCAAAGGTTTCTTCTTGTTTTCCAAAGTGATCTAATTTCCTAGGGGTCTGGGTCCCCTTTTTATACACCTTTTTTCTTTGTTCTCTGAGGGCAGAGAGGCCTCTGCTTAGTCCAAAACCAGTTCTGGTCAGTCCTGGAGCACTTTGTTTTTCTGACTCCTTCTTTCCTTTCAGAGTGTGGGGCAGGGTGCTCAGCCGCCCGGCAGGAGGTGGAGCCAGCATTGTGGAAGGCAGGCACAGCCCTATTCAGACCCAGGTGCAACTCCTCCCTCCACTCTGGATGCAGATCTTTCTATTCAGCCCTGTGCTGACTCACCCTGTCTCCTGTAGCCACCCCCAGCCCCTGTCACTCAATCTCCAGACAAGGAATACACAACCTAGCAGAGGCAGGCTTGGAAGTTTAGGCAAGAAAATACCCACTTTCTAAAAGTGGTATTTTCAAACACAGAATGTTAAAACCAACTTTACTAAAAGATGTATTTTATCATTCTGAGTTCAGGCATACTAAATTCGTTTTTCTACCATGTTCCCTGGGTCAGTTCTGACTATAAGATGTAATAGTCAGTCTGCCCATTCTGGCCTAAGGGGAGCAGGTAGCCTTGCAATAGTGAAAAACGAAAATGGCTGTAATTCACTATTAGGACATGCCACACACACCAGGGCATGTCCTACCTTATACTTACACTGCACCCTGCCCTAGGGCCTACTTTAGGGGTGACCAACATGCAGTAAAGGGAAGGTTTAGGGACTGGTAAGTGGGTGTACTCACCAAGTCGACATGGCAGCCCTAGGCTGCACACAGGCTCTGCGATGGCAGGCCTGAGACACATTTTACAAGCCGCTTCTGTGGGTGGCACAACCAGTGCTGCAAGCCCACCAGCGGCATTGGATTTACAAGCCCTGGGCACACTCAGTGCACTGTACTAGGGACTGACAAGTAAACCAATCATCCAATCATGGAGTCACTAATACATAACACAATTTGTCATAGGGAGCACTTGCACTGTGGCACTGAATAGCAGTGGCACAGTGCCCAAAGCATCTAACGCCAGCAAAAACAGATCAGTAACATAGGAGGCATCATAAAAAAATGGAAGGGAGACCCACGCCAAGGATGCCAGGTCTAACATGCGGTGTTCACTTTTATCACGGACAGTGAACAAAATTAACGTTTAATTGGCTAAGGTGTTCCAACAACGAGCTCAATGTTCATTGGCTGCGAACCATTAAAAGTAAAAGTGTTGCCAGCCATTCCCTCCCCCTGCGCGGAGTAGCAAGGACATCTGATTGGCTCACATGTTCCAAGCAGGACCTTCCAGAGGTTAATGTTCATTGGCTGTAAACCATTGAAAGTAGAAGTGTTGCCAGCCATTCTCTCCCCCTCCGCGGAGCATCAGGGACATCTGATTGGGTAATGTGTTCCAAGCAGGACCTTCCCAAGCTTAATGTTCATTGGCTGTGAAGCATTAAAAGTAGAAGTGTTGGCAGCGATTCCCTCCACCTCTGCGGAACACCATGGACATTTTATTGGCTAAAGTGTTCCGAGTACAAGTTGACTGTTGTGAAGCGTTTTGTGACGCACTTCAATGGAGTACGGGAAAACAAAGTAGTAGCGGGGAGGGTAGGAACACTATTAACTCTGTAAAGTGGTCACAAGGTGGTGAACAGGGATTGTGAAGGTAAAAATTGTTTTTTATATATTTTAAGGGCCATTTATATAATTGGCGAGGGGTGTACAAATCACGGCGGGAAAATAACAGAGTGTGTTGCGGTCTTCTTTTTATTAAGTTTGCGGGTGGGATACTTCCCAGTAGCACTATTTACTTAGAATGTGGTGTTTACTATTCTGACGGGGAGGTGTGGTTGCGCAGCAAAAATTTCAGTCTAGGTTTCAAACAGTTTTTATTAAGCAATTACAAATAAACTTTCTTCGAAAACTGAAGCTGTATATATCAAAGAGGTGACAAATAAAAACGCAATTCGTAAAATATCCCTTAAGCGTGGCCACACCCTCCCTTTTTTTTTCTGCTATAGTTTGTAAAAGTGTTGCCCCATATTCTTGATAATATAAGAGGGCATGAGTTACTTTTAGATAAAGTAGAAAAGAAGTGCTACAAGAAACACTCCCGCACTACATCATCTCAGGTCACAAGAACAATAACAAGTAAAAAACTGTTAAACACAAATGACTTTATATTACATAGAAATGTACGCTTCATCATTTCTTACAATTTCTATTCTGTAGAACTCTGGAAAGTTCCGTCGTAGTGCTTAGAGGTTGCTCACTGCTCCGCTAACAGATCACGGAGTCCTTTAAGAACATATAGGATAGTAGTAATATATACACTACTATTCCTATCAATTCTATAGGGAGAACGAGAATAGGAACCACATCAGAGAAAAAGAGAAATACCAAAAAATCATTCAAAAATGTAGGGTTTATCAAAGGCATTCAGTAAGAAACTGCCTATGCAAACAATCTTTTTTTAAACTGCAATTTCGAAAAATATTCTCACTGTAAAAATATCTGATCAACTAAGTTATAATGGTCAGTAAGCTGTATTTCAGATGGTTTACTCCTGGCGGCGACAAATCTCCAATTCCTGTTGTGTGAAAATATTACACTCTACTACAATATAGAGAGTGACACTGATTGCACACAAAAAGGAAAAGGAAAATTAAGTCATGAACACAAAACAAGATCAAGAACGAAATACTTTCCAGCAGTGAATATGTTCAGAGTTTCTTTTATCCGGGACTTCGAAATCTTTGAACTTCGCGCCGACGGGTCATAAACTCCTCTAAGATCATTATGACTGTGAATATTACAATATACATACTCACACTATATGATCCCAAGGGGGAAACAGAGTAAGAAGCAGAAGCTGCTAACGTTACATATAAATCTTTAGTCTTCGCGCCGACGGGTCATAAACTCCTCTGAGATCACAATGACTGTTAATATTTTAATATACATATTTACAGTATATGATCCCAAGGGGAAACAGAGTAAGAACCAGAAGCTGCTGACGTTACATATAAATCTTTAGTCTTCGCGCCGACGGGTCACAAACTCCTCTGAGATCATAATGTGTGGTTATTATAATATACATACTCACACTATATGATCTCAAGGGAAATAGACTACAAACTAGAAGCTGCTGACGTTACATATAAATCTTTAGTCTTCGCGCCGACGGGTCACCAACACCTCTGAGGTCAAGTACAGTGTCAATATTATAATATACAAAGTCACACTATATAATCTCAAAGGAGCCAGAAAAGGAACAATGTTTGCTGTATTCTGTCTGTTTCTGAAAACAAGCTGCTGACGTTACATATAAATGGCAAAAACAACCAATAACACTTTTTTCTAAATACAAATGTTTAAATATTCACAAATAGCTACGTATTATAAATATCTACTATGCCATAATCAAACAACTTACAACTCTGGAATATGTTTTGTTGCCGCAAAACAAGAATCCGACGCAAGAAAAGGGAACGTGCATCAGAGATTGGACATGCTTAAATAACTCGCATAAACGAAACTAATCAAACAACGGGTGTGGTTTATATACTTTTTGGTTATTGAGTAGTCTATGGAAGGAAGATGCGGCTCCGCCCATTTAGATGTCACGTTTTACAGTTGACACGTGCTCACATTTTCACTGTTTAACTTGTGCACGTGTTGGGAAAAGTTACAAAATGTGAAGCGGTAAAGGTTTCGATTTCGATCCTAACACGTATAAGGTCCTTAATATGTACATACGTTGGAGAGCTTAAAAACTGTTACCCGGCAAACCGTGTCATTTCCATTCTCATGACTACAAACACCTATTAATTGCCGTAATTCTAAATAGAAGACATAAAAAGAAATATCGTTCAGAATAGGAAAAAAAAAATACGTGCTAATATTTCTCATCACTATGGTTTTAAATTTAAAAAAATGCCAGCATTTGCAAAGCGTACAGCTTCCCCCGGAAAGGTGTGCCGGCGCTCGGGGCGTCGGGAAGATTAAGCAAGGTGTTGCCCACAGTGACATAGTGGTAGGCTAACGTGCCCCCGGAGCCGGGAATCGAACTGTGAACGCTGTTGTTCAAAGTCAGGTATCATAGCTGCTGTGTCACACTTTTTCCACACTTATATGTTAATTAGTGCTAATTAAGTTTTAAACATTGTTAAATTATAACTTATAACAGACTACAGTTACAGTTAGTTTTTCACTACAAAAAGTATGCACGTCTTTTTAAAATTTACTTAAAAACAATATAGGTTTCAGGGACATTGTAGTTACAAATTAGCATTTAAAAAACCATTGAAATTCACTGAAAAAACCATAGGTTTCAGGCACGTTATAGTTAGAAATTAGCATTTAAAAAACCTTAGAAATTCACTGAAAAAACCATAGGTTTCAGGCACGTTATAGTTAGTTGGACATTTCACTCGTACAAAACCATAGAAATTCCACCGTTATAGTTAGTTCAGCTAACTATAACTCGCCCCCGCAATGCACTGCTGATGACGTCACATATTACATCATTCATGACATGGTCAGTGACATCACTGATGACATCACTGATGACATCTCAAATGACATCACTGATGACATTACTGACGACATCATCCACGTGAAAATCTGATGCACCTCCTCACACTCTAATATATATAACCTTTGATACACCCACTGTAAAATACAGACTACCATTTTCTAGATCATTGACACACCAATACCAGTTACTACATACGCACTCACTGATTGCTAGGTCTACACACACATCCACTCATTCATCCATACAATAACTTATACATGCAGTCACTCATCAATACAACACTATCATATGCACTCATACACCTATACAGACAATCACACACCGCCACTCATCCATGCAGTTACTCACACACCTACTCAGTCATGCTAAGAATCTATCACACTCCCATTTACTCACTTATACAATTATACACACACCACCTCACTTATTCATACAGCTACTAACGCATACTTACTGTGTTATATAATCAGTGATACAAGTACACACTGATCTATACAGCCAGTCTCACAATCACTAACTATCATGTAGAGTCCTTTATATGCTTCAACTCTCACATACACTGCCTTTTACATATGTAGTTACTTGGACATGTACCACTGAGACATTCATTCACTCACCAAGACACCGATACACACACTCACGCACCCATACAGCTGTTTCCACATGCACTCTTGAACCCAAACACCCAGAGAATCACCACTCACACATCTATGCACAGAGTCACACACCTCCCACCCACCCACACACACACTCAATCTCCCCCCAAAAATACTCTGACAACCAATCAATAACCTATATAGACACTCATGTAGCTACTGACCAACCCATGCAGCAGCTTGCACAACAACAGACAGACTGATACAGACATTCACACAGTTTAGTCACTATCCCATGCATTCAGTAAGACACATTTAATCACTCACTTATACAGTCAGTCACTCACCTACTAAATCCTCCATCCAGACACTTATACACCCACTCATTCTTCCATACACCTTGGAATATATATAAAACATATTTAAAAAATTACAGAAACACACAGACACTGGATGATGTCGTCAGTGATGTCATCAGTGATGTCATTTGAGATGTCATCAGTGATGTCATCAGTGATGTCACTGACCATGTCATGAATGATGTAATATGTGACGTAATCAGCAGTGCATTGCTGAGGCGCGAGTTATAGTTAGCTGAACTAACTATAACGGTGGAATTTCACGGGTTTTGTACGAGTGCAATGTCCAACTAACTATAACTGTCCCTAAAACCTATGGGGGCATATTAGCAAGACCCACGTTAAAATTATCGCCGTTTTAGCGGCAGGAAACTGCCGCTAAAACGGCGATAATGGGCTTGCTAATATGCGTTATAGAATTCCAATAGAAGCCCAGGTTAGATGTGCAGGACATCTAACCTGGGCTTCTATTGGAATTCCATAACGCATATTAGCAAGCCCATTAGCGCCGTTTTAGCGGCAGTTTCCTGCCGCTAAAACAGCGATAATTTTAACGCGGTTCTTGCTAATATGCTCCATGGTTTTTTCAGTGAATATATATATATATGTATATATATATAGGTTTATTATATTTAACTTAACATATATGTATTCTAATGATATATAGAACTTAATGTGACATAGATATGGAGTTAAGAATAGTAAGACTAGCTCCATACAACCAGACGCAAACCACAAAAATACAAATCGAACAACTACCCATTGCTTTATTACAAACGTCTTCAGGGAAAGTGAGCAAACTGTGACGATTCTAATTGTAATTAAAGCCCCTTGTTAGATGAGCATTGCAACAGTAGTGCAGCAGCTTCTGATAGGCCTCTTTCTGGAAGATTAACATTTTAATTGCAATAAAAGCCCATGTTAGGTTCTACCTGTGTCATATCTCTGATTTCTACAAAATAAATCTTTTTAACAAAGCAAAGTCTGTTTTCTGTAAAAGCTTGTATTCTTAGCTGCTTAATGATAGTTTTTTCTTTCTTTTACAAAGAACAATCAAACAGTAGAGACCTCAACTTCAAAGAGCACATAGACAGGAAAACCAAGAAAGAAAAAGTGAAATCCTTCCTGCCAGAAACCGACTTTAGAACTACAGTGGGATCTCTCACATCTTGATGGAAGCAATGCTCTGTTAAATAGCCAACACAACACACCTGACACCCCATTAGTGCATTCTTCACACCGCAGCACATCTCACAAAAGGCTTGAAGACATTCAACCACATCACTCAAAAGGAAAAAGAACTACATTGGTTGCCCCTCCAGGCCGGGGTCATCTTTCAGAACAGCTGCATCACCATCAGTGCCACCTCGAACAATACCCCAAATCACCTGACAAAGAAACCTCAGGCAGACAACACACCAGATCCAGGACATCACCAGACTGGAGTAGAATGTGTGCAAGAAGGGTATGGAACAGTGTTTCACCTGACAACAGAAATTCCCCATCACTCATCCAATTCAGAAAGAAAGCGAAGACCTATCTCTTCAAAGAACAGTACTCCCTTCCAATAAGACTCAGCAATTACCTACTTGTCCGAACAATAGCCTTCAATTGCATCTCAGAGCTCTTGTCCTGATGACATGTTCTGTTACTTTCCAGCAGGGTATGCATTGTATAAATACCTCTCATTACCTTTATGAGTATTTCACTTACTGTTGTAAATAAGCAATTTGATATTAAAGCAATGCCTCGTTTCTTTCTATGCCTTGTGTTGGTCCGATGAGTCTTCAGGCAGCTAATTTTGAGTTATAAATTACAAGAAAAAAAACATAATGGCCATTGCGCATACTGCAACTGTGCAGGTTTCATTGATGTTCCAAAACGTCTGGAAACGTCCTGATTAGCTATGCTTGCCCCGTGTTCCCCGAAGTCTCAGTATGTGATTGGCTGGAATCCCTAAGCACCCCATGTTGTCTTTCACAGTTGATCATGAAGATTAACATGTTCATAAATGAAAGCAGGGAAGCCTGAAAATAAAATATACGCTTATGAGAACAAACATTTAGAAAAGTAGAAGAAAGGACTGCTTAAATCTAAATAGGAAAATTAGAGCTAAGAGTCTAAAAGTGTCCATCCCTTTTGCTGCAGAGTACTGCAGTTGTTGCCAGTGGCGTCCAGACACACAGCCCATCATTTGTTGAGCTGTTCACAAAAGGCAACAGGGAACCTCAGCTTTGTGACTAAATACAAGATTGCTGTTAAGAGTCCAGTTCCATGTCACAATTACCTGAGAGCCCCTATACAAAAGACTGTTATTAGACTGTCCTGCTTCATAGCTTCTATGAATCGCAAGAGAACAAACTAGCCCAGCAGTTTAGCATGCTCCAGCAGATGTGTGGTTTTACTGCAAGTTATCCTCATAGAAACAGTGGAGCGGTAAATCCATTGACCACTATGTTGAATAATGAAGGGTCTTGACATAGTAGACTGCTAGACTCATGAGAGAGATGAAAATGAACCCAGACTGCACGAGGCACAGTTATCAAAGGGATATTGCACCACAAATGAAGTAAAGTTTCCGCTTTTATGTTTTCCACACACAATTTTATCACAGATGACATCAGTGTGTAATATGGAAATGGGGCAGTGGTGTGGGTGCGCACATCCCTCCTGGATTGAAATCAAGCAAGGGTCGTATTACAGAGCTCACTTTGCACGTCACACTCTCTGGGCTGGAAGAGGTGGTCAGGAAAGTAAATTAGCCAAAGGGACCAGAGTTTTTATACAGACCTCCAGGCACCTTCCCCAGCAGCGTCCGGTGCAGGTAAGCGTGGTGGGGCGGGGCGAGGGGGCTGTCGACAGATGACGGAATAGGGCAAAATAAATAAATAAATAACTCCTATTCTGCCGTCTGCCGACATCCCCCCTGCAGGTCCCCACCCCACTGCTGGGGCGTAGCAGCGGAGAGAGGTAGAGCGGAGGCCAAATAGTGAAGTCCTATGATCAGGAGGTGGGGGAGGGAGACTGGAGATTGGGTACCCTAGAAGAAGCTTGAGGGCCTTGACTGCCTGCTGAGCGGCTAGTTCCTCTTGTACCACCTATTGTTAGTTAGGCACCAGTGGATATAGCAGTGTGGAACACACTCTAGACATAAGAACAGCCAGTGCAACCGAAACTGTACCCGTCGAAGTTAAATCACACTCTACATAATGGGGCCCAAAGTTTCAGACCTAAATTAATTAACAGTTCTTACAATCAAGCCATTTTGAAAACAGGAAATAAAATAAATATCCAAAAAAAGAACAATAAACCAAGATTTTGAAGAATGAAAACTGTTCAGACTCAGAAATATTTGGGCTTCTTTTCTAACCAGCTTGTAATACTTTTAAGAAGCTTCTGCAGCAAAAAGAAGGAGGGATAAAGGAAAGACGACAGAGTTCAAAAGTATAAAGTGCAGCTTTGTTCGGAGGCAGTTAACACGATGCCGCCATCACTCTGATGTACCATGAGTGACATCCGGGGTCAGAGAGCTAGAGCTGATTATCTGATTCTGGCCTCCAAGCGGCTGCAGAATTTCTGCGAGTCTTATTTCCGACATAGCTCTAATGTATCCAAAATGCTGTTTTATATTGTAGAACATGTGTTTATACTTAATTTTTATTAGTGAGGGCTTTACATATCCGGAGGCAAACCTTTGAAACCAACACGAATAGCTGGGCAGAGTCATGAGAGCCGAACGTTAAATATGAATAAAATACAGTTCAAGGTGCAGTTTCTAGATCACAGTAAGTAGTGCGGTACGACGACTATGACCCGTTATCACGATGAGAGATCACAGTATAAAGCAATAACAAGCACGGGCAACGTTAAAAGGTCTCTTACTATAGCCAAGCTATTGGCTCTGCCAATGCTTTTGGAAATTACATGTGTCAAGAAGCATGTGAGCCCATGCCTAGCAAGACTGAAATGCGTTTTGAATTAAATTAATTCAGTGCTTGAACATGGTAGATGGCCATGTATGATGGTAAAGTAACACATAAATGAAAGGCGCGAGCCCCGGCAGCATTTTGGAGCTGCCGGGGCTTTATAAAAAAATACATTCAAAATGAGGAGCAGGACGGGGTGTGGGGTGATGGGGTGCAGGGAGCAGTGGGGAGCGGAGAATGATGATAGCGCAAGTGAGACACGAAAAACAGAAGCAGGAAGGAAACAAAACAGTATAAACAAGCATTTGCAATGCAATAGGTCTCGCATTACTAAAAGTTTGAGCTATTGGCGTTGTTGATGATAATGCAACGCCAATAGCTTAAACTATCAGTAATGCGAAACCTATTACATTGCAAATGAACAAATGAGTTGCTAGAAGCTCTCGAAAAGTTCAAGACACTGGACAAAGTAATTCCCAATTAAAGCAAGTGGCAAATAACCTGTAAAGTCAATCGTTTTTTTCAAAGCGGAAAAGCCTAGGATCTACAATGTACATGTGTATGGCCCTATATATATTATAGGGAGTACCATTGTACAACCAGGCCAAGGCATTTCTAAGCATGTAAGGTCTATTCTATGAAAGAGTTGAAGAACCATTTATCTTGCATAATTACTATTTTTATTGGTTAGCAGCAGTATTTGACTAAGTTAGATTTTAATGCAAGTAGGTGACTGACTGGAAAAGCTGCCACTCAGCCCTCAATTGTGCAGTTTATTTTACAACAGCAATCATCCCCTTTAAGGAGCACATAAAGATATAATTGTGTACAATGAAACAACATGGCTGTGTAACTCTGGATACGAACTGCAGTGACTGGGATGTGACTTCTTTGTACTCAGTGAACTCGTTTTTTGATTTGGTTAAGCATGGGATGAAATATTGAGCCAATAAGTCTAGCTTTTGGGACCTTATAAGTATTTAGTTATGCAGCACAATATCCTTGGTGCAACAACATCAACTTTTGCATGGCTAAACACTTGCAAGGTCCCAAAGGCAAGACCTATTGGCTATGCCAATGCTTGTTTGTGCTAGTAAGTGGAATACTAAGCATCAGAAAGTTGAGGAATTGTCCCCAAGTGCTGTACAGAATAATGCTATGCAGGGCTACGTTTGATTTGTTCCTAATAATGCTGACTTTATGTAAAATGTATGGCTCTCACAATGTTATGTTGTTTTTAGTTGTTTTATTAGAAGAACAATTACAATAAAAATACTTCAAAACAATTAAAAAATGCACTAGAAAACCAAGTTATGGCAGACCACCATGCCTAGCTCTAGGTGGATGGTGGTAGGATTCCCAGACACTGGCTGTTTCCGACAGTATGACCCTCTTTAATAAACAGCTGCACCGCATGATGATTTTCATTAAATCCCGGAGTCCCAACAACTGTTTCACGTCATCCTGAGGGATTCATGCACTTACCAACCACACTGGATAGTACAATGAAGAGCCTGATGAATTGATCACTGTGGCTATAGCGTTTACCACATAATTATGGATGTACTGCATTTGGCACATAATTTGGCGTGTTAATTTGCTAAATTTGCAGATCTCACAAAAATGTTGCTTCTAATTAAAATTGATGAAAATAAAACTGACAAAGAATGTGCTGCATAATTTGCATCTTTTTACTGCATAAATATTTAAATCTTATTGCCTTACTTGTTTTTCAAAGTAAACCAAATGCGATGCAGTGCGCGCAACGAAATTCGTTTTATTTATTTAAATGTTTACTTACCTGTATTCGGCCGTAATCCCTGGTTTACTACCCCCCACCCTGCCCCTCCCCCGCCCCACGTCACCGCCCGGCCGGCACTCCTACCACGGACCGCTCCTGCTCCAATACCTTTGGGTCGAGTTTGCGCTATATAAATATGCAACAAAAAATGATGGGGGCTTATTGATGCTAAGGAGTGGGCTGGTGAAGCACCGAGTAATTAACAGTGAATAAAGTGTCCCACATCAGAGGCCGAGAAGTGACGAGCTGATCCCTGTGTTGACAAGTTGGGGCCCAGCTGCCCTCAGTACACTGAAATATGAACTGACAATACGTCGTGACGTGTAGGCCGCCAGGCCTTGAATGGACGTGAGGTGCAACAAATGTTCTTTCTCTGGTACTTGCAAAGATGGTGTTATTGTCGGTGTGCTTGTGTTGAGCTAGTTGTCACAATCACATATTCCAAAATCAATTTAATTATAATTAAAATAGTACCTGCAAGGGATCCGAGGACTGCGCGCGCGCATGTGTGTCTTGCTATGTGTGCGCTGCTGTGTGTGTGTGTATATGTGACTCGGGTGTGCTTTGGTGTGTTTCTCCGCATGTGGTGTGTACACGTGTGCTTCCTTGCGCGTGTCTGGGCTTGGGGTGTGTGAGTGTGCCTGTGTGTTTGTGATGGTGTGCTTGTGTGTATGTGTGTCCGTGTGTTTCTGAGTGTGTGTATGGCTTTGTACGTGTCTATACATGCGTGTGGCTGTGTGTGCACGAATCCTTCTGTGCATAGATATATCTTCACAGCAAAGAAAATTGGTTCTCACTTTTTGGGGGGTGGAATTGTGTACAGCTGTTCCCTCAGGTGAATGCGCTGCGCCTCGGTGGGCTTCGTGCAGCCTGCTCGCGCATCCTTCCCAAAGATGTGTGTTCAGCTCACCGAGGGCAGCCAGGCCTCGAGATTCGACTTTTTGATGGGGTTGGTGAAGCGACCAGCAGACAGCGGCTGAAGATGAAATGACGTGCGAGGGAGGTCGCAGCCGCTGTAAACGCTGAAGGCCGGACTCCGAGTTTACATTGTAATGCATTAGCGCTGCATTAGAGGCGACAGACCAGACATGGATGTGAACTTGCCCAGACTTCACAGTCAGACACTGATTATGCACACAAACAGGCTGACATCAAAGGGGAGGCCGTGCTTAGAGAGGTCGTGGTGGGGAGCAGTACATTTTGTGTGTGCATATGTTTGTGTGCGCCTACGTGCAATAGTGCGTATGCACGCATGGTGTACGTATGCATGCATGGAGTCTGTGTGTGTATGTGTGAGATCATGAATGTGAATGCATAGAAGTATTTATATGCACGTGTGTAGAGTATGTCCTGTGAACATTCCTGTATATGTACATGCGCGCGCAGTAACACACAAATGTTGATCACATGCGTACCTGCGGGTACACACACATAAATACGAAAGGTATGTTGCATGTCTTAACCTATGCTGACCCACACACCCAGGAAATCTTACATGTGCACACACATAGTATACATATTATGCCTATGTAGTTACACTCATAGGCATCCATATATCCCTCGTTGTACTCCCACACACGCGCACGCACAAACACAGAAACACGTACACATTTGTACAAATATGGGTGAAGGATATTTAGTATGAATTTTGGAAATGTGTCTGCGCATCTGTGCATGCGCATAGACACACATACACTGAAGTTGCTGCGATAGGGGCATTTGGGGATGTGGTGAATTACAGACGTGCCCTCGTTGTAAACCAGCACCCGTCCTTCAGAGGGGCGCGCCAAGACACCTCTCATTCCGGAGTGGAGACAAATACATGTGTACATTATCCGCCTCATTGTTCTCCTCACGTTCAGATATTTTTTTTAAAAACACAGAGATGTTTTGCAACAAATTTTGGGAAATCTTGAACTACCTTTAGATTGTTAGAAAAGGTCACTCTTTTAAAAATCGTTATTTCCGTCAGCGTGTGATCTGTGGGAGATTGTAGTATGCCACGTGATTTCATGTGTGCAAGGTTAATTTTCCATGCATAAGACATGGTTCGTTAGTAGTGCACACACTGTACTTCGAGAGCCCTAGTGATACCCCCTGTGGGAACACTGGTGCACCCTAAGTGTGGCAAGCTGCTTAGCAGGTTTACTCTTTTTATAGGTACGAAACCTGTGCGCCTCGGTCACCCCTCTAAAAACTATTAATACTGTGTGACCATTTAATATAACACACAGTTCCTTCTGTGCTGCTTTTGACGTTGCAAAGACAGCACCAACACGAAAAGTCACAACCCTGGATTATAGCAATCCTAAAATATGAAAATGACCTCTAAAAATATACCTTTATCACCCACGGATATGTAAGTGTTGAGTTTGTGTAAAGTGGGTACAACACACACAAACCAAAACGAGGCGTAAGGAAAGAAGAAGACCCCTTTATGTTATTGTGAAAAATAATATAAAATGTATGGAACAGGTTAGAAATCTGTTTTAGGTAAGTGAATGAGGAAGAAAGAGGTGCACAAAAGCAGATTTTGGAATGTCGAGTGGCCTGGCAGCAAATGGCAGCAGCAGCGCTCTTCAAGAAAATTAAAATAAAGAACAAGCCCGGGAATGGTGTGCGCGCGCTCTAAAATGAATTAAACAAGCTCCGAGACGCGCTCTGTGGTGGGGGAGGGGGAGGGGCAGGGGCATTGAAGCAAGGCGCGCGCGCTTGGCCAAGCGAGAGAAAAGCCATATAGCGCCTCTGCTCGTGTGCGCGCGCGCGCTCTAACAAAACCAGTGGTGCACGCGCACCACAGAGGAGTGGGGGGGCGAGGGAGCCTGTCGTCTTTGCCGCGCGCTGATGCGCGTCCTAGACACAGACGGGAATGGGCGGAGCAAAGGCGGGACATGCGCCTGCCATTGCCCAATTGCGTGCCGTTATTTTTTTTAAAAAGCACGCTACAGCCAATGTGGGCTTCCGAAAGCAAAACCACACGCACAAGCATGTGGTTAGCTTTCTGAAGCCCATACAGGAGGTCTCGCGCTGCGCGAGCAGTGGTGCGCACTGCAACGCTAGGCGCGAGACCTAAAAAGAGTACCATCGAGTGACCAGTGGAAGGATACAACTCATCCAATCAGAACAATGTGAGACCGTAATGTTACTGGGCGGGACAAATACAAGAAGAAGGAAGGAAAGCCATTGAATCAAGAGCAGACGACTGAGCTACACAACACAGCCACCCAAACAAGTGCAGAGGACTCGACGACTGAGCTACACAACACAGCCACCCAAACAAGCGCAGAGAGCTCGACGACTGAGCTACAGGACACAGCCACCCAAACAAGTGCAGAGGGCTCCACCAAGGCCCACTCTAACTAAATGTTCTTACATTGGAAACAATACTTCTTGCGAACACACACCTACAACTGTCTGAAGCTGAAACCCAAAAGCTCAATGCATTTGACTAATTTGAGTGACTAGGTGAAGGAGGTGAAGGAGGGGGTGACTTACGCAGTGCATCACCATGGAATCTTCGATACGCACTTCAGGCTAAGTTTATATTGATTACCATTGAGAACTGTGATGTTGAAATTGTTTCATATTTTCACAAATGTTTGTGTAGTGTTGGTACTGACAATTGTGATGTCTAACCTTGACATCACAAGCTTCTATGTCTTCTTTGATTACCTAGTAGCAACTAAGATGGATTGAGACTAGAGGCGGTTAGCTGTGCGCACCAGGGCTGCAATAAAGAAGACTTTGTTTTATGTCCAGTTTGTGCTGTCCTCCCTTAGAAATTGTGGACGAGCTGGAGCAGCCCTACACAATCACCAACCCATGTGCAGCTGAACTACATCACCAGATAGAAGCATTTCATGAAGGAAACCTGTCAAATCGTCAGGATAAGCAGATCACTGAAGCCTCTGCAGAAAAAAGAATTGAATGTCAAGTTTATATATCCCTCGATGAAGCATAAGATTGGAAGCATTTCTCTATTTATTGATACACTGTTCACAGCGTGCCCTGAAACCGGTCCCAGGATGCTTGTTTCCGGTCCAGGGAGGCCTTGCAAAAGAATGATGGATTTAACCCAGATCCCTGTGACTGGGGGTGAATGTTTGCATTGTCCAGCATTCCGTCCATCAATTGTTTCTTTTGCATATGTCGCCCTAAGTGGGAAGGGTATGCCCAGACGTGGGTCCTGTGCTCACTACACCACTGGATTCAAACTAGCCTGGCTGATGAAGGGTGATGTCCTGAAACCGGTCCCAGGTTGCTTGTTCCCGGTCCAGGGAGGACCTGGCTTGGCAGTTCGGGCTGGACTGTTCCCACAAGAAACAGGGTCAAGACTGATTTGCATATAGCTGGGTCCAAACTGGGGTGGCGTGGTGAGCAAAAGAATGATGGATTTAGCCCAGATCCCTGTGACTGGGGGTGAATGTTGGCATTGTCCAGCATTCCGTCCATCAATTGTTTCTTTTGCATATGTCGCCCTAAGTGGGAAGGGTATGCCCAGACGTGGGTCCCGTGCTCACTACACCACTGGATTCAAGCTAGCCTGGCTGATGAAGGGTGATGCCCTGAAACCGGTCCCAGGATGCTTGTTTCCGGTCAAGGGAGGACCTGGCTTGGCAGTTCGGGCTGGACTGTTCCCACAAGGAACAGGGTCAAGACTGATTTGCATATAGCTGGGTCCAAACTGGGGTGGTGTGGTGAGCAAAAGAATGATGGATGTAACCCAGATCCCTGTGACTGGGGGTGAATGTTTGCATTGTCCAGCATTCCGTCCATCAATTGTTTCTTTTGCATATGTCGCCCTAAGTGTGAAGAGTATGCCCAGACGTGGGTCCCGTGCTCACTACACCACTGGATTCAAGCTAGCCTGGCTGATGAAGGGTGATGCCCTGAAACCGGTCCCAGGATGCTTGTTTCCGGAACAGGGAGGACCTGGCTTGGCAGTTCGGGCTGGACTGTTCCCGCAAGGAACAGGGTCAAGACTGATTTGCATATAGCTGGGTCCAAACTGGGGTGGTGTGGTGAGCAAAAGAATGATGGATTTAACCCAGATCCCTGTGACTGGGGGTGAATGTTTGCATTGTCCAGCATTCCATCCATCAATTGTTTCTTTTGCATTTGTCGCCCTAAGTGGGAAGGGTATGCCCAGACGTGGGCCCTATGCTCACTACACCACTGGATTCAAGCTAGCTTGGCTGATGAAGGGTGATGCCCTGAAACCGGTCCCAGGATGCTTGTTTCCGGTCCAGGGAGGACCTGGCTTGGCAGTTCGGGCTGGACTGTTCCCACAAGGAACAGGGTCAAGACTGATTTGCATATAGCTGGGTCCAAACTGGGGTGGTGTGTTGAGCAAAAGAATGATGGATATAACCCAGATCCCTGTGACTGGGGGTGAATGTTTGCATTGTCCGGCATTCCGTCCATCAATTGTTTCTTTTGCATATGTCGCCCTAAGTGGGAAGGGTATGCCCAGACGTGGGTCCCGTGCTCACTACACCACTGGATTCAAGCTAGCCTGGCTGATGAAGGGTGATGCCCTGAAACCGGTCCCAGGATGCTTGTTTCCGGTCCAGGGAGGACCTGGCTTGGCAGTTCGGGCTGGACTGTTCCCACATGGAACAGGGTCAAGACTGATTTGCATATAGCTGGGTCCAAACTGGGGTGATGTGGTGAGAAAAAGAATGATGGATTTAACCCAGATCCCTGTGACTGGGGGTGAATGTTTGCATTGTCCAGCATTCCGTCCATCAATTGTTTCTTTTGCATATGTCGCCCTAAGTGGGAAGGGTATGCCCAGACGTGGGTCCCGTGCTCACTACACCACTGGATTCAAGCTAGCCTGGCTGATGAAGGGTGATGCCCTGAAACCGGTCCCAGGATGCTTGCTTCCGGTCCAGAGAGAACCTGGCTTGGCAGTTCGGGCTGGACTGTTCCCACAAGGAACAGGGTCAAGACTGATTTGCATATAGCTGGGTCCAAACTGGGGTGGTGTGGTGAGCAAAAGAATGATGTATTTAACCCAGATCCCTATGACTGGGGGTGAATGTTTGCATTGTCCAGCATTCCGTCCATCAATTGTTTCTTTTGCTTACTGTGACATACATCAGCCCACAAGTGACGTGATTTGTCATTACACAAAAGTTATGCAACGTGACCCAGCGCACTGCCATATTTAGAGACCACAGAAAATACAACAGGAGAATCCCTGTAAACCCAGTTGAGACCCAGGTGTATGTGGTAAGGAGCAACAATGTCTCAACAGGTAATAATACAAAGACAATTATCAGAATGTAAAATAAATTACAAGAAAGAAGCAAAAGAAGGGAAAAACACCAGGGTTGGATATTACAGTCTGTATTACAATTTTTTGAAAAAGGCATTAATTTCAGACAGCAATATTACATTTCATCATATGCCAGGGTAATCCAAATTAGAAGTGTACACTCAAATTGCTTGTGGAAATGCGAACGGTGCAAAGTTAGAAACATGATACGGTGAAGAAAACAGCAAGACTGTGCAGTTTTAAAACTGGTACATAACATGAACACTGAGATCACAATTTGTTAAAAGCATGTTAGGAGCCAAGGAAGACGTAATTGTGCTGAGTTTTGTTGACGGCGTTTCGACCTGTGTTGTTTCAGGTCATCAATTAAACATAGCTGATGAGTTGTCTGGAGGCATGCCAGGTGCGGAGTCAAAGCGAAGCAGGGTCTCTCAGGGGAGAACAATTCACCCGAGAACCTGTGCATGGGGAATCCAGTGGGATGCGCAACGGCTGCACCAGAGATGGGGAGTCCGGCAGGGTGCTCAAAAGCTGCACCAGCAAGGAGGACTCCAAGAATTGAAAAGCATGCGTTTACTCAATTTGGCAGGAGGATGATAATTGATCGTCTGGGAGCTGAGGTAAACATACGGTGCCCAATGAAGGGATAGCTAGGTACAGTGTGACACACGGGGAACCAATCAGCCCCAAGTTGCATTGCGTGTACGGAAGTCATAAGCCTCACATCAGGGTATGACTGCTGCTGGGCAGGCCAACGCTCTGACTTGAGGAAAGCTGCGCTTACTGTGATGTACATCAGCCCACAAGGGATGTGATTTGCCATGACACAAAGGTCATGCAACATGACCCAATGCACTGCCATATTTAAAGGCCAGTCATCATACATCTCTACAATGAAAAAACAACAGTGTGTTCTTTCTGACAGAAACAGGACTATGTGCAATCATTCTCTGTGGCGTCACAATTCCATATTAACTACCTTAAGTCATTATTCCTTGAATTCTAGCACAAAAATTCTTCTTTGAACTATTTTCATTGAAATATTAATGTTATTCAACTTTGGTATACAGACTACTATTACTTTGGCAGCATGTGTGCACAGCCACTTAACCTGGCCCAACCTCAACATTTCATACCATCAGGTTTAGAACCCACAATGAAGTGTGAAGAATGGAAGGCATTTTTATAAACTATATTTCCACATTTGAAGATGAGAATATATCATTTGAATAGAAATTAAACATATTACTTCATTGTTTGGGGGAAGGTGGATTAAAAGTATGTGCAAGAATGGATAAAAAACGTAGACAAGCTGGTGATGGAGATGTTTTCCAACATGCATTAGAGGATTTAGACAAATTCGTTTTACCAACTGTGCTGTAGACTGCTATAACCTTTTTTAAAGGAAGCAAGGGAAGAACAAAGGGATTGCCAATTGTGAGGCTTCCCTAAAGAAATTGTCATAATTATGCTTATTTGGCACCTTACATGATGAGTTCATTCGTGATCAAGTAATAATGCATGTTAGTAATACTAGCATCCAAGATTGTCTTTGGGTCTATCCTTTTTAAAATATGTTGTTGCAAATGTGAAAAAAGCTGAATTAAGGGGAAGATGTGAATAAGCTGTATCAACAGAGAATGAGACTGTTGTGATAACAGAATTAAAAAATAACAAGGAATGAGTGGCCGGAAAGAACAAGGATTAAAAAATTACCAAAGAGTATATTAGAAATGCCAATACAGGGAGTTCAGTGAATGTTGATTTGAGAAATAAATGTGACGCCTGTGGAAGCGAAGATCATTTGATTCATAGTAAGTCGTGTTCAGCTTTAAACAGAAATGTGTTGCATGTGGTATTATTGGATCGTATGCCAGAGTTTGCAGGAAAAAATGTAAACATAATTGCAAAGTAAAGTGTATCAGTGTGGAAGAAGAAGCTTCAAGTGCCTCAGGGGGACGTAATGAGAATGAATGTGTGTTGATTTTGAATGAGAATAGTATGGGAAATGTTGGCAGCAAATATTTAAAATAACCACTTTGTGAAATGGTCTTCAGCTGGGTAAAAATAGTAAATATTAAAAATATTATTTTTAATAATAAAAATATTAAAAATATTAAAAATATTAAAAATAGTAAGTTGCTGAATCTGGATCACCATACACAATAATAAAGGAAAGGGTGTAAAAAGAGAAATTTATAAAGCTTTAGGAAAAGGCTAGAATTCCCAGAAATTAAACCTGAGAGCCTTACAGGAGGGCCGATTGAATTGTTAGGTTTAAGGAAAATAGTTTTTGAACTTAAGAATTGTAAAGCAAACAGGGAATTGTACTTAGCAACCAAAGGGCCATCAGTTGTTTGGTGGATGGATTTGGGTGCTTGAAGTACAATGTTAGATCCAAATATTCCTGAACCTGTTTTGGTTGTGACAGGTAGTAAAACAATGGATATAAGTATGAAGAACGAATTCCCCTAAGGATTTCTCCTGTAAAATTGGTAATTTAAAAGGATTCACACACCACATTGTATTGAAAGAAAATACAGTAACTTGTGTGCTTAAACTGAAGAGTATACTTATTCCTCAGAGTGAACAAAATTGCAAGATGAAGGGATTATAGAGCCTGTGGAGTCATTCGAATGGGTCTCAGCACTTAAAGTAGTTTGACAAGCCAATGGCAAGGTGAGATTATATGTGGACCTCAGAGAGTTAAACAAAAATATATTTAGCAACAGGTTAGACATGATTAAGGGAGCAGAGTGGTTTACAGTTATCAATTTGAATTCATCTTATCATCAGGTATCACTACATAAGAATAGTGGAAGAATGCCTGCATTTATAACTCCATTTGGGTGTCATCAATTTTGCAGAGTTCCATTTGGGCTTGCAGCGCTCTTCTAGCACTTGAAGTTCATGCTACTCAAAGACATAACCAATGTAATTTTTTTCAAGACAATATCTTTGTTATAGGGGGGGAAAAAGGGCAGAGGATTAAGAAAAATTAAGAATGATACTGCATATTCTCTAAGAAAATGGATAAACTGCAGAGTTGGGTAAATGCAAAATGGCAAGACAAAGTGTAACATACTTGGGGCATGAAATCGATGTACAAGGCATTAGACCTAAACAAGAGCTAATAGAAGGAATTAGGAATGCTCCTCCACTGCAGAGTAAAGATGGAATAAGAGCCTTCCTAGGATTAGCTGAATTCTATTCAAAGTTTGTGGCGGCTTTCACAAAAAAGACTTGTAAAATCAGACAGTTACAGAAAAATAAGGTCAAATTTGATTGGACCCTAAAATGTAAAGAAGCTTTTGTTCTTAAAGATAAATAATATTCAGCTGCACCTTTAAAGGGGTTTCCCCTAAACTTATCAGTATTGTAACTATTGATGATAGCAATAAGTGTATAGCAGCAGTACTATCACAAAGGACACTCACAGGTAAAGAAGTACTAAATGTGTATGCGTCCTGATCATTAACCCCAGCAGAGGAGAAATACTCTGTAATTGTGAAAGAAACCTTGGCATGTGCTTGCAGTTTGGAACACTACAGACAACTCATTTGAGGATTGCCTTTTAGGAGTGATCATAAACCTCTGATTAAAGTTTTGACCTCTAAGGGTTTAGAAAGAGGGGCACCACCCATTGCCTGTATTCCTTTGAGAATATTTGATTTGTAATTACATTGAGGAGTACGTTCCTGGTGTCAAGAATTGTGTGGCAGACATTTTTGAATCGTATGCCAGTAGTCAGCAAAGATATTCCAGTTAATCTATGACAAGCGTGTAGTGCTGCTAGAGTTTTAGTAGAGTTGGAACATGAGTGTGGAATTAGCAAAGAAGAATGGAAACAAGGGCAGCGTGAGGACAAACAATTGTGTAGAGTGAAAGAATGCGTGGTTAACAGGTGGCATGAGAAGAAATTAGTGGATAAAGACATTGTTAAGTTTTGAGAAGTGAAGGAAGAATTGGGAGTGGATGAAGATTATACATTGTTGATTCCCTCCTGGCACTGATAAGAACCAAACACTCTGAAACACTGTTTAGAAACAAATTGAAAACCTGGTTGCTCAGCTCCGCTTAGTGTTTGGTTATGGCTCTTTGTCTGACTCAGTTTCCTGGTAAGCGTAGATAGGTCAGAACAGCACGGGGACACATCGTTGTGGTGTAACCAGGTGCTTTATAAATCCATATATTATATAATATTATTAAGAGGCTGGTGGGGTTATACCTCCTTTAGCGTTAAGGGAAAGAATTCTAGATATATGGCATGAACAACATCTTGGCATTGTCAAAACAAAAAGGAGGGTAAAGGACTACAATTGGTGGCCAGATGTGGATTCAGAGGTAGAAAAAAAAGTGAGGGGTTGCATGATATGTGAAAGTTCGGACAAACCGCACGTGACATTTCGTCCTTCGCTTTGTCCAGTTAAGAGTCCAGGTATGTCGTGGGAGAAGGTTGAAATCGATGTTATGGGACCTATTGTGGATGTTGTGAAAGATAGTAGGTATATCATTGTGATGATTGATATATTTTCTAAATGGGTGCAAATAGAGCTTTTGAAACAAGTTCATGCTTCGGCAGTCGTTAAATTCTTGGTGAAGATTTTTCTACAAGATGGGATGCCAAAGCTATTTGTTAGCGATAATGGCAATCAATTTGTGCAAAATTAGATACAGGATTTTTAAAAAAAGGAATGGAGTATCACATAAGACTATGTCTAACTATCACCCAGCTAGGAATGGAACTGTGTAAAGGTTTAACAAAGTGATCAAGGGAGTCATTCAAGGTGCCAGAAAAAACAGACTTAATTGGGAAAGGGAGATTCACAAAATGCTGTCAGTGTACAGGACTACTCCCATTATGGGGTTTAGCCCCATTGTGCTTATGAAAGGTAGGATGCCCTTCGCTAAGGATATGTAACTCAGATACCTAGAACAAGGTACGTAGACTGGTTTATACCAGACGTAGGCCGTTTTGGCTCCCCTCCCACCATTCCCACTGCAAATCGATTTGCAGCAATTGCGCGATATTTGGGTAATGATTGAATTTTACTCACCCTTCCAAATCCATCTCCACATTGCACTCCAAAGCCAACTCACGTCACGGATCTCTTCCCTTAATAGTAGCAGCCAGGAAATCACCAGGTGCACTTGCTACCATCCCTAGGGTGTAATTACCACCTCAGGCATTAAGACCCCTAGTTTACTTTACACCTCCTATGAAGACACCCTACTGGCATCAATGTCTAGCGTTCCTACAAGTATTTTTATTTCTACCCCTCGAGCCAAACTACCATCACGGACTAGAGAGGGTGCTCACTCAACCGGCCCTACTTGCACTAATATTATATCAATATTGAGGTGGAATGTAGCAGGGATACAATCTAAACTAGGTGAATACCGCATGGGGACATTTGGTTGACAGGCACGAAATTTGTATGTTCCAGGAAACATGGGCCAAGGAAAATGTTTTTAGATTTGTGTTCAAGAGCTGTTATATCAAAGCAGTTCCATCGGCAGTGGGCAGAGCATCTGGAGGGTTACTATTGTGGCTCAAGGTTTCTTTGCTGTGCACTGTGGTACAGCTGGACACCAGGTCTGGTGATATCCTGGGTTTAAAATTTATTCTGACCACAGGTAGGACTATCCTAGTAATCAACATCTATAAGAGAAACGTTAGCTTTCAGAAAGACCTGTTAAACAAAATACTGTCTGGTTACACTAACAGCCATCATGTGATTATCACAGGTGATTTACATTTAACCTGCAAACCCTTTGGCATTACTCAGGACCTAGCTACCACCGAAGACACGTTTTGGAGTATCCCTGAGTTAGTTGCCCCACCTTAAAAGCAACTGTCAAGGTCAGCTTTGTAAATGCCCAACATATCTCTTAGATACAGCCTTCGTGCCTGCAACAGTCATTCCCTGTCCGATATTAACGCTGCTCCAACATTTCGGAGGGGGGCTAACAATAGTAACATAGACATTATCATCCTTGCTGTCCAGATCTGGAGATCAATGAAGGATTTGAAGGTCACTCCTAGAGCTGAGAGAGACCATGACCCATTATCCTCACCATTCAGGACTTGTTATCCTGCTCCCACTCCTCACAAGCGTTCTCATGAAATAATGCCCTGGCAAGTAATAAGTAAAGAAATGTTAAATAGAATGCCATCTGCTCCTTGCCCGATTTTATATCAAAATGTATGGGCTGGTGACTACTACCTTGAGGTCAACGTTCGAAAACTGGGAACACCTCAACGTAATACTTGAGGCACACAATCAGCTATTAACAAAATTGAAAGACTGGTTTCAAGAGGATTTCAAAAGGGCATTTAGGTCTCCCAAAACCCAGGAATGGTTCACCCCAACGTGTAGGAGTGCTAAAAAAATATTTCTTTCTACCTTAAAGCAAGACAACAGTCTCAAGATCAGAAAAGCCTGAGTTTTTTGAGGGGAAGCCATAAGGCATGCAAAATCTAACTGGGAAAGAAAGAAGTGGGATGATCTCCTCGATTCAGCAAAAAAAAGACCTTACATCTTTTTGACATATTGTTAGTCAGGTGGCAAGATAATACCATGCCCCTGAGGTACATATATAACCAAGGAAATTGATCACTCACTTCAATTTCCTTTACTCGTCCTCTTACACGCAGTTACCAGGCTGGTTGTGCGCGGCACATAATAATGGCCTTTTGCTAAGCCCACAGGCTGGACAAGATTCCTGCAGAGAAGTTCTACTCCGATCCCACAATTTGGGTCTTGTATATCAACCTGGTTTCCAACGCGATAGCCAGCCGCGGCCCGTACAGGTAAGAGTGGTGAGGCAGTAGGGTCGGGTGGGGGGGATTTCGACAGACGACGTCGAGGGAGAATTCATTATTTATTTCATTTTCCCTCATTATCATCTGTCAAATCCCCCCCAACCTGGCCCCACCGCCTCACTGCTCTCACACGCACAGGCCGTGGCTGGCGATAGATGCTGGAGCCCAATTCTCTTGACTTGGAAGGGTGCCGAGATTATGCCAGTCTTCGAAAAAGGGTGTTGAAATCTCCCCAGTAACTATCGCCCTATCAGTCTTTTGGATAATTCACAAAAGATCTTTTGCAAGCAGGTGCTTGTGAAGCTATCAGAGTGGATTGTAAATAATGATGTTTCAACCAACATGCAAGCAGGTTTTGGACAAAAGACGGGAAATGTGGACCAAGTCTTTAATGTCTTGTTGGTTAGGTGGAAGACCCTTGACATCACTGTTGTGTTTCTAGTAATCTACTTAGTATTAGAATGTGCCTTCACGAGGGTAACCATGCCTGGATTTGGTGGGGACCCAGTGGCGAACTCACTATGAAAATCCATGTCAAGAATGGAGTTCACCAGAGTTGTGTTCTGGCTCCAACGCTCTTTCCATTGTTTATTAATAGTTTTATAGGTTTTCTTTTGGATTGCTCTAATGATTCTACAGTTGTAGCTTGCCAAAGGGTGCCCACATTATTATTTGTGGATGATACCCTCTTAATTTCCAAAACTAAAGGTGGGTTGAAAACTCTCCTTAGTAGACTCTCACCATTTTGTGAGTTGCATGGGTTGGAATTCAATGCACTGAAAATGAAATATATGGCCTATAACAAACAAAATAATTTTAAGGGGATCATGCACTTAGGAACTAACAACTTGGATAGAGTAAAATAATTTGATTACTTAGCGATTAGATTGTCTGAAAAAAATTCATGGCCGTCCCAAATCTCCAAGAGCTGTTCATTGATTTAATACAGGACGTCAGAATTAGTTAGGTTTGTGAAGAAGGCCCCTTCCATCCTATCTTACCTGCTATGGAGATAAATAGCATTCAGATTCAGAGTGCAGCATTGTATGGTTTGGACTTTTGGGGTCATTATAATTAGTCAACCATTGGCCGCAGCACCACTCTGTTGTCCTTGAGGCTAGATATCGCTTTAAAACCAATATCAGAACTTGCTAAGTTGCACCCTATCCTAAACTGGATTAGAGTATGGAGCACTGTACAACTAAAAGCATATAGAGATGGTCTTGCAAATATTAACAACTGCTATAATAGTCAGAGGATTACCTGGTTGGCTTATGTCAAGCAGGTTCTGCTTGACCTAGGATTGAGAATTGAGAGATTTCTAGTATGACCTATCATCGATCTGGGCATCTTTGAAGGTAGTTGTGAAGAATAGGTTTTGAGCCAAGTACATCGAGTAAAGTAAAACATCGGGCATTATGGATAGCCAGTCCAAATCTTTTCTCCTCTACAAACACATATTCAGGGCAAAGGAATTTCTAGACTTCATCAAGCCCATGTGTGCAAGGTCATACTTTTTGAAGTTTAGATATGGCATTTTGCCCACTGCTGCCTTTACTTCATCTTGGTAATCATCTATAAACAATTCTAAGTTGTGCCCACTGTGTAACTACCCTGTAGAGACAGATGAACATTTATTGTTTTTTTGCCTAGCATATTTTAAATCCATTTCTCATTGGATTATACCTATGTGCCGACTACTGGAGCGAACAAATTGGGTAAATATGCTACAAATCTTCAAATGCCACTTTAGTACGCTCCTGTTAACTGCTGTATCACAATCTTTGTACTCAGCATGGCTGTTTCAACTGCTCACACTGGCCTCCCTTCCTACCCAGCTACCTCTCTCTATAGCCCCAGGGTTGAGTAATTGGTGCAGTTAGGTTTTAAAATTGATCTTAAATTGCTAGTGGTTTTATCTTGTTTTTATATGTTCTGTAAATTGATTATCTACTTATTTATTGACTACTGTTGTTTTGATGTCAAAATATTGTACTGTATGTTTTATGGATCTCATATTGTATCTCAGTTTTACTATTTATGTCTGTGTGTCAATGAATTTTTATAGTCAATCTGACAAATACGAATAAAAGGAATTGAGGAAGAACATTAAGAATGTACAGTTGTGCCATAGGAGACTATTTGATGGAATAATGGGAGTGAAGGAGTTTAATTTCACAGTTGGTGAATTTGTTTGTATCAAGAGGAGCGGTATAGTAAAAAAGGGGGAATGCAAGTTTTCTGAACCTATGGAAATCAAAGAAATTTATTGCAATTCTGCTCTACTAAGTGACGGCAAGGTCTGATAAATGGGAAGGATTACTAAGTGTAAGAGGAATGAATGTGGTATAAATAGAAACAAGTATGATTGGTTGAAAGAAGGAAGGGAGGGAGGGTCAGAATGGAATGTTAGAAAAGGAAAGGGGGATAGTGTATGAGAATGAAATGATCACAGACAATGGAGGCAGTGGGAACATTGGATTGCACCTGCCATTAAAACCTAATAAGAAAGTAGAAAAGAAAATAAGCAAACATGGCAGATTTATTAATAAGACTAGGTAATTACTCAATTATTGTTTTGGCTGAAATGGAATTGAATTGGTGTTTCTCTCCAAAATGTATTGTATGATTTTTTTTTAAATACACTGCAGAAGTTTCTTTAGTATAAACCTTTATTGCTATAGAGGTTGAGCATTTGTTGTTTAATAAGTGAATTCTGTGTATTGTTGGTACTGAAGATTGTGATGTCAAACCATGACATCACAAGCTTCAGTGTTCTTGCTTGGTCACCTGGTAGCAGCGCAGTTGTAAGGAGCAATTATCTGTGTGGCACTAGAGCTGCAATAGAGAAGACTTTACATGTACATCCAATTTGTACTGTCCTCCCTTACAGTTTGTTAACCTGCTACCCTGTTAAATGTTTCCTATCGCTTGGAGCCCTACTCTTCAATATCCAATATTGTTGTGCCTGCTCCACTAAGGTCCCAGAATTAACTTTTGCAAAGCTGAGGCTGTGCCTTTGCACGTAAGTACATTATATAATTTTGCAACTTTACAAACATTTATATTGCCATTTACTATACATTGCTTAAATAGCCTATGAGAAATCTTTAGTGACAACACCGAAACACTAAGGGCCTGATTTAGATCTTGACGGGACTCCCATCATCCCTCAGCAGCGGAAATTACAAGTACTTCGCCAAGCTGATGGAATCTCGCTTGCCATATTTAGATGTGTCCTGGCTGAATCACAGTCCGGGTCAAAAGAGTGTTTTCCATTGCGTAAACAGTCCACCGAGACTTCTCTACTGGCTAACATTACTCCATTGCCATCAGGGAGGCGGGATTGTGCCGAGCCTATTTAGATATTACAGTTGTGCTGGTAATGTCCTAAAGGTGGATTGCCGACGGAGTGATTTCGTCATGGGACACGGGCAACATTCGACTATTCCTGTGGCTGTAGGATGAATGCTAGCATCACACACCTGATGTGTTTTGGCTAATTGTGTTCACCTGCATATTACACTATTAAACACACTCCATTTCAGACTATGATCCTTTAGAATACAGAAAAGGTACGTCTGGTCTCTCAAAAAGAAGGGAGGAACAAGTTGTCTGTAGGAAAATGCTTTTCTTATGACAAGAACCCACACTCACCCACAGGTGACACGCTTCATCATTTAGTTCCCTCCTCACACCAAGACTGCAAGGTTCTGGTGTGGCATACAACTCTCCAATGGAGAGGAGCAGAGGTGTTTTAGATTAGATGAGCAGTAGGTTAGGTTCAGAGTGAGCAGCGCCTTGAGACCCTCACAGGTGAGTAGCGCGCTTACAATTCCCTGATTGATTGATTGATTGATTGATTGAGTGAGGGGCAGATTGCAAGCAAAACGAAAATGTGATATGGCTAAAACTATCTCCTGGTAGGCTAAGTATCAGCTTTATTCTGGTGCTCCCAGTGGATAGGATTAAAAACAGGCAAGGACAGGGGTTTGGAGAAACTACCTCTTTTACACAGTCAACATGTTTCTGTCTAGAGAAAATCCAATCAAGGGTTCGAAGGCCTTCGTCAGGACAATAGGAATTCTGTCACTCTGCAAATATAATAAAAACATTACCGGCCTCACGCAGTGTTGTGACAAAAGAAAGTCACGAACAAGAAAGTTGTCAAATAACTTTATTGACAAAAAGGCCTGCAAGCAGACATAAGGCAAGCGAGGCTCCACAAGCAAAATAAATGGCTCAGAATGAACTCAAGATTCTATGACATCATTTATGTACAAGGTGAAGATTCCAACATGACATAACAATAAAACAAGCATGTTTGGAAGTGTTTGAGAGTGTATTCAAACTACAGGCTAAACCAAGTGCAAAGGTAGATTTAAGACAAAGGTAATATACAACATCTCCCCTTGTGCAATATAGAATTAAAACAAAACAAAATTCTGGAATTTCTTAGGAATCCTTGAAACTCTGCCAGAAGTGGTGGAAACACAACCAGGAGCATTCTGTGAGACACAGGCTCTGTCATCTTCGCTGCAGCTACTTCTGAACACATTCTGAACACATTAGCTCCATTAGAAACAATTCTAGCAAGTTTGCGTGCAGAAATATTTACATTATTATTATTATTCAGCATTTATTAAGCGCATAGCTACCCCAAGGCATCCCAGCGCTGTCGGCAGAACAGAAGAAGAGCTGAGACATTATTATAGGGTGGGAGTTTGAAATAGCCATGTTTTAAGAAGTTTTCAAAAAGGGAGATGGCACGACTCCGAGCGAAGATGCAGGGGAAGGGTGTTCCAGAGTCTAGTTACATTGTAAGAAAAGGACCCTCCTCCACTTTTTGCTCTCTTAGTTTTGGGAATGACCGCTAATTTTTGATTAGCTGAACGAAGGCCTTTCTGAGGGCAGTAGAAGGAGATGAGGGACTGATTGATATTGGGCCCCTCCCCCATAGAGTCTTTTGGGCTATACACAGAGATTTTAATTTTATTCTTTCCAGAATTGGCAACCAGTGTAAGGTCTTCAGGGCCAGCTTAGCCGACTGAGTTTTAGGGACCCCGAGCAACAGCCGCGCAGCACAGTTTTGCGCGACTTGGAGTTTCCTTGTCATCGCTTTGGGGGCTCCCAAATAAAAAGAGTTGCCATAATCCAAACGAGAGAGGACCAAGGCTTGGACCAAGGTTCTCCTTACCCCCATTGGAAGGAGAGGGAGAATTTTCCGGAGCAGTCTGAGTGTGCAGAAGCAAACTCCTGCCAGTTTCACTGCTTGGTGGTCTAATTTAAAGGACTTATCCAGCCAGACGCCCAGGCTTTTGATCGTAGTGTTAGGGTTTGGGGCAAGGCCAAGGCAACTAGGCCACGTATATCTAAGATCCATGTTAGTCGCGTTGCCCAAAAACATTAGTTCTGTTTTTCCTCCATTAAGCCTGAGACAGGAGTGTTCCATCCAAGGAGCCACTTTCTCCAGGCAGGATTCAAGATCAGTGGGGAGGTTCTGAGGGTGGTTGAGGGCAACTACCAGCTGCGTGTCATCAGCATATGTGACGATTTTAATCCCATATGGCAAAATAATGTCAGAAAGCGATCTCATGTAAACATTAAATAATGTAGGGCTCAGGGAGGATACCTGGGGCACTCCACAGCTGAGCGATAAGCTCCTAGAAGTGGACTCCCTTGAGAAAACCTGGAATTTTCTACCATCTAAGTAGGACCAGAGCCAGGAAATAACAACACCTGAAACACCGACCCTCCATAAGTCTATTTAAGAGAATGTCAAAGTTGACCGTGTCAAATGCCGAGCTTAGATCAAGGAGGATAATAGCTACAGCTCCTCCCTGATCAATGATTTTCTTAGATTCTTCAACCACGGCAAGAAGAGCAGTTTCAGTTCCATGGTGAGGGCGTAAACCAGCTTGGGAATAGTGCAGAAGACCCTTGGTTTCTAAGAAATCAGAGAGGGTCGTGTTTACATACTTTTCCAAGATCTTAGAGATCGCAGGGAGCAAAGAAATGGGACGATAGTTGTTCAAGTCCTCTGGAATTAAGCTCAGTTTTTTGAGTAGGGCCTTCACCCTGGTATGTTTCCAGGGTGATGGGACTTGGCTGGTGGAAATAGAGCAGTTTATAACCTCCAGTATAACTGGGAGTATCACGTCTGTGGCTTTACGAAGGAAGTGGGGAGAAGCCAGATCAAGGGGGAGCCCTATTTTATTTGGGAGAAGATTTCCGATAGGGTATCCAAATTCATATTTGGAAGTTCCTCCAAAAGCTGCTCCGTGTAAGGCAGGGGCTTGTCCGTTAATAAAATGTCACTGGGACATAGTGAGCCGGGAAATGCAGAGTATATATCTTTAATTTTTCCCTGAAAAAATTCATCAAGTTCGTTACAGCGATTTGGGGAGACATCGGATATGTTCCTAAACCGGGGAGCTCTAGGAGGGTCTTCGCCCCGTGGAACATTTCCCACGGGGTATTAGCTGCTGAGTTAATTAATCCTTCATAGTAGAGAGCCTGTGCTTTCTTTTTTTAATTTCTATCTGGTAGAGTTGTATAGCCTCTCTATATTCCTGTTTACTCAGTCCATTGTAGTCTTTCCTCCATTTCCTCTCCAATCTTTTACCAGCTTGCTTAAGAGATCAAAGCTTAGGCGAGTACCATGGTGACATTTTCTCTCTCAATTTTTTATAGCTGGGTTTAACAGGAGCAAACGTATCGAACGAGGACTCTATCCAATGAGTGAGTTTTTCCAGGGTAAGGTAGGGCTGGGGTCTAATTTAGGCTTTGAATTTTTCAAGAGCAGAGATCCACTAGTCTACCGGGAGTTTGGACCAAGGGCGGACTCTCCTGCTAATTAATTTAGTGACGGGGGGGTCAAGTTGAAGGGTTCAGAGAGATGGGGATCAAAAAGTGATCCAACCAATGCAGGGGGATAGGGTCACCCACCGACAGTTCAGCGTTGTTGGTAAAAACAGGGTCTAAGGTATGGCCTTTCCTATGTGTGGGGCCTTTAACTTTTTGTATTAGCTGAATAGCTAATAAGTCCTGAGTAAGATCCGAGGCATCCACCTTATTGAGGTCATCAAAGTGCAGGTTAAAGTCCCCCAAGAGAGTGATGTTGGGAGAGGAGCCTGCGAATGTGGGCGCTACTTCGGGAAGGGATTTGAGAAATGGCCCACACACACCTGGGCATCGATAGATTAGAACTCCAGAGAGGGAGTGTATGGCGGAGAGTGAGATAGTGAAGGATAGACTTTCGCAGTCTGCAATAAGACCAGGTTCAACCTGACAAAAGGAGCTTTTATAGATAATGGCAATGCCTCCACCTTTCTTCTTATCACTATCTTTCCGCTGGATATTGTAACCAGGGGGAAGGGTTTGTACCAGATCTGGTTCCGACTCTTTATGGAGCCAGGTTTCAGTCAGGAATAGTACATTGGGAAGTCCTTCTTCTAAGAGCATGTTAAGTTCAAGGGAGTGTTTTGATAAAGATCTGCAATTTAATAGAAGCATTTTGAATGTATGTACACCAGACAGCCTCTCTAAAGCCGGGTCTGGTGGCTAAGCTGGGTCTGGTGGCTCAGTGGACTAAAGCAGCCACTGCAGGGGCCTGTGTTTGACCTCATGGTCACAGGTTCAAATCCTGGCGGGTCCACTCAGCCTTTCATCCATCTGAGGTCGATAAAATGAGTACCATTGAGTTGGGTAACAATAAACATCTGTTATTCAGCGCCAGGACACCTACGGGTAATCGTGCGCTTTACAAATACACCTGTTATGTTATGTGAAAGCCGGGCGCAGCCTAAAAGAACAGTGAGAGCAGAGAGAGTCACCATTAGATAGATACATAGAATGGCGACAGTCATCTTTACATGGATTCCTTAGCCTTAGGAGCTGATGAGGTGAATAAGCAATTTTACCAGTGGGGAAAGGGGCAGGGGTTCTGGCCTCTGGCCCTGGTCGGACGCAGACGGGCGCAGATGGGCTTGCCTTAGGCTGCGTGTCCGCGCTACCATGCGGCTTAAGTAGCCATCATCTGGAAGCTACTCACTGAGCTCCGCCTCCGCCTCTTCTCACCCGCTCCCTCCACACAAACGAAGAGCCGCGGTGGAATGGGGAGTGGGGCAGGGCCAGACGGAGCACCAGAGGTGAGTGCAAAATGCAAAGGCTAAAAGCCAAAGTTGTGCAAATATAGACAATAAAATCAGGCTTACATTAAAGCTAAAAGTAGACAGAGTCAGTCTGTCCAGCCGCTGCGCGTCTGCGCTACCACGCGGCTTAAGTAGCCCGTCACCTGGAAGCTACTCCCTGAGCTCTGCCTCCACCTCCTCTCACCCTCTCCCAAGTGACACCAAAGTTTCAGAAAGTTCAAAAGGCTGAAAAGAACCTTCAGAGACATTTACAGATGTCTCAGAACTTTTGATACTTAAACCCTCAGCAGACATGTCACAATAAGCTGGTCTCAAGGATTCAACATTACTTTGTTTAGTGACTTCAAAATCATCCCAGACATCCCTTCTCCCTCCTCATGCAAATTATTTTTGGAATTGGCTAATAGTTTGTGTTGACCAGGTTTAATGACATCACTCTTGTTTTTTTGTTTTTAAAACAAAAGGTTTATGGTTCACAAACAATAATTGCTTATCCAAGCCCTCTCCCAGTGGTTCCCCTCTAATGACCGTTATGGTCATACAATTCTACAGTCTGCGGTGCAGTCTCACTACCCACACCAGTATGATATCACAAAATAGCGGATTGAAAGGAATAATACAGAATTATTAATCATGTTTACCGGGGAACAGCCTTCACTGCTCAATAAAATACTCAAAATATACCTATATCTATTATCCTAACTTTCCTAATCTAACAAACTCCCGACCCTCCTCCCTCCACCCTCTTCCCAGGCATGCCACTGCAGTATTAAGCTATACCATCAATAGCCCTTGGCTTTGCATAGTTGGCGATATCCCTTAGCCAAATAAAGTAAGTATGTGCGGGCTGTCACTCCAGGATCGCCTATCATGTGTGCTCTGGGTGTGTTCGTACCACTTCAGTTGCATGTTATTATGTCGCTACACTATTTCCGCCGTGCCCGGCTCAGTGTCATCCACGCTATCCATGTCTGGGTCTTTCAATAATCACCAAATGCGTTTCAGCGCGCGCAACGAAATTTGTTTTATTTATTTATTTCTTTACATTACTCCGGTCGACCGTGAGCCGGAGTTTACTAACCCCCACCCTGCACCTCCCCCGCCCCACCCCACCGCCCCACGGCACTCCCTCCACGGGCTGCTACTGGCGGACAGGGAGGTCCAGCAAGATCTGAGAGAGCAGCTTCAGCTCCGGGGCTCCCCCTCTGTCCTCCTCCGACCCACGCAGCCTCAGCGCCATTCTCTGCGTCAACCATTGCAGCTGCGCGGCTAAATAGTAAGTTTCGAAGTCGGGCACCGCCCATCCACCCTCTGATCTCGGGCGCATCAGTACAGTCAAGGCAACCTGCCGCCTCCCAGTGCCCCATAAAAACCCTGTGATCATAGACGTGAGTTGTTTAAAAATCCGCACAGGGATCCAAATCGGCAAAGTCCCGAAATAATACAACAATCGGGGAAGGGCTACCATTTTGAGTAAGGCCACTCTCCCAGCAAGCGATAATGGGAGCGATCCCCAAAACTCAAAGCTGCCCGCCAGCCCTCTTATTGCTCTGACTTCGTTCCCCTCTAAAACATCCAACCGGGCATGATAAATCTGGACCCCTAGATATGGGAGGCACCTACTTCCTCACCGCACACCCGCCGTTTCCTGCAAACCACCCCTGTCTCCGTCCGTTGGGAACAGGCATGATTTAGCCCAGTTAACTCTAAGGCCAGACATCTCTCCTAGGTCGTGTAACAGCACCTTCGCCCCCAACAACGCCTGCCCCGTGTCTTCCAAAAACATTAATAGGTCATCTGTGTACAAGGCGATATAATGAGCCTGACCCTGCACCTGTAGACCCCGATAATATCTCCCAGTCCTGGCCTTCGCCGCCATGGCCAGTGCAAAGAGCAGCGGTGATAAAGGGCATCCCTGCCTCGTGCCTCAACTCACCTCGCAAGCTTCGGATATCACCCCACCCGTCCTGACCCGCGCCGTAGAGGACTTATAAAGTAAAGCCGTCCAAGCTATAAATTTGTCCCCCAGCCCAAATCGAGCCATAACATGAAACAGGTAGGGCCATTCCAAACTATCAAACGCCTTTTCTATATCAACGGCAAATATCGCAGCAGTATCTTTTGAGTAAGAGTCCGCTTCGAGTACCTGCATCAATCTCCGAACGTTTAAGGCCGTATTACGAGCAGGAATAAAACCAGCCTGATCCCGATGTATTATTGTTGACATGTGGGGCAATAGTCGGGTAGCCAAGATGCGACTCAATATATTATAGTCTGTGTTAAGCATGGACAGCGGGCGATATGCCGATCTGTCCCATGCCGACTTACCCGGTTTAAGGAGAGGAACAATAACCGCCTCTCTTGTGGACACGGGGAGGTGGCCTAAACGTCTCGCCTCATTATATAGTGCTACCAGGCGTGGTGCCAACTGCTCAGAGTAAGTTAAATAAAACTCGATCGGAAGGCTGTCTGTCCCCGGCGTTTTGTTTAGTGCCATATGTTTAATAGCCGCCCGCACTTCCCTCAACTCAATATCTCCGCCTAGCACCTCCGCTTGATCGTCATCTAGTTGTGGAAGCTGGAGTTCGCGTGTAAACCCACCTAGGTCATCGTCCGTTTGGCTCGTCCTACTCTTGTATAATTCCTTGTAGAAGTCATAAAACAGCTCGTTTATACCCCCTTGAGTGAAGCAAGCAGCCCCCCGAGTGTCCCGGATCTCCAATATCGGCGAGCCCCTACGCAACGGGTTGGCCAGCCAGGCTAACAGAGCACCCGACTTGTCTCCCTCGACGTGAGTGCATGCGATATAGGCTTTGTGATCAAAACATCACAGTCGCTCCACTTGTCCTGCCACTGCCTCCCTCGCCTCTTCCAACTCCCGTTGTTTATCGGGTCTTTCAGGGCGATCTTTCTCTATATCCCGCAGGCGATGTTCCGCATCTCCTACTTCTCCTAGTAGTACCCTACGCACACCTACCGCTTCAGCTATGCAGCTTCCCCGAATCACTGTTTTGAAGGCGTCCCACTCTACTAGTGGTGTGGAGGCGGTTCCCTCATTATCCCCAAAATAATGAGTGATGGCCGTACCCACCGTCTCTCGGAACACTTGTTCCTCCAATGCCTCCGGTAGCAATCGCCACGTCGGTATCCGGGCCCGGATTCGTGACCATCGCATCCAGAGCAATACGGGATTATGATCCGACAGTGTCCTGGCGAGGTATTCACTACCCTGCACTCCTGTATGGATGTCCGGAGTGCACAACAATGCGTCCAGGCGCACATGAAGGTCGTGCAAGGCTGAGAAATAAGAGTAATCTCGGTCATCCGGGTGTTGGGCCCTCCAAGTATCCACCAAGCCCCATCGGTTCTGCCAATTGCGCCTGGCCTCCGCGATGTTATGAGTGGGGGCATTAGGGAGCGGGGGGTCCGAGCGGTCCAAGATCACATCTGCTATACAATTAAAATCCCCTCCAAGCAATACTGAACCGGTAAAATAGGGTGCTAACTTCCCAGACAGCTGCGAGAAAAAGGCTGGTTGCTCCGTATTAGGAGCATAGATGCTCCCCAGAGCAATGTCACGTCCGTCAAGTTTCCCAAGTACCACCACATACCTCCCCTCCGGATCTATAATCTTCTCCCTGCACTGGAAGGGTACCCCCGCCCGCACCCAGATCAACACTCCCCGAGCAAAAGCGGAATAAGTTGTGTAGCAGTATTGGCCACGCCAGCTCCGCTGCAATGCTGCCCCTTCCTGTGCCTGTAGGCGGGTTTCCTGTAGCAATGCAATATGAACTCCCCTCCGCACTAAATATGCATGTAATTTTTGGCGGCACCACATTGAATGCATTCCCCGCACATTCCATGATAAACACTTCAGGTTATCGGCGGACCCCATCCCAGCCGTGTCGGGAATTCAACTTTAAAAACTGCTCTAGTGACATGCCTGGCCCTAATGAACCCCAAAACTAAGAAACAACCAGGACAGCTACTATAGAACTAGTACCCATCCAAACCATGAAAACAAATCACACAAAAACCTCTGACGAATACAGAGGTAGGGGGGACAGCAGCTGGCTCGACAGGTCTCCAGTCAATGTGCATCAGCCCCAAAGTTTCGAAACCAGTCCAGGCCCTTCGCCAAACCTCCACCAGCTTCGTCAGGCTGCAGGGCTCTTGCTTACTCTAATCCTGCCCCACCCATCAGGCAATGTTATCTGCCGTCTGCGGTGTCACCACTGGCATCTGTTCCTCGCCAGTTTGGGAAGAGTCTGAATCTATCCCAGCCGATCCTCCAGTAGTAACAGCCTCCTCTTCACCCATCGCAGGGGGTCATTCCTGCGCCAGCTCCATCACTGCCTGCAGCGCCGCCGCTCGTTCCTGTGCAGTTTGAGTGAGCGTGGGTTTCTTCTGGGTCCTGTTGCGGGGGCGCCGTTGTGGTAGTAAAGTTCGGTTGAGAGCTCGATCCTGTTTCTCTCCCGCATCTTCACCTCTCGGCGTTTCCTTCCTATAATTCTCCAGCCAGTCCCAAGCTTCTTGGGGGGAGTCAACATAATGTGTGCTCCCGTCTAGGATAACACGCAAGTGGGCCGGGAACATCAGGGAGTACTGGAGGCCCTCATCTCTCAAAGCTTTCTTGACCGCTATGTAAGAGGCCCGCTTCCTTTGCACCTCCATTGTGTAGTCTGGAAACAGCGTGACTCTGGCATTGTCCACAGTAAAGGGGCTGTCTGCTCTCGCTTTTTGCAATAGTAAGTCCCTGTCTCGAAAGTGGAGCAGGCGGGCCACCACCGGTCTCGGGGGCCTGCCCGGGGCCGGCGGTCTGGCCGGTACTCTGTGGGCTCTCTCAAGTGTGTAGAAGGCGGTAAGTCCCTCTGGAGCCACAACATTCCTGAACCATGCCTCTAGGAAAGTTACCATGCCGTCTCCTTCTGACCCCTCCAGCAGCCCCACGACCCGCACATTGTTCCTCCGATAGCGTCCCTCCGCATCTTCAGCCCTGCGTTCCAAGATCTGCACCCTATCTGTTAAGGCCTGCCCCTGCTGCGCTACATCCTTGTGCCCCGGTTCCAACTCTGCAATGCTGAGTTCCGTTTTCTTGACCCTCTCAGAGAGCTTTTTGTGTTCGTCCCTCAATAGGCCAAGCCCACTGCGACTGTGCTGATGTCCTGATGGAGGGTCGCCTTCGTGTCAGCAATAGCAGCCAGTATCTGCTGTAATTGTTGCTGCACCGGATCATCCAGGGCGCTCCGCGCCGGTTCCAGCGTATCATCCTCCTGTTCCTGGGGGACCCCAGCCTGGCAGGCCCTGGGTTTGCCCATGATGAGGTAGGCCTCCCTCACTTCCCCCTGTCCCTTTTCACAGCCAGCGACGGGTGTCCTGCAGGGTCACCGCTGTTGCCTCCTCTTGCTCGGTGGGGCTATCGTCGTGCAGCATATGCCAGGGGCCCAGTTTTAGTCGCCCTCCTATCTCCGCAGTGTACAGTCCACTACTACGCACCTTCAGCACTGCTCCTCTTTAGTCCTTCTCCACACAGTCTTCCCCCAGCCAGAGCGCTGGAGCCACAATCAGGCCACCGGTCGCGCCATCCTTCAGGGGACCTCACGCTCCCACACCGGCAACCAGGAGTCCTCGCGGTATGGTTCAGGCCACTGCCGATCGCCGCAACTATCGTGTTCTTGTTCCTGGTGCCAGGGCCCCAGCCAGCGTGGTGTCTCACACAGGCTATCAGCGCTCAGCCGAAACCTTGGTCGCCCACCGGTGGTTTCCCCTGACACTCACCACCAAGTGCTCCATCCAGCAGTTCCCTCCAACGTTGGCTGCAAGCGATCTCTCATGGGCTCCTCTGCGAGCGCGGGGAACGTCCGCACCAATGACCCTGCCAGTGAGCCAGGTGACTGCTTCTTATCCACTCCCGGCTACGGCCCCAATCGCGGTCCTTCTGGAGGGTTTTGTCGCCACTCTGCTGCCCCGTTCAGTGTTCCTGCTCAACCTACTTCCACCACACAGTCCAATGAGGGCAGCAGGTACCATCTTGCCCGCACACTCCTGGCGCCCAAAGCCTGCTCATGGGCAGTAGTCCAGGCCTTCTCCTCACTGTTCCGGGCACAGTGTCTCCAGGGCCCCCTAGACCCACAATATCCAACTGGCTGCCTCACGCGAGATCCCTACGGGGGCAGGGCTGGTCGTCACCCCATGCGACACTGATGTAGGATCTCACACGCCAAGTTGTGCTCCGGGGACCGCCGATCTCTCAGTACTCGGTCCCACACAACCAGGCGCCCGTGTACCTGATGTCCGTGTTCCCCCTCAGGTCCAATCGGCTCGGGACATACAGCGTATTACCCGATCCAGCCCCAGAGCTCTCGGAGTCCGCCGTTGTTCCACCAGCACCGCAGGTGGCGGGTGCCTATCCGGTATCCGCAGGCGCCCCGCAGCATCTTCAGGGATATCTCGTTACTCGCGGTCCGGGGGCATCCACCTCCCACGGCCCAACAAGTCTGGGTAGAGCCGCCCGGGTCGCCCGAATATCTCCTCCTGCCACAGGTCCGCCACACGATCTTGCTGCTAGTCAGTTGCAGCGGAGGGCCATTTCTTAGGGAAGTATCTCGAGGCCCTTCTCCGCTCCAGTCCAGAGCTCAATCCACTGCGTAGGTCTTCGCCGCCTCAGCCGCCATTTTGAGCCTACGCGCTCCGATCGGACGATTTCTCTTTTCCCCCCATTTCACTGTGTAGGCCACCAGGCGCCGGGCTCCAGGCACTCTCCACATACACACGACCCACCGGGGGTCGTTGCTGGTTCGCTACTCGGCCCAGGACATCCGGGTATTCAGGAGAATTACGAGGCTGATGCGGAGCTCCCTGTTCATGCGTCCGCCATCATCCCCGGCCAAGCCACGCCCCCCATGACATCACTCTTGTTCTACAATCCTTTATCCTTTAAAGAAACAGAACCACCAGAGACTTCCTCTACCAAAAATGGTTCGGTATAAGAAGATTCCTCTTTCTGAACCTTTACGGGTTTTTTGACAATAACACAATTACCTGTCTCAAAGTGTATCTGTCTAGCTCTGTGGACCTTGTCATGATAAGACTTAGCAATAAGTTGTTTTCCCACAATATTTTGTTGAACCTTAAGTTTGTTGTCATCTATTGCTACAAGAGGCTTAGATTTTTCAAAATTGACACCAAACTCTCCTATCTCACATTAAAAAGAAAGGGGTATAACCAATGGTTTCATTAACAGTATTATTATAACAATTGATTTTTTCCTGTATAAATTCTGAAACAGGTAAATGTGACACAACAGCAAGTTGAATTCCTTCTTTTATAAATCTGACAAGGTCAAGTTCAACTTGACCATTGGATTTTGGTGAATACAAAGGGGTTTTTTCTTGTCTGACACCATTCTTATTAAAAAATGATGACATTTTTTGTGAGGTAAATTGTGTTCCTTTATCTGAAACGAGAATATCTGGAAGTCCCTCATTTGCAAAAAGAAAATTCTAAAAATGTAATAACACAATCGGTGTTTATCTGTGGAATAAATTCAAAATAAATCCATTTACTGTAATAGTCACTTACAACGACAATAAATCTGCAATTACTCTCTAAAATGTTGAACGGTCCCGCATAATCAATTGCTATCTTAGACCAAGACAGTTTAGGCATGGTAACCAATTGCATTTCACTTACACTAGGTTTCCAGTGTTTGTCAGACTTATCACACTCTGTGCAAGAATCAACATGAGAATTGACCTCAGAGTCCATTCTTGGCCACCAGTAATACACTTTTAAAAGTTTCTTAGTGGACGTTGAACCAGGATGTCCCTTATTAGCCAAATTTATCAACCGTTTCCTGAGCTTTAGTAGGGGAATAAGTAAATCACCTCTTAACAATAATCCTTTACAAATGCTCACTTCATTTGAAACTTGTTGAAAAGGCTTCAAAGTGTTACATAAATTCCTAACGGGTGGCCATTTACCAGTAATATATTCTATAACTTTCTTTAAAACCGAATCTTTTTTAACTAAATCAATCCAATCCGCTTCTGAAACAGTGCCTTCTAAGTACTGAATAACATCAACACTTGCAACAACACACTCTGGGGCCGATTCCGATTCAGGCTGGAAATCTCTCCGACCGAGCCGGACCCGGAGAGATTTCCGACCGAATCGGAGCCTAGCAGTCCGACCGAACGAGTACGATGCGTTCGCATGCTATCGGACTCGATTCGGTCGGACTCCTATTGAAGTCAATGGGAGCCGGTCGTACAATGCGTACGCGGGCTCCCATTGACTCAATGGGTGCGAGACAAACAAGGGCGCCCCCTACAGCGGGTACGCGTCGAAGCGCGTCGCGCCGTACATGCACATGTAGGGGGGACCCATGGGTCCCCCCTGTGTGCGACTCGCGCGGCTAGGCATACAGGGGGGTCCGACACGGACCCCCAAAGTGCGGCTCCGACTGCTCTTTCGAGCCGGACGGCGCGAGTGGGTCGGACTGCTCGAGGCGCGCATCGTACTTATCCGGCCGGGGAACGTCTCCATTGCGCGGTGCAAGTCGTGTCCGTGCGAGTCGGTCAAAGCGGTTGGGTCCCGCGAACGAGTCGGTCGGCGATTTCGCGTACGCTCACATCGTACTCGCTCGCCCGGACGCACGTCCGAGTCAGTCGGGAAACAGGACTCCGAATCGGATCCGGTAATGCCGACTCCGATTCGGAGCCCTACCGGCCGAGATCGAAATCGGCCCCTCAGTGTCTTCAAACAATTCAGATTCTGAATCTGAAACCGGAAGCCTTGATAAAAAGTCTGCGCGTATATTTTGTTTTCCAGAAATGTGTTTGATTGTGAAATTGAACTCCTGTAACTTGGTCATTAACCTTACAAGTCTAGATGAGGCACTTCCATTTCCTCTTCCACAACCATCCATCATAAAAGTTAAAGGTTTATGGTCTGTCACCAACTCTAAATGTTTGCCCCAGAGATACATCTTTAGCTTCTCAACAGCCCAAACACAAGCCAAAGTTTCTGTCTTGATAGTGCTGTAAAATAGTTCTGTATTGTGTAATCTCCTAGAGATAAACGCAACAGTTTGTTTGCACCCTTTGACCTTTTGTGTGAAAACAACACCAATTCCAACAGCGCTGGCATCAACAGTGACAATATTGCTCCCTTCTGAGTCAAAAGGATGTAAGGAAGGTACTTCCACAATGGCCTTTTTAAAATCTCGAAAAGCAACATCCTGTTCATTGCCCTAAATTAATTTCACACCTTTTCTTAACAATGCACGCAATGGTTCAACCTTATCCGCGTAATTAACTACAAAATGCGAATAATATTTACTCAAACCCAAGAATGATTTGAGTGAATCTTTGTCCTCTGGTTTGGGTGCCTCTGAAATTGCCATTACCAAGTCAAGTTTGGGTTTGATTCCTTCTGGACTCAAGACATAGCCCAAATAATCAATTTCTTGTTTTAAAAAGTTGCACTTATTCAGAGAAACAGTCTATCCTCTATTCTTTAACACACTAAGGGGCTCATTACGATGGCGGGCGGAAGCACAACCGCCGTGCTGGCGGATGCAAAAACCACCAGTTACCGCCGGCACACAGCAGTCCACACGCCCGCACAATTACGATGCGAAAAGTAGGCCAAACACCGCCGGCAAGCCAGCAACACCGTCCGCCATCAAAGTGCGCCCGTACACGTAGCGGCGCAGCACAACTGACACACACCGTCCGACGAAACACGTCCCGCCCGGCGCATAAATTACGATGCCGCAAACAAACGGCTCCCACGGCCAAGAGATACCGTACGACAAACCGAAGCGGTAACACGGACGCCGAGCACGGACAACGAAGAAGCGGCTCCCCGAGCATGAATCCAGCACTGCAGGCCCTCCCCATGCTCCTGCTGATGCACCACCAAGGATGCAACGTACCGCGGAGACGCAGGTAGGCACACACACAACAAGTGCACGCAAACAGCGCACACAGTGCAAGGGCGGAAAAAGCGGACAACCCCCCACCAGCGCGTGTACACTACACATCCACCATTGCATCCACATATGACACACAGGCCAAATCGTAACATCGCGTAACACATGTGTACACACCACCTGGGACTAGGAACCAACCACCCCGTCACGGCCCCAAGCGGCGATGACGCCGCCACACATGCGCACAACGCAGAGGCCAACCGCAGCGCCATGCATGCGTCGCACACAGACACAGGGACACAACCAAGCAGCACACACATCAGCCCCACCCCGAACGCACATGACACGTGACAGGCCTGTCACAGACATGTCCCCAACGCCCAATTCACGGACAACACCCAACGCCACACAACCGACGCACACATGTCAGTGAAGACACGCAACAGCAGGACACACCCCAGTGTAACAAACATGGCGTAGCACACAGCGGCGGCAACACCAACTAGGAGAAGCAGGGCCCCTTCGGGAAGAGGAACGCCAGTACCACACTGAAACACCCATACCACCCTGCACATATGAACAAGACATATAAAACAGAACACCAAAGAGCCCGGGGACCGACAACAGGTGGCCCAAGAATAACATTCACACACAAGGCCCAACGCAGAGCGGAAAGGCAGCCTGCCGCCCACACAAGGGAGAGCAGACAGCACTGAATGACCTTCCATTCCAACTCCGAAACCACAGCCCTACGACAGAAGCCGGTGAATACAGCCATTGTCCAAGAATAGACCAACACAGGCATGCCGAGGAGACCGACCACAGGGCTGATAGCGCATATCACAGAAGCACACAACGGACGGGGAAGAAAGAAGAAAACACTCCCCCATGTCGGCCACATGCAAGTTAATTGGAAGGAGTCACACATCACTGACCTTGAACTGTCTGAGAAGCATGTGGGAAGAGGGCCCGTGTCCTCCAAACAAGCCAACAGAACACAAGTCCTGTCTCCCTACGACTACACAGAGCTCACAGCAACCTCGGAGCGTGCACATTGCAGACTGCACACACAGCCGGAGCACGCCACCACAACGCACCGCTGCGAAATGGCAACCGCAACACACCTACCCAACTACGCCGAACAGCTCAAGCTGTACAAAACCAACCTGTTTCATACATTGGGATGCGATCTCCTGTCCCTGCTGAATGTAAGTTACCGACTGACTTACCGCATCACATTGTTCAGCTGCGTCATGCCCGTCTTCTACTGTTGGAGGTGTCCCTACCAGCATCCCGTGGAGATATGCCTCTCCAACCCGGCATGTCTGAAGGCGGACCTGCTACCACTACTCCTCCCTCTGGACGCACACGACAGGGCCTGCTCTGCCTATGGGGGCATGGCGTATGTGGCCAACATCGCACCCGCACTGAAATGGGACCACTGTGCCTCCACACGACGGATCATCGAGAACAGCTACATCGAATGTCACCCAGCATGCCCCATCATGGTCCTCCAAGGGACAACTTACGAACAACACCTTGACAGCCACCATCCGCTACATTGGCTGGCAAACATGTACACCACCAATGACATGGAAGCCCTGCTGGACGGCATCGCATACCTGACAACCTGTAAATTCGTCGGACCACAACGCAGGTTCCCCGATTGACCTATGATGTCCAACCCCGCACCCATGCTTAGCTTCCGCACGGATCTGGCCAGTCACCACCACAACAGCCATACCAAACGACCGGCAACTGTAACCACACCATCAACGACATCGCCATGACATCGGATATGACCGGGACATGCACACTGTTCCCCATCACATCCAGGAACACCGCATGCATCGTGGGAGGCAGTGGCATGGGCTCTGTGTATCGCACCCACATGGACGGAACTGCACGAACAACCAGGACACGACATGGATCCAGCGCCCATGGACACACACACCGCTCAGTGGACATGAATAGGTCGCCTGGAGTCTGTGGGTGCTGCACCCCTCCCACCCCCGCCCCGGGAATCCCATACCAGGACCTTTGCATGGACGACAAGTGCATACAACAACAACACGACCCCAGTGACTGTGACATGTCCAGTAACCACCACAGTGCAACAACAAGTGGCACGCCGCTGCATGCACGCAAGCACATGCCCTGATGTCATCTCACATGCACGCGTGCATGAGGAACAACCGCAGCAAACCTGTCACATGGAACTGAGATGGACTGTGCCCATGATGCCAAGCGGTCTGGTAGGCTACATGTATACCGTCTGTGTCAAAGTCCGCAGCTCCGCAGCTATACGTAAATGTACATTAGCACAGCCTTGGCCAAGCAGATGTCACTCTGAAGCCCACATCCCACATGCAACAGCCAATCACATGTAACCCCACACCCTATCCCATTTGCAATCATGCTCAGTATATGCTCAACATGTATTCCGCTGCCAGTAGCGTCCACTATACTGCATCACAGAGGACAGAAGACTCAATATAATGTTTGAAACCAAAACTGTCTCCGCTGACTCATTTCACAAGTACGAATGAGAGAGGATGAGAGTATGTGAAGTACACGGCAGTCGTGACATGACCATGTAGTCCACTGGTATTGGATGTCAACGCAAATGAGTAGCACAACTGTGGAAGACACACATGTGTCGTGTGAAGTCGTATGGACGCAGTGCTCAGGTGGGTGGGTGTGACGGGTAGATGCGCACATGCCAAGTTGGAGCACGCCGTGTTGGGAGGGGTCATGAACAGTACACCACCGCTTCCCTGGGCATTGTGAGAGGACACCTGTCGGGGGGGAGTGAACACGTGTGTGCACAGCAGCCGGGCACACGTACAAAGCGGTACCAGGCGCACCTCAGCCCACCCTCTGTGGACAAGCTGGATCCTGTTGTGCGCCCGCCATGCCCCTTGACAAGGCACACACAGCCCCAGTCGACCAGGTGTAACCCCAACATAGTCAATCCGCACAGGCGATACAGGGCACGGGATGGCAGTGGAGCATGGTGTGTGAGAGGTCTCCTCGCGCTCCTCCTGGTCATATCACGCAGGCAATAGAACCTCAACGTCTAGCATGGCACAAGTCAAATGGAAGTGTAGGGGGACGCACCACAGCACGAGCAGCACTGACGTCACGGGAGGTGGCTCGCACCATCCCATCCATTGCCCATCATACCAACCACGCCACATGCCATTGCGACTAAGTGCAAGCGCGTGCGCCACCACCCCGAGCCCTCCCCAGAGAGGCCAAAGAGTGAATGTGTGGGCCATCAGCCACAGACGGACGCGGCCTGGCCGCAAGGGCAGCCACAGCCACTGGGTGTCGCAGGTGGCGGATCCGGAAGGCGAAGACTGTGATGCATAGTCCATGCAGGCCGGGTCTCCATTTGGGGCACCACGCAGGTGGACGGCGTCCCGCCACACATCATACCCTGAGACAGCCCACTCGTGCAACTGGACCCACACATACACTCCTTGCCCTCTCTGGTGCGAGCTTGGGGCTGCCTGTGCAGGCGCTAGCCTCGCAGGTGAGCATGCATATTGGGGGAGCGAGGGGAGGACATGAGGGCTGGGGCGAAGATGACTGTATCACTGTCAGTAAGTACAAGGGATGACCCAGATGTGGAAAGGAAGAGACGTGTCCCGTGTGTACTGCAACTAGTCGCCAATCCAACTACCCCCATGTCCGGAATGTAAGCCCGCACCTAGGCCCGCCCATCCGCCACATCGAACATACCACCAGCACGACAACCTTCCCATTCGAAACACTGACTGGGGGTGGCGACCAGTGTACAATCATGTGTAGCCTACCCACGCGTACATGTGGGCCCTCCATGATCCATGTCACCTGCGGCAAAGTCATGACATGCGCAATGAGGGAAGTGAGGAGAGCTGTCCGCCCCACGCGCAGAAGGTGCATCAGCTCCACAGACCCAGCAGCGAGTCCAGCAGGGGTCACATGTGCAGGGGCAGCTGTGCCTGGTGTGAAGGCACATGCATATAGACAGCACATCGACCAATGTGTAGTCTGCCCACATCTACAGTCCATCATCATGCGGACATAGGAATTGAACACAGGGCAACACATCTTCAGTTGGTGCACCCACCGTGACCAACAATGCGCAATCATCGACGTACCCGCCCTGTGCATGGCCCCCCACCCAACGGAGGCACATCCAGTGCCACCATCCCACACACACAAGCCTTCCACGGAACATGCTGTGTCCAATGGTCAGTACAGAGTCAGCGCCCATCTGGTGGATCCTGAACAGGAGACACATGCACACACATGCCAGCTCCCACTATGTACGTCTGCCACCTGGCACGTGCAATGTAACCTCTCACCTGTGACGTGTGACTGCAAGCACACAGCCGTCTTGGCATGGGGCTGTCAATGTGGACACCTGTCAATGTTTCGGGAGGTGTGATCCGTACAGTGCTGTACATAGGGTGCAGTGCTGACACCTACTACTGTCTCATATCCCCTCGTGCCACAGGTCCCACTTGTTTTGGCCGCTCAGCCTGTGCCCACATCGTCGTCGTCGTGTGCCATACTCATCCAGCCGCGGAAGCAGTTCCATGCTCAGCAGACATTCATGTTGCCGTGGCGTTGCCGCTTGACGGATATGCAGTCAGTCCCCATCAGCACGCCCCGCAAGTCATTGGGGCCTAGATCCCCATGTGCATGCACATGGCAGTGGTTTGTATCACTAGCCATTGCCATTGTTGGGAGACCTGTGTAAGTGTATTGTGGCCGTGCCGTCCCAGCTTGACAGCTGGGCTGTGGCTCATGTGCTTGCTCAGTCATGTCAGTGATGTGTATGAGAAATTGCTATGTGTCGTGTTGCTTTGACATGTGTCCTCTGCCATTGTCCCTAGGCGGAGACCGAACATTGACCGCCCATACCAATTGCTGGCGGACATGGACGATACAGAGGTTATTAGGAAGTTTCGGCTGGACAGGCCAACCCTGCATCGACTGTGTGCCATGTTAGAACCCCATCTCCGTCCCCGCAGGGTGTATCCGACTGCTGTCACCCCCACGGCTAAGGTGATGGCCGCCATGCATTTCTTCGCCACTGGGTCATTCCAGCACACAGTGGGCATTGGAGGAGGGATGTCCCAGCCCATGTTCAGCAAGGTGCTGAGGGATGTACTGGCAGCCATGATGCTGTACCGAAACAGGTACATCCGCTTCCCCAGGGCTCGTGAATTGGCGGCAGTGAAGGGTGCATTCTATGCCCTTGGCAGAATCCCACACGTCGTTGGAGCCATTGACTGCACACATGTCGGCCTTGTTCCACCACAGGCCACTGAGCACCTGTACCGCAACAGGAAGCACACGCACTCCCTGAATGTGCAAGTGGTGTGCCTTGCGGACATGGTGATCACCCACGTGTGTGCAAAGTTCCCAGGCTCGGCCCATGACGCACACATAATGCGCAACAGCATCTTGCCACGACTGATGTCCAATATGCAACAGGATCGTGCCTGTATTGTCGGTGAGTATGTGGAGTGGTGTAGCGTGCTGGTTGTGCGATGCTGTCCCCTGTCCAGTTGGAATTGCAACGGTTCTCTGTGTCCCTCACACCCAGGTGACTCTGCGTACCCGAATGGGGCATGGCTGCTCAGTCCATTGAGGAATCCTCGCACCCCAGCAGACGATCGCTACAATGAGGCACATGGGAGGACCAGACGTGTGGTCGAGCGTACCTTTGGCCTCCTCAAGTCCAGGTTCAGGTGCCTGGACCGCACCGAGGGTGCGCTGGCGTACTCCCCACAGAAGGTGTGCCGGATAGTGGTGGCGTGCTGCATGCTGCACAATCTGGCCATTCGGAAGCAGATCCCCTCATCGTGGATGACGGAGATCAACCAGGGCCCCAGCCCGCAGACCAGGACAGCTCGAGTGAGGAGGACAGCGGAGAGGAGGAAGCTGGTAATGTGCGGCAGCAGCTCATCGCCCGCTACTTCACTTGACGGTGAGTGTCCATGTACGACGGCTGATGTGGCTGTATCTGTGCAGGTGTGTGTGTGCTGTGTCAGGGTGGCCGTTTGTTCACTGCGTGCTGTGTGTCAACGCTCCATGGCCAGGGTAGTATGCCACTGTTGGTGGCTGTGGCATTGTGCCCTATTGCTCTGTGCGATGTGTGTACATTGCTTGTAGTTGTTGACATGTACTGTGTGATGGGTGTGTGACACACTCATTGAATGTGCTCCTGTTCTGTCTCCCACCCCTAGGTCCCTACAGGTCCTCCGGATTCAATTGCCATGCCACGCATCAGGTGCCTTTCCGCCCAAGGTGGCCGTTGTATTCCGTACAAATAAAACACAGGGCACAAACAGCAGTTAGTGTAAAAGGTGCATTTATTACAAACTGTGACATGTGATTGTGTGTAAGGTGATGACAAAAGTGGTGCGTGCAGTGACAATGAGCTGTCGGTCATGGCTGCGTGATGCTCAGGGTGTACCCACTGGTTCTATGTCCATAGTCCAACACACACATGCCATCCAGATGGCTGTGTGGAGTGGGATCGTAGTCCAAGTCAATGCAGTGGCTGGTCAAGGAAGGCTGGCGGAAGGCTGGCTGGCTGCCTCACTTGCGTTTGGAGCGTGCGAAGTCCTCCCGGGAGATCTGTTTCCACTCGGACGGCCCCTTCCACGTTTGCAAGGGGGGTGCCTGCTTGCGACATGCTGGTGGTTGAGGTGTGCTCACTGGCTGTGGACGCAGGGGAACTGGACACTGCTGCTCCACCCTGCGCCCCGGCAGGTGGTGGCGGAGGGGAGCTGCTGTCCCTGGCTGTGACCTCACCGCCACCACCAGCTGGCCCATGAGGTCCACGAGTTGGCCCATACGGGCGTCCATGGACCTCAGCACCCCCAGCACCTCACGCGTGTCTGAAGCAGACCGGACCCATTGTCCTTGGGCCTCTTCATAGGCCCCAAGGACTCTGGCCATTTGAGGCAGGGCATGGCTCCCAGGGGAGGCTGGCGTTTCCCTGACCCTGCTCCTCCTACCAGTCCTGCTGCCACCGGCCCTGCCCACTAGCCACATTGCTCACCACGGTCCTCGCTGTGGCTCCCAGGGTGGATCCAGTCGGCCGGGCCACCACCTGCGCTGGGGCTGGTGCCAGCGAAGACGTGGTGGTGGTGGCGGCGGTGGTGGTCGGTGCGGCGATGGTGGCGGTTGCGGCAGTGGTAGTGGCCACAATGACCGTGGGTGTGGCCGCAACGACAGTGGCAGCAGGGGCTGGGAATGTTCAGCAGCCCTGGATGTTGGGTTGGTGGGTAGGAGGGGTCCTGGGGAGCGGCTGGGCCCTGCCACACCAGATGGGCCTGCTTGGTGGTCCGTGTCCGAAGAGGAGGACAGATCCTCCAGATCCGTGTGTCCTCGTTGGGGGCTTGTAGGCTGGCTGTGCTGGCTGCTGGCTCCATCCCCAGCATCCAGCAGTTCGTCACCTGTGGAGAGAATGAGATTTGTTATTGTGTTGCACCTGGCGAAGTATGTATTTGTCGTCTGACATTAACAGTTCGTGCAATCTCGTACATGGGTTTCCCGGAGGCGTGTGTGTGGCTGTAGCATCTGTAGTTGTGTGTGCTTGGCAATGGGACTGTGTGCTGTGCACATGTGGCATGGGACGGATTGGCCATGCCGATGGGTGTGTTGCTGTGCCCCTACTTATTGTGACTCTGGTGTATGCGGGCTCCTGGCCCATCCTGGGTCTGGTTTGTACTTTGCTTTTGGTGTTCAGATGGGACGCTTAGGAACGCATATGGCAACATGGGGGCCATGCCCCAGATTCGCATTTGGGAGGGGATATGCTTTTGGGGTTCAAATGGAACGCTTAGGAACGCATATGGCAACATGGGGGCCATGCCCCAGATTCGCATTTGGGAGGGAATATGCTTTTGGGGTTCAAATGGAACGCTTAGGAACGCATATGGCAACATGGGGGCCATGCCCCAGATTCGCATTTGGGAGGGGATATGCTTTTGGGGTTCAAATGGAACGCTTAGGAACGCATATGGCAACATGGGGGCCATGCCCCAGATTCGCATTTGGGAGGGAATATGCTTTTGGGGTTCAAATGGAACGCTTAGGAACGCATATGGCAACATGGGGGCCATGCCCCAGATTCGCATTTGGGAGGGGATATGCTTTTGGGGTTCAAATGGAATGCTTAGGAACGCATATGGCAACATGGGGGCCATGCCCCAGATTCGCATTTGGGAGGGGATATGCTTTTGGGGTTCAAATGGAACGCTTAGGAACGCATATGGCAACATGGGGGCCATGCCCCAGATTCGCATTTGGGAGGGGATATGCTTTTGGGGTTCAAATGGAACGCTTAGGAACGCATATGGCAACATGGGGGCCATGCCCCAGATTCGCATTTGGGAGGGAATATGCTTTTGGGGTTCAAATGGAACGCTTAGGAACGCATATGGCAACATGGGGGCCATGCCCCAGATTCGCATTTGGGAGGGATATGCTTTTGGGGTTCAAATGGAACGCTTAGGAACGCATATGGCAACATGGGGGCCATGCCCCAGATTCGCATTTGGGAGGGAATATGCTTTTGGGGTTCAAATGGAACGCTTAGGAACGCATATGGCAACATGGGGGCCATGCCCCAGATTCGCATTTGGGAGGGAATATGCTTTTGGGGTACATGCTGTGAGCCATGGGTGCCGAACGTGACATGTGTTGTGGCAGCATGACAGTGCATGGTTTGAGGTGTGTGCATGCTTGACATGGCCTGCATATTTGCTGTCTGTTGTGATTACTGGACATGGCATTGGACGCATCGTTATGAGTGAGTGATGGTTGTGTGCCAGCCAACGTATTGCAGTTGTCCCATCTCCTTGGTGTGCGTGCTGCCCTGTGCCATGTGCATCACTGCAGTGCTCGGGGGGGTGTGGCCCATGTTGTGTGTTGTTGCTCACAGTGTGTCGTGCGCTTCATTGACTTCTGGCACATGGTTGGTCATGGGCATGTATCTTAGCGTGACTGCTGTATGTGTGGCAGCTGTGCGGATGACATGCCTTTCATGAGACTGGGGCTGACGGATGGGATGGATGGTATGTTGTATGTGCATGGTGTGTCTGTGTGTTTGATGGGTTCAGTGGTGTTCGTGTGCATTTATGTTGTTCCGCTCTGTTGCGTCTAGTGTTGTTTGTCTTACATAGGCGTAGTTGTGGGGTGTGTGGTTGACAGGCAGTAGGGGCTACATGGACAGGACTTCAATGGTGTTTCGGTTGTGTGTGATGAGTTGCACAGTGGCTGCCGTGTGGTACTATATTCAGTGTGGCTTGTGCATGCAGACGTGGCTCCTTGGGTGTTGCTATGTCTGTGATGGGTCATGTGGGGTGTGAGTCTGTTGTTCATCTCCGTGTGCACATTGTTCACTTGTTCGTGACGGTGGGCGGTGCTGCGTGTTCGTCTGCTACGTGACATGTCCCATGTGTTGGTCGTGTTATGGTCCTCATGCCTCCAGTAATCCAGCCCTGTCCAGTTTCCCACCTGCAAGTTGTTCGTGCGTGCACTGTACTGGATGCCACATGGCTCTTAGCGGGGGTGCTCCATGTTGCAGGTCTGTGGGGCTGAGGGGGTGTTGTGGGTCGTGGGGGTGGCTGGACACCCACTGACACCGATTGCTGTGGACCGTGATGTCTGCCTTTTGGCTGTCGTTGTGCACTGCGGTGGCTGACACGTGGCTGTGGGGTGTGGGGGATGCTCCTCCTTGCTGTGCTGTGGGACTAGGGGCCTGGTGTGTGTTGTACTTGGGCTGTCCACCGTCCCACCCACTGCACTTTGTGTTCCTGCCACTTACCTGTTACTTGTCGGTTAGTGCAGCTGTGGCGGACACATGGGTGTGGTGGGTGCTCGTTGTGGCGCTTCTGGCATATTTGGGGACCTGTTGGTGGTTACGTGGCTGGCTGAGTGTACACATGTCCCCACGTATGTTACAGTTGTTCGGTTTGGGCTGTGTGTGGTGGTGTCTGTTGCATGTGTGTGTGTGATGTGTTGTGTATTGTGTGCTGGACATGGGGGTGTTTGTCCCTGGGAGCTGTGGCATGGTGGTAGTGCATGTGAGTACATAGCGGTGTGCTGGTATACATTAGTTTGTACTTACCAGCCTCCACTCCCCCTGCTAATCCGGCGAGGATCTCCGGATGTATTATGACTCGCACCTTCTCCTCCCACGCTTTGAAGGTCTTGAAGAGCGCGGGATTCCCTCCGCCAGTGACGGCAGCCAGCTCTCTGTTTTTGCCCTCCTTCTTCTTGACCAGGCTCTTTACGTCATTCCAACGTTTGTTTATTTCTCCTCTGTTCCTGGGCAGGGTCCCGACTGCATTGACCTGGTCTACGATCCGGTTCCACATTCTGTTTCTGGTGGCTAGTGGTGTGTGCTGGACCATGTTCCCATAGATTTGTGGGTACACCTTGATGATCTCGTCGACCATGACCGTCAGCTCAATGGGCGTGTACTTGGGCATTCTTTGTGGTGCCATGGTGTTTGTGGTGCTGGTGCGGTGTGTGTTGTGTAATGTGCAGGGGGTTTGTGGTGCAGGTGTTTGGTGGTGGTGGTGGTGGTGGTGGTGGTTGTGATGTGTGCGTTTCTGTGGTGTGCTGCTGTCCTTGCTGTGTCACTGTGTCCTCTCCTCTCCTCTCTGGTTTGCAATGTAGCAAGGGGTTGTGGTCTGTGGGAGTGCTGCTTTTGTACTCACCTATGTGGGTGTGTCCTCATGGTCTGTTGTTTTCAGGTGTGTTGTGTCTGGGGTTCTGGCCTTTGTATTTTTTGTTTGTCCGGGGGGTGTTTTCGGGATGTGTACTGTGCTTGTGTATTTGTGCGTGCCTTGCTGTGTGGACTTGTTGGCCATGTTGTGTGCTATTGGTTTTGTGAGCGGATGGTTTCTGTGCAGGTACGTGGGCGCCATGGCTTCTGCCGTGTCGATTCTCATCGGCGTTGTTTGCGCTGGCGGGCGGTATATTTGTGGTTTTCCCACGCTCATGGCGGTGCGATCGTAATTTCACGTGCGGTGTGTCGGCCGTGAGGGCGGGCGGTTTTGTGTTGTCGTGCGTGTTTCCGTCCGTGGCGGGCGGTTTGACTCCGACTCGGACGTTGGCGGGCGGTATTTTGTGTGATTTTCCGCCGATGGCGGTTTTCGGTTTGTGTAATCGTAATGGCGTGGTCGGTGTTCAGACGGTGTGTGCGGGCGGATTTTTGCCGCTTCCATGCCTGGCGGATTTTTTTACGCCGGGTATCGTAATGGGCCCCCAAGTACTGTATCCAAAATTTAATTGTGTTCATTTACTGTGCTTGCATGTACAAGAATATCCTCCTGGAATTTTTCGGCTCCTTTAACATCTTTAAAAATGACATCCATAAGCTTTTGTAACAAGCTTGCGGCTGATGCAAGCCCAAAAGGTAACCTAATGAACCAAAAGCTGTAAAATCCCTTTAGTCCTCGGACAATTTAACCTGATGATAAGCCGACTTGAGGTCTATCAAATAAAAATATTTAGAACCTGAGGTTGCTGCCAACATCTCCTGAATCCTGGGTAAAGGATGGCAGTCAACAACAATATTCTTATTTAACGACCTCAAGTCAGCACAGAGCCAAATAACACCAGACTTTTTTTTAATAATAACATTTGCTGAAACCCATTCAAACGAGTTAGTAGGTTGTATGACTTCCTCTTTACAAGTTTATCTAATAATTTTTTAAATCAGCCCTGACAGAGAGAGGAACAGGTCTAACTTTATGCTTTACTGGAATGGCATTTTTTATTTTAATAGTGTGTTCAAATCCATTAACACAACCTATACAATCCTCAAAAACATTTTCATATTTTTTAAAAACATTCTCTAAAGATTTAGATTCTGACTCTCCTTGAATGTTAGAGACCTCTATGTCACCCAAAACTATAGGCTTTGCCGCACCCGGTTTAAGAATGATACCTAGGTTTGCCAAGTCCTTCCATCCAACTATATTTCTTCCCCTCTCTGCAACATATATTTTGGTAAGTACTGACCTTCCTTTAAAAAGTAAAGAGTCCTCACAATATCCCAGCATGACAATATCAAATTTCCCAAAAGCTTTGGGGTTTCCATCAGTTGGAAATAGTTTTGTGTCTGGCCAAAATTCTTCGTAGGTTTTGTCAGAAATTATGGTAATCGGAGAACCCGAATCAGCCATAATTTTTAATTCAACTGCTCCTATCTTTACAAAACCAAGGGGCCCTTTAATTCTGCCTGTCTTTTCTTCAACTGTCAAAACAATAGTAGAACACATTTCTTCATCAAATCCTTCGACATTACTCACTTTTACATTTTGAAACTGATTAGCTTTGGAATTCTTGCAAACAGACGCAAAATGACCGATTTTATAACATTTTGCACACTTCTTACCCTTAACTGGACAACCATGATAATCAGCCTTGTGATTTTTAGAACCACACCTGTAACAAACCATACATTTATTTTCGGTAAAACTACCCACTTTAAAAAAAAATCCTGTTTTACTTTCTGGCTTCCTTCTGTCCTGTAAAGAAAAAACATTAGAATAATGCACATTTTCTGCAGACAGTACTTTCGATGATTCAAGCGAACGCTCAATGCCCTTTGCTATGTCTATGACCTCTTATAGAGTGGGATTTCTGTATGCAAATAACCTCTCTTGAATCTTCTTTGAAAAACAGTGGAAAACAAATTGGTCTCTTATATATATCTCGACCATGTCATTAAACTCACACTTCATGGCCAATACTCTTAAACTTGCAATATACTCCTCAATCGTCTCATTCTCATGTTGCTTCCTCATGCAGAAACGATGCCTTCCTACCATGATGTTAGGTTCTTCCTCAAACTGTTTTTCACATCTGGCACCGAAATTATGGAACTCAATGCCATTAGAGCTAAGAGTGACCACTGAGGAACGAACTTTCAGAAAGAAACTAAAGACCTGGCTATTCCCATGCTGAGAGTCATCCGCACTTACTCCTGTTCCGCAGCGCTGGGAGGCCCACGGGCAGCTATGCGCTATACAAAACCCTTAAACATAAACATACGCTTTATAGCTTCCTGGTACTCGTTTAAAAGTATAAACTGACCTAATGGACTCTCATACTCAGGCAAACTATCAAAAATCTCTTGTCCTGCTGCTCCAAGCAAACCAAACATAATGGCTTTCTTTCATTCTGGCTCATATGCCTTGCCATCTATTGCTACTAAATAATTTTTGAAGGACCTCAACCAATTCTTTCATTGCATAGAAGGTTTACCTGGCTCTACCAAAAATGCAGCTGGAGTGCAAATTGTGTTGTTCTGCGCCATATTGAAATTCAAATCTCATATGAATGCAAGACTGTAATAAATGTAAACATTTGCCTGAAAAATCGATGTTTCATGAAGAAGTCAAAAGAAAAACATGACTGAAAAGGTTTTAACACACAAAGGATTTCCTTTAAAAATATGTAAGTCTCACCGTAAGTAATTTTCTTCAAAAATGGCCAACATACAATTAAAGAATTTTCTATTCAATTCTTAAATTATCAAATTACTAAATGCCAGGTGCCATTTAGATATTACACGCGTAGCGTATCCTCTCTGCCACATCAATCTTCTTGGAGGATACATGTGTGAATAAAACGAGTCGAAGGCTTCAGACACGTTTCATTGGAACTGGCCTGACTTCAAAATGGCCTCACGCCCGCAACAGTGCGTCTCGATGGCGTGACGCAAGCATCAGAGCCCGGCCTCCATTCACAGCAGAGGTCACAGATGGCAGGATTCATGAGAGAAGGCAGACGTCACAGAACAGGGCAGCAGGCAACCGTCAGATTAACAGTAAATGTCACGCGCCATACAGGATCAGCCAGTTAAGTTTAACGAGTGCCTTAAAAATAAAATTTAACTCGGCACATCAGTCTCATGTTGCACACATGCCAAAACCTTCAGTAGTTACCCGAAATGGTAGACATGCGGACGCGTAGCCTTAACTTCTCGACTTTTTGGCATATAAACATAGTCTGCCTTTTTCAAATTCTCGCTGCCGCAGGCCTTTGTTCACACGGTGGATTGAAGGTTGAGGAAAAAAATCGTCGCCAATTTGTTGTGACAAAAAAAAGTCACGAACAAGAAAGTTGTCAAATAACTTTATTGACAAAAAGGCCTGCAAGCAGACATAAGGCAAGCATGGCTCCACAGGCAAAATAAATGGCTCAGAATGAACCCAAGATTCTATGACATCATTTATGTACAAGGTGAAGATTCCAACATGACATAACAATAAAACAAACATGTTTGGAAGTGTTTGAGAGTGTAATCAAACTACGGGCTAAACCAAGTGCAAAGGTAGATTTATGACAAATGTAATATACAACAAGCATGTAAGCCAATTTACATAAGAGAGGGCCCGCAGTGTACAATTCACGGGGTCCACCATTGCTCTAAAGGGTTAAAAACAAGGGGCCCGATTCACAAAAGTAGTCTGAGCCAAAATCCTAACTTTACGACTTTCGGTATTCACAAAAGGCATTTAGGAGTAGTAAAGTTAGGATTTTGTCTTAAGTTTGTCTTAAGTTTTCTTTTGATCTTAAGACAAAATGCTAACTTAAGTTTAACTTAAGTTTAATTTAGGATTTTGTCTTAAGTTTGTCTTAAGTTTTGGTCTTAAGACAAAATCCTATATATAGGTGTTGTGGTGGGCGTTCCACATCAACACCCATTGATTTTGATGCTGCCCCTTATTTACAAAGGTGGCGTGAATATGGGGCAGCGGCAAAATTAGGATCAGGGAAAACCTGGTCTTACCCTGACGCAACGAGGAGAAATGTTTAATTTCTCCTTGTGTTTGCTGTTTCCATGTGTGCTGCATTGTGCAGTACACATAGAAACAGCAAAACACCATTGATTGTTTATGTGCAGGAAAGTGTCCCTTCCTGCACATAAACAATCATTAAAAAAATGACGTTTTGCAACTTCTATGGGGTCGATTCCGATTCGGGCCGGAAAAAGCACCGACCGACTCGGAGCCGGAAAAATTACCGACCGACACGTACCAGTGGCGCCCGACACGCCAAGTACGATGCAAGCCGCGATAAATCCGACCGACACGTCAGGAAACCAAGCCGACCGACCGAGCCGCTCGGAAAATAGCAATCCGGCCGGAAAAACACGCGAATCCAACCGACCGACACGCACCCGGAACAAATCCGACCGATTCGTACCCGCCAACTCCAACCCGCAAAGTACGATGCAAGGCGCGAAAAACACGACCGAGTCGGACGGAGGACAAGCCGTACGACCGACACGCATACAAAACCGAGCCGAAGCAACACAATACACCGCGACCGACGCGTACGCAGCATACAAAACTGCACAAACACAGCATGAACGAAACGGAAAACACCGTACGAGACCAATGCAGGGTCCGACTCGGTCACAAGAACGTTTCCAACATACACAAACAGCACAAAGGAAAAATCAACCAAAAAAAGCCCAAACAAGCAATTACCAAGCCAATAAATACTGGGGGGGTGGGGACAGAGAACAAAGACACACCCACAACTCCACCTATATAAAGGACACAAATCACTACCATGAGCCTTTGCAAATGCCATTCCACTGCCAGCACCCAAGAGAAAGCAACCACACACCCACAGCTCATCCCTCACACAAGCCACACACCAGCAGCACACCAACAAATACCTACCTCACATACACCCAGCACAACACACACCCACACACCCTCACCTGCACACCAACACACACATCACCCACCATCACCACCCATCACCATGCCCCCCAAGAAGAATCACAAGTTCCTAGATTGTGAATTGGAAGTCCTGGTAGACGAGATCCTCAGGGTAGAGCCACAGCTGTTTGGCACATTGGTCCAACAGACCCCCATGTCGCAGAAAACCAAGATGTGGGAGAGGATCATCAACAGGGTGAACGCCCAATCACCATGTCGGCGCACAAAGACCGACATCCAGAACAGGTGGTATGACGTGCGCAGGAGGGTACGGAAACTGCTGAAGCAAGACTACATCAACAGCCAACACACCGGCAGTGGCCCTCCTGCCAAACCAATATACCTCAGGCCCTGGGAGGAGAAGGTGCGGGCCCTCCTACCGCCAGTGAGCATATATGGACTAGAGGACATCCCAGAGCCTGGTGAGTACACAACAAATGTACACAATATACTGCCACAAAACACACACATCACTGTCAAGGGGAGAGTCAAACCATGCACTCATAGCAATTACACAGCAACTAGAACAGAATCATCCCAAAATGTGTATGTCAGTCAGATAAACACAACACATGCCATCAAAAAAGTCACATCCAACTGTGCCAACACATGTACAAACACAACCACAACTACAGCTAGGCAGTGGCACAAATAGAACTAACACACACATCCACACATGTAGCCACCACAACAACACCAACACACAGTGAAGACCACTCAAAGGAAGGAATTCTGTGTATGCTGGCCAAGTCAGTGTAGCCAATAGCATCATGGGAGTCGCAGTCACACATATTGCCCCCCCACAACTGTCCCATCAACACCACCATGAACCATGCGCACATCACAGGGAGTGGAGAAGGACTCACAAGATGGCTGACACTGGCTACTGCTGTGAGGAGCACAAGGCCCTGCTGGCAACTGTGCACCAACAAACAGCAGGACACCACTGACTGACATCCTGAGAGACAACTTACACTCCCTGCAATGCAAGCACGTTCCATGGTGGGATATCTGGCTGGCTGGGTGGGAAGGGGGACTTGCAGCACTGACCATAGTCACCAGCACCTCCCCTCACACCCCCCCAACACAAACTCCACAGTACCCACCTGGTAGAATGCAATGCCCTCCATCCTAACACAAGATCCCACAAAGCACCACCACCCTGGGTTATGTTGTGTGAAGCACAGGGACACTCTTGGGACTCTTAGCCAAACAACTGCCAGGACAACACTCCCAGCCATCCTGTCAGCACAGCCAGCCCACCCCACAGGGAAGCAGAGTCAAAAGGAAGGAAGCATGGGCATGCTGGGAAGGGGGTGGAGGCAATAGCATGATGGGAGTCGTAGTCACAGACATTGCTCAGCCTCACAACTGGCCCATCAACACCACCCTGAACCATGCTCACATCACAGGGAGTGGAGAAGGACTCACAAGATGGCTGACACTGGCTACTGCTGTGGGGAGCACAAGGCCCTGCTGCCAACTGTGCACCAACAAACAGCAGGACACCACTGACTGACATCCTGAGAGACAACTTACACTCCCTGCAATGCAAGCACGTTCCATGGTGGGATATCTGGCTGGCTGGGTGGGAAGGGGGACTTGCAGCACTGACCATAGTCACCAGCACCTCCCCTCACACCCCCCCAACACAAACTCCACAGTACCTACCTGGTAGAATGCAATGCCCTCCATCCTAACACAAGATCCCACAAAGCACCACCACCCTGGGTTATGTTGTGTGAAGCACAGGGACACTCTTGGGACTCTTAGCCAAACAACTGCCAGGACAACACTCCCAGCCATCCTGTCAGCACAGCCAGCCCACCCCACAGGGAAGCAGAGTCAAAAGGAAGGAAGCATGGGCATGCTGGGAAGGGGGTGGAGGCAATAGCATGATGGGAGTCGTAGTCACAGACATTGCTCAGCCTCACAACTGGCCCATCAACACCACCCTGAACCATGCTCACATCACAGGGAGTGGAGAAGGACTCACAAGATGGCTGACACTGGCTACTGCTGTGGGGAGCACAAGGCCCTGCTGCCAACTGTGCACCAACAAACAGCAGGACACCACTGACTGACATCCTGAGAGACAACTTACACTCCCTGCAATGCAAGCACGTTCCATGGTGGGATAACTGACTGGGTGGGTGGGTGGGTGGGAAGGAGGTCTGGCTGTCAACCAAACACAATCAATGCAGACCATGTTCACACCCCAGAGAATACATAGAAATGCCCAAATAATGCAGGACAATGTGCCACACCAATATCAACCCCTGACTGTGACGACTTAGGACAATACAATGTACAGGCCCGCACCCCGAGGCACAGTCACAACTGTCAGGTGTGTCAACCACTGATGCCTGCAGAAACATGACATACATTGTTTGTGTCTCCCAAAAACAGGTGATGATAGGGACACAGCAGCAGACGCTGAGGAGTCCCAGTCCCAGGCTCAAGAGGATGCCGAGCTCACTGGCGTCGTACAGCCTCTGTCCTCCTCGGACGATGAAGAACAACCTGGCACATCCGGTGCAAGTCAACATGCTGCACCAGCAGGACCACCAGCTGCAGCACCAGCAGGTCCACCAGCTGCACCCCTGCACCCACCCCTCCAACGACTGTCACCACGAATACCATCCCTGCCGACATGGACAGAATAAGGAACAACACCAGCGCAGTGACCCTGGACCAACCTGGGGCCATGGACACCACCACCACCACCAACCCCCAAGGTGGACCAGGGTTATCTGTGCGTGCAACTGCACACACTGCACATGTCAGCAGGGGTGGTGGGAGGGGTGGGAGACAGAGGTCGCTGCTTGCAGACGTTGCTGGTGTGCATGAAGACCCACAACTGGTACGCATAGCTGATGCGTACCAGTCCAGCACCGGAGAGCTCAGCCAGGTAGTGGGGCTCCTCAGAGACATCAAACAGCAGCAGGCTGCCCATCATGCCCGCTTGGACTCCCACATGTCCCACGTGGAGTCACACATGTCACGTGTGGACTCCCACATGTCACGTGTGGACTCCCACATGACCCGCGTGGAGTCCAAGTGGGATGTACTACATGAGATGACGGCGGTGCACAGGGACATTTTACAATGCCTCCGCCAGATGAACAGCAACCAGTCCACACCTCCCTGTGTGCCAACAACATCTGGTACCGAACAAACTGCAACTGCCACAGGGAGGGAGGAGGACTCTGGCGGAGAGTCCCCTGCACCGCAGCAGCCTGCACTTGAGGGCCCCCCCCCAAGAAGAGGGGTCGTCCGAGGAGGGGAAAGTGAGAGGCTGATGGCCAAGCGCAACTCCCAGGAAGCCTGAACCTGTTCTGGATTTTCGCCTTTGTGCACAGACTGTTCACCCTGTTGATGGCAACACTACTCCCACACATTGCATGGGGAGTACAAGTTGGAACAATGTGTCAGACAACTGTGGCCCCGATACTGGGGATCCTGTCTACCTGGACTTTCTATTCATCTAGGAACTTGGGATTGCAAGATTCATGTACAGCACAATCCATCCTATGCACTATTATCACAATAAACACACTAATACACCATACTTGCCTCTGTCGTGATTCCAACGTGGGTGCTGTTATGGGGATGATGAACTGCAAAATTACACAGTGTATGCGAACTGCAACAGCAAGGACAACACAGGCATGTGAGTACAGTCAACGTGACACATATGAGGGAGACACACCACCAGGGCTACACAACACATACACACCTAGGCCATCTGACTCATTGCCTACACTGATGTTGCCAGGGAAGACGGTGCAATGCACAGACACCACACCCATTCCCAGTTGTAGTCAAGTAGCCCACAGGTGCAGTAAGCAAATGGCAGTCAAATGTGTGAGCACAGACAACGCACATCACTAAGTGAAGCACAGGTTTATTACACAGTAGCAACATGCTGTAACCACTACAGATGCAAGGTAACCCCACCTGGTAGCGGGCACACAGTCAACAACTGTAGACAGAAGGAAGTCCATGGGTGTGGCGCACATCACCTGTAGGGACACAACAGCTACCAGCCTGGATGTGCAATCACGTCGTCGGTGGACACAGTTGACCAAACGAATCTGAAAGTACCCTGTGAAGGACAGAAATGACACACAGTCAAAAGCAATGCAGTACAGGACAGAACAGCAAAACTCATGCACAATACATGTTACAAGATACCCACCCAGAACCAAGTTAGCATGTCAACACTGTTGGGGAGTACAGCCCACCTGTCACCACACATCGCAACACACATCCTGTCAAGTAGCCCATGGACACACTCCAACAGCACCAGAGCACCACCCACACATCATGCCAACTCACATCATTCACATGACACCTCAGGATACTCACATTCAGCTAAAGAAGTTGGTGATGAGCTGTGTGCGGACATCACCATCATCATCATCATCGTCACTGGCATCGTGGTCCAGGCCAGGATCCTCCACAGGTGGCGGATGTTGGTCATCGTCATCCTGGATGAGAGGCAACTCCTTCCGCACTGCCAGGTTGTGGAGCATGCAGCAGACGATGATAATCTTGCACACTTTCACAGGGGCATATGGGAGGGACCCTCCGGTCTTGTCCAGGCAGCGGAAGCGGCTCTTCAGGAGACCAAAGGTCCGCTCAATCACTCTCCTGGTCCGACCATGTGCCTCATTGTAGCGCATCTGGGCAGGTGTCACAGGGTTCCTGAGGGGTGTCAGCAACCACGGCATGTTGGGGTATCCCGAGTCACCTACGGACAGACAAGTGCACATCAGCTGACTTGGAAAAGTGGGCGGAATACTACAGATCAGATCACACACAATGGCACAAAGTCAGTACACACCGACAAGCCAGGCACGCTGGTTCTGCATCTGTGCCATCAACCTGGGGATGCGACTACTCCTCATCACAAAGGCATCGTGTGCTGAACCAGGGAAACGGGCACACACGTGTGTGATGGTCATGTCTGCAAGACACACCACCAGTGCATTGACCGAGTGGTAGTGCTTGCGGTTCCTGTAGGCCTGCTCCTGGGCCTGTGGTGGTACCAAAGCCACATGTGTCCCATCAATGGAGCCAATGACATGCGGCATCCTCCCCAGGGCATAAAAGTCACTCTTCACGTCAGTGAGTCGTCGCAGTCTAGGGAAATAGATGTACCGGTTCAGGAAGAGCAACATTGCCGCCAAAACATCGCGGAGCACACGGCTGAACATGGTCTGTGACATCCCACCAGCAGACGCCACAGTATGTTGGAAGGTACCGGTGGCAAAGAAGTGTAGGGCTGCCATCACCTTCACCTTGGGGGTCAGCGCTGTAGGATACGGCCGGCCAGGCTGCAAATGTGGGGACAACTGCACTGCCAAATCCTCAATCAGCTGCCTGGTGAAGCGGTACCGTCGGATGCTGTCCCGTTCCACCATCGTTGCCAGGTCTGGGAATGGCCGATGGACAGCAGGAGCCCTGCAGTGCAGAGGAGAAGTAAGCAAGATCGTCAGTCACCCCACATATGCGGCATTGAACACACTCAAGATCCCAACATACATCATCATGAGGCACAACTACATGAAGTGTGCAGTACCGGAACGACATGTATGGTACATACATGGCCAACATCTGTCAACACGGTCCTACAGGTGGCATCAATTTGTCCCAGGTTGGCCCATTGGATATCATGATGCTGTGTCACAGTCACCCCCCAGTGACATGTGAGGACAGATGTGCCCCAGGCACCACAGCTCAACGACAGGCACATTCCCAGGGACCCTGTAATGCCACATGGACACTGGCATCACCTGGAGTATCATGTGTACACCACAACAAAACAAACATGACCCCCACAGGTAGTGGCCACACTTGCCATGGCAGGAGAGCCATGGACGTCTGTGACACACACGCACAACATCAGAGTCCATGCACACACAACGTGGATGTGGAGACTGTCTCCCATTGTGCACATGAAATCAGAGACATTGTAAACACTACATGCACAAAGACTGTGGAGGGCCATCACTATTGTGCCACTGGGACACCCTGGCTCAAACATACCGTCCCACATGGGACTCACGGGGTATGTGACATGACATACACAAACACCACTGTGAAATGTGACCATGGCACATGCACAGATATGAACAGTTGCACATCACAGTGGTCACGTACACGTAACACCCAGGATCCTGTCCCCATTAACACGTGCACAGCCTGGGGTGGCTGCCCACAGGTGACACCCACAGGACAACATGTACACCAACATACACACAATAGGAAATGCAGCCTTACATGCCTTATGATAAGGTTTGGACAGGCTGTCGTGATGTAGGTGTGCCCCTCACTCCCTGGGAGCTATCTGTGGCTGGCATATGTCCATCTGAGACAGGCATGCTGACATATGCCAGTCACATGTACAGTGTTGCGTTGTACTGCAATGGACCGATCGGTGCCTCCGGCCGGCCCATTGCATTCAATGTGTGCGGGTACGCGTTGTACCCCTGTGCGCGTTGTACTGCAGTGGACCGATCGGTGCCTCCGGCCGGCCCATTGCTTTCAATGTGTGCGGGTACGCGTTGTACCCCTGTGCGCGTTGAACAGCAATGGACCGATCGGTGCCTCCGGCCGGCCCATTGCTTTCAATGTGTCGGGTCACGCGTTGTACCCCTGTGCGCGTTGAACAGCAATGGACCGATCGGTGCCTCCGGCCGGCCCATTGCTTTCAATGTGTGCGGGTACGCGTTGTACCCCTGTGCGCGTTGAACAGCAATGGACCGATCGGTGCCTCCGGCCGGCCCATTGCTTTCAATGTGTGCGGGTACGCGTTGTACCCCTGTGCGCGTTGTACTGCAATGGACCGATCGGTGCCTCCGGCCGGCCCATTGCTTTCAATGTGTCGCGAGTGCGCGTTGTACCCCTGTGCGCGTTGAACAGCAATGGACCGATCGGTGCCTCCGGCCGGCCCATTGCTTTCAATGTGTGCGGGTACGCGTTGTACCCCTGTGCGCGTTGTACTGCAATGGACCGATCGGTGCCTCCGGCCGGCCCATTGCTTTCAATGTGTCGGGTACGCGTTATACCCCTGTGCGCGTTGAACAGCAATGGACCGATCGGTGCCTCCGGCCGGCCCATTGCTTTCAATGTGTGCGGTGCCGCGTTGTACCCCTGTGCGCGTTGTACTGCAATGGACCGATCGGTGCCTCCGGCCGGCCCATTGCTTTCAATGTGTGCGGGTACGCGTTGTACCCCTGTGCGCGTTGTACTGCAATGGACCGATCGGTGCCTCCGGCCGGCCCATTGCCTTCAATGTGTGCGGGTACGCGTTGTACCCCTGTGCGCGTTGTACTGCAATGGACCGATCGGTGCCTCCGGCCGGCCCATTGCCTTCAATGTGTGCGGGTACGCGTTGTACCCCTGTGCGCGTTGTACCGCAATGGACCGATCGGTGCCTCCGGCCGGCCCATTGCCTTCAATGTGTGCGGGTACGCGTTGTACCCCTGTGCGCGTTGTACCGCAATGGACCGATCGGTGCCTCCGGCCGGCCCATTGCCTTCAATGTGTGCGGGTACGCGTTGTACCCCTGTGCGCGTTGTACCGCAATGGACCGATCGGTGCGCACCCATTGACAATGGGCTTGCCTGGCAACGGACGCGTTTTCGAATTTCGAACGAGTCGGTTGCTGGAAATTCAGTTGGTCACCCACAACAATGTAGCAAAATCATGTATGTCATGAAGTTGAAGTTTTGAAGGATGCTGTGGGCGTGTTTTGGTGCTGCTATTCCATGGATTGGCCAGATTCAGAAGATGCAAACGACTTGGACCTATCACTTTGGACACAAGGGACAGGATCTGCCTCTCCAGCACATATATATTGCTGACTGTTCCCCTGAGAGCCCACTTGCCTGCACTACATGCTCCAGGACGACATCTGCCACTGCACTGCTGCTGTCTCTGCCCCTCTGGACCCTGCAATGGCACGTACTGTGGAGAGAGCCCCAGCCTTCAGCCTTGAGGAGAACCAGGCCCTGCTGGACAGCCTACTTCCACAGTACAGCAAGCTGTATGGGACACCAGGGGAGCAGGTGAGTGTCCTGTGCACTGCCTTTCTGAATGTGCATTTTGTCTGACTAGCAAGGCTGAGAGTCAGCACGCCACTGGCTAGCAGGCTCACTGAGTAGTTGTCACCCCCATAGTGTGTAGTGACTTGCACTGGACAGGTATGGTGCAGTGACAGTGCTTCTGAACAGGGTTGTACTCCCCATGCAATGATACCATGTAGTGACTTCTGGAAAACTGTCCATGGGCAGCCGTGCACTGCCTGTGTACACCATGTGCCCCTGTGATTGCGACATGTATATGCAACTGTGTCATGCACGGATATGTTGCATGTGTAGTAATGGCCTTATCACTTTGTCATCCTGACAGGCTTCTGCCCATCGGAAGCATGAGATATGGAAGGACATCGTCCGGGCTGTCCGGTCCGTGGGGGTCTACAAGCGCCGGATCCGCAACTGCCAAAAGAGGTGGCAGGACCTTCGGGGCTGGACCCGGAGGATTGCACGGGTCCAGCTGAAGCTGTCGCCTCCTCGCAGGAGGGGCGGAACACGGACCCTGACCCCCCACATGCTCAGGATCCTGGCGGTGGTCTTTCCAGACCTGGATGGGCAGCTGAAGGCCAGAGAGCAGCAAGGAGGGGGTGAGTCAAAGACTGCACTGTGTACTCTGTCTAACATGCTATGTGCCCTCCTCGGGCCTGGTTAAACTGCCACAGTACAGCAGTCATGTTGTCCAGGAGCCATGTCCCTCTATTGTGCACTGCCCACTCCTCATCTGATACCCAGGTGTGGCCCTTACATGCAGGGAATTCTGTCACTTAGGACTGTGTCCTTGCAGTTTGCTTGACTCAAGGTGGGAGACAGCATCTGTTTCCCTGACTCTGTGGTGGGCATCATGGGTGGGTCCATTGCTTACACAATGCCTGTATTCTGACATGTATTCAGCGTGTTACTTTGATCTGTGGTCCAATTGCTGAGCTGATCCACCACATGTGGCTGGGGTATCTGGCACACACCCATGCTGCGGGTGGGAACAATGTTTGGGCCCCAGGAGTATGTATATGACGTGTGTCACACATACTTAGCCAGCTGCCTACAGTCCAGGGCTCATCCCTCATTCATGTGGGGCTGGACAGTCATGCCTACTCCAGGCCATACAATACACTCTGTACTCCCACTCCCGTGTATCAGCGGACACATTGTGCGCAGTGATTTGACCCCTCAGGTGTCTGCCTCTGTGTCAGTGTGCTGTGGATTAGTCGCCAGGACTGCTGTGGAGTTTCTTGGTAGGGGCTCAGCATGCCACTGGAGATGTGACCATAGGAGACGATACTTGTGTGACACATAGGTGTCTGATCAGCTGCCCATGCAGACTGGGGCATGTAAATGTGAAGTTCAGGCAGCTGTTCCCCATGCACAGCAGAGTGTGAGGGGCTCAGGTCCAGAGGGTAGTGTCACAGGTCTACCATATGTCCAATAGGTATGACCTGGACAGATGAGGGTTAAGAGGATGTGTTGTGGGGGGGATGTACATGTGCACTTGTGCAGCTCCAGGACTTGCATTCCCCATGACCTACTATTGTGACACAGTGCAGAGTGTTGTTGTCTGGCTGCAAAGTCATACATCACTGAGACAGTGATGTATGACTTTGCAGTCATGCCTCCGCCATGGCATGTGTCTACTGATTGGTGAGCCTGCAGGGGAGTGACATGTGCTACATGCACACCATAGTGGCGCTGGCTATCAGGACATGGGTGCATCATGGTGTCTGTCGCTGGTATGCATCACATGCATTTCCTATTTGACTCTGGGCATCCCTTTCATCCGGAAACCTGTACTGACTCAGTGGCAAGAGCTGTGATGTGTCCACACCGTGTCCTCTGCACTGTCCAACTACTGTGTACTTGGTGCATGTGTCAACACTGGGGTGTTGCAATCCAACAGACACCAGACAGATGGGTGCAAGGCCATGTGGGATGTGAGTGCCATGCTTGGCATCAGACTGACAATTGACTTCTCCTGTTCAATTAGGGCACTTTTAGCAATGTACAACTGATGATGCCAGGGCTTGCTCTGTGATGTGCTGTGCTCACAGTGGTGTGTGCGTTATGTGCAGGTGACTGATGTCTGTCTGTATCCCCATTGTTTGCAGATACATCCACGGCCACGGAAGGGGACAGCTCCACGGACCAGGAGGAGCCAGAGAGCCAGACTGGGTCAGCAGCCGAGGAGTGGTCGGAGGGACCCAGTGGCACGGAGGGCGAGGGGAGCCACACCGAGGAGTCCTCAGCAGCATCCACCTCAGCTGAGGACCAGAGCAACTCGGAGGATGACTCCCTTGTGGAGGCGGGTGTCAGCAGCCACCACACCACAGCTAGTGTTGCTGTCCCCGCCACCACCAGCACCACCACCGCCCTCCCATCGGCTCCCATTCCCCAGGTCCGTGGAGGCTCCCATGTCCGGGAGCGTGTTTCCTTTGGGCCAGGCACCGCACCCCCTGCCCCTGTGTCCCCTGCTGCCCTGAGTGAGGAGTCTGTGTACCTCCTTCGCCAGCTCCATGTAGGGCAGACAGCCATGCTGAGTGTCCTCCATGCGCACACCGCGCTGTTGACTCAGCTGGTGTCGTTCATGGAGGGCATCTCATCGGGCATGTCTGACCTACAGAGGGGCAATAGGTCCATGGACTCCTCCCTGACGGCAGCAGTGTCCCTCCTCAAACGGTCCCTCACCCCTCCTGCCTCTGCTCCATCCACACTCCCCAGCACCTTACCCGTCCCAAGCACACACACACCGGCACAGGCACACACCAGCACACACACATCCAGCACACTGACACACACGCCAATGACAAAACGCACACGCACGCACATTCAGGGGACTGAAGCCAGACTCACAGGGGATGGGGCCCTGGAACACACACACGCATCCACATGCACTGCGCAGTCCTCAGTTCCCTCTCCCTCCAAAGCACCCTCCCTTGCCTCACATGCAACCCCAAAGTCACAGCAGCTCTTCCTCTGTGACCTCGGCCTCTTCCCCACCGATGAAGCTGCTCCAGCATCCCGGGGGAAGAGGAAGCCCACCCACACGGAGCAGAGTGCCCCTCGCCCCCGGACACCCTCCCCCAGGCGCAGACGGACTGAGGCCCCCACCCGCAAGTCCCCCGGAGTGGTAAGAGCAAGACCCCGCCACCGCCCTGCAGCTCAGGCACAAGGTCTCCGTCCTCCATCCCTCAGGCCCCCACTGCACAGGTGCCCCCACCACACCCTGCCCCAGGTTCCCCCACCCACAGATATACCATCCCCAAGAGGATCAGGCCTTCTCCCCCTGCCACTTGCTCTCCCAGCACCACACCCCCCGCTGCGCTTGTCTGTGCCACTGATGTGGTGAGGGTGTCCTCCCCCTCTGTCCCACCCACCTTGCCTGTTCCCCATTCTCCTCCCCTGGAGGTAGGCACTGCAGTGGAGTCCACTACCGCCCTGTCTGACTTGGGCACTGCAGTGGCGGACCTGTCCACCCCATCTGCAGGGTCCACTGCAGTTGTGCCGGCACCCACGACATCTGAGTCATGCCCCCAGTTGTGCCGGCACACACCATGTCAGACACCTCCACTGCAGTTGTCAGTGGCTCTCCAGCACCCACCACCCCTTCCCTGACTCCCCTGGTGAGCCCTGATCCTGTCCCTGCGGTGCCTGGCCTGCCCCCCGGTTGCCCCTCCTAGTGGATTGTCCCTGGTTTTGTGCAGGCATGCGTAGGGTGACATCTGCCAGTGTCACCCTGTTTGAACTTTGACAATGGACTGGCCATTGGCCTTTGCTCTATTTTTTCTGGACGTCGTTATCAAACAACACATATGCTGAATAAAGCAACTTTCTTTTCTCTAGTGCTCATGCTTCAGATGTACATGTTGTTGGTGCTGCTAACCATGCCCTTGCTGCAGTGATGGTGATATCTGGTCTCATGATTATGAAGTGTTACTGTGCAGGAACCCATGTGGTCCAGGGGAATGTGTCCTATCATGTGGTGTATCCATGTCATCAATAGCAGCATCTGAGGGTGTCATGTGTTCAGTATTTGGCAATGGGTTTCCTACTTACATTGGCAATTTCATATCTGTGGCTTCCACCCCTGCACATCTGTTGTGCCTGCCATCGTTGCATTTGTCTACTTCCCTGACCGTGTTGCCATCTCCAGTGGACATGCAGGTTTGGGCATCAATGGGGAAGGACTCATCCGTGTAGTCAGTGCAACATTGCTATACAAGTGTGTTGGATCTGTGCTGATGATTCCGTTGGCACATCCATGACCAGGCTGATGTGATGGGAGCCCTCATTTGGTGCTAATTGTTGATTGTGTGACCAAGTGCTCAGCTGACATGATGGGGCCCTACTGAGGCAACATATGGCACAGCTTTCCTCACACAGGAGTGGAGTCCCCTCATGGCAGTGTGTACACGTGTGACATTGCCTGCGCCCAAGGTGTGTGTTGTATGTGCATGTCTGTGTGTTCACTTCCATTCATCTGCGCATGCTGTGATCCCTAGTGTTGTACCTGTTTGTGATGCTTGCTGACTTGAGCTATGTTCCCCCAAAGTCTTCTCCCTGTGTTCTCTGTGATGTGGGTGCATGGCACATTACTGGTCATCAGGGTGTCACCCATAGGTGTGTTTTCGGTCAGGGCTGAGTTTGTGTGCAGACGCAGATGGGTCACAGTCAGGTTTCCCCTTGGCACTTGTTGTTTGCCCCTGTCATGTGATTTCCAGTTTGTGTTATCTTTCAGTGATTGTGACACGTTGTGTGTGTGACTGCTGGCACTCCTCAGGGTCCGGGCTGCAATGTTGGTTGTTGTCTATGTGTGTTCTTTGTGGGTGACCTTGGCTTCTTCATTGGTGTGTGACTGTGGCTGGGATCCCATTGGTCGGTGTGGTATTGCCGTCATGTCCATGTACAGCGTAGTGTGCAGTGTGTCAGACATTCAGGAGTCTTGTTGAGTGTCCATGTGTGATGTGTTTCTACACCTTGGTTCCCACCCACCACCCTGGAATAGTCATGGGTGCATGTGCAATGTCACCAGTGCATGTGTACTTCACTGCTGCACATTGTCAGAGGTCGAGGGGTGTGGTGTTGAGTGTGTGCAGATGAGAGTTGTTGCCCGGCTAGGCCCCTGCCTCCATGTTGGCCTTGGCTTACTGGCCATGCTGATTGATTTGTGCTTGTGTAGGTGTGATGGTAGTTTGTTGCTCAGGACACCTGACTGTGGTTCACAGTGTGAACGACATTTAGCTTTGTCATCACAGTGGTATTTTTATTCAGCCCAGGGTCACCACATTGTGGGGGCCCTGGGGGTGGTGCTGTGGTGTGTCTGTGTCTTGCTGTGTCAGTTGTTGTTCCTACGTGCCTGTGTGACATGTGTGTTTTGTGCTCCCTCTCATCTGACAATGCCTGCTTGCCCACATAGGGGATTTGGATCCATGAGTTACCTTAGTGTGGCAGTGTATGCACATCTGTATGATTGGTATTCAGCTCTCCTCATGTGTTGTGTGGTTGCCTGGGGACACTGGCACCCCCACCCCTCACCTGCTGTGTATGATGACAGTGTTGGTCTGCCTGTTTGTGTTTGTGCATCTGCACCACTGCATTGGCATATCTTGGGTGTGCCATTGGCTGTATGTTGTTTGGTGTGTTTCCCCTGCTGTCCCTGGGACTCCTAGGTCATCGGTCAGCACAGTGATCATGGTTTGTGTGTCCCATTGCTGCCATGGTATGGTATCTGTTCACCTCACATCTGCTGTCTCCACAGGATATCTGCATTTGTGTGCCCATTGGTGCAAATATGTGGTTCTGCATTCTGATGGTCACTTCTGTCATTGTGTCATTGATGACTGTTGACGGTCTCAGCCCCCATGGGTGTTGTTTGTCTGCACATGGCCAAAGGAATGTTTCATTTGCACTGCAGTATTTGGCTCCCCCAATTTATGTTGCAATGGGACACATACACTACTTTGCCACAGATGAGTTTTTGGTTCTGTTACCAGGAATGATCCATGCAGTTTGGCAGTTGCAGCTCTTTCTTTGTCAACAATTACCTTTTGGTCACTGTGATGATGAGGGTGTAGACCCCATTGCCACAATGGTCAAAATGTGCTTCAGCTATGGACCCCACACTTGCCTTTTGGTCACTGTGATGATGGGGGTTTAGACCCCATTGCCACAATGGTCAAAATGTGCTTCAGCTATGGACCCCACACTTGCCTTTTGGTCACTGTGATGATGGGGGTTTAGACCCCATTGCCACAATGGTCAAAATGTGCTTCGGCTATGGACCCCACACTTACCTTTTGGTCACTGTGATGATGGGGGTTTAGGCCCCATTGCCACAATGGTCATGGGCTGCTTGCATTGTGGGTGCCACACACATATATGTGTGGCACATGTGCTAGGGGGTCACATTGTATGTTCAAAGTCATGTTCGGTGTTGTAGGCATTTGACACAGCCTACACACGCTTGTCATGGTGGTGGGGGGATGTCTTAATCTTGCATTCCCTAGGTTGTGGTGTGCTTGTTGTGTCATGCATTGTCCATCCTATGAGTGGGGGTGGTAGTAGTGGTAGGCATCCAGCCCCCCCTGGCTAAGGGTGGTAGTTAGTGGTAGGCATCCAGCCCCCCCTGGCTAAGGGTGGTAGTAGTGGTAGGCATCCTGCCCCCCCTGGGTGAGGGTGGTAGTAGTGGTGGGCATCCTGCCCCCCTGGCTAAGGGTGGTAGTAGTGGTAGGCATCCAGCCCCCCTGGCTAAGGGTGGTAGTAGTGGTGGGCATCCAGCCCCCCCTGGCTAAGGGTGGTAGTAGTGGTGGGCATCCTGCCCCCCTGGCTAAGGGTGGTAGTAGTGGTGGGCATCCTGCCCCCTGGCTAAGGGTGGTAGTAGTGGTAGGCATCCAGCCCCCCTGGCTAAGGGTGGTAGTAGTGGTGGGCATCCAGCCCCCTGGCTAAGGGTGGTAGTAGTGGTGGGCATCCTGCCCCCTGGCTAAGGGTGGTAGTAGTGGTAGGCATCCTGCCCCCCTGGCTAAGGGTGGTAGTAGTGGTGGGCATCCAGCCCCCTGGCTAAGGGTGGTAGTAGTGGTGGGCATCCTGCCCCCTGGCTAAGGGTGGTAGTAGTGGTAGGCATCCTGCCCCCCTGGGTGAGGGTGGTAGTAGTGGTGGGCATCCTGCCCCCTGGCTAAGGGTGGTAGTAGTGGTAGGCATCCAGCCCCCTGGCTAAGGGTGGTAGTAGTGGTGGGCATCCAGCCCCCTGGCTAAGGGTGGTAGTAGTGGTGGGCATCCTGCCCCCTGGCTAAGGGTGGTAGTAGTGGTAGGCATCCAGCCCCCTGGCTAAGGGTGGTAGTAGTGGTGGGCATCCAGCCCCCCTGGGTGAGGGTGGTAGTAGTGGTAGGCATCCAGCCCCCTGGCTAAGGGTGGTAGTAGTGGTAGGCATCCAGCCCCCTGGCTAAGGGTGGTAGTAGTGGTAGGCATCCTGCCCCCCTGGCTAAGGGTGGTAGTAGTGGTGGGCATCCTGCCCCCTGGCTAAGGGTGGTAGTAGTGGTAGGCATCCAGCCCCCCTGGGTTGGGGTGGTGGTGCGCATTCAGGCCCCTGTGTGCATATGTGGCATTGGTGATGGGCATCCCGCCCCTATGGTGCTGCTGTTGCTGGTGTAAGTATATTCAGAATCCCCGTGTATGTGTGTGATGTGTCGTGTACGTGTTGTATGTGTTTTGTGGTTGGTGTCTGGCTTACCTTCTGCGCCGTACGCGTCCGTGCCTGTTCCGGTAGTAGATGTAGAATATTGGTATGATCGGGACGAAGGGATTCATGGTTGGTTCGTGTCGTTCGTCCTTCTCGTTGCTTCGCGTCGTCCTCGTCGCTTCGCTTCGTCCTCGTCGCCGCGCGTCGTCCTCGTCGGTGCCGTGTTCGTCTCGTAGCCGTGGATCGTGTTGTGGCGCGAATCGGAGCTTATGTGCGCCTCTCCCGGATGCTTTGACGTGCCGTGCGTAGCGACGGGTTCGGCGCGTACGGGAAGCGCATCGTACTTGTCCGGCCGGACGGGGCTGCATTTTTCCTTCCGTGCGACTCGATTCGGCGTTTCCGGATTCGCCTCGGTCGGAGAACAGGACCTGGTTTGGGTGAGTACGGCTCGGCCGGAATTTTTGCTGTTGTGCGCATCGTACTTGCTCGTTCGGTGTGCTGTACGGATCGGTCGGGAAACAGGCTTTCGCATGGCTTTTTTCCCGGCCGAATAGTATTGGGTGCGCCTCCGACCGAGATCGGAATCGGCCCCTAAGTGTGTTAAGTGAATTCAACAATACAGCACATATCCAGTAGGGACTGGAGTACATATACAGTACCTGGGCAATATTGCATCTGCATCTCCAAGCTAAAATGGCTTCTATTGTGCCAGTGCAGTTTGGATAACATTTGGACCGACCTTTGCAAAATGTTGTTTTCCTCGTGGTATATAATTGCACTTATCAGGTGATGTAGCTTAGGGGTAAGCGGCAAACTCTGCTCCGCCGGCGCAGTTTGCGGAGTTTTGTGTCTCCACACTCCACTTGGAGCACAGAGTTCAGCAAAGCAACTCTGCCAAAGGGCTAGCAGAGCAGAGTTCACCGGTGCACTCGCCGCTCATCCATAAGGACGACTGCCAAAGCAGGAGCAGTGGAGGGGACACAAATGGCTAGGTGCCCATGACGTAGTGTATGGTCAGGATGGCTCCAGCCAGGGCAAGTCTGCTTTTCTATGGGAGTGGGGTGCGCTCGGGTGTACAGGAAGCAATGCACTTGTGACATATAGTACAGTCCGGATGACTTACCTCGGCGGAATTATACAGCACAGAGCGGGTCCTGTTTGGATGGTTCATAGGGGGCTATGACTATGAGCTGCCTTGGGTCCGGACTCTTTTCACCTAACGGGAGAGTCACAAGTCATCTAGTGAGCTGCCGGGAGGTGCTAAGGCATGGAAGGCGGAACTCAAAGCAGGTACTGTCTGTGGCTGCTTTAAAGGGCCTCTGCAGCATTTCGCCACTGTGTGATGCAGCGGGGTCTGTCTGCGGGTGGGAGGGCAGTGTGAGTGAGTGAGTAAGGTGGTGGGGGCGCTGATGCGAAACCGACTCAATCCTTGTCGGTTCTGCGAAAAAAAGGGAGGAGACTGCGAGCGCACTTCTCTCGTGGGGACCCAGAGAGATGGACTGGTGATGGAGGGCTGCAGCTGCAGTTTCCCACCTCTTGCCAATAACAGCCCTTACCTTTCCATCCCCTCTTCAGATCAGATGCCTGGTCCTCGAGCCCCAGTCAGCGAGGAAAGACGGCTCAGCCTCACCTCCTCCTTCACCCTCTTTTCTTCTTCACAAGTCCCTCACGCAAGAGCCCTTATTTTTCCCATCTTTTTCCACTGGGGTTTTCATCGTCTCATTGGCCCCAGTGGAGGAGAAGACATTATGGTTTATTTCTTTTATTTTGCAGTAGCGAGCGAATCGGTAGTTATAGACCAATGAAGAATATATATTTATAATTTCCACGATCCCTCCACCCGGCAGACGGAGACGAAGAGAAATGGATTTTACTGGATTATTTATTTCCCTAAATTGCGGTGCTGTCAGTGGCAACCCGAGCTGCCCTCTGCCACCAGCATGTCATGGCAGGGGTGGCCATTGGCCTAGCAATACTCCACCTGCTTGTGGAACTCCACTGAATTTGGCGGAGTTCTTTGGTAACTCAGCGGAATTCCACAGAGTGAAACTCCGCGAGCTCTGCCCAGACCTAAAGTAGATGTTGAAGCAAAATTGCACTCACACCAGTGCATTATGAACCACCTTAAAACTAATAGAGCAACATTTTTATCTGTTGAAAGTTACTACATTCTGCTCTCCAGAGAAGCATCTTTAAACACTTTACCTGCAGCCAGTCTTTCAATTTTATCCGTATTTTATCCCCCATACACTTTAATGTTTTATCGGATTGTGTACTGCTTTATTTGTTTTGTTGTTTCTTTAATGTGCGTTTTGGACCATTTAATATATGTCATTTATGTATTCAAATCAAGTATTGACTAAGTTCACTTCTTTGCTCCGTGTTTTGCTGATTGTGTAGTCTGGGGCTTATGTGCTACTGTGCCAAAAGCATTTAAAACTATTTTGAGCGAGATGCCCTTTTGTAAAGTCTTGCTCGCAATGTGCAAAGTCAGCGCATCACGAGGTGTTGCCCATTACACAGCTGCCAAATGTGCCCTGACTGGTCAAACCAGTACTCAGCTGTCACAGTTCATCTACTACAGTTTAGAAATAAGAGATCCTGAATATGTTAAACCTGCACTTGTGCAAGAACAAACTAGAGACATTCTTTTATCAAGTAAATCCACTCCAGAAGCAAAGTAAAATCAATCGTCTGTGAAATTGTGCTCTTTGTCAACTTCTGCATATGCCATGATTGCCTTTTTAGGTCTCGCGCCTAGCGTTGCAGTGCGTAACCCTGCCCGCACAGCGCGAGACCTCTTGTACGGGCTTCAGAAAGCTAACCACACGCTCGTGCGTGTGGTTTTGCTTTCGGAAGCCCGCATTGGCTGTAGCGTGCGTTTTTTAAAAAAAAACGGCACGCAATTGGGCAAAGGCGGGCGCATGTCCCGCCTTTGCTCCACCCATTCCCGTCTGTGTCTAGGACGCGCATCAGCGCGCGGCACAGACGACAAGCTCCCTCGCCCCCCCGCTCCTCTGTGGTGCGCGCGCACCACTGGTTTAGATTTCGATTTCGTGCTTGCTGTTTATAAACCCACCCTGCTTCCTTATTGCCTGTATCTTATATGCACGGTTAATGAATTGCTGTAAAGATGCAGTTGGAGAAATCATTATATTGAACATCACGCTGATGTATGTACGCAATTCTTTTACTCCCTAAGATCCTTTCTGACAATGAATAGCCTATTTTTTGTTTTTAATTGACTATAGAAAACGGCACTATTTTGTTTTAAATTATTGGTAGTGTCCAGTTTCTCTTCTTACAAAATTGATTAAAATGCTAGTGGCTGTTACCGATATCTGCTCTTGGAGTATGCAAAATCGTGCCTCTGCCTTTGAGAGGAAATTCTTAACCGGTGCTCGCCTAGTATGCCCGGCAGCGCTGCATCACAATGCCGTTAATGCTTTTTCCACTTTAACAAGATATGACAGCTAAAATTATTATGAACTACGTAGAATGTCGGAAGTCATCAAAAATTCACTGCTGCCTAATTGCAGCTGCCGAAGAAAAGGAAGAACAACGCCCTGAAGATCTTTGCTGGCGTTCTGTCACCCCTTTAACGGGATCCGGCATGGTACAGTCCGTTGACAATAAAATCAGCTGTGTAACCTATAAGCGGTGACTCTTACCGGCGGGGCTACTCCTCAGAATGGAAACTCACGCGCACACAGCACTGATGAGTGCACGCGGCGAGGCTCTGGCGGAAAGTGGCCGCCTCAGCTCTGCCACGCGGGAGTCGCCACTTCTCATATTCCAGTGCCTGGGTTCATCTGCATTTCCATAGGCGAAGAGGAGCTTCTAGAACTGTTCTGGCGCAGAGTCGTAAACCTTTAACACGAGGAACTGAACGCTGAGCCTCAGGGAAGGTTAGCTGCTCTCCTGTCTTCTAAGCTACAGGTAGGGTGGGACGAGTGGTGAACACAGCGCATGTAGTTTTCATAAGAGTGAATGGATATTTCATTGTTGGCCATTGTGCGTTTGTTTCTGTAACAGGCTGGCAGCGTAGACTTGCAGTTTATTTCAGATCTGCCCTTATTTGCAAGTTGTTGAGTGTGAAAAGGGTGCGTCATTTCTGTCTCGACAAGCTTTTGGGTGGGGCGTTGTGTTTATACCCAATGCATTTGGAACGGGTGCCTCATAAGTGCCTTCGTGTTTTAAAATATGACGTGATAAAACCCAGAAAACTGGCCTCGGTGCAGTTCACATGTTGACAGAAATTGTTCATAGTAAAAACATGCAGATGGGAGCCATAAGGCCTAACAAGTCCGTGTTTAATGGGGGGGAAGAGGGGTACTGTCATTGGGTGTGGTGCTCACATCACGCAAAAAGAACTTAAAAAAGCTGTTGTCTCCTTTTTAACACATTTCTTATTGCCTCCCTATTAATATCTTCGCATGTTTGGTTAAGGGAATTATATAAAGCTGCTTTATCACAAGCTTACTCGGACAATGTGTCTCGTTGGTTGGAGAAGGGCGTAGCGTGTGATTAGTGCACCACCAATTTAAAATGTTATCGATTTAAACAGTTACAGCACTCGGATAAGCAATTATTCACTGCTAAGCAGGCGGATAGTGAGAAAAGCAAGCGGTGTCTGCAGTTTCATGGAGGCTTCTAGGACTTCTAGCAAAATGCACAGTCATGTGTTTTATTGTGCTTTCACTTCAAAAACATAAATGAGCAGTGTGCGTTGATAGGTGTTGATGGTCAGACGAGTTTACCAATGGTTCTTATCGCACATAAAATACATGTTTTGCATTTTAATGTTTGGATACATGTTCACCGAAGGAAACAGTTGATGATTGCGATTACAACAAGCATTTGCAATGCAATAGGTCTCGCATTATTAAAGTTTGAGCTATTGGTGTTGCATTATTTAGCAATGCCAATAGCTCAAACTTTAATAATGCGAGACCTATTGCATTGCAAATGCTTGTTTCTTTATTTACGTCACTAAAACCTAAAGTAAGCACTTAAGGCTTTGGCGCATTGTATCGCTTGCACAGGAAATAGTTAAAAATACACTCCCAATTGGGTGAATTAACTACTTCCAGCAATTAGTTTCAAGGATAGAGACAAAGGACCTGATTTGATCTCGGGGATGTGTTCCTCCCTCACTAATCAGGCCCAAAATAATAGCAATTGACTGAAGAAAGAATTGCCATAGAGACTCTTTTTGTTAGTTATTATTCACAGCCACACATGTCTGGATCAATTCTAGGGAGAAGTGGGAGGGAATTTGGAGTTTAGAGGCAAAGTACGAAAAGGCTTTGCTCAGCAAAGACTGACCATTCAACTGCATGACCTGGAGCTTGAGGATATCTTGCCTGCTCGGGGATTCTAAATCCGAGAGGGGAAGATTTGCAGCCAATTACTACCACTGAACATGGCCTCATGAACAAGACAGGAGGTTTAGGACAACATTCAGTGATTTAGCCAAGAGGCTGTGATAGCTGAGTCACCGCCTCTGCTGACCCAGCTGTGTTCCACCTGAAAAAGTGAGTTTGAAGGATTGTTGTCAGGTTTAAAAAAAATTTTATAAAGAGTTTAGTGTAAGTAATCAATTTGGAAATAACCCTTATTCAAAATCATTTCACGCACACGTCACAGTCAAAATCATTGCAAGCTAATTTGTAACAGGAAAATCTAAACTCCTGAAGGGATTCAGCCTTTGAGGACTGTGATCAAGTATTAACTCTTTGGACTATTATGACATTAATCTGAGTGTCTCTTTTGAATCACTGAAACATAACAATGGCCATTGCTTAGTCAAAATGGAACACCACTGCATTTCACTTGTGACTGGTTGCTGGGGGTTAAGTGGAGTGAACATAATTACTGATATATATTTCTTGCTCGTGCATATTTGAGATCCAACCTTTCAATGCCATTTTGCAAGCTGCAGCGAAATATCCTATATTTTTAACTCCATCTCTTGTGGAGTACTCAAATGGTCAAATCCCATCATGTTGTCATTTCAAATTAGGATTGATAAAGATGAGGAGGATGTTCTGTCTCTTCAGCACATTCTGGCTCCTAAATTATTATTCTAACAATTTTTTGTGTTCTATCCAATGCTCAGATGTCTTATCGCTCAGAGAAAATTGAAAATGCTTTGTTAATTGAAGGGAAGCACTGAAACTGCTTAAGACAGTCATCGAGCTGACCCACTGTGCGAGCATTATGTTTCTGCCCCATGGACATAAGATTCAGAGCAGACATTCATCAGGACAAATTTTCAGTATTGTGGTGCACACACACATAATTTAAGCAAGCTCGAGCCAAGTTGTAATTCCAATGGAAACTCAATATCAAAGGTGCAGACACATTAGATCAGGTGTGTGTGGACAACGATAGATATATGTAAGAGACAGGGTTATTCATAATGCCACCAGCGGTAAAAATCCAGATGGAGGACATCATTTTATGCTTTTTCAGAAGCGAAACAAATACAGGTGAGTTAAAAGTAATGCAGTAGTAGGCTGTAAAATATATCTTTGGTCACAACATTAAAATTTCAAGGCAGAGATAGGGCCACACATATCCATGCTTCAAATTGTGCAACTACCTATAGGGTTTATAATTTCTAATACCAGATTACAGAAGAAGGCCTCTCTTGACCCGACAGAATAAAAAAACTATCGGCCCATCTCTCTGCTGCCTGTTCAGGCTAAGATCCTGGAAAAACATCTTAACCGCCATCTCAGTTCTTATTTGGAGGAACACCAACTGTTCGATGGCTCGCAGCATGGTTTCAGGAGTGAACACAGTACGGAGACGGCATTAACCGTTGTCTTTAACAACATCCGACAACAGGTTGATGCTGGCCATACCACCCTACTGATACTCCTGGACCTGACGGCAGCCTTCGATACAATTTCTCCTTGTAGGCTGATTTGCAGGCTTCGGGAAATTGGGATAGAGGATTCCGCACTCAATTTGCTTTCATCATTCCTTGTGAATTGCTCGCAAAGAGTTAAGATGGGCCAATTTCTTTCTGCCCCTAAACAATTGTTCTGTGGAGTCCCCCAGGGTTCCTCATTGAGTCCTACCCTCTTTAATATCTCTGTAGCCCCGCTCGCCACTTTGGTAAGATCTTTTGGCCTTGAAGTGCTTTCCTACGCTGATGACACTCAGATTCTGATTTCTATCACTGAGAATGTCTCAGCCTCAGCAGTAAATTTTAAAAACTGCATGCGGGCGGTGGCTGCATGGATGGTTGAGAACTACTTAAGACTCAATGGGGATAAAACGGAGGTCCTAATCTTTGGAGACAAGATGGATATCTGGTCGGAGGCCTGGTGGCCTGACTCTCTTGGATCCTGCCCCCGCCCCTCTCCTAGTGCCAAGAATTTAGGCATCATTGTGGACTGCTCTCTTTCCTTGGGCTCACAAATAAATAGAACTGTCTCTACCTGTTTTGGGATGATACGGACTCTCAGGAAGATCTTCCGTTTTCTCTCCCTGCCTGCACGGAAACAGGCAGTGGTGGCCCTCGTGGTCTCGAGGTTGGACTATTGTAATGCCCTTTATTTAGGGATAAATAAAGGACTTCTCCATCGACTTCAATTGGTGCAGAATGCTGCCGCTAGGCTGGTGATGGGTTTCCCCAAATTCCATTCAGTCTCAGCTACCATTAGAAGCCTGCACTGGCTCCCGTTGGGGAGGAGAATTGTGTTCAAGGCTCTATGCCTGGTCCACAAGGCCGTCCACAATAAGGGGTCAGAAGGTATCAACAAAATGTTTCAAAGATATCTTCCCGGCAAGGACTTGAGATCTGCAAGTAAGAACCGGGTAACAGTTCCCAGGTTGAGGAAAGCTAGGTGGGGGGGGAGGGCTTTCTCGTTGTTAGGGGCCAATTTGTGGAATTCCCTTCCTTCCCCAATTTCCACTCTGGAAACCTATTCCTTATTTCGTAAGTCCTTGAAGACTTGGCTTTTCACCTGTCCTAACCTTTGAGTTTCCGTAGCGCCTTGATGCCCCTGGGCTAAGTTCGCGCTCTATAAAACTTATATTCATTCATTCAAAGATGAATTCATTTTGGGTGGTAATTTCCACCACGTTTAAATATTCTTTTCTTATATGGTGTAGATTACAAGTGGTACTGCAAATATCACTGGAAGTAGTGCATAAACAGCTACAGAAAATCTTACCTAATGTGGTTATCCAGCCTGACTTTTACATGTAGGTGGTATTTTCTCCTTTTGTGATGGGGCATGTTTTACTAGAAGCAGTTATTACAAATTACCATCAGTGGCGCTCCCACCAGCCCTACTCTACCTTGGTTCCACATTTTATTTACTTACCTTGATAACACAAGATGTTGCAGTGTCTATAACATCCAACAGTAAACGTTAGAAACAACTTTACATGGACATCCAGAGTAGCACAGATATGCCATATAGTATGCCACATAGTAGTGTATCACCTTGCTTACAACTATATTGTCCACCAAACATGTCACACACTATCCTATACTGGAACAAATTAAGATATAACTCTGAGCTTGCATCCAACATAGTACAAATATGCAATAAACTGACTATTACCTCACATCTCAAATCGCCAAACCAGACACCAGTCTCAGATGGGCAACTTGGAGCCATTTGGACAGTCATGCCTGGACTACTGAAAGTCCTGTGATGATATTCCAAAAGTAAATTACTCGTGACTGCTAAATGTAACATGAAATCACGAAAATGAATCAGCCAGCTCCTCTGGAGCAGGGGTTTTTAATGCCAGAACTGCCCAGTGGTGCTGGAACAATTTTCAGAGAGGGGGTGCTGGCCAGTGAAATCAAAATATAGGGTGGGAGGGACTACTTCTAATGCTACAATGTAATTTATAAAAGGGTTTGTTTGCCTAGTGTACTTCTGAGTAAAGGCAAATTGTTTTTATTGTCTGTGGTACTACTAGAAATCTTTTGTTAAGTGAGGAAATGTATCTCCAGTGTACTTTCAATGCTGCGCACATAATTTCAAATGTGTGTACGCTTTAGAAAGAAAAACGGAATATTTACGGGCCTGATTTAGATCTCAGCGGATGGGTTACTCCATCACAACGGAGACGGATATCACATCCGCCGAAATATAAATCCCATTACATCCTATGGGATTTATTTTTCGGCAGGCGGGATATCCGTCACCGTTGTGATGGAGTAACCTGTCCCCCGAGATCTAAATCAGGCCCTATGTCTGAAGGATGCCTAAACAGTAGCCTTAACCTCCTCCGTTCTCCCTTTCCAGAACTCAAGCACAAGTGCCCATATAGTCACTTAATAGAAGGCCCATACAGAAAGGTAAATATAAACACAGATCTGCATGATGACAAAATAAGCAAAATGTTTGTAGGAACAAGTGCTTTCACTCTTCCTTACTTGTGCCCCTAGCATGAAAGTCATACTTATTGTTCTGTTAACCTGCTTTAAGGTCATCTGAGGGTGCAATAACATATTCCGCGCCCCTAGTTCCAATGCCCCTGGAACTTCTTGGAAGCCTCACAGGTTGGAAAAGGCATATGAAAGTGCACAAATAGAATAGAATAGATCAGCAAATATAGTGTAAAGTGCAGCTAGTTGTCCTGTGATGTTTCTCCTTAGAATCTGTGCACTTTCATTACTTAATGGCAATTGTAAAAACACAGACGGTCAGCGTGAAGCGCTCGTCAGACGGTTATCATCACAGTTCGCAATACTTTAAACATTCTATGGAATGTACTGGAAATTCAATATTGCCTATTTCTCTGTGCCCATTGTTCCTTGTATTGTATGAAGAGTCTGATAGCTATAATGGAAAATTGATGTTGGGCTTTTTTCCAATGACGCCTAATATGTTTCTGCAGAACTGCAGGTAGACGAGAGGTGGCTGTAGCTTGAATTCAAAGTACTTCTTTTTAGGTCTGGCGTTAGGAAAGACCTTTGGATTTGATTACAATTCTATGAATAAAATAATTATTTCAAAGCGATTTCAGCCAGCACTGTTCATCCACTGGACGAAAATTTCCATTCACATTTTTCTTCCGCCCACTACAGCATGGAGCAATGGGGCAGTGGGTCAGCCCACTTTAGTAAGAGGCTAGCTTCACTCCGAGTTACGGCTTTATGCCCTTTCACAAGGAGCACATAAACATTGGGGAGAGGATGTAGCCTTATGGCTAGAGCTGTCAACCTCGAAGCTGGGGAGCCGCATTCGAGTCTCGGCAACAATGCTCAACATCCTGTGATTCTGGGCAAATCACTTAATCTCCCATGACTAACAAAACAAAAAAAAATGAATCTGTTCATCTGTAACAAAACTTGTGCTCATGTAAAGCGCTCTGATACCTGATGTCTCAGGTCTAGTTTGCGCTATATAAAATAAAAAAAAAAAAAACACACACACAAAGGGGTCGATTCCGATTCGGGCCGGAAATTTCACCGACCGAGCCGGACCCGGAGAGATTCCCGACCGAATCGGACCCGTGCAGTCCGACCGAACGAGTACGATGCGTCCGTATGTTATCGGACTCGAGTCGGTCGGACTCCCATTGAAGTCAATGGGAGCCGGTCGTACAACGCGTACGCGGGCTCCCATTGACTCAATGGGTGCGAGTCGGACAAGGGCGCCCCCTACAGCGTGTACGCGGCGAAGCGATTCGCGCCGTACACGCACAGGTAGGGGGGACCCATGGGTCCCCCCGTGTGCGACTCGCGCGGCTACGCGTACAGGGGGGTCCGACACGGACCCCCAAAGTACGGCTCCGACAGCTCTTACGAGCCGGAGTGCGCGGCTCGGTCGGACTGCTCGCGGCGCGCATCGTACTTACCCAGCCGGGAAACGTCTCCATTGCGCGGTGCGAGTCGAGTCCGAGCGAGTCGGTCGGAGCGGTTCGAGCCGGGAGCGAGTCGGTCGGAGCGGTCGGGACGCCCGGACGAGTCGGTCGGCGATTTCGCATCGTACTCGCTCGGCCGGACCCGCGTACGGTTCGGTCGGGAAACAGGGCTCCGAATCGGATCCGGTAAAGCCGAATCCGATTCGGAGCCCTACCGGCCGAGATCGGAATCGGCCCCAAAGTAGTTCCCACCACTGTTAGGTACTGCTATAACAATGTGTGCTTTTGAGAACAAAAAATATTTCTGCTTTTAGCCAATGTTCTGTTTTGGACTGCGGATAGCCTGGAAGCGTCTACAACAAGTTTTGCAAAAACAATGAGAAAACAAAAAATGCATTGACAACCCCAAAAGGCTGGCAGCCAATGCCGACCTATTGGCTTTGCCACTGTTTGTTATTATTCAACCCAAGATGAAGTGCTGTGTCAACCATTTGCCTGCAGGCTGCATTGACTCAATAAACATCAGAAATGTGTCTGACAAGTGTTGGATGGCAATAAGCAACAGGTATTCTTTTCAAAACTTGAAACAGCCCACTAGTGTGTGCAGTAACTGCTGTGGTGCTTTAAACGGGAAGGCTGTGGATGCTTCCCACCTTTTCAAGGGATGGTAGTAGACCTTCCTTTCATCCCTGGAATCAGCTCCTCTCACCGTGAAGGGGGTGCTGAGGCAGAGTATCTACACAAGGGATATTTAAATTTTAAGGTCTGGGAACTAATCTTCATTCCAGCACTAGGGAAAGTATAAAGATGCTTGGAAATATTCATGAGATTAAGGTGTACGTCCAGACAAAGACTTGCTGCATACTGTTCTAGGGTGCCATTTTTCTAAGAGCATAACACAGGCTTCTGCAGCCCCTGTGGTGCAGTTTGTCCCCCCATGACCCTCCTGAGGTCCTATTCCACCTAAAGTCTATGCATTTCTGTGAGGTATGGGGGTGTTGTGCTCCTCAACACATTCTTCAGGGCCCTCCACCATCTTATGTTGTTCCACTATGTTCCTCTAAATGGTCAAGAAGGAGCAGAACCGGATCCTTAACACAAATCTTGGGTCAACACATAGAGAGGTCAAAGAGGTCCTTGGTCCCGCTGTCCGATAGGTTGAACACTACAAACACACACATTACGGTGACTGCCATGCACAGCTCTTATTCGCGAATCTTACCTAGCACATTGCAAAAGCTAAACATTTTCACAAGCAATTATGCTTTTGGTTTGACATAAGCATCCCTTCTTAGAAATAAGAGAAACGATTTAGCAGATTAGGAACAAATATTACAATATTACAAGTCTCCTTATAATACCAACCAACACATCATTACACCTTCTTCTCTGAACTATTGAACAGTGAAGATCAAAGTTCTAATGAAGAGATAGAGGGCCATATTCTCAAGGAACTATCGCAGAGTTAACAGCACTTTATCTCAGCCAAAGTCGTGATAAAGTCATCGCCCCATTCACAAGCTGGTGCAAACAGCCGATATCACCAGTTTACCTGCGATAGCAGCCGCAAAAAACATTGCCACAGATGACCCCGGTTACTAACGCTAATGATATGCAGAGTAGGCGTTCCCGTGCAAAAATCCGCGACAACACCACAACGCAACATTCTCAACGACCAGCCAAATCGTCAATAAGATCACAAAACATGCAATAAGGCACGTTAGCAGCAGGAAATTAACACCTGCTCTGACCTGGTGCAAAGTCGGACGACAACCTGCACCAGAAAAGGGAGCCCAGCCCACAGCCACACCTGAAGAACAACAGATGCCATGGAGCTACTCATCATGCAGCTCGGAGCCCCAACAGGGCCACAACACCCACCGCCACCACATCCAGGTCCGCCACCCCCCTGCCCCCTCCCCCCGGACCACCACGGAGGCAGCGCAGACAAAGACAGCGGACCTTCAGGAAACGCACCAGCCTCACAGACTTGACACCAGAGAATGTCATTGCCCACTACAGACTCAAAAGGTCAACCATCCTCCGCCTCCTGACCATCATTGCCCACAGGCTGACGGTACCAACACAGCGGACAACCAACATCCCACCTCAGACAAAGCTGCTGGCCGTGCTGCACCTGTTGGCCTCTGGGACATTCCAACCAACAACTGCCAGAGTCGGAGGAGTCTCACAGCCAGCCCTATCCAAGTTCCTCACACCTGTCCTGGATGCCATCACCAGCTTGGTACCCCAGTACCTATACTTCCCCCACACTGCGCAGGAACAACTGGAGACCAAGCAAGGCTTCTACGCCATAGCAGGCTTCCCGCACGTGTTGGGGGCAATTGACTGCACACATGTCCTACTTGTGCCCCCTGCCGACACTGCACACAATTACCGCAACAGAAAGCACACGCATTCCATCAATGTGCAGGCAGTAGTCGACCACCGGGGACTCTTCACCAATGTCGTCGCAAATTACCCAGGCAGTGTGCATGATTCATACATCTTCCGACAATGCATCATCAACCGGCGCTTCCAGGGTGGCACCTACAGAAATGCAGTGCTCGTTGGTAAGTACCAAATGAACACACCACACACCTCAAATCCACAATCATGCAACTCACAACCCTGGGAATGCACACGTTACAAACACACATACAACATGCCCACCCACCAGACACGACTGCACAACGTACTGCGGAAACCTCGGCTAGCCATGTACATGAGCCATCACCGGCATGGCACCTCAGCCACACAATAGCAGTATGCAGGTAGAGGTGGGAAGCAGGCATGTGCGAAGGAGGCAAGTGACCCATGAATGAGAATGCACACAATGCCAAGTGTGGCGTGGAAGTGCTGGACAGACTGCAGTATGCAGACCACAGACATATCCATGTCGACATATACTGCTGGTGGTGGTAGTGTTGTGGACAGTGGACACAACCATGTCACCCCAGCCAGTGGGGAAGGTCTCGGAAATGTAGCCTGTGACGTCCCACCCTGCAAGCGTGTGCGGAGTGGGCTGGCCCAGCGTACGCCAGGCCAGCGTAGGGGTGTGAATAAAAAGCACGTAGCTCTGGGTGTGGTTCTCTTCCGGAATGCCCAACGTGTCTGCCAGGGCGGTGCCTCCCACCCCGCCACGAGGCCGACGCCGTCGCCGAGAGCAGTGTGGCCGCGATCCTGTGTGTCCGCCACAGCCCGGGCCGCTGGACCCCGAACCAGTCCCATCCAGCCGTGCGCATCCAGGCCTCACTGCTCACCCAAGAGGGCCCACCACGTGCCTGTGCTCGCACCAAGCCAGAGGCCCTCGAGCTTGGCAGCCTCCTCAGACCACCACGGCCTCCGCGGGCAAGGCTCGCAGTACTCCTCTGTCGTTGACGTACTCCACCGGCCTACACAGCGGAAAAGTAGGCCACACATTTGGAACTGCGTCTCGATTACATAATGGCAGAGTACACATGTTAATGCAGAGTCTAAATCAGTATACTCCCTTCGCAGTGGTGCCACCAACTCTGTGCATAACATTCCGAGCACACGTGTCTGTGGGCCCTTGCTGACCGCTGCCTCCGGCACACACTGCGGTCGAGTAGGACACACATTTGGAACTGGGTCTTGATTTGTCAATTGCAGACTTCATGTCATTGTACAGGCCTCATCGCAGACTGCATCCCCTTCCGGCACTGGTGCCACTGACTCTGTGCCACGGGAGTCATGGACACTCTCTAGTGGGACATCTGGTGGCATCAGAGTCTATGGCCTGGGGGTTGTCTCCATCATCATGAGGCTGATACTGACATTGTGGGGAAAAGGAGTCTGTAGCATTCAACTCCTCCATATTGCCTGTTTCTGCTTGCTTCTGCCCTCTGCATCATGCCCTGGATGGACACCTTCCACTGTCCCCCGTAACACTCTGCGACACTCTCCTTGGACATCAATGTGCGCCCGCTCAGCTCACCTGGCCCTACCTCAGTGCATCGCAAGTCACCGTCCCGTGGCGGTGTGCCTGTGCCGGCCGCTGTGCATCCGGGGCCACCAACTCTGTGCAGCTCAAGTCCTAGAACCTTGCCGTTTGTACTTTGAACTTCTGATTGTCTGATCACTGTTGTAGTTGTTGCCAGCACCAACCAACCCCTGAGGGGTGGCGTACACTATCCAACTCCCATCCAGCACAGGCGTCACTGGACGTGTGGCCCTGGCAATAAAAGGTGCCGGGCGCACGTGCCCGAAGCCAGTTCCACGGATAATCTCAGTGTGTCCGTGTGGTCATTATGTATGCATGTGGGCCCCGGGCCATACCACATTACGTTGTGACATGTACAGCGGGCGCAACCTAGTCACCTCAGGCAGTGGGGTAGACCTGGGACATGTGGCTGTGTCAGACCACCCTGTGAGCGTGAGGGAGTGGACCTGCATACGGCAGTACGGCGTAGGGGTGTGGTCATTCCACAGGTGGCTCTGGGCGTGGTTAAGTTTAGGCCTTGCCAGGGAAGTAACTAATGCATGTGTCTCAGGTGTAGTGTCGGCGCCACACGTCACGCAATATTCAATGTTGCCATGTAGCATGCGCCCGGAGTAGGGGCTCGGCCAAGGGGTAGATGAGGGTGCGCAGACCCGCTGGGGGTCAGGGATCAGACATGCCAACTCTTGTGTGTGTCGCTATTTCCGCAGCATAAGCCAAAGGTCTAGCCTCGGCCGCATGGTGAGTTCAGCCAGGCATGAACTCTACATCTGTGTCCGCCCTGTCTTTACCATTGCCCTACACACATGTGTCCGTCCACCTTCAGCGCAGGGCATCACTGTGTCGTCGTCAGGCTTGTGGACATGCGCAGACAGGCATGACAATAGTGTGCCGTAGGGGTGCAAGTGATGCAACCGCGCTGCACACTCTGGTGAATATCCTCGGGGGGAGGGAGATGTGGCATTGAGGCTACGTAATCCACATTGATGCCGCTCATTTGCAACAAGCAGTACATGTCATGCAGGAATCACAAAGTCACACATATCACACACCAATGAACCAGTGAGCCTGCCAACACATCATGCCGAACCAACCATTGACTCATGTCTCTCTGCACTGTCACAGGTGACCAAGGATATGCACTCTGCGCTTGGATGATGACACCCCTCCGAGCCCCGAACACACAGGCCCAGAGGCAGTACAATGCGGCCCACAAACGCACCAGGGGCATCGTGGAACGCACATTTGGCGTGTTGAAGTCACGTTTCAGGTACCTGGACGTCACAGGTGGAAGGCTCCTGTACAGCCCAGACATCGTGTGCAAGATGATCGTTGTGTGTTGCACAACATATGTGTACACAGCAGGGCACCATGGATACATGTGCCAGATGCACCGGACGATGATGATGGGGATGAGGCAGGTGGACCACAGCACACTGCAGCCGCAGCAGGAATAGCCCATAGGAACACCATCATTGACAATTTCTTCACATTAGCACGTCACATTGTGGCAGTCCTTGGCAGTATTGGGACAGTACATGATGACCACAGGCAAAGCATGTGCAAATACATGCATTCGTAGAACACTATCCCTGAGTGCATGTCTCTCATCTGTACAGGCACATCACTCAGACAAGTGTGAGTGCGACATGTATTGCTGACATTTTTGTGACTTGTTCATGTGTGGTGCGTGTGTCACCTCTGTGCAGAGAGGCTGTTTAGGGTGTCACGTGTTCGAACTGCCAGTTCTGTGTGTCGCAGTTAGTAGGGAATCCCACTCTTCGGCGTTTCACATGTGTCCAGATTCTTTCCATTTTGGCTGCCATTTGTGTCCTGCAGGTGACAACAGGGCTCCTTTTGGGGTCAGATATGTACCACCATGATGCAGGGATTCCCCCTGTGACTCAGGTCCCACAAAATGGGCAACATGTACGTAAGCGGGAGTCACTGCCCCTACATTCGTCCACGCTTTCGTAATTTGTTGGTCATGGTCATGACACGTCTGTGTGCAGGAGGGGTTGCTTGTCCCTCTGCAATGTGAGGGGGAGATGCGGTTTCACTGTGTGTTACATGCATGTTTCAGCATTTGCGCAGTTTACATGCAGACTGCATGTCAATGTACATTGTGACGGTAGGGAGATGCCTATTTGATGCGGGACGATGCTCATTTGTTCTACGTCACGGATGTGGGGTTGTGCTCGTACATTGTCATCTCACCATTTTTTTACTCTGCTTTTATTGTGCATTTACCCGCATGACGCGTGGGTATTGCAGGCCTCTCACTGGTTATCGCTGATTTTTGTATCGCGATTGGCCTCATCGCTACTATTTTCGCGTTCGTGTTTCGCATTTTTTCTGCGTCGCATTAGTTTTCACACGTTCATTTGACGCGTTATCTTGTGTCTATCGCATGGTGCCGCCGTGATGTGAATACCACGTTAACACGGAGTTGTTTTCCCGCGATGGACTGCGATGTGAAGGGTTGCGTTAAGCTACACTTGCGGTAGTTATCACACGTTCTTGTGAATATGCCCCAGAGTGTTCACCCCATCCCAGTGGTTAGGTAGTAAAAAAACATTGCTGAAAATGAGGTGCAGTGGGCCCTGCACTTTCTTGAACACTGGTGCTACTGCACCTGCAGCACTAACGAGAGCTATACTCCTGTTTCCCTGTGTCTCTGCACTCCCCAATACTCCTGTGTCATTTCCGGAATACCTCTCCCCCTCCTTCTTGTTGCTGTCTTTCGCCTTTTGCTTTCTCCCACTCCACTTATATTACCCATTTCCCTTCCCTTCCCTATTCTGCACTGATAGGTATATTCGCCATCATCCCCTTCGTTTTGCTCCTTCATCTCACTTGTCCCTTTCACGCTGTTCCTGTACCTCTTATCTTTCCTGAGTCCTGACTCTTCCCTGTTCCTCTCATATTTCTACATCATTCTTTGTATGTCTCCACTCTTCTCGCTGACTCTGTATCTCGCTACTTTCCACCATTCACCCTCCCTTCTACCAGCTGTATCTCACCACATTTTCCTCTCGATTCTCCACTGATGTTTCCATTCTGCACTGTATCTTGCCCTTCACCTCTCTTTCATTTCTCCTGCATCACTTTAGTTCTCCTTCATTCCCTTTCCTTCTCGTCAGTCTCTCTTACTCTTGCCTATTCTTCCCTGTATATCTGTATCCAGATGCTTTACACCAGCCTCTCTCCTCTATTTTTCACATTATCTCCAGACTCGTTTTCTCTTTTTACAATTCTCCATGCATCTCTGCATCCTTTCTGGTATATCTCCACTATCGGCTCTTCTCTGTACCTCTGTATCTCGTTACTTTTCAACCTTTTTACCCTCCCTCCACTCTCCCCTCTCCATTCCTTTCCATCTTACTATTCTCTCCTCTAAGTTTCTTTACTGTAATGTATCTCTATTCTCATCTCTTCACTTTTGGACCTACATCTCTTCACTGCACCTCCAGTCTCTCCCCTCTCTATCTTTCCCTTTTACCTTTCCATTCGCCCTTATATCACTAAACCCATGTCTGTTTTCCTTACTACCTGTATCTCTCCACCCTTTCATTTGTTGTCTCCTGTGTCCCTCGATTCTCACTTATATCTCTTTATGCTCTCCTATAGCTCATTTTTGCCTATATCACTCCAAACCCTTTCAATCACTCTTCACTCTCCCACCATGTTCCTATCTATTCTGTCCTGTGCCACTCAATTCCCACAGGCATCTCTACATTTCCCCCTTATCCCCTGCATACTTCTATCCCTTCATTTTCTGTCCAAACACACCATATCTGTATATTCTCCTCATTATATCTTTCTTCTATATCTATGTTCTTAACTGTATCTATTCTCTCTGTATTGACCCTTGTGACAGTGTGCTGTTCCTCTTCCCCCTCTCAACCCTTCCGAGTAAACACAGACCCCAGGGAAGCCATGAGAAAAAATATGTGCGGCGACCTGCTAAGTAATCTGCTGCTTATGCAGGGCAGAATGGCCCCTGGTTCACCAAGGTCAGAGAATATGCCTGCGCTTGGGGACAAGGTGCTGCAGAAGACAGCTTTAGTATCATTCACATATCCTGTCCTGTGCGGAAGACTGAAAATGTACATGAAAATGGTTCTCATCTCTGCTGCTGTAATGTCCTGAAATAAATGAGTTCCCAACAATATTCCTTTCAGTGTGTTTGTTTTATATATTTAAAGTGTTCCAAGAAATTTTTGTATTCCATGAGATTTTTAATAGTGCTTTAAAAGAATATATGACGCTGCAACGCATGCGTTTACAACGCATGCCTTTACAACGCGGTCAGTACAACGACCGCGTTGTTACCACGCATAACATTACACCAGAAGTCATTACAACGACTTGCTGTAGGGGGTGCTGGAGTTTGGAATAGTATAATTTACTATTCCAACTCCAGTCTGTGCAACAGTAGGGAAGGTGTTGGATTGTAAATCCAACACCTAAAGCCCCCTATCAAGTCGTTGTAATGACTTGCGTTGTAAGGGTATGCGTGGTAACAACGCGGTCATTGTACTGACCGGTGCACAGACAGAATATCGAGTTTTTAATTTCGACCTACCATAATATCGAGTTATTAATATCGTAGGTCAAGAATATTGACTGCAAGAATATCGTGGTACAGAATATCGACAGTAAGGTAAGAAATATGTTTTTTTTTAAATATCGAAGACAGTAATATCGTTTGTAAAAATATCGTTGTTAATAATATCGATGTTTATATTAGTGTTCTGTATTTTAGTATGTGTGTTAAAAGTATGTGATGTAATTTTTTGGTATAAGTGTTTTTTTTTTTTTAATGTATGTGTTAAATTTTTAGCAGTAAATACTTTTATGTAAATTAATTTTTGCGTATTTTAGTTCTGTAGCGGGTTGTGGGTTTATAGGGGAATAGGGTGGGAAGTAATTTAATTATAAAAAAGTAATTATTAATTTTTATTTATTAGTATTTATAATTAATGTATTATTAATTGGTTATTCATTAATATTAATTAAATAATAGATAATTATATAAATTGTGTTATTTTTTTAGGAGCGGGTTGTGGGTTTATAGGGGAATAGGGTGGAAAGTAATTTAATTATAAAAAAGTAATTATTAATATTTATTTATTAGTATCTATAATTAATTTATTATTAATTAATTATTAATTGTTTATTAATTAATATTAATTAATTAATAGATAATTATATAAATTGTGTTATTTTTTTAGGAGCGGTTTGTGGGTTTATGGGGAATAGGGTGGGAAGTAATTTAATTATAATAAAGTAATTATTAATATTTATTTATTAGTATTTATAATTAATTTATTATTAATTAATAAAAAAATTGGTTATTAAGGGGCACATTACGATACCCGGCGTAAAAAAATCCGCCAGGCATGGAAGCGGCAAAAATCCGCCCGCACACACCGCCTGAACACCGACCACGCCATTATGAGTACACAAACTGAAAACCGCCATCGGCGGAAAAATCATACAAAATACCGCCCGCCATCGTCCGAGTCGGAGTCAAACCGCCCGCCACGGACGGAAACACGCACGACAACACAAAACCGCCCGCCCTCACGGCCGACACACCGCACGTGAAATTACGATCGCACCGCCATGAGCGCGGAAAAACAACAAAAATACCGCCCGCCAGCGCAAACAACGCCGATGAGAATCGACACGGCAGAAGCCATGGCGCCCACGTACCTGCACAGAAACCATCCGCACACAAAACCAATAGCACACAACATGGCCAACAAGTCCACACAGCAAGGCACGTACAAATACACAAGCACAGTACACATCCCGAAAACACCCCCCGGACAAACAAAAAATACAAAGGCCAGAACCCCAGACACAACACACCTGAAAACAACAGACCATGAGGACACACCCACATAGGTGAGTACAAAAGCAGCACTCCCACAGACCACAACCCCTTGCTACATTGCAAACCAGAGAGGAGAGGAGAGGACACAGTGACACAGCAAGGACAGCAGCACACCACAGAAACGCACACATCACAACCACCACCACCACCACCACCAAACACCGGCACCACAAACCCCCTGCACATTACACAACACACACCGCACCAGCACCACAAACACCATGGCACCACAAAGGATGCCCAAGTTCACGCCCATGGAGCTGACGGTCATGGTCGACGAGATCATCAAGGTGTACCCACAAATCTATGGGAACATGGTCCAGCACACACCACTAGCCACCAGAAACAGAATGTGGACCCGGATCGTAGACCAGGTCAATGCAGTCGGGACCCTGCCCAGGAACAGAACCGAGATAAACAAACGTTGGAATGACGTAAAGAGCCTGGTCAAGAAGAAGGAGGGCAAAAACAGAGAGCTGGCTGCCGTCACTGGCGGAGGGAATCCCGCGCTCTTTAAGACCTTCAAAGCGTGGGAGGAGAAGGTGCGAGTCGTAATCCATCCGGAGATCCTCGCCGGATTAGCAGGGGGAGTGGAGGCTGGTAAGTACAAACTAATGTATACCAGCACACCGCTATGTACTCACATGCGCAACTACCATGCCACAGCTCCCAGGGACAAACACCCCCATGTCCAGCACACAATACACAACACATCACACACACATGCAACAGACACTACCACACACAGCCCAAACCGAACAACTGTAAGATGCGTGGGGACATGTGTACACTAAGCCAGCCACGTAACCACCAACAGGTCCCCAAATATGCCAGAAGCGCCACAACGAGCACCCACCACACCCATGTGTCCGCCACAGCTGCACTAACCGACAAGTAACAGGTAAGTGGCAGGAACACAAAGTGCAGTGGGTCGGAGGGGGACAGCCCAAGTACAACACACACCAGGCCCCCACTCCCACAGACCAGCAAGGTGGAGCACTCCCCACACCCATGTGTCAGGCACAGCTGCACCAACTGACAAGTAACAGGTAAGTGGCAGGAACACAAAGTGCAGTGGGTCGGAGGGGGACAGCTGAAGTACAACACCCACCAGGCCCCCACTCCCACAGACCAGCAAGGTGGAGCACTCCCCACACCCATGTGTCAGGCACAGCTGCACCAACTGACAAGTAACAGGTAAGTGGCAGGAACACAAAGTGCAGTGGGTCGGAGGGGGACAGCTGAAGTACAACACCCACCAGGCCCCCACTCCCACAGACCAGCAAGGTGGAGCACTCCCCACACCCATGTGTCAGGCACAGCTGCACCAACTGACAAGTAACAGGTAAGTGGCAGGAACACAAAGTGCAGTGGGTGGGACGGTGGACAGCCCAAGTACAACACACACCAGGCCCCAGTCCCACAGCACAGCAAGGAGGAGCATCCCCCACACCCCACACCCACGTGTCAGCCACCGCAGTGCACAACGACAGCCGAAAGGCAGACATCACGGTCCACAGCAATCGGTGTCAGTGGGTGTACAGCCACCCCCACGACCCACTACACCCCCCACCCCCACAGACCTGCAACATGGAGCACCCCCGCTAAGAGCCATGTGGCATCCAGTACAGTGCACGCACGAACAACTTGCAGGTGGGAAACTGGACAGGGCTGGATTACTGGAGGCATGAGGACCATAACACCACCAACACATGGGACATGTCACGTAGCACACGAACACGCAGCACCGCCCACCGTCACGAACAAGTGAACAATGTGCACACGGACATGAACAGCAGACTCACACCCCACATGACCCATCACAGACATAGCAACACCCAAGGAGCCACGTCTGCATGCACAAGCCACACTGAATATAGTCCCACACGGCAGCCACTGTGCAACTCATCACACACAACCGAAACACCATTGAAGTCCTGTCCATGTAGCCCCTACTGCCTGTCAACCACACACCCCACAACTACGCCTATGTAAGACAAACAACACTAGACGCAACAGAGCGGAACAACAGAAATGCACACGAACACCACTGAACCCATCAAACACACAGACACACCATGCACATACAACATACCATCCATCCCATCCGTCAGCCCCAGTCTCATGAAAGGCATGTCATCCGCACAGCTGCCACACATACAGCAGTCACGCTAAGACACATGCCCATGACCAACCATGTGCCAGAAGTCAATTAAGCGCACGACACACTGTGAGCAACAACACACAACATGGGCCACACCCCCCCGAGCACTGCAGTGATGCACATGGCACAGGGCAGCACGCACACCAAGGAGATGGGACAACTGCAATACGTTGGCTGGCACACAACTATCACTCACTCATAACGATGCGTCCAATGCCATGTCCAGTAACCACAACAGACAGCAAATATGCAGGGCATGTCAGGCATGCACACACCTCAGACCATGCACTGTCATGCTGCCACAACACATGTCACGTTCGGCACCCATGGCTCACAGCATGTACCCCAAAAGCATATACCCTCCCAAATGCGAATCTGGGGCATAGCCCCCATGTTGCCATATGCGTTCCTAAGCGTTCCATTTGAACCCCAAAAGCATATTCCATCCCAAATGCGAATCTGGGGCATGGCCCCCATGTTGCCATATGCGTTCCTAAGCGTTCCATTTGAACCCCAAAAGCATATTCCATCCCAAATGCGAATCTGGGGCATGGCCCCCATGTTGCCATATGCGTTCCTAAGCGTTCCATTTGAACTCCAAAAGCAAAGTACAAACCAGACCCAGGACGGGCCAGGAGCCCGCATACACCAGAGTCACAATGAGTAGGGGCAAAGCAACACACCCATCGGCATGGCCAATCCGTCCCATGCCACATGTGCACAGCACACAGTCCCATTGCCTAGCACACACACCTACAGATGCCACAGCCACACACTCGCCTCCGGGAAACCCATGTACGAGATTGCACGAACTGCCAATGTCAGACGACTAATACATACTTCGCCAGGTGCAACACAATAACAAATCTCATTCTCTCCACAGGTGACGAACTGCTGGACGCTGGGGATGGAGACAGCAGCCAGCACAGCCAGCCTACAAGCCCCCAACGAGGACACACGGATCTGGAGGATCTGTCCACCTCTTCGGACACGGACCACCAAGCTGGCCCATCTGGCGTGGCAGGGCCCAGCCGCTCCCCAGGACCCCTCCTACCCACCAACCCATCATCCAGGGATGCTGAACAGTCCCAGTCCCCTGCTGCCACTGTCGTTGCGGCCACACCCACGGTCATTGCGGCCACTACCACTGCCGCAACCGCCACCATCGCCGCACCGACCACCACCGCCTCCACCACCACCACGTCTTCGCTGGCACCAGCCCCAGCGCAGGTGGTGGCCCGGCCGACTGGATCCACCCTGGGAGCCACAGCGAGGACCGTGGTGAGCAATGTGGCTAGTGGGCAGGCCGGTGGCAGCAGGACTGGTAGGAGGAGCAGGGTCAGGGAAACGCCAGCCTCCCCTGGGAGCCATGCCCTGCCTCAAATGGACAGAGTCCTTGGGGCCTATGAAGAGGCCCAAGGACAATGGGCCAGGTCTGCTACTGACACGCGGGAGGTGCTGGGGGTGCTGAGGTCCATGGACGCCCATATGGGCCAATTCGTGTCCCGTATGGACCAACTCGTGGACCTCATGGGCCAGCTGGTGGTGGCGGTGGGGTCACAGGCAAGGCCAGCAACACCACCTCCGCCACCACCTGCTAGGGCGCAGGCTCGGGCAGCAGTGTCCACTTCCCCTGCGTCCACAGCCAGTGAGCACACCTCACCCACCACCAGCAGGTCGCCACCACACACCCCCTCCCAAACGTGGAAGGGGCCGTCCGAAGAGGAAACAGATCTCCCGGGAGGACTTCGCACGCTCCAGTCGCAAGTGAGGCAGCCAGCCAGCCTTCCGCCAGCCTTCCTTGACCAGCCACTGCATTGACTTGCTCTACGATCCCACTCCACACAGCCATCTGGATGGCATGTGTGTGTTGGACTATGGACATAGAACCAGTGGGTACACCCTGATCATCACGCAGCCATGACCGACAGCTCATTGTCACTGCACGCACCACTTTTGTCATCACCTTACACACAATCACATGTCACAGTTCGTAATAAATGCACCTTTTTCACTAACTGCTGTTTGTGCCCTGTGTCTTTATTGTACGGAATACAACGGCCACCTTGGGCGGAAAGGCACCTGATGCGTGGCATGGAAATGGAATCCGGAGGGCCTGTAGGGACCTAGGGGTGGGAGACAGAACAGGAGCACATTCAATGAGTGTGTCACACACCCATCACACAGTACATGTCAACAACTACAAGCAATGTACACACATCGCACAGAGCAATAGGGCACAATGCCACAGCCACCAACAGTGGCATACTACCCTGGCCATGGAGCGTTGACACACTGCACGCAGTGAACATACGGCCACCCTGACACAGCACACACACACCTGCATAGATACAGACACATCATCCGTCGTACATGGACACTCACCGTCAAGTGAAGTAGCGGGCGATGAGCTGCTGGCGCACATTCCCAGCTTCCTCCTCTCCGCTGTCCACCTCACTCGAGCTGTCCTGGTCTGCGGGCTGGGGCCCTGGTTGATCTCCGTCATCCACAATGAGGGGGATCTGCTTCCGAATGGCCAGATTGTGCAGCATGCAGCACGCCACCACTATCTGGCACACCTTCTGTGGGGAGTACGCCAGTGCACTCCCGGTGCGGTCCAGGCACCTGAACCTGGACTTGAGGAGGCCAAAGGTACGCTCGACCACACGTCTGGTCCTCCCATGTGCCTCATTGTATCGATCGTCTGCTGGGGTGCGAGGATTCCTCAATGGACTGAGCAGCCATGCCCCATTCGGATACGCAGAGTCACCTGGGTGTGAGGGACACAGAGAACCGTTGCTATTCCAACTGGACAGGGGACAGCATCGCACAACCAGCACGCTACACCACTCCACATACTCACCGACAATACAGCCACGATCCTGTTGCAGATTGGCCATCAGTCGTGGCAAGATGCTGTTGCGCATTATGTGTGCGTCATGGGCCGAGCCTGGAAACTTTGCACACACGTGGGTGATCACCATGTCCGCAAGGCACACCACTTGCACATTCAGGGAGTGCGTGTGCTTCCTGTTGCGGTACAGGTGCTCAGTGGCCTGTGGTGGAACAAGGCCAACATGAGTGCAGTCAATGGCTCCCACGACGTGTGGGATTCTGCCAAGGGCATAGAATGCACCCTTCACTGCCGCCAATTCACGAGCCCTGGGGAATCTGATGTACCTGTTCCGGTACAGCATCATGGCTGCCAGTACATCCCTCAGCACCTTGCTGAACATGGGCTGGGACATCCCTCCTCCACTGCCCACTGTGTGCTGGAATGACCCAGTGGCGAAGAAATGCATGGCGGCCATCACCTTAGCCGTGGGGGTGACAGCAGTCGGATACACCCTGCGGGGACGGAGATGGGGCTCTAACATGGCACACAGTCGATGCAGAGTTGGCCTGTCCAGCCGAAACTTCCTGATTACCTCTGTATCGTCCATGTCCGCCAGCAATTGGTATGGGCGGTCAATGTTCGGTCTCCGCCTGGGTTAAATGGCAGAGGACACATGTCAAAGCAACACGGCACATAGCAATTTCGCATACACATCACTGACATGACTGAGCAAGCACATGAGCCACAGCCCAGCTGTCAAGCTGGGACGGCACGGCCACAATACACTTACACAGGTCTCCCAACAATGGCAATGGCAAGTGAGACATACCACTGCCATGTGCATGCACATGGGGATCTAGGCCCCAATGACTTGCGGGGCGTGCTGATGGGGACTGACTGCATATTCGTCAAGCGGCAACGCCACGGCAACATGAGTGTCTGCTGTGCATGGTACTGCTTCCGAGGCTGGATGAGTATGGCACACGACGACGACGATGTGGGCACGGGCTGAGCGGCCAATACAAGTGGGACCTGTGGCACGAGGGGATATGAGACAGTAGTAGGTGTCAGCACTGCACCCTATGTACAGCACTGTACGGATCACAGCTCCCGAAACATTGACTGGTGTCCACATTGACAGCCCCATGCCAAGACGGCTGTGTGCTTGCAGTCACACGTCACAGGTGAGAGGTTACATTGCACGTGCCAGGTGGCAGACGTACATAGTGGGAGCTGGCATGTGTGTGCATGTGTCTCCTGTTCAGGATCCACCAGATGGGCGCTGACTCTGTACTGAGCATTGGACACAGCATGTTCCGTGGAAGGCTTGTGTGTGTGGGATGGTGGCACTGGATGTGCCTCCGTTGGGTGGGGGGCCATGCACAGGGCGGGTACGTCGATGATTGCGCATTGTTGGTCACGGTGGGTGCACCAACTAAGATGTGTTGCCCTGTGTTCAATTCCTATGTCCGCATGATGATGGACTGTGGATGTGGGCAGACTACACATTGGTCGATGTGCTGTCTATATGCATGTGCCTTCACACCAGGCACAGCTGCCCCTGCACATGTGACCCCTGCTGGACTCGCTGCTGGGTCTGTGGAGCTGATGCACCTTCTGCGCGTGGGGCGGACAGCTCTCCTCACTTCCCTCATTGCGCATGTCATGTCTTTGCCGCAGGTGACATGGATCATGGAGGGCCCACATGTACGCGTGGGTAGGCTACACATGATTGTTCACTGGTCGCCACCCCCAGTCAGTGTTTCGAATGGGAAGGTTGTCGTGCTGGTGGTATGTTCGATGTGGCGGATGGGCGGGCCTAGGTGCGGGCTTACATTCCGGACATGGGGGGTAGTTGGATTGGCGACTAGTTGCAGTACACACGGGACACGTCTCTTCCTTTCCACATCTGGGTCATCCCTTGTACTAACTGACAGTGATACAGTCATCTTCGCCCCAGCCCTCATGTCCTCCCCTCGCCCCCCAATATGCATGCTCACCTGCGAGGCTAGCGCTTGCACAGGCAGCCCCAAGCTTGCACCAGAGAGGGCAAGGAGTGTATGTGTGGGTCCAGTTGCACGAGTGGGCTGTCTCAGGGTATGATGTGTGGCGGGACGCCGTCCACCTGCGTGGTGCCCCAAATGGAGACCCGGCCTGCATGGACTATGCATCACAGTCTTCGCCTTCCGGATCCGCCACCTGCGACACCCAGTGGCTGTGGCTGCCCTTGCGGCCATGCCGCGTCCGTCTGTGGCTGATGGCCCACACATTCACTCTTTGGCCTCTCTGGGGAGGGCTCAGGGGTGGTGGCGCACGCGCTTGCACTTAGTCGCAATGGCATGTGTCGTGGTTGGTATGATGGGCAATGGATGGGATGGTGCGAGCCACCTCCCGTGACGTCAGTGCTGCTCGTGCTGTGGTGCGTCCCCCTACACTTCCATTTGACTTTTTGCCATGCTGGACGTTGAGGTTCTATTGCCTGCGTGATATGACCAGGAGGAGCGCGAGGAGACCTCTCACACACCATGCTCCACTGCCATCCCGTGCCCTGTATCGCCTGTGCGGATTGACTATGTTGGGGTTACACCTGGTCGACTGGGGCTGTGTGTGCCTTGTCAAGGGGCATGGCGGGCGCACAACAGGATCCAGCTCGTCCACAGAGGGTGGGCTGAGGTGCGCCTGGTACCGCTTTGTACGTGTGCCCGGCTGCTGTGCACACACGTGTTCACTCCCCCCGACAGGTGTCCTCTCACAATGCCCAGGGAAGCGGTGGTGTACTGTTCATGAGCCCTCCCAACACGGCGTGCTCCAACTTGGCATGTGCGCATCTACCCGTCGCACCCACCCACCTGAGCACTGCGTCCATACGACTTCACACGACACATGTGTGTCTTCCACAGTAGTGCTACTCATTTGCGTTGACATCCAATACCAGTGGACTACATGGTCATGTCACGACTGCCGTGTACTTCACATACTCTCATCCTCTCTCATTCGTACTTGTGAAATGAGTCAGCGGAGACAGTTCTGGTTTCAAACATTATATTGAGTCTTCTGTCCTCTGTGATGCAGTATAGTGGACACTACTGGCAGCGGAATACATATTGAGGATATACTGAGCATGATTACAAATGGGATAGGGTGTGGGGTTACATCTGCTTGGCCAAGGCTGTGCTAATGTACATTTACGTATAGCTGCGGAGCTGCGGACTTTGACACAGACGGTATACATGTAGCCTACCAGACCGCTCGGCATCATGGGCACAGTCCATCTCAGTTCCATGTGACAGGTTTGCTGCGGTTGTTCCTCATGCACGCGTGCATGTGAGATGACATCAGGGCATGTGCTTGCGTGCATGCAGCGGCGTGCCACTTGTTGTTGCACTGTGGTGGTTACTGGACATGTCACAGTCACTGGGGTCGTGTTGTTGTTGTATGCACTTGTCGTCCATGCAAAGGTCCTGGTATGGGATTCCCGGGCGGGGGTGGGAGGGGTGCAGCACCCACAGACTCCAGGCGACCTATTCATGTCCACTGAGCGGTGTGTGTGTCCATGTGCGCTGGATCCATGTCGTGTCCTGGTTGTTCGTGCAGTTCCGTCCATGTGGGTGCGATGCACAGAGCCCATGCCACTGCCTCCCACGATGCATGCGGTGTTCCTGGATGTGATGGGGAACAGTGTGCATGTCCCGGTCATATCCGATGTCATGGCGATGTCGTTGATGGTGTGGTTACAGTTGCCGGTCGTTTGGTATGGCTGTTGTGGTGGTGACTGGCCAGTCCGTGCGGAAGCTGAGCATGGGTGCGGGGTTGGACTTCATAGGTCAGTCGGGGAACCTGCGTTGTGGTCCGACGTATTTACAGGTTGTCAGGTATGCGATGCCGTCCAGCAGGGCTTCCATGTCATTGGTGGTGTACATGTTTGCCAGCCAATGAAGCGGATGGTGGCTGTCAAGGTGTTGTTCGTAGGTTGTCCCTTGGAGGACCATGATGGGGCATGCTGGGTGACATTCGATGTAGCTGTTCTCGATGATCCGTCGTGTGGAGGCACAGTGGTTCCATTTCAGTGCGCGTGCGATGTTGGCCACATACGCCATGCCCCCATAGGCAGAGCAGGCCCTGTCGTGTGCGTCCAGAGGGAGGAGTAGTGGTAGCAGGTCCGCCTTCAGACATGCCGGGTTGGAGAGGCATATCTCGACGGGATGCTGGTAGGGACACCTCCGACAGTAGAAGACGGGCATGACGCAGCTGAACAATGTGATGCGGTAAGTCAGTCGGTAACTTACGTTCAGCAGGGACAGGAGATCGCATCCCAATGTATGTATCGTGCTGGTTTGGTACAGCTTGAGCTCTTCGGCGTAGTTGGGTAGGTGTGTTGCGGTTGCCATTTCGCAGCGGTGCGTTGTGGTGGCGTGCTCCGGCTGTGTGTGCAGTCTGCAATGTGCACACTCCGGGGTTGCTGTGAGCTCTGTGTAGTCGTGGGGAGACAGGACTTGTGTTCTGTTGGCTTGTTTGGAGGACACGGGCCCTCTTCCCACATGCTTCTCAGACAGTTCAAGGTCAGTGCTGTGTGACTCCTTCCAATTAACTTGCATGTGGCCGACATGGGGGAGTGTTTTCTTCTTTCTTCCCCGTCCGTTGTGTGCTTCTGTGATATGCGCTATCTGCCCTGTGGTCGGTCTCCTCGGCAAGCCTGTGTTGGTCTATTCTTGGACAATGGCTGTATTCACCGGCTTCTGTCGTAGGGCTGTGGTTTCGGTGTTGGAATGGAAGGTCATTCAGTGCTGTCTGCTCTCCCTTGTGTGGGCGGCAGCCTGCCTTTCCGCTCTGCGTTGGGCCTTGTGTGTGGATGTAATTCTTGGGCCACCTGTTGTCGGTCACCGGGCTCTTTGGTGTTCCGTTTCATGTGTCTTGTTCATATGGGCAGGGTGGTATGGGTTTTTCAGTGTGGTACTGGCGTTCCTCTTCCCGAAGGGGCCCTGCTTCTCCTAGTTGGTGTTGCCGCCGCTGTGTGCTTCGCCATGTTTGTTACACTGGGGTGTGTCCTGCTGTTGCGTGACTTCACTGACATGTGTGCGTCGGTTGTGTGGCGTTGGGTGTTGTCCGTGAATTGGGCGTTGGGGACATGTCTGTGGCCGGCCTGTCACGTGTCATGTGCGTTCGGGGTGGGGCTGATGTGTGTGCTGCTTGGTTGTGTCCCTGTCCCTGTGTGCGACGCATGCATGGCGCTGCGGTTGGCCTCTGCGTTGTGCGCATGTGTGGCGGCGTCATCGGCGCTTTGGGGCCGTGACGGGGTGGTTGGTTCCTAGTCCCAGGTGGTGTGTACACATGTGTTCTGCGATGTTAGGATTTGGCCTGTGTGTCATATGTGGATGCAATGGTGGATGTGTAGTGTGCACGCGCTGGTGGGGGGTTGTCCGCTTTTTCCGCCCTTGCACTGTGTGCGCTGTTTGCGTGCACTTGTTGTGTGTGTGCCTACCTGCGTCTCCGCGGTACGTTGCGTCCTTGGTGGTGCATCAGCAGAAGCATGGGAAGGGCCTGCAGTGCTGGATTCATGCCCGGGGTGCCGCTTCTTCGTTGTCCGTGCTCTGCGTCCGTGTTTCCGCCTCTCTTTCACGTGCGGTGTCTCTTTGCCGTGGGAGCCGTTTGTTTGCGGCATCGTAATTTATGCGCCGGGCGGGACGTGTTTCGTCGGACGGTGTGTGTCAGTTGTGCTGCGCCGCTACGTGTGCGGGCGCACTTTGATGGCGGACGGTGTTGCTGGCTTGCCGGCGGTGTTTGGCCTGCTTTTCGCATCGTAATTTGGCGGGCGTGTGGGCTGCGGCATGCGGGCGGTAACTGGTGGTTTTTGCATCCGCCAGCACGGCGGTAGTGCTTCCGCCCGCCATCGTAATGGGCCCCTAAGGCTTTAAGAAATGGCTATATCTGTGAAAAAGAATTTGACTATATGAATATAGATCATCCTAGACTGGCGAGTCTGTATTGTACACCTAAGATTCATAAAGATGAAAAAGACCCACCTTTTAGACCGATTGTCACCACAATTGGGTCCGTTACGGAACCTATATCCAAATATTTGGATGCTATTCTTCGTCCGTGGGTCCAGGACATTCCTGGATATGTCCAGGATACACGACAGATAATCAATTTATTGGAAGGAATACCGTTTAATTCCAACAGACAATGGCTAGTTACTCTGGATGTTGAAAGTCTATATAGTAACATACCATGTGACGGAGCAATTTCAGCAGTACAATGGTTCATGGAATTGATGAACATTAACTGTAATACAAATTTTATCATTGATTGTCTACGAATTATTCTTGAGGACAATATATTTGAATTTCGAAGTGAGCTATACAGACAAATAAAAGGAGTCAGTATGGGCGCATCTTGCGCCCCTACGATAGCAAATATTTACATGGCACACTTCGAACAACAATTCATTTTCAATGAAATTGCTCCATTCTTTGAGTCTATACTTCACTGGTCACGATATATAGATGACATTGTGTTTATATGGGATGATAATGAAGACACCCTAGCCGAGTTCCTTCTATGGCTGAACCTTTGTGATAATAATCTGAAATTCACTTCACATGTAAGTAACATGAAGATTGAATTTCTAGATATATCAATTAAACATGAATGTGGTCAATTGTTAGTGGATTTATTCACCAAAACAACTGCTCGCAATACCCTTCTGCATTATAAAAGTTTCCACCCCACAACACAAAAAAACAGTATTCCCTTTGGACAATTTTGGCGCCTTAGGCGTATTTGTACAAAGTTAGAAGACTTTGACTTGAGAGCAATAGACATGAAGAGGACATTTTTGAATAGAGGCTATCCTCATAGACTAATTAGAGAGTCATATAAACGAGCAAGGTTTTATGACCGGCAATACTTATTAAAAGGTGTAAACCAAAAACAAGATGCCAAACTGGTCTTTGTCACCCGTCATTCCCTTATGAATGAACAAATTCGCCAAATAATATGCTCTAACTGGCATTTACTCAACATGAATAGATCACATACAGACACATTGCAGAAACCCCTTTTTGCATATCGCAAGAATAGAAATCTGAAGGATCTAATTGTTAGATCGCGCATGCCACCACGAAAAGAGCCAATACAGAGAAGTATTGAGGGCATGTTACCGATTGAAGGCAATTACAAATGTGGCAATTGTAAAGTTTGCCCCCTTGCGATAGAGACGAACAAATTGAATTTTAATGGACAAACAATTGTATCTAAGTGCATGAGTAACTGTAAGACAAAAAATATAATTTATCTGCTAATCTGCCCCTGTAATAAAGGTTATGTGGGTGAAACATCACGTACTCTTAATGTTAGATTAACTGAACACAGATCTGCAATCAGAACAAAAAAATTGGCTTCGCCTATGGTATCCCATTACATAGAGAGCAACCACACCCCTGACGACATACGTTGGTATATCATAGAAAAAATTCTATCCAAAGAAACAATCAGAAAGAAACTGGATTTTCATGTTGGATACAGTAAATAAGGGTTTGAATTTGGAAATTCCATGGGAACAAGCCATTATCTAGTGATTAGGATCTATAGTTTGACTCTACTGTCTTTGGCTTTTCAGTAAAGTTAGGTTTCCCTTTCTGGAGCATCTATTCGGATTTTGTAGAGCTATCTGGACCCATAGGTTTGGAGTCGATTGTCATTTTCTTTGTTAATTATGAATCCCATATGGTAAAAGCAGTATTTACTGGGTCAGCACATATTGTAGTCTGCCCTTTAGTCCTTTTTGCCATATAAACAAGAATCTTATGAATAATATATTTGTTTGTTACGAATATATATATATATATTCTTTTAAGCATTTTTATAGGGATATAATGCTTGATCACTCCTAATATGGCGGTTGATGGACTTTTTGCAGTCCGTTGTTGATATCTATGTCTCACGTCATTCTATCTTGGTAAACACACTGTGGTGGTCCATTCCTCTCAATAAAGCGTTTTATGGCCTCCATTGGAGGCTGTTTTCAATATTTATGATTTTCTTCTTAAAATTTAGTTAGTATTATATGACGGCTCATCTATCGCTGGTCCGTTCTCTATATCTATGACTCCTTTTATTCGATCGGGTTGGCACGTTTATTGTGCCATTACCAGTCCGAATATAGATGTCTTGTCATTTGTACCATGAATATATTCAAAATTAGTTCCTCCTGCATTATTATAAATATATGCTTTAAAGTTATGGATGTTTTGAATTGTATTGATTTACACTCTGCTGTTCGTAATATGGTGGCAGTATAATGTCCTTGGAATCCGCGCTAGTTATTTTCGAGCATTTTTATCGGAATTAGCCAGTAATACATGTGTAATATTTCCTGTTTGATGAACACTACCTTTTGCCCTTCATAAGATGGCACCCGTCACACTCCATAGAAGTCCGTCGTCTCTATGCATGACTCTTTCAAGATATTCCGCGAGAAAAAAGGCGCGAACTTTTGGGTATTTAAAAAGAGTCGCGTATTCACTCTTTTGCTATAGGTCGTCTAAACGGAGCACATCAGATTGCGGATACCCAGGCGGTTTTTTCTGGAAGCACACGGAGATGCGAAGGTATTTAAATATGTTAGGGTTTGTTAGTACCTGTACTTCTGGAAGTATTTTCCATACTTAGATCTTTAAAATGAGTCGCGTATTCACTCTTTTGCTATAGGTCGTCTAAACGGAGTACATCAGATTGCTGATACCCAGGCGGTTTTTTCTGGAAGCACACGGAGATACGAAGGTATTTCAATATGTTAGGGTTTGTTAGTACCACAACTTCTGGAAGTATTTTCCATACTCCGATCTTTAAGGGGATAATTATAGTCTTACATGTCTTCTTCTATAGCTCCAGAAAATACGGAGTCGGCGTGTATTGGTTATTTCTACTTCCTACGTAATGATCAGAATATAGAGATTCCTACAGAGAAGAATTATCCTTCCTTTTTGAAGTAAGCAATCTTGAGATCACCTATTTTTTCAATGTTATGGACTTACATCTTGATCGATAAGCAGTACTCTATAGTGCGATATAGTTAAAGGGTATTATTTTACGTTTTTTGTTTTAAATACAGCTCCTGAAAGTAATGATACAGATCGTCAGTATCATGAATTATGCCTCACATTTACAATCAGCATATTAAGTCACCGATAGGAGCGTTAGGCATTTCCTCTTTGAAGTGAGTGTACTAGCCCCTATTTGGATTTTGAGCATTCTATAGCTTTAACTCGGTCTATATGAAGTGTCGTCAAATCTGAGAGACATATAACCATTTTCCATTCTGTTTTATATATAGCTTTACAGCATTGAATTGATCTACACTATTTATGGGTTATGACCTTTGTCAACGATCCATATAGAGAGTATCCTGTAGGATTGCTAGCTTTCTTCTCCATTAAGTGAGTTAATGAGATACCGCCTCTATTTCTAATTTAAATCGAGTGTTGTTCCTATTTAGTTAGTCACTAATTTATGTTCTGCATTGTATCTTTCAGTTTTTGTCGCATAATTGGGCATTTTGTTATCGAAATTTATTTGCTGTACAAGCATTCATCCATTTAAGTAAGTGCAGCCTATCTATTAAGCCAAATTAGGGCATTGTGTTAACATCTTAATAATGTCGATATGTAGAGGCTTTAAAGGAAGAGTTCCCCTCATATGTACATTAACATGTTGTTAATATATTATCTTACATAAAGTGGTATCTATACAATGTTTAGTACATATTAGGGAAACTGCTCGTTCCTACTTGTTGTACCCTAGCACATCTGTAGTTCTATTACTTGAACCTATTTTTTATTATACTGTTAGGTTCATTACTCATAAGATCTAATTCTCTATATGAGATAGCTACTATATATATATAAAAAAGTATAGTGTGCAGCCTAATTATAAGTCTATAGCCTTGCTATACTCAAAAATATGGGCCTTTTTCATCTTTTAATTTTCTAATTTTTCTTGTTTTATCTCTTTTTTCTCTCTTTTTTCTTTCTCCTTTTTTCTTCTTTCTCTTTTTTCCTTTTTCTTTTTTCATTCCCCTTTCTTATAAAAATCCTTTTGTCTTTATTCGTTTTTTTATCTTTTTCTGTGAGGATGTATAATGTTATATATACACAATTTTTGTCTTCTTTCTTTTTGTGATTGTGTGTGAGATTTATAAGGTGTTTATTCTATTAGTATCATATTAATTTTCGAACATAAGACTGAATAATTTTGTGTATCATACAAGTATGAAATGTCTCTATGAATAAATGAATTTGCCGTTTTCATAATTATCTTTGATTAAATTGTTTAGTTATTAATTTATAATCAATATTCTAGGTTTGTATATATAATATTTATTTGTAACCACTATGTTGTCTTATATTTCACATAGCTTACTTGCAATAGACGATCCCCTGATGAAGGCAGTAGTGCCGAAACGCGCGTAGTTTACATCTACCGCTTGCCTCTATCAAGTTTTCATCTATTGTTTGCCCCATCTAATATGTCAAGTATGTGGAAATAAGTATTTATTGTGTCAATGTGAGAATTTATTGTATTTTATTATCATCTTTATACATAACCCTTGTATTTATTAATGTTGCTGTTATATATTTTTGTGATAATTTTTTTGTGAATTATACATATTTTCTATAAACAAAATCAACAAAATGAACTAAAAAATATTTATAAATAAAAATACTATTTATATTTTCTTAATAAGTGTTGATTTTTTGTATGGTATGTAGTGTGGTTACTGTTTTAGTGTACCTAGAATATTTTTTGTGATTATACAGAAGCTTGCTATTTGTTTCTTTACTTACTTAGTTCTTTTCCCTGCGTATAGCAAGCATATTGGTTTGGTAGGGGTCCCCTTTTTACTAAAACAAAGAGAGTGTGATACCAGAAACATCTGGCCTTGAGCATTTGCCCTCCAATCCAGCTGCCCCTTCGAGAGACCCTTCTGTCGCAACAGCACGGCAAGATCCTGCACCCAAGCCTGCACAACCTACACCTTCATGCATGGAGACTGAGTAGCAACAGTTGATGCCTTTGATCTTCCTCCCAAAGTAGTATGGGTCATTCTGGCAGTCTGGCACCCTTCCACTAAGTCCTTTGGTAATGCCTTTTCTGATACTCTAACTGCAGCTCCTCACTGACCCACACTCCTCCCCGTACAGTGGAATGGATTCAGACAGCTTACCATATTACATAAATCAGCTGCTAATGCAAAAATGCATTGGGCTACTTCCCAGTGGGCAGTTTCTCCGGTCTTATAAGTTTATAAGGCTGCTCTTTAGCAGAGGTTTGAGGTATGAATCCATCAATTTGACTTGTAGCCAGAGAAAAACATTTTTTAAGATCGATGCCTAGTTTACCGCAGAGAACTACTCGCCCTAGTATGTTTTGACCTAGCACTGAAACTGATTGGTAATTTGGCAGCCTTGAGACCCTCACTGGGTCAGGTTATGGTCTACCTCTGAAATGGAATGGAATCCTATAAACTAGGGCTCCAGGAATTAGTTTGGTTGGACAGGAATCTGACTCTCTCATGGTTGTGCTATATTAAATAGGCATTGGTAATGCATCGGTTTCGCCTGTGTAATGAATAAAGAGCTGTTTTCATTAATCATAGTCCGGAAGAAGGAAAGAGCTCCCTGACAGATAACACGGGAGTGGAGAGGATGTGGCGCAGCGGCCAGAGCTGCTGACTCGAGAGCTGGGGATCCAGGTTCGAGTCTCAGCGGCGCCGCGCAACATTCTGCGATTCCATGCAAATCACTTAATCTCTCCGGTTGATGAATTGTTATATAAATATGCTGCAAGAGTAAAAGTCAAAACTTTATAAAAATATAGTTCCACCAAAGTGGATGTTAACAGAATTGCGGCGGCAAACTGATGAGAAGCAGACGAGGAACAAGCATTGGTAAATGTAGGAAAATATGCTACAGCCAATAGAAAGGGAGAAAAGGTAAGTGGCACACACAGGAACCAATGAGAAGCCAGGAAAGAGAGGAGGCGGGATGTAAGTCCCTTTTAAGTTTATATTAAAAATAATGGATTTCTCAAGCATAGCGCAAGCACTGTGCAGGCAAAACCTAAAAATGGCTCTATATGTTGGGATTGGATGTAATGTGGAAAAAACACCTTTCTATTAACTTGTCAGCGAAAGGGTTAGTTAAAAAAAACTGTTCTGGGGGCATATAATTGCCGAACATTTGCAGAACTCTAAATGTGATAGCCTTTCGGGAAGGTTTATGGTCAACAAACCTACCCCGATGTTTGAGGTATATCTCGATGAGGTTACTCCTCAATGGCCCAAAACACTTTTCACAAAGTTTAGGGTTGGTACATTATTCTTGAATAGTTACACCTGTAAATGGAACAAGGGAAATCCTGATGATGAATTTTGCACTCTGTGTTCTGATCAGGTGTACACTATTGAACATGTTATGTTTAGTAGCCCATTGTACCGGTGTGCTAGACCAAGATGGCTGATACCCTATTGCCGCAACCTGAAATTTCGGCATATGCTTCCAGTTTTTCGAATCTTTGGTTCGGATATGGGTAGAATAATGCTTCTCTGCCTGAGTAAATTCCTACTTGCAGCGGGAGTGGTCAGGAAACGACTGGGGCTACTGTTATAGTACATGTTAGCCAGCTGTACAAGAGGAGCAAAATTGCCTAACTCGCAGAAGGCCTCACTATGGCTGGGTGTACTGAATCAAGCATTGATGGTTGATCTTTCTGTATGCTATGTACCGTTTGTTCACTTTTTATCATTGAATTACATTTGTGATTGCAATAGGTAGCTACAATAGGGTTTATGAGGGGAGCAGTATTAATAATGTAGGAATATCCTATTAGATAGAATTTTCGCACATTACCTTATGAGTATTTCTAAGGTTTTAATGATTTTAATCACAGTTACGTTATTGTTACATCTGTATGAGGATTTAATTTAGCTGATTTATGAAACTGTGGAGGGATATGTATGGTTAAGTATCGTTAATGGGAAAAAGAAGATAGTAACACCGGGCCATATAATTAATCCGGCGAGGGTTTTGTGGTTAGTGGCGTCAAAAGTGATTCAATATTCCCCTTGTGCTAAAATAAAGTAACATCATGTAATTATATAGGGTATCAGTGATGAGCGTTTTGTGTGTTGTATGTTTTAACTGTTTTTTTTATTGGTTTTGTGTTCTTTGGACCGAAATAAAGTATATACGACTGGCTGACTCAGACAGCCCATTAATAAGATCCCAAATCTAAAATATCAGCACAATACACCTCTGATTTTATTGCCTCTGTGTCCAACGGCACTTACAGAGATCAGAAAAAAAACTGACGTCGGCGGCAGAGGTGGCGGTCTTATAGTGGCCCGACGTCACATATAAAACCAATGGATCCAACTCGGAACAGCATGATGCCACCTGTCGGCGCGGGAGGGAATTGCTATTGAAGTTCTGGATCCAGTCCATAGCCTAGGGGAAATTCACATTGTGAGAAATCTGTAGTTACACAGAGCATCTACCAGAAAAGGCGTTACCAAAGGTAAGTAACTTATTCTTCTGGGAGAACTATCCAAACAAGTAACTTTCCTGCTTTGTCTCCCCCATCATATTTCCGCATCACGCATTTTTGATAGTCAAGACATCTCAGCCTTTCTAATGCTGAGACATTTTTAGGGCCAAGAGTTGTTAGTTTCATTTTTCCCTTATGCTACTCTTTTCTTTAGGGTCCTCATCTGCATCTCTAAGTAGTCCAGCTCCTAAACTATATTTTTGTGGGCCCTATGCCCTTGATTTTAACATACTCGTGTTTTGGTGGTTGTTGCCTCTCGAAACGAGATGTCTTCTAAGCCCGCTTCCTGTAGCCAACATGTAGTGAGCCTCTGCTTCTCTCATCTGTAGCCCTACAATCGTGCATTATGGGTTGAGGTGCACTTGCAGAGAGAGATACTCCATCTGTATGACTGCTGAGTGAAGTGAGTGCAGTGCTGTAACATCCTATCCAGTCTTGCATACAAATCATGCACTTGGAAATAATGTGAATATTCCCTAGCTTCACGGTGTTGTATTTGTCACATGCAATCTCAGCCGGCATGGCTCGCGGGGGGGTTGGCGGGGCGGGGGGGTTGGCGGGGATAGGGGGGGATCACAGGGGGTTAATAAAAAAAACTAAAAACATTTAAACTTACCTTGAGGCCGGGTCCCACGTCTTCTCGGCTCCTGCTCTCCTGCCTCCGACAGGAACAGGAAGCAGGCAGCCAGGTTCCTTCCCCAAGCCAATCACAATGCTGCAAGCAGCGTTGTGATTTGTCGGGACGGCGCCTAGCCAGGGACTTATGGAGTGGGCATGTTCTCCATGCAGGCTGCATAGCAACCTGCATGGAGAAGGGAAGAGTGCGCGTGGCTGGGTTGGGCGGCCCAAGAGGGCCGGCCAAACAGTCTTTGCGCACTCAGGAGTGGGCACACCACAAAGAGCAGCCCCGCCCGCCCGCAATGCAAACATAAAATGGTAATAACTAAAAGTTATTACCATTTTATGTTTCTGCTTCTCGCACTGCGAGAAAGCAGTGGGGCGGCGCTCCTCCGCCATAGCGGAGGAGCTGCCCCTGGTCATATGCAATACAGGGTCCTGTGTATGAATTTTAATTTATCATCCAATGTAACAAAATCTTTTGCGACTTAGGACATTTTCACTTTTAATCTTTTTTCAAACATCAACAAATTGGACCTATTGCTAATACAAAGGTTACTCCTATCCTTATGGCCTAACAACCATAATTTAAACAAATAATATAATAGTAAATACACTGTTGATTCTTATCGGAATTCTGATGCAAAGTGCATTTCGGGACAAAATCCCTTCTTCAGGGGACACTCTATACAAAAGAAACAATGAGAAAAAAGGATGTTACCACAGCTTACTTGTTTGTATGTCAATCATGTGTTTATTCTGCAAACTTCATGCAAAGTCCTTAATGTGCTGGAGGTCCCAACACCACACAGTGTTCGCACACTGACATCTGTAATGAGGAGATCATTGTCCACGACAACCCAATTTTCAATAAGTGATTGCTAACAAAAGTCCCTTACACCAGAGAACCTGTCAGGTGTTCAACTACCAGGGTTAGGTCCTGCTGATCCAGTCATGTCAGGAGACACAGGGCCTCTTGACAAAGGGTCCATGACCTCACCCGCCCCTTGCAGTACCACATGGTGGTAGTGTTGTCCATGAAGACATGCAGTAGCCTTCCATTGATTGAAGGAATTAAGGTTTTTAATGACAATCAGATTATCAGCAACTCCAGCAGGTTGATGTGAATTCCGGACTCTGCTGGAGACCAGAATTCTCCGATCTCCACCTCTCCCAGATGGCCGCCCCATCCCAGGAGTGACCTGTCTGGTTGGGGAAGGGAGAGGAGTCTGCCTTTGACCCAATCGCGGTTTGTAAGCCACCACTGCAGGTCTTTTGCAGTTCTCTCTGAGATCTGGATGAAGTCCGAGAGATTCCCCTGATGCTGCACCCACTGGAACTTCAGGTCCCACTGCAGTGCCCGCATATGCCACCTGGCATGATTTACCAACAGGACGCATGAGGCCCAGCAGCCTCAGAGTCATTCTCACTGAAATCAAGGACAGAGGCTGAAATATCGGTATCATAACCTGAATATCCTGGACTCGCTGCTCAGGAGGATAAGCCTGAAACTGCACTGTGTCTAGAACAGCTCTGATAAAAGGGAGCGTCTGAGAAGGAGTCTGGTGTGACTTTGGCATGTCTATAGTGAATATCAGCGAATGGCTCGCCGTAGTCTGAAGGTGGGAGACGCGGTCTAGGGACACCTTTTGGATTCCTTGTCTAGGGGGGTGGCTGGGAACACAGCATGGGACGTCAAGGCTTGGACTACCAAGCTCTCAGGGGTGGGGTGGTGGCTGAGGAAACTAGGATCACCCGGGGCAGGGTGATGGCGGGCAACTGTCCTGTGCACAGGAGCCCCTGTGCTAGGCTTGGACCAAGTTCCTAGAAGAACATCAGTCATTGTTTTATTGAAGGGCAATAGGGGTTTGGATGAGGAACCCCCAGGCGGAAGCACTTCGGTCAAGAGGTTAGTCTTAAACGCCACAGAGGGAAGTTCAAGGTCGAGGACCTCCGCTGCCCTCTTCACCAACATTGCATAAGAAGTTCCCTCCTCTGTAGCCACGGTAGGTGGCGAGAGCAAACCAGTATCTGGAGAGTTTTCCAGTCCACTGGCCTCTCCTAGTTCCTCATACCAGTCTAAAGTCTCACCAGGAGTGTACAACTGGTGTTCTAAAGGGTCCAGGGACCCCTCCCACTGCCTGCATGCTCCATGAAATGCTCAGGCAATGACCTAAAGCCAATATGCTCCGTCAGCGCCAGATTCTGCACTGACCGACGTCTTTCCGAGTCGTTGGGGACAAGAATGGGTTTGGCTGCGCTGGAAGCATCAATGTTGGGACTAGCACCGGAGAAGGTTGCATTGGCACGACCGGCACCGATCCGAATCCGGATTTATGAGATCCCACCAGAGCTGACATTGCGGAACCTGATAGGGCCTCCTCTGACCCTGCGGGCCCGAAGGAGCACCAGAGGATCGGACCGCTCAAATACTCAGTGCATGGCCTCGTAAAACTCTTTTATTTGAGTGGGTGTCTGTCTCCCAGAAATGGGAGGAAACGCTGAGTCAGACCTGGCAACTGCTCTGCAGAACCGTGGCTGGAGCGTCGATGTTTCCCACTCATATTGTCAATTCGCGACAGATGAGGTGAAGTGGAAGTCCATTTAGACTTCTTATTGTGCCCTTCCCAGAGTGTCACGAGGACTTAGAGCACAACAAAGAGGACTTGGGGCTCCTGGAGCAGTCCCGCAACCTTCTCGATCGGGACCGAGACCTCCTAGGAGTCTCACTAGACGTTGTCGACTGCCAGGACGAAAGCAGCTTTAGGGGCCGCTCCCTCAAAGCTTTCAGTGCCATGGCCCGGCAGTCCGAGCATGACTGAGTCGTGGTCGCGCTCAAGGCACCATAAGCACACAAGGTGCGGATTGGTAACCGACATGGCGCAATGACAGGCACCACACAGCTTAAACCATACCTTCCTAGATGACATTCTCGACACACAAGAAAAAATATTCAACAAAATGTCCAAAAAGGTTTGTCAAAAAGAGACCGAGGGGTAGCTCTTTTCCGGATCAGCACTAACTGGCGTGGAAAGAAAAGAACTGACGTCTACGTGCCTGGGTGGCACCTATATAGGTGACCGCAATGTCACTTCCAGCGCCAATGACGATGCTGCGCAGAACAAAACAAAGCCACCCGATGAGCAGGAGTACTGCTCACACAAACGTTTCTGGATCCAATTTGATGCCTGTGAATTTCAAAGGTAAGGAATCTGCAGCTAGAAGTCTCTAGCAGATACCTTATTTACAGATGAAAAAGGGATTCAAGGGTATGATCCATTTCTGAATATGTCATTCAACTTGTTTTGATCTTCACCTAGGTTCATGCGCAAGTGATTAAAATGGGCCAATATTTTCAACAGGCAATCTAGAAACTGAGATCCATTCATACTCAGGTGGCATATACTCACAATTAGTAAATCTAATCCTTTTAACCTGCCCTCTGCCATTGGATGTCAGCCTTCCTCATCCATTAAAGTTTCGTTGACCATGAACGATACACAATACCATATCCATATCAAAGTGCCCCGGCATACGCTTAAAATTCAGTGTAGATTATTTAGCCTTGCGGTGTGTGTAGTAGCTCCCTTCCTCCCCCCTTATCCAGATGGGTCTCCTATAATAACACTATTTGTGCCCCTCTGTGTCTAATATGTGTGTGTACCTAAATGAGCTTGCACATGCTATTCATGCCTCTAACATTCCAGGTCACATAGAACTATTTACTGAGGAAAGTTACATCTGTACGTAGGGTTTGTAGACTGATCATCTTTTTTTTGTTAGCCTAGAGTATTTTATCTTATTGAGTTACATATGCTGCCATCAAGCTCGAGGACCTTTTGCATTTTTCCCTGCTTGTATCCATCAATCCCAGACATTTGAAACTTTAAACCGGACTAAACCCCCCGCCAGGGTGACAGAGCAACAGTTGGTCATCCAATAACAATAATCTAGAACTAAATCATCTAGCCATCTGTGTCCCAAAATGGAAGTAGCATAAGGGAGGGTTGGACGCTTTCTTTTTTCCATAAGGTACACCCCTTGCCAGCCACCTGTGTGTACCATGGATAAGAAAAACATATTTCTGATTTATACATCCGACTGTAGATTCCTAACCTTAGAATATGACCCAGGTGCCAGCATGGTTCCGGAGAAATTTGTAGCAGTGCTCCTGTGTGCCGATATATGGTGTCATGTGGGGCTGCACTGACTCCATACCATCCCAGAAGTGCTTGAGTGGAGCCACTTGTAAGCGTCACCCCTGCATACTGACATCACTGCCTTTCTGTGAGAAAAGTGGCTTATTATATGGTGTGGTTTTGAGAGCTCACCATGTAATGAATCTTAGTGGACCCAGTATAGGTAGTGAGTTTATTTGAAAAACCTCCACCCTGGCTAGCTGTGGCTCTGAGCAGTCAGGCTTTATCAAAGGAACAAGTGTAAAGCATTCAGAGGTACCAAAACAGGTGAATTAGAAAAAAAGTAGACACAATAGAAAAATCACATACCAATTTTTAAAAATAGGTTGTATTTTTATCTTCAAAATGACACCTCAATAACAGGTTCCAGAGATATGAAATTTTAAAGTAACTGCCTTTTCATTCCATGCAATAAATTATTGTAATGGACCAGGCTAGTGGTCAAACTACAAACTTTGGAAAACTTTTATAAAGTTGTAAACTACTACTCCGCCCTGCATCTCCCATGGTACGTGTTGGCTGTCAGGGGTTCTTGGCTACCAACTCACCAAAGCTGGCTTTTTCAGTTTTTGTGGCCCTGTAGCTGTAACAGGAAGTCAGCCAACTGATACTTGGAATTACTTCTTCTGTCTGAGGTTCGGGGATTATTTTTCCTCAAGCAGGGCACCACAGACATAGTCCTCTCTTTGCTAGCCCAAGGAGCAGCAAGTGCAAATCAGTCTTGGTGAAGCATCTCTTTGCTGGGTCAGGGAACAGCAGGGCAGTTCTTCTTCAGTCTGCTCTTCAGTACAGATGTGATATGAAGTCTGGGTGCCACTTTAATGCCCAGTTTGTGCCATTTGGGGTTGTGGAAACTACTGAGCAATGGGCTACCAGGTACCCTCCCACCTAGTGATGACTTCCTGTGAAGTAGGCATCTTACTAGCCAAAGTTCACCATTCTGCCCACTCTCAAGATGGCAGGATGCTTCTCTTGGTGTATGGAGCTCCCTAGCCGAACCCAAAGGTGTGGCTACTTGGGCGCTAGAAACCCAAGGGAAAACCGGTTTGTCAAGAGTTTCCCCCTCTGTCCACAATGCCAAACCGTCTGCAAGAAAAAGAGCAGCCCCTCTTGTGTGCCCACAATTTGCCCTTCAAAGACAGCTTCCCCTTTGAAGCTCTCCTTTTGGGTTCACACCCTGTTTGGCCTTCCTGTCAGGGAACGTTCACACCTCTTCCAACAGCAGTTCCTTTGTGCTCCTTCTTGAGAGTCGCTCACACTTTCTCCCAGGAGGGTTGAAGGCTGTCTTGTGGCCAGCAACCATAAACGGTCACTGGAAAGCCGTCATGATCCCCAGCGCATTGTCGACTCTCCTGGAAAGTACATTGCACAAGACTTAACCGATCTCCCACATTAAAAAGCCTGCCCTCATCCCGTGCAGCCAGCACTGCCGTGTGTCACCATATTGATCATGTGTATAACACGAGTGTGATGTAACATGTGAATGTAGTGTGCGTATATATTGTATTATTCTCTGCCAGGAACATGCCACCAAACATGTTAGATGATTTATGCATGTATCAGACTGCAGCATTCTGCTTGTTTGCCACTTGTTTGGAAAGCACTTGTACCTCTAGTTCCTGGGACTGCGTGTACGCGTCACTGAGATCTCGCAAGATCCCGACGACGTCAGGCAGCCATGTTGAGTGTGGCACCAGTACTTAATGCCACACCCGACATCCAGAAAGCGCTTTGCCTTTCGGGTTTGTCGTCAAGGCAGCCTTGTGTCCGGCACTCTTCATCTCGTGCCGGAGGAATTTCTGCTTTCTGGATTCGGCTCTTGTGGTTTTTGCTGATCTTCCACGCTCCGTTCCATTCCAAGACGCAGGATTATAACTGGAGAAAACAACATCGTGAGACAGTACCCAACGCAAGTAAGGTCTTAAACATTGTTTTACCAAGGAACACTTTTCAGAACATTAAGCTTAATGAACATAGTGAGCTTGATTAATCTCGATAGCGCTGAACCTGATTGAGAATCCAGAGAATTCCGAACCCGTTTGTGAATCTAGTGTGTGATATCTATAGTATTTGAGTTTTGTGAAGTAACAGGGCTATAGTATTTTATACTGTTGTTGGAACTTGAGACCTATATATGATTCAGTGCATTCCATACAGAAACCGCCAAAGATATCTCCTATCATTGTTAGTTATTATCCCAAAGCATACTGACAGCACTGTGGTGTTGAATTCTGAAATCTTCTTCAATAAAAGAGAAGTTATATTTGTAAGTACCCAATGCAGGAGTGGCAGGAAGAGCGAGGGGTACATTCTGTGAGAGGGATATAAGGTCTCTTGTCTTTTCTTGCTGACGAATGTTCATTGTTGGTTAAAAACGCTCATGTTACGAAAAGGGGAATCCTAGACATTCTCCCACAGCACCCCTTATTGACACCAACAGACGCCTAGAGTTCAGACAGTTGTTCGTAGGTAGGAGTACAGAGCAGACTTATTAAACGGTATCAACCAAAGGTGGGAAGGGGTTTGTAGAAAGCTGGCTTAGTACATGGTGCACACTTGTTTAAGTGTAGCACCTTGCACTAATCCAGGTGACCCTTATGGTGATTTTAGTGGTTTTAGACAACCATAGAAAGCTCTCCAAGTGGTAGCTGTGGAGAGCAGCCTTCGGGCTTAGTCCAGAAGGAGTGTTAAGCAGCTTGTTTTACCAGAACTAATCATATAGTATAGGTTAAACGAAAAAGAACCACACAGTGTAGTTATAAAAATAAATATATTTATTATACACACTCACTAACACATTGGTATATCTCCGACCCGGAGATATAAACTCAATACATGAATACACAGTTGTCTCCAGGGGGAGACCAAACCATATACTAAAGAAGTGGAATGCGACCTGCGACCGAAGTCGAGACTTGGACCAGAAGACTCAGAAGAGCTGGGAACACAAGGAACCACTCAAGGTAACTACCCAGAAACCCCACGGAGGCTGTGTGCAGTGTGAAAACACAGCTGCATACTCAATGCAAGTCAATGGGAAAGTTGCGGTTGCAGTTTTTAAGAGGAAGGACCCTTCCCAGTGGGCCCTGTGGAAGACAGAAGGCTCAAGAGTCACCCCCGTGGATACTCTAGGAACCAGGATACCTACACCAGGGAAGCCAGGTGTATAGGTGCGAAGTGACGCCAGAAACCGGCAAACTCAGAAGTTGTTTGCCACCCAGCCCTCAGCAGCCGCAGCTTCCAAGCACTTCCAGTGTGAATCTACAAAACCACGCTACTCCAGTTGGTGGGGGAATCCATCATCTCCCCCACTGGAGGTCCATAACATCGGACAAGTGGGTCTTACAGATCAATCAGGAGGGCTATTTTCTGTCTTTCCTTTTTTTTTTTCCTCCTCCTATTCCGCCACTTCAAGAACGGCTGGTGGAGGATCATTTAATTTTAATCCAAGAGGAAGTTACAGCCTTCCTGGCCAAGGGGGGCTATAGAGGGGGTCCTGGTTTCAGAAGTAGGCAGTGGTTGTTGATCCTGCTACTTTCTGATGCCGAAAAAGAACAGAGGGTTGCGTCCCATTTTAAATCTTCAGACCGTCAATCTCTACCTCAAAAAGGAGAAGTTCAAGTTGCTTATGTTGGCTCAGGTCTTGTCTGCCCTAGAGCAAGGAGGCTGGCTGGTAGCATTGGACTTGCAGGATGCGTATTTTCACATCCCCATCCTGCCGGGCCACAGGTATTACCTGCGGTTTAAGGTAGGCCACAAGCACTTACAGTCTACTGAGCTACCTTTCGGCCTTACCAGCGCCCCTCAGGTGTTCATCCAAGGTGATGCGGTGGGTGCAGCCTATCTACGCCGATTAGGGATTTCAGTCTTCCCCTACCTCGACAAATGGCTGTTGAAGGTGTCTTCACCCCTGGCTGTGTCTCGCACCTCCAGACTACGGCCGACCTCCTGCACTCACTGGGGTTCTTTATAAACATGCCGAAGTCGCATCTGACTCCTTCTCAGATGCTCCCTTTCATCAAAGCTGTTCTGGACATAGTGCAGTTTCGGGCTTATCCTCCTGAGCAGCGAGTCCAGGATATTCAGTTTATGATAGCGATGTTTCAGCCTCTATCCTAGATTTCAATGAGACTGACTCTGAGGCTGCTGGGCCTCATGGCCTCCTGCATCCTGTTGGTAAAACACACCAGATGGCATATGTGGGCTCTGCAGTGGGAAGTTCCAGTGGACGCAGCATCCAAGGAATCTCTCTGACATGGTCCAGATCTCAGAAGGAACTGCAAAGGACCTGCAGTGGTGGTTAACGAACCGTGATTGGGTCAGAGTCAGACCCCTCTCCCTTCCCCAACCAGATCACACAGTGGCGACAGATGCTTCACTCCTGGGATGGGACATCCATCTGGGAGAGGTGGAGATCAGGGGGACACTGGTCTCCGGCAGAGTTGTGGCTCCACATCAATTGTTTGGAGCTTAGAGTGATCTGGTTGGCATTGAAAGCATTTCTTCCCTCTGTCAAGGGGAAGTTAGTGAAGGTGTTCACGGACAACACCACTGCCATGTGCTACTGCAACAAGCAGGGCAGGGTGGGGTCGTGGACCATTTGTCAAGAGGCCCTGCATCTCTGGACATGGATGGAACAGCAGGGCATAACCCTGGTGGTTCAACACCTGGCAGGTTCTCTGAACGCCAGGGTGGACAAACTCAGATATCGATGCCTAGCGGATCACGAATGGCGTCTCCAGTCGGAGGTGATGCACGGTCTCTTTCAGCAGTGGGGAGAGCCTTGGTTAGATGTGTTCGTCTCTGAAGAGAATGTGCAATATCAGCAGTTTCGCGTGTTGGAGTTTTTTAAGGCGGCTATCTCTCAGCGATGCTTTTCATCGCGAGTGGAGCTCAGGCCTACTGTACGCCTTTCCGCCCATACCACTTCTACCGAGGGTTCTCAAGACGATCAAGAACGACTGGGCCCACGTCATTCTTGTGGCTCCAGACTGGGCAAGGAGAGTCTGGTATCCTAAGCTTCTGAAAATGTGTATTGATCCTCTGATCAGGCTGCCCCTTTGGGAGGATCTTCTGTCGGAGCAGCAGGAGAGGGTCATCTACCCAAAACTGTCAACTCTTTGCCTCCATGCGTGGAGATTGAGTGGCGACAGTTAACAGCTTTCAACCTTCCTCCTGAAGTTTGTAATGTTATTTTGGAGGCCAGGCGGCCTTCCACTGAGACGGTATACACCTGCTGTTGGCAAAAATGTGTAACATATTGCACAGAAAGGTCTATTGACCCTCTAAATCTACTATCCTTCTTTTTATTCTCTCTGCGTTGGGTATGCTCAAGGGTTATCTTTCTGCTCTGTCCACTTTCTTGTGGCTGCCAGACCAACCCAACCCTTTTTGTTTAAATATCCGGTTGTGAATAGATTTTTAAAAGGGCTTGTACATATGTTTCCACCTACACCTTTTGTCATGCCTCAGTGGGACCTTAATTTGGTTCTCCCTTTCCTTATGTGCACTCCTTTCGAGCCTTTGCATAATTGTCCCCTCTGACTACTTACCATGAAAACAGCCTTTCCAGTGACAACATCGACCTGGAGGGTGTGTGACCTGCAGGCATGTTATTTGAGCCTCCATATATGATAGTCTTTGCAGATAAATTTGTGCTTCGCACCCGGGCTTCTTTCATGCCTAAGGTGGTGACCCCATTCCATCTGGGTCAATCTGTCATGCTGCCCACCTTTTTTGCTCCTCCGCATTCTTCTAAGGAAAAGGAGCGTCTCTACTGTCTGGACCCAAAAAGAGCATTGTCGTTCTACCTTCCAGCACAAAAGAATTCTTGGTGAATGACCAACTCTTTGTGGAGGGTATTTAGACAAAATATTGAGTTAGAAATGTCGACTTACACAAATATCGAGTTGTAAATATCGTGACATAGAAACATCGACAGCAAGAATATTGTGATGAAGAATATCGATTTTAAGGTAAGAAATATTGTTTTAAAAAATATTGAAGTCAATATCGTTTGCAAAAATATAGTTTAAAATATAATTTTTTTTAAATTAGTGTTATGTATTTTAGTATATATTTTAAAAGTATGTGATGTATTTTGTTTGTATAAGTATTATTTATGTTTTTTAATAAATGTGTTAAATCTTTAGTAGTTATCAATTTTATTTTAATTAAATTTTGCGTTTTATAGTTCTGTAGCGGGTTTATAGGGAAATAGGGTGGGAAGTACTTTAATTATAATAAATTAATATTTATTTATTTATTTATATTTAATTGAGATTTTATAGTGTTAATTGTGGTAAGTAATGTATTATTAATTAATTAATTGGTAATTAATTATGGTAATTGTGTAAATTTTTGGTGAGAGTTGTAGGGTTTATAGGGGTAAAGGGTGGGAAGTAATTTATTTTTAATTAATTAATAATTAGTTGTTAATTCATATTAATTAATTGGAAATTAAAAATGGAAATTGTGTAATTAATTTTAGGTGCTGGTTGTGGGGTTTATAGGGGTAAAGGGTGAAAAGTAATTTATTTTTAATTAATTAGTTAATAAATATTAATTAATTTAAAATTTTATATGGAAATTGTGTAATTAATTTTAGGTGCAGGTTGTGGGGTTTATAGGGGTAAAGGGCGGGAAGTAATTTATGTTTAATAATAATTAGTTAATCATTAATAATTAATTAATTGATAATTTATTTTTTCTGTGTGGGTTTTGATTTTATAGGGGTAAAGGATGGGGAGAAAATGAATTTTACTTACTTTATAATTAGTTGTTAAATACTATTAGTTTTTTTAGTTGAAAAGAAATTTTAATTGTGTAATAAAACATTTTACAGTTCAATTTTAGCTGTGGGTTGTGGGGATTATAGGGGCAAAGGGTGGGAAGTTAATTAATTTTTATGTGTTTTAATTTGTTTTTTAATTAATATTTCTTTAATTGATAATTATGGAAGTACTTTTTTTTTTTATTTAGATGTGGGTTGAGAATTGTGTGGTGTTATAGGGTAGGAAAAGAAACTAAGGCGCAGATTTACAAGAACTGTCGCATCCCTGCATATTAGCAGGGATGCGCCAGTTCATTTGCGACATGTAAAAAAACCCTTGCGCCACCATGGATGCGCCGCATTTACAATGCGGCGCACTGTCGCGCAAGGATAGACAGATGCGTGACGCATGTTTTTGGCGTAAGGGCAACGCATTGCTGGAGTCGTGTCGCAAGTAGGACGCAACTCCAGCAATGGTTAGGAATGCCTATTCCTAACATGCTGCGTCACTCCTTACGCCTGCTCCACGCAGGCATAAGGTTTTGACGCAGTGGCGTCGTAAAAGTGAGTCAGTGAAATCTTGTAGATTTCACTGCGTCACTTTTACGAGGCTTTCCTGCGTGGGAACGCCCACCCTGCATACATTATACCTGACGCAGGTATAATGTAGCGCAGGGCTTTACAATGTGACGCATCTCCCTAGATGCGTCACGCTGTAAATATGTCGCAACGTGGTGCATTGTTTACGACGCCGCTGCGTCACAGAAGTGACGCAACGGTGGCGTAAAGTTGTCACAAGGGGCTTGTAAATCTGCCCCTAAATTTATGTAATTAATGTTTTTGTTTCTAAATAATTTCTAATTGAAAATATTTATTTGTTTGAAAATAATTTTTTTATTTTATTTAATATATTTGTTTGTATTTGTCATATGTAATTAAATTATTTTTTTATTTTTTTAAATTTTTAATATTAAATATATTTGATTTTTAATGTTTAACACATATATACACATATATACATATATATATATATATATATATATATATTTTTTTTGTTTTTTTGTTAATATTTTGTTTGTTTTTAATTTTGAACTGACTGGAGCGGGAATAGTAATTTTTACCCCTCCGCTATCCAACACTTTCCCCTACTGTTGCATTGACTGCAGTGGGAATAGTCATTTTTACCCCTCCACTATCCAACACTTTCCCTACTGTTGCATTGACTGTTGTGGGAATAGTAAATTCTATCCCTCCGCTATCCAACACTTTTCCTACTGTTGCACTCATTGGAGTGGGAATAGTAATTTTTACCCCTCCACTATCCAACACTTTCCCTACTGTTGCATTGACTGTTGTGGGAATAGTAAATTCTATCCCTCCGCTATCCAACACTTTTCCCACTGTTGCACTGATTGGAGTGGGAAATGCAAGTTTAAAGATTTTTAAATAGTTTAATGTTTTAATTTATAATAGAATGTTTTTTTAATAGATTTTATGTTATTGGTATATGTATGTATATATATATATTTATTTGTTACATTTTTATATAATTTTAAACATATAAAGTTTATTTTATTATGTTTATTTGTTATATTTGTTAAAATGTATATTAAATCTAATTTTTTTAAAGTAAGTTTATTATTTAATATGCTTAATATTTTATTATATATATATATATATATATATATATATATATATATATATATATATATAAAGATATTTTGTACAACTATATTTTTGACTGATATTTTTCTCTCGATATTTTTGTACTTACCAATATAAATATAGGATGTCGATATTTTTGACATAGATATTTAAAACTCGATATTGTGGTATGGGGATATTTTATGTGTCAATATTCTGTCAGTGAACCTTTGCGGAGTGCATGGGAGCTAAAAGAAAAAGTTGGGCAGTGCAGAAACGGACCATTTCTAGCTTGGGTCGGTCTCTGCATTAAGATCTTCTGTGATAGCCTAGAATGCGCACTTTATTGATCTCACTAAAAGCAAGATGAGCCTCTTGAAAACAGAAAATGTGGAGACTTAAAGTGGCTATTCTTCTCTGATATACTTAATCTTTGCCGACGAGTGCCTGCCATTGATGCTCCAACTCAGAATATGCACATCTGGGTCACGTGTATAGAGGGTACTACCCATAAGGAAAAAATGCTTGCCTATGCTTGACTGCTAAGTTATCCTTGATTGAGATCTCCTGCTTTCTATTTTGCACCCTGAACTCCTGATATCTCCATTAAGTTGCTATAACCTGTGGAACTGCCTGATTGCCCTAGCCGTCCCCCTCTACCCCCCTCATCCCCATCCCAACCCCCACCCTCCCCATTCCTGTCCTGTTTTCCCACAGGGAAATAGGACTTGGAAATCTGCAGCCCCCACCAATCGTATCAGTGACCACAGTGATTCCAGCATAGCCCCAGAAAGAAAAACAAGTCCATAAAGTCTTGCCACACCCAGGTCAGCTACCAGAATAAGAAAAAATAGATGAGAAATGGAAAAAGGATCAAACATGATATTCCAGCCCAAGAAAAAAAAACAGGCAAAATTAATCACCCATTTAAGCCATAAAAATTCAGCCAGATTGTATAGAATTAAACACCTTAAGGCATACCAAAATAAAAAGACTAATTTCCACTCTGCCCCAGCGTACCTCTATATATGCCATGAATCTAAAGTGCAAAATCAGCTAGCACCAAGACACCCCCCTCCCCCACTGTTTCAACAGTTGAATCTTTTTGCTTGGATCCTGGCAATCAACTATTTGTCCATTATGACAGTAGCTGGCTCTAGTAGAGAAAGCATGGTACTCACTTTCTGAGATGATGCAATTGTCTCTTGTAGTCGCCACCTGTGTTGCGTGACAAAAGTCAGACCTAACAAAGAACTCCACCCGCGAACCTTTATAAGTTTGTGTGGGTATGCCGACTGAAATATTAGTTGCCTCAGGATAAATTCCCCAGTGAATCAGTCTGGGGCATGGATTTTGTGCCACCCTGCCTTTGCCCGGTTTACGAAAAGGAAACCTGTGAGCCCGCTGGAATTGACAGTCCATGTCCCAGTCACTAAGCTGTGAGAACACGTGTTTAAATAGATGAACAATATAACCTCTGGGGTTATCTCCTTCATTTCCCTTGGAGATCGCAAGAACCTGAAGGTTGTTCCTCCTGAAACGATTTTCCAAGTCTTATAATTTTTTGACACATGTCCCAGATGTTTCCGTGATGCTGGGCGACCTAGATAGAATAGTTTGAACTGATTCAGTGAAAGCTAGCAGCTTGTGATTCCATATTGTTCAATCAACCATGCAATATGTCGATATTTTTCGATATTTTCCTTAGCACCACTTGTTTTAAAATGGCAGGTCTTGAGAGCCAACAAGTCCTTTTTATACTCCTCCCTGCGGAGTTGGAGAAGATTGATGATAGAAATGGATAATTTGTACTTTTAGACTCTGAACCCTTCCCACCTGCACTAGGTTGACAGTTTGACCCCCTTGCCCAATTTTGGAGGCTGGAGGAAAATCTATAGGCTGCGCCACCCGAGGGCGATTGCCACTCTCAGCTAGAGTGGGCTGAGACCGGGTCGCTGGTTTGATTACATTTGTGAGGGTCAATTTGACTCCCCCTGGAGCCAAAAGGAGTTCCACTTTGCTGACCTCTGTGAACCCCACGGAGCACTCCAGGTGGTGAGATCGTTGGTGCCTCCCCAGACTCTCTCCAACAGGTCCCGGCAGCCCTTCGCCTTTGTGGGTCCTCTAGCTGGCTCTCTCTCACCTCCAGCCTGAACTCTGGGGATCTCCACTTTCCTTTCCCCCACCTCTGTCATGGCCATCATCCAAATCCGAGCTAACAAGACTGCCATTTTTGTAGAAATTTGATAGAGAGAAAAAGACCTCCAAGGCTTCCTTATTCTCGTGTGATTTCCCCTTCTCTTATAACATGGCTGCTCTCGCAGGAACAAGTCTCACTCGACACCCTGTGCTAAGGGATGTCCTTCCTTGTAAGACCAAGCTTTGTGGGAATCGGCAAAGATGATGTGTCTCATAGATACATACGAATTATTGTACTGGATTTTGCCCCTACTGCAGGCCCCTGTGTGGATGCATCAGATAAATTAGTTGTAACAGACCCTGCCGGGGGAGGGAGGGGGCTATGAGTAGACAGGATCGTGTTTTTCAGCCCATAAAAATCCACCTTCGTTTTCTGGCTTGAATTTGGGGGAGGGTTGGTAAGTAAAGTTACAGAAAACCCCACCTGGTGACCCACCTGAGATTAAATCAATGCATCAGTTCCTGGGGAGCCTGCCCCTTCACCTGTTCCTTTGGTGATACCCGAGTCCATTGGACTGATCTTTGTCCCTCCTACAGAAATCTTGCCTCTAAAAGCTGGACTCTTGAAAAAGTCAGTGAGCTCTGTACCCCCCGTTTGCTCTATGGCTCCTATATTTCACTCTGGGACTTAGACGTGCTTTTGAGCACCCTCAAAGTTTTGAAGACCATGGGAGCTGGTGCCACCCCCTCGTCGCTTTAGTTCCAGCCTCCAAGGTATGTCATAATCGTTGCTGGGCTGTTCAGCCTTGTTGTGCGAGTGCCATGGCCACCAGTCATTTAAACCTATCTTGCTGGGTTCACAAAGCAAAATCCGGCAGAGGGCCTGAACAGCAGGCAGCCCTTCGAGGCGACAAACCCCAATACTAGGTGAGGTGGTGAGCAGAAAAGGATCATGCACAGCAGCACGACTGCTGGGGCTCCAGCCATCGCTGCACTGAGAGCACACGACCGGGAGCAGCATTGCCGTAAGAGCTTGGTGCTCGCGTACTGTAAACTGCTCTACATGCCAAAACGGGGAAGAGTTGTAGAAAACTCCTCAGCCTTCCTAGGCTGGAAACCGCCATAAGTGTACTGTGACCTCCGGCATCGTCAGGGTTGTGGCAGGCAAAGACTCTTCATTTTGCACCAGGAGCGGGGAATGCCATGTTAGCTCCATGTGGCCCTCCAGTCTCTCTCGCAGCAAAGGCTTCCTTCTCAATTGCACTCCAACGCTGCTCTGTGGGGAGGAGTCTCCTACTGATAATGGCAACTGAATGATTCTGATTTATCTGTGCCAATACTGCCCCTATCCTATGTTCGGAAGCATCTGTCTGGACAATAAACTGTTTACTGAAATCAGATGCCTGTAGGGCGGGTGCTGAGCACAAAGCCTCCTTTAGGGTATCAAAGGCCTTTTGACACTCCTCAGTCCAGATAACTTTCTTGGAAGTGAGTTCTGTCAATGGTACCATACCCCTCCACAAACCTTGATTGAATTACACATTTCTAAAGTGCACAGCTACTCACAAAGGGTGTCCCGGAGCTATTCGGTATGCCCAAAGGAGAGAGAGCCAGTGATAGAAGCCATTGTTCCCTGCTAACATCTAAACAGAAATGTCTATAGTTCCCTTTTAAATTTTGCTTCTTCGGGTATCCGTCTGAGATAATCTGGGAGTTTATTGCACAGATTCGCTGCTATATTCGTGAAGGAAGCACCTCCCCTCCGCTGTTTCAAAAAGCGCGGGGAGACAATAAAAACAGCTGAGCTTGACCGCAGCAATCTCCCTGGGCAGTAAGCCTTAATGAGATCCTTTAAATACCTAGGTCCTTTATTGTGGAGGGCTTGATGCGTTAGGGTCAGAGCTTTATACCTAATTCGCTGACGACGAACTGACAGCCAGTGTAGTTTAGCTCGGTAAGCTGAAACAGACGTGCATTTCGGAATTTTGTATAATAAACGGACTGCCATATTCTGCATGACCTGTAAGCGCTGGATCAGATATTCCGGGGGACCAAGATGCAGGACATTAGCATGGTCCAACCTGGATAGAATTAGTGATCTAACCACTGTGATTTGGGCCTCATGAGGAAGCAAATAGAGAAACTTCCTCAACATGCGGAAAATCCAAAAACAGGATTTCACCACAGCAGACACCTGTGCTCCAAATGCAAGCTGGGTATCGAACAGTACACTCACATTTCTTGCCACCGCCATTGGTGGGGGTGGTGGGGGGACACTTTCAAGCCAGGCCTGACCCAGCCAGGAAGGGGATACCGTCCGAATAATAAGACTTCCATCTTATCCGGGTTGCACTGCAATCTGTTAGACTTCAACCAGTCTTAACAATGTCACCATACAGTTAGCAAAGACAGTCTTCGCCCTCTCAGGCTCCCCATCGTATCATCCGCATAAGAGATGATCTTGATATTATTGGATTCCACCAGATGAGCCAGGGGAGACATATAAATATTAAAGAGTGTAGGACTGAGGGAGGAGCCTTGCAGCACCCCCCATTTCAACTCTTTACTTCCCGAGGCAAATGGTTTCATCCAAACCACCTGCTTGCGGCCATTAATCAGCGCAGAGCCCACTACTCCCAGATGTTTTTTAACCTGTGCAGCAGAATGTGGTGATCCACCGTATCCAAAGCAGTATCCAAAGCACATTGCGGCCAGAGTCCACATTGAATTTGATGGACTCAGAAACCTCCAACAGTGTGGTCTCGGTGCAGTGGCTGGCTCTGAACCTCGATTGCGAGGGGTGGAGCAAGTTATCTCTTGCCGCTTGCCATTTGTTAACTGTGGAATTGTTCTTCTTAGCAGGCTTATGGTTGGCTGTGCATGCGATAAGTCACTTCCGTTTTATCCGGAAGCAGCACAGCCTAACCACAGTTTTCGTCCACTTTCATGTTTTAATTGTGTCCGAGGGGAACTTTTTTTTAGGATTTTTGCAGCCCAGCATGCTCACTTGCATACATAATTAGCATGGAGCTCGTCACGAGCGCTGCGCTGACAATTCCGGATCAGATTTCCCTGGTAATTTAGAATTCTTCCACGCACTTTACCCAGGAGGTTCCAGTACTTCGGGCAGCTGAAATTTCCGGGTTGAAAGCATGATGGCTCCGTTTCGTTTTAACTCCAAATGTGGCTGGTAACACATTTACTGTCTGGATCAGGAATACCAGGCGCTCGTGCAGCTGTCTGTTAATTTCTGCACTTCCATATTCATTATTTAAATATTGGTTGAGTCAACCAGGTCTTGGTTCGACTTAAAGCTTGCCATCAGATACACACACATCTGTGCCTCTGACACTTATTTAGGACTTGGTCAAGAGCATAGTACACCTTTGAAAAGACGTGGCTTTTCTCTCTTCGTCTGTTGGTAATATTTTGAAATGTATAATACCGGTCTTCTCAGCCAGTGAAATTAAGCATTTCTAAAACAAATCTCCTTCTTGCAGCTCGCTGGGAGAAGGTATAAACGTGTCACTTAGGAGTCTACGCTAATGGATTGTCGGGGAGCACTGCTTTTAATGTGAAACAGAGAGCCCACGTCGCATCCGCGAGGCGCCCCTCTCCCCCTTGCTTTATGTTTCATTATAAATCTATAAAGTGTCTGCCGGAGTCCAGGGCTCTGGCTGAGTGAAGCCGTGATTGACATTTATGAAACAGTTCTACTTCCTTTTACCACTAAATGAAATGGGCAGTTACCCAGGCAGCTATTTCAACTCTGTTACTTACTCCAATGTTACGGAAGTCAATATACTTTAAACTACGTTATTCCGTACTGATTTCAATAGAATGAAAATGGTCACGTACTTATGACTAACTAAATGTGGCTCCCTTTCTGGGTTAGTGTGCTCTGTACACATCTGAATTTCCACAGTTACATTTGTGTTTTAAATAATCCTTATTTTAACCTATAAACATCTAAATATGAAACAAGCTGCAATGAAAGGTAATTCTTAGTGTCCTCGCCCACAAAGCATGCTGGGTTCCACCTCATCTGAATACGTTTATTTATGAGTTACTAGTCTGCCGTCTTTCGTGGGTAACAAAACTTGCACAGGGAAATAACATCCTGCAGTATGTAGCTGACATTTAGCATCTGCCCCGGAGCATGGTCTTTCTTTTACTTAAGTGCCATTACTTTTATGTAGTCCATTTTCATTGCATTTAGTCCTGTTTTAGTAATAATGCCTGCAGGATTTACCAGCCAAATGCAATATTTGCCCTGAATGGCACAATGCAGGAAAAAACCGAAGCCGTTAAGAGGCTGAATAGTAAACAAGCATTTGCAATGCAATAGGTCTCGCATTTAGAAACTTTGACCTATTGGTATTGTAAATGACAATGCCTTCTATTATTGCAGGTTTTTTAAACACATAAATAAAAGGCATTGCCATTTAGAATGCCAATAGCTCAATATCTTGCCATTGCGAGACCTATTGCATTGCAAATGCTTGTTTAATAACGGAATCACCCTGTCTTTTTTACAGTCATCGGGCACTACACCTGAGTCGAGGGAACTAGCAAATAGCTTCTGATACACTGGAGCAATAATGTCCGAGATTGACTTCAAAATATGGGGGGGTATCGGATCCACTGGGAATCCTGACTTGCAGCTCAAGAATGCAGCTGTTACATCCTCTACTGGTGGCACCAAAAAAGTAACCAGTGGGTGATGTTGTAATTGCTCCACTGGTTCTTCGACAGCTGGACCTGCCAAGGTGTTGTTATCCCCTGCCAAATTCGCCTGGATTCTTATAATTTTCTCCTCAAAAAAGTCACTCAGACAAGAGAGCAAAGGGACTGGCTGGATTCCAGCGTGGAGGAAGTAACTTTAGAATGAGTAAAATTAGATACAATTTTGAAGATCTCCCTCCCATCATTATTGGCCTCTTTAATGCAATGTGACTAGAAAATGCCACGAGTCCTATTGATATTTTTATGATAGGATTTCAGGGACCATTTATAAATGGCTTTGTCCGAGTCCAAATACGCACGCCGTCACACTCTTTCTAGTTTCTTATATGCTGCTCTTTCCAGAGCTAGTTCCTTTGTGAACCAGCGAGCTGAAAGCGTCTTTGTCTTTTTTCTAGAGAACGAAGTGGGTGCTACAAGATCTGCCACCCCTCTGAGCCAAGAGCTGATCGCTCTGTCCCCCTCTCTAATGGGATACAGGATCTCGGGTTTAGAGTCCACAAGAGTATTGCTTAACTCATCCAGGGCGACCCTGCTCCAGCATCTATTTTCATAATGCAGCAGTGTAGGGCGGGGCTCTTTTAATCCATCCAGTTTCCAAGCAAAAGGCAAAAGGAAGTGGTCTGACCAAGGCATTGGCCGAGGGGATACCCCTTTTAGAGTTGTGTTAGAAAATATACCTTCTATAATACCCAGGCAGGCCAAGCAAAGCTCTGACCTGGGACTGGGTTTTAATATCTTCCAAAGTCAAGATGGTCGGGATCTTGGGTTGAAGAGGTTGTATATGGCCTCTACCTACTTGGTGGCCCAAGGCACCAGTGAGCCTTGCCCTGTTTGTCACTTACTTGCCCTAATAGTCAGGGCCTGAATCACATCCTTAAGGTGAACCAGGTGCTCCTCCTAGGTGGAACTGAACACATCACTATCATCAAAATAAGCTGCATTGCAACTTTCCAGGCCTGAAATAACTCTGTTCACCAACCTCTAGAAGGTGACGGGTGCATTTTTAGAATCAAAGGGCATCACTTTAAATTGAAAGCAGCCTTCAGGAGTTGAGAATGCAGGCCCCCTCCTTAGCTTCTTGTGTGATGGCTATCTGCCAATATCCTGAAGTAAAATCAGAAGTACTTGGCAGCCCCCAACTTGTCTATGAGCTCATCAACTCTAGGTATCGGGTAAGCATCAGTCTTGGTGACTGCATTCAAGCCTCTGTAGTCCACACAAAACCTCTTCTCGGGTTTCCCACCTTTTGTATTGGGTATAAGCACCAGCACTACTGAGCTAGCCCAAGGACTGCTAGAGAACTGAGTCACCCCTAGCTCTAGCATCTTGGCAACCTCAGCCTTAAAGCTAGCATTGACCTGGTCTGACAGCCTAGAAATATTACTTTTGATAGGCAAGCTGTCACCTATGTCCACCTCATCGGTAGGCCAAGTTGTCAGACCTGCGGTCAAGGAGAAAAGACCTACAAACTGTTTTGACACATTCTAACAGTCTCTCTGCTGCTGTTCTATTAAAATGGAGAAGGCTGCTCCATCCACTGAGTCATCTTTGGCATTGATTGACAGCAAGTCAGGGAGAGGTTCACTTTCCTCTTCCTCCCCTTCATTTGCCACTATGAGCATAGTCATGTCTTCTCTGTCATGGTGTAGTTTCAACCTGTTGACATGAATTACCCTACGAGGATTCGTTTGGGTACCCAAGTCCACCAGGTAGGTGACTTCCCCTTTCTTTTCCAAAATTGGATAGGGTCCAATACACTTGGCTTGGAGGGCACCAGGAGCCTCAGGTCCCAAAATCCACACCAACTGTCCTAGTTGGTAATCCACCAAGGAGGACTTTTGGTCATACCAGTGTTTGACAAGCTCCTGGCTGCCCTCCACATTCTTGTTTGCCTTCTTCATATGCTCTGCCATCCAAGAGCGAAGGCCCAGTACATAGTCCACTATGTCCTGCTTTGGTTCTTTAATGGGTTTCTCCTATCCCTCTCTTACCAAACTCAGTGGACATCTTAAAGGGTGACCAAACAGTGGCTCAAAGGGGTTGAAGCCTGCTCCTTTTTAGGGTACCTCCTAATAGGCAAACACCAGGCATGGAAGGAGAACATCCCATCTCCTTCTGAGTTTCTCAGGTAACCCCATTTTCATGCCCGTCATAGTCTTGGTGAATCTCTCAACCAGACCAAAGCCTCAGGGATGGAAGGGAGTGGTAAACTTGTACGTAACACCTCACTCATTCCTTATTGCTTTCAGATAGGCAGACAAAGTTGGTGCCTCTGTCTAAAATGACTTCCTAAGGAAAACCTACTCCGGTGAAGATTCTAAGTAGGGCCCTAGCTGCTGCTGGAGCATTCACTGTCCTGAGTGGAATTGCTTCTGGCTACCCGGTGGCATGGTCCACTTCCACCAGTATGAACCTGTTCCCAGATGCAGCCTCAGGGTTAAGGGAACCAACAATGTCTATTCCCATCCTCTCAAAAGGGATCCCCTCCACAGGTAGTGGTATCAGGGGAGCCTTTGCCTCCTCTTCAGGCACCAGGCCCATCCCCCTCAGGGTTAGACTCTTTCTGGGCCTGAGGACTCTGGGAAGCTGACTGACCAGACTTCATGCTTTCTCTCTTGTTTTTAGGAGCTGCATCATTCTTTCAGACTCTAGGCACCCCTGACTTCACTGTAAGGCTGCTTGCGCTCTGGTAGTTACACACACATACTCCGGGAGGCCCAGCATTGCTGCATGTGCCGTCCTTTCCACACCTGTCCAGGCAGACGTTTCCTTGTCATTTCCCAGCCAACACTCCACTGGAATGGCAGGGGACACAGCCACCTTCTACAGGCCAGTAATGGCTCCCCACTCAAAGTCCACCATAGCCATAAGAAGGGACCTTGTCATTTTCAGAGTTCACTATCTGGTGCACCTCATTGGAAATAATTTGGTCTGGGGAAATCAGCTTGGCTATGCTGCTACCTGTATTCCTCAGAGCCTTGACTTCAACCCCATTGATTCTTGGCCACTGCCTATACTTTTCCATGCTTGGCGGCCAGGCAACCAAGGTTCAATTTTCACCCCACCCATGATACTAGGGAGATCTCAGTATATCCTCTGGAATCCCCAGGAACAACAGCCATCCCCATCCCTACACTGGCAATGCCATAAGGAGGACCATGAGTAGGTGGCTTTTTGGTGCAGACATAGTCCTGTCCTGTCTGCTGACAACCATAACACACCCCAGCCTTTGAATGGTCATTGCTCCTTCCCAGGTACCTCTGTCGTGTAGTTCCTATATATTCCTATACAGAATCTGCGCGTTCGGATAACATAAACTGTGGGTTTGGTGGCAGACTGGTTCTGAGCACCCCCACCGAGAAATGTTAGCCTGTTTGCATTAGCTAGCTCACAGTGCCACTAGTGTCTCCACTTATCGGGGAGAGAATAGTTTCTGGCAACCTTAGAACATGACAACCCTGATCCCCCAGGATCGTGGAAACAATATACTACTTTTCGCTCAGTTACTCATGCTCACTTATCCTGTCTCAGAGAGTTACACAGAAGAAACAGTCGGGCGTGTTTCAATAAGTATTTATTGCACAGTTGTTCTTCTAGTGTAAAATAGATGTGCTGCAATAATCGTTAGACAGTAGCAGACATATATGATTAGCAGTATAGTGAATATAAATGGATAGTACAGTTCTACCATTTTGCAATAATAAATGCATACATGAATATAAAATGCATGATAAAAGAAAGTGCGTACTCCTACGATGCCTATCTAGATGTACCTAAGTGTACCTAGCATGTGAGTAGGTGTGAAGCCCAGAATCTCGCTAGGATTTAGTCGAACCCCATTACCTGAAGTGTGAGAATGAAGGAGCCCGTCCTGGTCTCGAGTTGGACACCCCGCAAGGGATGTGTTAGACCACTGTCAGCTGGAGCATCTGCATGCAGGAGCCTCAGCGTCTCTGGTCAGTGTGTCGGCCTGGAAGTCTTGGTTCCCTCTAGGATTTAGTCGAACCCCATTACCTGAAGTGTGAGAATGTAGGAGCCCGTCCTGGTCTCGAGTTGGACACCCCACAAGGAGTGTGTTAGACCACTGTCAGCTGGAGCGTCTGCATGCAGGAGCCTCAGCGTCTCTGGTCAGTGCGTCGGCCTGGAAGTCTTGGTTCCCTCTAACTAACACTAGCAAGATGTGCTGTATTTATACAGAAAGTATCTAGGGTTCCTTTGTCCCTTGTTTCTTGTGTTAGCCATTGTTGGATTTGAGGATGACGTATGGGATGAACCTTGTACGTAGATATGGTGGGGTAGGTGGTGTAGCCCCTGCCTTGTTTCCAAGAACCCTTATGAATATTCATTCATACTGTGTGAGTCTATTGATGTAGTTATAGGACTCAATTGTTTATGAAAAACCCTCCTTCTGCACCCAGGACTAGAACTAGGTAAAGGTTCAATCCTAGAGGCTCGTTACTGTGTAGTATAAGGGAGATAATGTAGGTGACGGTGTATGATATTACCTGGGCCTATATTAGAGTACCTATATGAAACATAACACCCACTCCTCTTCCGAATAGTCAACAATGATAAAATGCCATCGAACTACTCTCTTTTACTAGGTAGTAGTGCATTAAAACTATCAGTGAGCTTTATAAAAACATTGTCTTAAAATCATTTTTTTAAAACAGTCTCAGAGGGGAAGAACATTTTTGGGGGAATTGTTACTTAAGCCAAAGTCCTAGATGAGTTCGTTTATACAAGTCGAACCACTACAAGCGTCAGAAGGCCATGCTTTTTCAGCGAAAGTGTCAATTGAAAGGAAATGTTCCAAATTTAGTTGTGTTTTGGAGAAAAAGAAAAACTGAATTCTTTCCCAGCACACGATGAGCCAATTATAGATTAAGTGTCCTGGCTGGGAGACGCAACATCGTCGTTGCTTGCCGTTGCAGGGGACGGTCCTTGTAACACCTCGCAGAGTACGTCAATGAAGCACAAATGATATTCAGAGCTGCCAATAGCTGGTGTAGAGGCAGCCGGTGCTGTTGTCGAAACCTGAGTGCTAGTGGAAGAGCTGATGCTCAACCCAGTTGTAAAAGGCACCTGCGGATTCTCGAGGAATGCAGCCATCAATATGGGAATACGCTGGGGACATTGCCGAGCATGGGCCCTCAGGGGTTCTAGCCTGGTATTCAAGTCCGCAGGCGTGTCAGATGCAAGTGTCAGACAGAGATCCAACACGCATTCTTCACCGCAAAACAGGCATCTAAGAACAGGTAAGATGCAGTCCATCCAGACTGGTCTAAACGATAGGAACCAAGAGGCGCTCAGTTCCTGTAGGCGAGGTGTGCCCAGATGCTGTACCATGCACTCACGGTATTTGCGCTCCAGGAGTGCTTTTGCCATCTCGTTGGTGATTGGGCTGTCCATTGCGGAGCAGAAAAATGACAATCAGGATTCCTGCGATAGAAGGCAGTATCAGCGGAAGACCTCCAAAAACGCTTCCCAATACATAGTGTATAAAATTTGGAATAACTCCGAGGATTGTCTGAAAGGTGCTTAGAAATCCTGACCCTATGGTCTTAAATAGGTGTACAATACCACTCGTATCAGACATATTGAAGATACGACCCACCATTTCTGCTAAATGAATGGGGCAGTTTGTACGTATAAGTGCCTGTATCTCAGTCGAGGTCCTTGCGATTTGAAGATCAAAGGTCTCTCGAGCGGAGGTTAAGGGTACGGTTTGCTGTAAAAGCATGGCTTTCAGTCTGCTCAAAGTATCAAACTGTATAAAGGAAACATTCAACGAAGGCCATAACTGCACCTCCCTGACTGTATTTACTGGGGGAAACAATACTTGCATACAGCAAGTAACCCTGGAGTTCACGGTGACCAGATAGGCAATGCCCGGAAGCATCCCACAGCAACCTTGATCGTTCAGCATCAAGTAACTCCCATTCGAGAGCAGCTCGCATACCGGTGTAATCATGGCTGCTGGAGTCCCTTTCATGTGGCAGGACAAGTTCGCTACTGAACCATTACAAGCTCCGTGCAGGGAAATATCCTGGCACATGAGAGAACCGCTCAAAGCGCTCTTGCAGTTTGTACTGCTTAGAAACACTTCTCGATCCCCACTCCGGCACCAAAATCTGTATGGTAACTCCCAAGATTCCTTAATGTATTCCTTACCCATCTTCTCATATTTGCCTGCCTGCCTTTGCTCAAGGCAATATTGAAACTGAAAAGTAGTGACCGGTAGAGTTATGTGGCCATGGATAAGCCACTCAGTGGATGGCGATCCTGCTACCGTGAATGGTAATCTATCCAGTTTTTCAATACGCAGCATTGTATATTTTGCTCCCCTTTGTGCCATTTCCATCTGTTTATCTGTTAGATTATATTCAGAAAACAGAGACGTACTGTTGATGAAATGCCAAGGCACATAGCCTGCATGCAAAGATTGTAGCGTCCAGCTTAATAACATAACAGAAAACTGAGATTGCCTGTGTTGTAATATGGCTAAATCTTGTTCCAGTATGTCTATCGCAGAAGATACAATGTTGCCTAAGGAATATATCCTGGAGGTCAAAGTTGTTAACCCATTGTCTACCACTGCTAGAGATTTCTCTAAGTTAATACGGTCCATTTCCCGTATTCTCTCTGCGGCCTCCTGTTGGGATATCTTCCAATTTTCATTGAAGGCAGCATAAATGCCAGCATATATGAAACGTTTCTGACGTGATTTCCTAGGGCCTAGTAAAAAGTCCCTAAGATCCATGTCTTGTGTGAGTAAGGTCAAGTGTTGTTTCACTTCTGTGAGTGTTGAGGTCTCTAGCCAATCAAGGCATAACTTCCCAACACTGTAGGACGTCACTACCCCTGGATGTTCTCTTTGTACATAGCGTGGGTCTGGCCTGTGGATATTGAACCCTTCGGTTATACCCCAGAATCTTTTCTGACGTGTTCGTGTCTAAGGGCCAAACCAACCATTCTTTCCAATTAGGGTCTGATCTATTGTACTGTAAAATGTCATCTACTGTTGCCCCTCCCAGTGTAGTTGAATTTTGCCACCCCTCCATCTGTGATGGTGTTGGAAAACGTGTGTTCAGGTCCTTGTTCTTCGCTAGTCCACGACAAGATGTCTGTTGCACAGTGTCATTTAGAAATATCATCTGCTGTGGAATGAGGCACGCTCTAAATAGCGCTTCTGTTCCCTGGACTTGCCAGTCTCTAGAACCCCAGACTGATTTTAAGTCTATTATGTCCTTCCATAGGTCAAAACCCTGTTCAGACAATTGGGCAATAATGGAAGCAGAGTATATCGGTTCGGTGTTAGTCAACATAATTTTCAGTGCCGATGTCGGTGTAACTTTATAATAAAATGACGTCGGGTCAGTGGTGTTAAACCCTGAAAAATATGAAACTTTCTGTGCAAATGTATGCGAACTACTTTTAGGTGGTGTAGGGCAATGTTCCCACTGATGGTACTCAAAAACATTTCTAGGTGAAATAGATTTTTGCAGGAAATGATGACAATAATGTTGGTAACAGTACAAAGCGTCATAGTCTGAATTACCTTCTAACATTTCAGTGTTCGGAAATGCAACAGTTTTTTCTAAATCAGACAACATGTTATTAACAGTTTTAGAGTACCAATCATCAGAAAATGTACTGGAGGTAATGATATCACTCAATGAAATTTTAAATACATGTGAAAGTTTTAAAAGTTCAGTCGGGCCGAATATGTCAAAATCAACTTTGTCCCAAACTATACAGTCCGGTATAGGAACTGCTGTGATGTTCACTGATGACAAGTCTCTTTGCTCACGATGTGAGGACTGATGTGGTTTCAGAATCAAATTAACTTTTTGGGCTGCGGAGCTTTGTTGAAGGTATCGTCCATTAATAAGCATGCTAAAAGTTATAACTAAGCCTAGCCAGAAAAGAAAAAATAGTATCCCAGTAATTACCCAGAGTTCTAACCAAGGCGATACCAGGTAAGTCTTTTTGAGAAAGTTTAGAAAGTCTTTAACTTGCTGCTTGCGTGATTTTTGGGCTGGCGCCGTTTTTGGTTCACTTGATCCAAGGAAAACGTATCAAAGTTCATGAAGTAGCCAGAAGCAGTTCGATCAATTGTAGGAATAGCATCGGGATTTGTTGAAATCGCATTTTGCTCATGTCGAGGCATGTTGATGTAAACGTCTGTATTTGGTCTAATTGCAACTTGTGTGTTGTTTTGAATTGAATTTTGAAGTTGAACTTCTGGTTCAAGGGGAACGAGTTCCATAGCATTGTTGCATAGTCCTTCATTCCGTACAGGAGGCTCTTCAAACGTGATGAGTCTTTCTGTTTGAACTTCTTGGATTGTAGCTAGAGGAGGGCATCTGGAGGGCATCTGCTACTGTGGAGTCCACGAGGCCTACTGTTCAGTATCGGCCACATAGTGTGGTTTGATTAAGTCGATCGACACAAATCTTTTCTCCTTTTTTCCGGCAAGAGGCGGCAAAAGTACAGTTCTTGTTCCTTGAACTGCTAGGACATGTACAGGCTTTCTGTATGATGGTCCAAATTCTTTTTTGTCTGCTATTTTCTCTCTGGCCAGATCCTCGACCTTTGTGATCCAGACAGGTCTTGCCGTGTTTGCCTTGACTTCCCAGTGGCGGTCTGTTTCTGGAGGACGTTACTGTGTTGTGTCCTGGATTTTTTTAGATCCTATAAAACAGCCAAACGATCATGGATATCAAATGGTTTCACATTCGCCACTGTGCCTTCACAATCCAGATCAGGTACCCACATTCTCGTCTCAAATATGACCTCATATGGAGTGACACCCCCTGGAGAATTTCTTGGCTGGTTATTGAGTGCTCGTTGTACCCCATATAGATGATTGACCCAACTACCGCCCTTGCCTAATACCCTAGCTGTTAAAGATTGCTTTAGGTCCCGGTTTTTCCTCTCCACAACCGAATTTCCCTCAGGATGGTACGGAGAGGAGTACCGCAATGCTACACCCATACTTTCCATGGCCTCTTTGTAAGCCTGAGAGCTAAACGCCGGGCCACGGTCCGAATGTAACGTGCAGACTGCGTATGTCCCTATAAAGACTCGCAAATCTTTGATAACAGTTCGAGCGTCAGCCGAGCGCTGAGGCCAAACCCATAGGAATCTTGAGCAGGAGTCCATTGCAAACATGATATACTTGTAAGCCTCATCAGATTGTAAGGGGCCGCAGTGGTCCATATACACACATGCGAGAGGTTTGTCTGATTTTTAGTAACGGTGTCTGTGCCGGGGGTGTTATGGTGGAGCCTTTAATCTGTTGGCAGATGTCACATTTCAAGATATAGTCTTTAGTTTGTTTCGTCAGACCTGACTACCAATAGCGCTGTTTCAACAATGAAATAGTCGCTGTAACGCCTGTGTGCGCAGAGCCCAAACCCTTTGTGCAGCAATAATTAAACCTTGCCTACGATCCATAGTTGGTATTACTCTATCCCCCACTCCAGGAATCTGAGCATATAGAATGTTGTTCGCATCCAACTTGTAGGAGTATTTGAGTGGAAATTTCTTTCGTACTGCTGAGCTGCCTTTGCGCGAAGCAATGACAGCCACCATAATCTCACAGTCTATCCTCGTTTTTGAATGAGTGATTGCAGCTACGGAAGCTGTGCATACAGCCCCCTTTGCGGCTTCATCAGCCAATGAATTCCCTTCAACGTGAACACCATCACGTTGATGACTCAGTGTATGTATCACGTGAGCCCTCGGTAGTTCGTTCTTCAACTCAACTATCTGTTCCCATATAATTTTATGCTTAATTGTGCCAACTTTTGCGTCTTTAAACCCGTTTTGTTCCCAATTATGTAAATATTCATCGTATGACTGTACACAGTAAAAAGAATCACTCACAATTAGTGTGGGGAATTCGTGATCCGTATTTACAAGTGCCAGTATTAGTGCTTTTATTTCTGCCAACTGAGCCATGCAGTCTTCTAGAGATTGCGTTTTGGTGCAACTTGGATGGAACTTTCCATCCCGTATGCGACCTTTAACGATTGCACATGCTGCGCTGTATTGTTGCTTGCTCCCTATGGCCGGTTGAGCAGATCCGTCAGTGTAAATTATATATTCATACTGATCTAGAGGCAAGATTTTATTTGGTAGAGGATATTCTTGTTCGTATTGCAGAAATGCCTGTGTTTTTAGACTTGGATCAATTCTGTATTCAACATCCGTTGCAGTAAGAGAATTAGCCCATTGTATCCATCTCGGATGTAAGGCTTTTGCATTTGGAATGCTAGCTTTTGTAACAGCTTCTAAAGCTGGTACTGGGGTTACGACAATTATGCGTTTCCCCTGAGCCAGTGCTCTTTCTCTTGCTACAGCGGTCTGTACTGCTGTCAGGATTTTTTCTGTTGAAGTGAAACGCATTTCTGCGTTTGTGTACAGGTGTGATTTGTATGCGATTGGTACCGTTTCGCCTTCATTGAAGGTTAAGTAAGTGTACCCGCATTGACCCGCTATTACTCGGATCACTAAGTTGCGTACATTTACGCGTGTCTAAGTGTTTTGAAGCTATCATGTCTTCTTGTAGTGAACGTAGGATGTTAGTGTGTTCCTGTGTCCATTGTCTAACTGAGAAGTCAGGTTTTATTAAGTCGTAGAAAGGTTTTACTTTTTCTGCGTAATCCAAAATGTATGTTCTGCCGAAATTTAGGAATCCCAGTATTGATTGTAGATTTTTCAATGATCTTGGAGGCTGGAGCAGCGCACACGTTTCTAAAAAGTTAGCTGCCAGACTTTTCCCTTCACTTGAAAGCTCATATCCTAAAAACAGGACATTGAGATGGGCAATTTTCGATTTTTTAAAATTAAATTTGTAGCCCTCAGAGGCGAATCCCATAATTATGGTGCTCACCCTGGTCAAGTGCCTTTTTAAGTCATCGTCCGTTAGATAAATATCATCCACATAGGACAATGCTTCCTCATCAAAATTTTGGAGTAACTCAGTTACTCTTGCTGAAAATACCCTTGGGCTATTCTTATACCCTTGAGGGAGGCGACAAAATTGCCTCTGGGACCCCAACGCTGAGAATGCAGTCAAATACTTGCTTTCAGGCGCTATATTTTGGCAGAAGAATCCATTTGAGTTATCTAGTGTAGTTTTGTACTTTTTCCGCACAATGTTATTCATTAATGCGGCACTGTGTGCGTTTTGGACAGCGAATGTCTTTGTGCACGTGTTTAAATGTCTGTAATCTAAAACTAGACGATACGAGTTGTCCGGTTTTGATACGGGAAACAAAGGATTGTTCATTGGTGAGGTGCATGTTTCAATCACCCCTTGGTATTCAAGTTAATCTAAGATCTCCCTGATCTATTTTTTAGCTTCTTGCTTTATTGGATATTGCCTCTGTGCATTTGGTGAAACTTTTAACGGGATTACGTGGTGGGTTGAATCTTCATCCCATCCGGCATGATTTTTGTACAATGCTGGAGCTAGGGCAACTGCCCACTCCTGTGCATATGCATGTTTAAGGTGTATGGGAACAAGGTCGGAGAATGCTGGAAAAATTACTGTTTCTCCCCTAGGGCATTCCATAACGAATGCTGGCGGCCAATCATGTTCTGCTAATAGGATGTCATAACCAGATGATAGGTTTTTCCAAGAGAGACCTTTAACTTTCCTGGGCTTGAAACCCCTCCATTTGGAGTGTTATTTGGTGTAACTTATGTGGGACGCTCACCCTTGTATCTGGTGTTTCTACCGTGATGTAATCATTCAAGTCCGCAGTCACCAGAAATTCCATCAGGTTCTGGCGAGCTATTGTTACTTCTGCCGCACTGTCTAGCATCGTCTGAGCCCATTCCCCGTTCAGAAGTTGTGTCCTCAGAATTCTAGGCATGTCTGATCTTCAGGCCTGCAACTTTCTTTTTCTTAAACTGAGGTTTTGATTTTGGCTTTTCTTCTTTTTTGGAAGTATAGTCTTGAGCGTGCTGCTTGTCTCTGGACTTTGTACGCTCTTCTTTGTGTTGTGACCGTCCCTCTCTCTCTGAGTTTTTCGTCGAGCCCTGAAAGAAACGAGAAGAACGTGTATCAGTATCCGGATACCTTTCAGGTTTCCTAATATTATCCCCATTCCTGAGGTTGTACCTCTTCTCAGAGGGCTCCTGTGGAGGAGATCTACCTCGGGATTGAGATCCGTTTCCTTTAAAGTTTTGTTGTTTTTTATTATCCCACTTCTTTTTAGAAGAAGAAGGTGTCTGCTTGGAATTGTCCTTTTCAGGACTGCCCATCAGTTGGGGTTTTAAAGCTTTCCCACCCAAACTGTCTCTGCCTAATTCTGCATACGCAGTTTCAATTATTTTGGGCAGTTCGTGTTGTTGATCTAACGGACTGTACTCCCTTAGTCTTTGGCGGATTGCTACTGAAGCTGCTTCCCCTTTAATATTAGCTAATATTATGGCTGATACCTGGTCATAGTTATTTAGTAACTTCATCCCCAAGTTCAGAGCAGGCTCTGAACTTGATCCGTACTCGTACTGTATTTGTCTTAATACATCTGGTATCACTGCTAATAAAGGAATACCATGTGTCCTGGTATATATGGCAGCAAAGACTGTACCCCAAGAGGTGCAATCCTCTACTTGTGGTGTTATCCCCATGGGCAAGCAGATTGTTAGCATTCTGTGTTTTTCAAACTGGGTAGTATTCAGGAATACTGCCTCGAGCTGAGTTATTTTCTGAGCTACCCAGAATGGCATTTGTTCACGTTTCGTGGGCATTTTGCCCATTACCGCATGTAACGTTTGTGCTGTAATTTTAGTTGCTGTACCCTGAGATTGAGTTCCATTTGTTGCAAATGTTGCTGGTTGGACTGTGAAAGTCCTCATGACGAATTGCGTCAACTTTCTGTAGATTTTAATTAAATCTTTGTGTTGTATGAGTAAGTCTGCCTGCAGCATTGTTTCAATGTCAGGATGTGGTGTGTAGCCGGCTAGTATCGGCCATGTTGCCCCCTCTCCTCTGAGCAGGCCTAATCTTACTCTGTTTCTTATGTGGGGTAGGGCACCTTTAAACCAGTATAGGTGTTCCTGGTACGTGAGTGGAGCCTCTATGTCCTCGAACGGACCATATTCCACTGGTGCATCTCCTTCTGTATAGTAGTGAAATGTGTGTGTTCTTGCATCTGCTTCTGGGAATGTAACCCACGAATAGAATACCTCTGTTTTGTTTGATTCGTGTGCCTCAATCACAAAAGCTACTAAGCCACCCCTAGCTTGCAAACCATTTTCTAATAGTTTCAGGGTGATTGTATGTCTGAATTTTGGTGCAATTTGAATTGCATTTGCATCTCCTTCCTCGTCTGAGAGGGGGAGTGCTTGCTGTAGTGGGTCTAAGACCGGGGTAGTCATTGTGTATAGAACACAAACTAATTTTTCCAAGGAAACTATGATAAGGTGTTTTGCACAATTTAGGAACACTGTGTCCTTCAAGCTTGATTAACCAACAGCCAATAAATAGGATTTTTCGCCTACTCAGCTGTGGCGGAGTTTGTGCCCACCCACTCCAGACGTCTCTGGTGTTTTGTGAGTAGGGGTCTCTGAGAAATAGCACGACTGAACTACTCAGATTCTACTGTTAAATAAGTACCCAACCAACGTTGGCGGCGCCATGTCATGTAGTTCCTATATATTCCTATACAGAATCTGCGCGTTCGGATAACAAACTGTGGGTTTGGTGGCAGACTGGTTCTGAGCACCCCCACCGAGAAATGTTAGCCTGTTTGCATTAGCTAGCTCACAGTGCCACTAGTGTCTCCTCTTATCGGGGAGAGAATAGTTTCTGGCAACCTTAGAACATGACAACCCTGATCCCCCAGGATCGTGGAAACAATATACTACTTTTCGCTCAGTCACTCGTGCTCACTTATTCGGTCTCAGAGAGTTACACAGAAGAAACAGTCGGGCGTGTTTCAATAAGTATTTATTGCACAGTTGTTCTTCTAGTGTAAAATAGATGTGCTGCAATAATTGTTAGACAGTAGCAGATATATATGATTAGCAGTATAGTGAATATAAATGGATAGTACAGTTCTACATTTTGCAATAATCATAAATGCATACATGAATATAAAATGCATGATAAAAGAAAGCGCGTACTCCTACGATGCTTATCTAGATGTACCCAAGTGTAACTAGCATGTGAGTAGGTGTGAAGCCAAGAATCCCTCTAGGATTTAGTTGAACCCCATTACCTGAAGTGTGAGAATGTAGGAGCCCGTCCTGCTCTCGAATTGGACACCCCGCAAGGGATGTGTTAGACCACTGTCAGCTGGAGCGTCTGCATGCAGGAGCCTCAGCGTCTCTGGCCAGTGTGTCAGCCTGGAAGTCTCGGTCCCTATAGGATTAACATATGGGCACAAAAAAGAAGGTCAGAGCATAGAGGTCCAGCACCAGACGTTACAACGTGTCGTGGCCTTAGTATCCTAATAGCAAAGCGGTGCACTGGGTCTGGGGTGTGACCTACATACATCCCATAAGGCGGTGTTAATACCACCACAGACAAACATAAATGACCCTGCACTCGAAACATACAGGTGGACTATTTATGAAGGCAATTATAAACCATAATATACAACAGAGCAAAGTATAGCAAATTGCTTCCCAATTGAAAAAGAAAACTGTCGAGTTTTGATTGTAGAAAAACGTTGTCTTTATTCCTTTAATCCATAAACTTCATTCTTTAAAATACAGATGCACATTCGACAAGACAGCCAACGCGTTTCGTCCCTCTTGGGACTTCTTCAGGGCTAAAAACAATTACAAAAAACTATTTACAATACATTCATAATAAAAACACCTACTACTAAAGAACAGGACCATTCATTAGCATAGTGATAATTCCAATACTTCAGTGTTCATTTTATGTCATTTCTTATGTAAGCTATATAGATATTCGGGAAGCTAATCTACATCTTACAGTGAAAAACACTAATGCAAATATCAATTTTGCAAAAGAGGAACTAGACACAGCATGTTCTAGACACACAATTCGAACAAAAAAAGTATTTTCAATCTAACATCATTTTAAAGATCAAAAGCCTATACACCCATATATAGTGCAGAAACAAGTATACGACAGTCATGTATCATTTGGATACAATGAACACAATATTTTTTAAGTGGTCAAAACAAAGTGCATTGTTCTTCTAATGGCATCATATATTGTAAATCATACCTCAAAAATATTTGTCCATATTTTCTGTATTTTATACTTCATATATGGTGTTCAGAACAGCAAATATACATGAGTTCTGTAAATAAGCACAGTGCAGAGACAGTCTTAGTAATGGGATTAAACACGTAGTATTTTCTCAACTACCGTTCCACCCATAATTTCTGAAAACCAGTTAACTTATCTTATAGAGAATACGGTAATCACCATTACTTACTAATAAGTGATTTGAATTTCGATCAGTGTCTTAAAAGATTAATCTCAAGATAAATACATAGACAGACATCATATCAGTGCTTCCATATTTTGCGGGGGAATGACCAGCTGTAGTAGTCACCCAAAGCATATCCTGGGTAACTCCATTTACAGATATTGTGACATCGTGAAGAGCCCAGCATAGTGAGTCCTGTGGATGCCTGGCTCCTCTTGACTACAGATACGTGACATAGAATAAAAAGAAAGCCCATTACTAAGACTGTCTCTGCACTGTGCTTATTTACAGAACTCATGTATATTTGCTGTTCTGAACACCATATATGAAGTATAAAATACAGAAAATATGGACAAATATTTTGAGGTATGATTTACAATATAGGATGCCATTAGAAGAACAATGCACTTTGTTTTGACCACTTAAAAATAGTGTTCATTGTATCCAAATGATACATGACTCCGTCGTATACTTGTTTCTGCACTATATGTGGGTGTATAGGCTTTTGATCTTTAAAATGATGTTAGATTGAAAATACTTTTTTGTTCGAATTGTGTGTCTAGAACATGCTGTGTCTAGTTCCTCTTTTGCAAAATTGATATTTGCATTAGTGTTTTTCACTGTAAGATGTAGATTAGCTTCCCGAATATCTATATAGCTTACATAAGAAATGACATAAAATGAACACTGAAGTATTGGAATTATCACTATGCTAATGAATGGTCCAGTTCTTTAGTAGTAGGTGTTTTTATTATGAATGTATTGTAAATAGTTTTTTGTAATTGTTTTTAGCCCTGAATAGTCCCAAGAGGGACGAAACACGTTGGCTGTCTTGTCGAATGTGCATCTGTATTTTAAAGAATGAAGTTTATGGATTAAAGGAATAAAGACAACGTTTTTCTACAATCAAAACTCGACAGTTTTCTTTTTCAATTGGGAAGCAATTTGCTATACTTTGCTCTGTTGTATATTATGGTTTATAATTGCCTTCATAAATAGTCCACCTGTATGTTTCAAGTGCAGGGTCATTTATGTTAATCCCTCTAGGATTTAGTCGAACCCCATTACCTGAAGTGTGAGAATGTAGGAGCCCGTCCTGGTCTTGAGTTGGACACCCTGAAAGGGATGTGTTAGACCACTGTCAGCTGGAGCGTTTGCATGCAGGAGCCTCAGCGTCTCTGGTCAGTGTGTCGGCCTGGAAGTCTCGGTTCCCTCTAACTAACACTAGCAAGATGTGCTGTATTTATACAGAAAGTATCTAGGGTTCCTTTGTCCCTTGTTTCTTGTGTTAGCCATTGTTGGATTTGAGGATGACGTATGGGATGAACCTTGTACGTAGATATGGTGGGGTAGGTGGTGTAGCCCCTGCCTGGTTTCCAAGAACCCTTATGAATATTCACTCATACTGTGTGAGTCTATTGATGGAGTTATAGGACTCAATTGTTTAGGAAAAACCCTCCTTCTGCACCCAGGACTAGAACTAGGTAAAGGTTCAATCCTAAAGGCTTGTTACTGTGTAGTATAAGGGAGATAATGTAGGTGACTGTGTATGATATTACCCGGGCCTATATTAGGGTACCTATATGAAACATAACACCTCCTCCCCTTGGACTGGGATAGGCCTCTGGTTCTCCCCTCTATTCACACCCACTTCCCCTTGGGCATTCTCTGGGGCTCTTTAGACAAGTCTTTTATTTTCATCTTTGCCCCTTTCTTCTTTTCCTTGAAGGGGAGCCCAGCCCCCTTTCTTAGGATCACCTACATGCATGGGAATTCTTAGTTGTGCGCTAGGTTACCCAAAAAGCCGTTATCTTGCCCAGCTCTCTGGGACTAGGCAGTTTGAGTCTACCAAGCTGCTGGTGCAACTTCTCTGATGAACAATTTGTAAGGATATACTCTTTAACCATCAAATTATAGATCCTTTAATAAGTATCCACATTGTTACCTTTAATCCAGCCATCCAGTGACTCTACTGAAGCATCCACAAAGTCCACCCATGTTTGTGTTGCCCCCTTATGTGTATTCCTGAACTTTTGTCAATACTCCTCTGGAGTAAGGCCTAATAGTTCTATAAGTGCTGCCTTCATTTGAATGTAAGACTCTGCCACCTCTTCCTCTAGTGTAAGAAGCCTATCTCCCCACCACTGGAACCCGTTCCCACAATAAGGACCCACCCCCCCTAGTACTGGGCACCAAGCTTTATCATCCTGAGAGGTCTCTCATAAGATGCTTGTGAGAAGTTGGCCTGGCATATGCTGTCCACTAATTATAGTGGGCACCTTGCACCAGTCCAAACAACCCCTTATTGGAGATAGGTTAAAGACAACCTTTATTGAAAGCTATCCTAGTGGTAGCTATGGAGAGCAGCCTTCAGGCTAAGTCTTGAAGGAATGTAAAGCAGCTTGTTTTACCAGTCTATAATCTCTTGAGTGACCAAATGAAAGAGCACCACACCAGGTATATATTCAAAATATATGTATTTATTGCTAAACACACCCCTCTAGTCTCTTTATGAGGCTAGAGTTCGAAGTACATAAGTTATAAGTTATTAATTCACAGTAATAGCACAAATACACGTTTGGGCCCTAGGGGCGTACCAAACCATATACCAATAAAGTGGTATGCGAACCACGACTGAACTAGACACTAGGGGGCAGATTTACAAGCCCCTTGCGCCACTTTTGCGCCGCCGTTGCGTCACTTTTGTGACGCAGCGGCGACGTAAACCATGCGCCACGTTGCGCATTATTTACAACGTGACGCATCTAGGGAGATGCGTCACGTTGTAAAGCCCTGCGCCACATGAAACCTGTGTCAGGTTTCATGTGGGCGTTCCTCCGCAGGGTGGGCGTTCCGTCGAAGGAATGCCTCGTAAAAGTGACGCAGTGAAATCTACAAGATTTCACTGAGTCACTTTTCCGACGCCGCTGCGACGAATCCTTACGCCTGCTTCAAGCAGGCGTAAGGAGTGGCGCACCACGTTAGGTATGGGCGGCCCACGAGCATTGCTGGAGTTGCGTCGCGCTTGCGACACGACTCCAGCAATGCGCCGCCCTTGCGCCACAGGATGCGACACGCATCGGCCTTTCCTTGCGCCACGGTGCGCCGCATTGTAAATGCGGCGCTTCCGTGGTGGCGCAAGGAGAGAATTGCGTGTCGCAACTATTCTGGCGCATCCCTGCTGATTTGCAGGGATGCGCCAGAAGTTGTAAATCTGCCCCTAGGCCTAGAGCCTCTAGAAGTGCTTGGACCACAAGGAACCACCCAAGGTAGTGACACAGGGGACCCACGGGAGACGCGTGCAGTGTAAATACACAACCGCGATACGCCGTTAACTTCTATGGAGAAAGTCGGGATCGGGAAAATAGAGAAAAGGGACACTTAGAAGAGGACTAGGACAAAACCCTTTGAGATCTAGGACTTTGAAGAGTCTCTACCCATGGGAGCACCGGAGTACTCGTGTTACCTCACCCAGGGAAGCCGGGTGCATAGGTGCCTTTCGGGGTCGGGTTTCGTTGTCGATTCGAATGGCGATCTGCTGCAAAGTGCTGCTGGCGGCCAAGAGAAAAGTGTCCGGGTGGATCCAAGAGTGGATCGGAGTTCTGAAGAACCTGAAAGCAGAGGGGACAGAGTCTGAGTCACTAGCCAGTGACCAGGAAGGCGATGGACAGATGCCCACCGATGTCGAGTGCTTCAGGTGCGTTGACGGTCGTCTTGACTCTTCAGCCATGAGGTCCGGGAGGCGTTGTCGGCGACCAGGAGCAGGATTCGGGCTGGTACACGATGTCTGTCGAGTGCTGAGGTGTCGGCGACCGGATTGGACCCAACAAGCCTTGGCAACGGCAAGTCTCGGTGAAGATGTAGATCGTCGATGGTGCAGACCAGCAAGGTCTGTGGAACTCACCCAGTGAGGGTAAGTGAGGGCAGGCCTGGAGCAACCAGGATGCCAAGTAAGAAAAGGATTGGCCTTCGTTACGGGCTACTAGCCAACGGGCTAGCGACCGCGAAGGAGCCTCGTGACGCCGCACGTGGAGCTGGCTTACAGGACACTCGTGGAGTGGGGGCCAGTGATCTTCGGTGCAGGTGGTGCTGGAGGCTAGGGCTACTCGGAGCCCAAAGTACGACTTCTTGGGAGACCCAGAAGAGGATGCACTTGCAAATGTGCTCGGTGTCCAGGGGTCACGGTCTCAAGTCACCCATGATAGCCACGGGCCTCAGCTTTGCTGGGGACTCAGGGTAGCCTCGGGAAGTCTGAGAATCCACCTCTGGTGATGCGATGACTTCGGCGTCCAACGGGAGCTTCAGAAATGCGAACCGGACAGATGCTTCTTTGGTGCCTGCCAAGCAGGGGAGTCACTCCTTGACCCCAAGGGAGATTCTTCAGTCCTCTAATCTTGTCGTAGAGCTTCGAAGGTCCAGGATTCAGTTTCAGAGTTTCGTCCAGGTATAATCTAAAGTCCCAAGGACTGGGTTCCTACCTTTATTCTAAAAATAGGGGTTGGACTACTCTGTGGCCCCACCTATGGGTGGGTCAGGGCAGAGGGGTGGCTACACCCCTTTCCCTTTGTCCAGTTTGCGCCAAAGCAGGGGCTGCAAGCCCCTGATCCGGTTTGAACTGGGGTATGCACAGGGACACCAAATGTGCCCCCAGTGCAGGACTTCAAAGCACCCGAAAGTGCTCCCGCCCAGCCCCAATACACATTATCCTGTCTGGGGAGGTGGTCACACCTCCCTGGGACAGGAAACCTATTGTCCAGGCCTCCCCTGCCGGAGTTTCGTCCAGCAGCAGGAGGCCAGACTCGTGTCTGTGGCAGCAGCATCCATTTTGTGATGCCAGGGCTCTGGAAAAAAGTTACCAGACTCGTCAGAGTTAACATGTCTTTCCTCTAGAAGGGTGGAATGCTACCCCCGCCGCCAGGATTGGCGGGGGGGTAGTATTCCAAGATGTTTGACACCAAACACGACATGTTTAGGTGCAGCCATTCCAAAGTTAGCATTTTACCGCGAGGATATAATGCGCTTAAGAGTATATGGTCAGGCTGCACTACAAACAGCATCAGAGATGGTCTCCGAACGCTGCAGGGGCACCCTCTCACATAGGAACCATGCACTCTGCCTTTAGGATTGATAAGGCCTGCCTTAGGAGTGACTTATAGGTCTATATGTGTGTATGTATTTCGTGATATAGGTAACCTATATCACAGTAAGGGGTGCATGCACCACCTTACCCAGGCTGCAGTAGCAGACCTGTGGTGTCAGTTTGGATGGCCTTCCAGGGGTGGCATAATACATGCTGCAGCCCCTGGCAGGCCTCTGAGGTACCTATGCCCTTGGTACATAGTATACCATATACTAGGGACTTATAAGGGCACTCCAGATCCCAATCAGTGATGTGCCTAAGGCACATGGAAACCATTTTAGAGAGAGAGGAAGCAGCTAGGCTGGGGTTCTGATTAGCAGGGCCCCAGCCAGACTAATGTCGAAAAACAGTGAAGCATCAGCAAAAAGTGGGGGTACCCATGTGAAGCAGATCCTACTCTCCTACACAACCCCCCCAAACGTAGGGACATTAAACTAACCTTGCCCAGTTAAGTCTTCATGTTCTAAGTGGAAATACCTAGAGAGTCCATCTGCATTCGCATGGTTACTCCCAGGCCTATGTTCCACTGTAAAGTCCATCCCCTGTAGGGAAATGGACCACCTAAGCAGTTTGGGGTTTTCACCCTTCATTTGTTTTAGCCATAAGAGGGGCTTATGGTCTGTCTGAACCAGGAAGTGTGTACCAAACAAGTATGGCCTCAACTTCTTCAGAGCCCAGACCACAGCAAAGGCCTCCTCTCTATGGCTGACCAACGTTTCTCTCTAGGGGTCAGCCTTCTGCTAATAAAAGCTACTGGCTGATCCTGACCTTCTTCATTCAATTGTGACAGTACAGCCCCTACCCCCAATTCAGATGCATCAGTTTGAACAATGAACTTCTTGGAGTAATCAGGACTCTGCAGAATTGGAGCAGTGCACATGGCCTGCTTGAGGTCATCAAATGCCTTTTGACAGCTAACTGTCCACTGAACCTTTTGGTCATTTTCTTAGAAGTTAAGTCATTCAGGGGTGTCACTATTGATCCATACCCCTTGACAAATCTCCTATAGTACCCAGTCAGGCCTAAGAAGGCTCTCACCTGAGTCTGGGTAGTGGGAGCAGTCCAGTCCATGATGGTCTGGATCTTGCTCTGCAAAGGTTGAACCTGGCCTCCACCCACAAGGTGGCCCAGGTACACAACCTGACTCTGCCCTATCTGGCACTTAGTGGCCTTGATAGTCAGGCCTGCCTTTTGCAGGGCCTGTAAAACATTCCTGAGGTGGACCAGGTGATCCTCCCAGGTGGAGCTAAAGACAGCAATATCATCTAGATAAGCTGCACTATAGGCTTCCAGTCCTGTGAGAACTGTGTTCACCAACCTCTGGAAAGTGGCAGGTGCATTCTTCAGACCAAAGGGCATTACCACAAATTGATAATGTCCACTAGGGGTCGAGAATGCTGTTTTGGGCTTTGCAGTATCAGCTAGTCTGATCTGCCAGTAGCCAGCTGTTAGGTCAAATGTGCTGAGATATTTGGCAGAGGCCAAAGTATCTATGAGCTTATCTGCCCTGGGTATTGGATGGGCATCAGTCCTAGTGACTGCATTGAGACCCCTGTAGTCCACACAAAACCTCATCTCTCTTTTTCCACCACTGGTGTGAGGTTTCGGTACAAGGACCACTGGACTAGCCCAAGGGCTATCTGAGGGTTCAATAACTCCCAATTCCAACATTTTCTGGACTTCAGTCCTGATACAGTCCCTGACATGGTCAGGTTGCCTATAAATCTTGTTTTTAATAGGCAGACTGTCCCCAGTGTCCACTTCATGAGTGCACCAGGTGGTCTGACTGGGTGTCAGTGAAAACATATGTCTAAACTGATTGAGGACTTGCCTGCAATCAGTTTGTTGCTGGGTAGTGAGGCTGCCTGCCAAGGCTGCACCATCAACTGACCCATCGTCAGGGTTCTGTGAGAGCAGGTCAGGGAGTGGGTCACTCTCTTCCTCCTGCCCTTCATCAGTAGCCATGAGCAAGCCCATGTCTGCCCTGTCCACATATGGTTTTAACCTGTTGACATGGAGAACCCTGTGGGGACTCCTGGGTGTTCCTAGGTCCACTAAGTAAGTGACCTCACCCTTCTGCTCAACAATAGTGTGGGGTCCACTCCATTTATCTTGGAGAGCTGCTGGGGCCACTGGCTCCAACACCCACACCTTCTGTCCTGGCTGGTAAACAGTCAGAACAGCCTTTTGGTCATGCCAGGCCTTTTGAAGTTCCTGGCTAGCCTCAAGGTTTTGGTTGCCTTTTTCATGTACTCAGCCATCCTGGAGCGGAGACCAAGTACATAGTCCACTATATCTTGCTTTGGGGGCTTGAGAGGTAACTCCCATCCTTCCTTCACCAAGCACAGTGGACCCCTCACAGGGTGGCCAAACAGAAGTTCAAAGGGCTGTAACCAACCCCTTCTGAGGCACCTCCCTATATGCGAATAAAAGGCAGGGCAAGAGTATGTCCCATCTACGCCTAAGCTTTTCTGGGAGCCCTTTAATCATGCCCTTCAAGGTTTTGTTGAATCTCTCAACTAAACCATTGCATTGTGGGTGATAGGGTGTGGTGAACTTATAAGTCACTCCACACTCCTTCCACATTGCTTTTAAGTACCCAGACATGAAGTTAGCACCCCTGTCTGATACTACCTCCTTAGGAAAGCCCACTCTTGAGAAGATTCCCAGGAGGGCCCTTGCCACCACAGGTGCTGTAGTGGTCCTGAGGGGAATAGCTTCTGGGTACCTGGTGGCATGATCCACTACCACCAGGATAAACCTGTGCCCAGAGGCTGTTTGGGGATCCATGGGACCAACAATGTCAATCCCTACCCTTTCAAAGGGCACCCCACCACAGGTAGTGGTATCAGGGGGCCTTTGTAGTGCCACCTGCTTTGCCACTGGCTTGGCAGGTTACACAGGAGCGACAAAACTCCTTACTGTCTTCAGACATGTGGGGCCAGTGAAAGTGAGGGACAATTCTGTCCCAAGTCTTGTTCTGGCCCAGGTGACCTGCTAGGGGAATATCATGGGCTAGGGTCAATAGGAAGCCCCTGAACTTCAAAGGTATTACCAACCTCCTGGTAGCACCAGGCTTGGGGTCTCTACTCTCTGAGTACAGGAGTCCATCATCCCAATACACTGTATGGGGACCACTAGCTTTCCCAGCAGCCTCAGCAGCAGCTTGCTGTCTGAGGGGTTCAAGGGAGGGGCAGCTCTGCTGCTCCTGGCTCAGATCTGCCCTAGAAGGTCCCCCTGTCCCCAAGAACTCAACCTGGTCAGGTTCAAGTTCCTCTGGGACAGTTCCTTCTTCAGGGCTGAGATCATCCCCCTCAAGGGACTGATCTTCCTCCTGAGCCAAGGGGGAAGGCACTGCCTTAACCCTACTACTCCTCCTCTTGGAAGGCACTTGGTCCATTCTTCCAGAATCCAAGGCCTGTTCAGTGCTAGACATTTTGGCTTGTGACCTGGTCACAGCAAACACATCTGCAGGGATCCCCAGCATTTCTGCATGGGTCCTGAGCTCCACTTCTGCCCAAGCAGAAGTCTCTAAGTCATTGCCAAGCAAGCATTCGACTGGTAGGTTTGCACTTACCACAACCTTCTTAAGGCCAGTTACCCCTCCCCAGGAGAAGTTAACAACTGCCAGAGTATGGTCTGTTCTGACATTGCTAGCATTGGTCACTTGGTACATCTCACCAAGCATAACTTGCCCAGGAAGCACAAGGTCTTGTGTCACCATTGTGACACTTGCCCCTGTGTCCCTAAATGCCAAAGCCTCTCGTCCATTGATTAAAGGCTGTTGTCTGTACTTGCCCAGATTACTGGGACTCACAGTGGAGGTCACATCCATGCCTCCATCACAGACTAACACAGCCTGAGTCAGTTCTCTGACTAAGTCAGAGCCCAACTCAGTTCCCAGGGTGAACCCTACTAAACCCTTTGCTGGAGCACTTCCACCAACTGTACTAGGGGGAACAGGTGCCTTAGGGGCATTGGTGGGTGCTGGACTGGAGTCTTTGGACTTGGTGCAATCACTGGTCCAGTGGGTCTTTTGCTTACAGACCTTGCACCATGGTTTTCTTTGGCCTTTCCCTTTGGTAGACTGTGAATCCCCACCAGAAGAAGATTTTTGGGGGCCTGATGAAGACTTTTGATCTTTACCCTTCTCCCCACCCTTGTCAGAGTTCTTAGCATCTTGCTTCTTGGTTTCCCCACCTTGGTTCTGTACCTTCTGCTTCACCCTGGTTCTGACCCATTTGTCTGCCTTCTTTCCCAATTCTGGGGGAGAGGTCAGATCAGAGTCTACCAGGTATTGATGCAACAGCTGATTTTGACAGTTATTAAGAATCTGCTCCCTCATTATCAGATTATACAATCCTGAGAAGTCACACACCTTACTGCCCATCAACCAGCCTTCCAGAGCCTTGGCAGAACAATCCACATAGTCTACCCAGTCTTGAGTCTGTGCTTTTGGGTGTCTCTGAACTTCAACCTGTACTGTTCAGTGGTTAGGCCAAACCCATCAATAAGAGCACTCTTCAAGACCTTGTAATTATCAGCATCCTCCTCTCTAACAGTGAGGAGCTTATCTCTACCTTTGTCAGCAAAGGAGAGCCACAAGATTGCTGCCCACTGCTCCTGAGGACCTTCTGTACTTTACAGGCCCTCTCTAAGGCAGTTATCCATTTGTGGATATCATCCCCACTCTGGTAGGGAGGGACAATCTTGCTCAGGTTCCTATGGTCATAGGACCTTTCCCTGTCTCTAGGGACATGGCTGCCACCATGGGACTCTAGTCCGAACTTTCTTCTCTCTCTAAGGAGATCTAGGGATTCCCTATCTAAAGCCAATTGCTTTTTCTGATCTCCAGCTGAGTTTCCTCATACTGGACCAGCCTGGTTCTCCTCTCATGAGAGGATTCCCTCCTGTGAGAGGAGACAGAGCTCCCTATAGAGGTGCCAGAGTGGTTAGACTCCTGAGAAGGAGATCTAGACTTCCTGGGCACACTCTTAATCCTTCCTGGGGGACAAAGAGGGCATCATCTTGATCATCCTCATCATCATCCACAGGAGGGATTGGGTTTTCCAGGTCAGGGTCATTGTCACCCTCCTGGCCAGTTTCAGAGGGGGCTGGGGGTATTGGTACCCCTAGCGTCCTCCTCTTCTCCTGCCCCACCCTCAGCTCCTACCCCTTCAGTCCCTACAGGCTTACTAAGGTCATAAGCCACCAACAACTCCTTGAGGTGTTGGGTGGTGGGGCTTTGGCCTGTCCTTATTTTTCTCAAGTTACATAAAGCTCTCAATTCCAAGAATGGGAGTGTATCATACTTGGAGGGTGGAAGCTCAATGGCTTCCTGCAAGGATTCTTTGGATCCTGCCCTTAAAGACATTACTAGTGTGGTGTGGTGTATGCACTACCTACTCTAGTGTGGCCTACTAAACTCTCTTGAGTTGTAGAAAGGGTTGTGCTATCCCTTAACACACAACTCTAAGTTCAGTAGAACTTACTGTATTCTAAGCTTAAATTATATGTACCTTAGGTACCTTTAGTGGTTTTCAGTTGATCAATTCAATTGAGATTATCTGGTAAAACAATAGCAAGCTGGAATCCCACACGCTGCACACCAATGTGAGAAGTTGGCCTGGCATATGCTGTCCACTAATTATAGTGGGCACCTTGCACCAGTCCAAACAACCCCTTATTGGAGATAGGTTAAAGACAACCTTTATTGAAAGCTATCCTAGTGGTAGCTATGGAGAGCAGCCTTCAGGCTAAGTCTTGAAGGAATGTAAAGCAGCTTGTTTTACCAGTCTATAATCTCTTGAGTGACCAAATGAAAGAGCACCACACCAGGTATATATTCAAAATATATGTATTTATTGCTAAACACACCCCTCTAGTCTCTTTATGAGGCTAGAGTTCGAAGTACATAAGTTATAAGTTATTAATTCACAGTAATAGCACAAATACACGTTTGGGCCCTAGGGGCGTACCAAACCATATACCAATAAAGTGGTATGCGAACCACGACTGAACTAGACACTAGGCCTAGAGCCTCTAGAAGTGCTTGGACCACAAGGAACCACCCAAGGTAGTGACACAGGGGACCCACGGGAGACGCGTGCAGTGTAAATACACAACCGCGATACGCCGTTAACTTCTATGGAGAAAGTCGGGATCGGGAAAATAGAGAAAAGGGACACTTAGAAGAGGACTAGGACAAAACCCTTTGAGATCTAGGACTTTGAAGAGTCTCTACCCACGGGAGCACCGGAGTACTCGTGTTACCTCACCCAGGGAAGCCGGGTGCATAGGTGCCTTTCGGGGTCGGGTTTCGTCGTCGATTCGAATGGCGATCTGCTGCAAAGTGCTGCTGGCGGCCAAGAGAAAAGTGTCCGGGTGGATCCAAGAGTGGATCGGAGTTCTGAAGAACCTGAAAGCAGAGGGGACAGAGTCTGGGTCACTAGCCAGTGACCAGGAAGGCGATGGACAGATGCCCACCGATGTCGAGTGCTTCAGGTGCGTTGACAGTCGTCTTGACTCTTCAGCCACGAGGTCCGGGAGGCGTTGTCGGCGACCAGGAGCAGGATTCGGGCTGGTACACGATGTTTGTCGAGTGCTGAGGTGTCGGCGACCGGATTGGACCCAACAAGCCTTGGCAACGGCAAGTCTCGGTAAAGATGTAGATCGTCAATGGTGCAGACCAGCAAGGTCTGTGGAACTCACCCAGCGAGGGTAAGTGAGGGCAGGCCTGGAGCAACCAGGATGCCAAGTAAGAAAAGGATTGGCCTTCGTTACGGGCTACTAGCCAACGGGCTAGCGACCGCGAAGGAGCCTCGTGACGCCGCACGTGGAGCTGGCTTACAAGACACTCGTGGAGTGGGGGCCAGTGATCTTCGGTGCAGGTGGTGCTGGAGGCTAGGGCTACTCGGAGCCCAAAGCACGACTTCTTGGGAGACCCAGAAGAGGATGCACTTGCAAATGTGCTCGGTGTCCAGGGGTCACGGTCTCAAGTCACCCACGATAGCCACGGGCCTCAGCTTTGCTGGGGACTCAGGGTAGCCTCGGGAAGTCCGAGAATCCACCTCTGGTGATGCGATGACTTCGGCGTCCGACGGGAGCTTCAGAAATGCGAACCGGACAGATGCTTCTTTGGTGCCTGCCAAGCAGGGGAGTCACTCCTTGACCCCAAGGGAGATTCTTCAGTCCTCTAATCTTGTCGTAGAGCGTCGAAGGTCCAGGATTCAGTTTCAGAGTTTCGTCCAGGTATAATCTAAAGTCCCAAGGACTGGGTTCCTACCTTTATTCTAAAAATAGGGGTTGGACTACTCTGTGGCCCCACCTATGGGTGGGTCAGGGCAGAGGGTGGCTACACCCCTTTCCCTTGTCCAGTTTGCGCCAAAGCAGGGGCTGCAAGCCCCTGATCCGGTTTGAACTGGGGTATGCACAGGGACACCAAATGTGCCCCCAGTGCAGGACTTCAAAGCACCCGAAAGTGCTCCCGCCCAGCCCCAATACACATTATCCTGTCTGGGGAGGTGGTCAGAGTTAACATGTCTTTCCCTCTAGAAGGGTGGAATGCTACCCCCGCCGCCAGGATTGGCGGGGGGTAGTATTCCAAGATGTTTGACACCAAACACGACATGTTTAGGTGCAGCCATTCCAAAGTTAGCATTTTACCGTGAGGATATAATGAGCTTAAGAGTATATGGTCAGGCTGCACTACAAACAGCATCAGAGATGGTCTCCGAACGCTGCAGAGGGGCCCTGCTCATGCAGGGCACCCTCTCACATAGGAACCATGCACTCTGCCTTTAGGATTGATAAGGCCTGCCTTAGGAGTGACTTATAGGTCTATATGTGTGTATGTATTTCGTGATATAGGTAACCTATATCACAGTAAGGGGTGCATGCACCACCTTACCCAGGCTGCAGTAACAGACCTGTGGTGTCAGTTTGGATGGCCTTCCAGGGGTGGCATAATACATGCTGCAGGCCTCTGAGGTACCTATGCCCTTGGTACATAGTATACCATATACTAGGGACTTCTAAGGGCACTCCAGATCCCAATCAGTGATGTGCCTAAGGCACATGGAAACCATTTTAGAGAGGAAGCAGCTAGGCTGGGGTTCTGATTAGCAGGGCCCCAGCCAGACTAATGTCGAAAAACAGTGAAGCATCAGCAAAAAGTGGGGGTACCCATGTGAAGCAGATCCTACTCTCCTACAATGCTATCCATTTATCTTTGTCTTCCCTCTCTAAATATTTAAGTACAATTCCTTTGGGCAGTCTTTGATCATAGGCTTACTTGGGCCTTGCGGTCTCTTGCCCCCCTTTCTGACATTGTGCTCCTCTCACTACCAGATATTGAGGGGAGGCTTTGGGCAGATGCTGGGGATCAGGGTGTCATCACCCCCCCATCATTGATGACCCTCTTGTCATCATCATCTTACTCACTGCCTGGGGTAATCTCATTCTCCAGAAGGGCTTGGGACTCAGCGGGTCTCTTCTGAAGCCATGAGAGCTATCTTGAGATCCTCCTTCTTTGCAGAGGCTCCTTATGCTGATCTTTCTGTCCTTGCACAGGACCCTCAAATTATTGATCCTGAGGGTGAACAGGGTTTCTAAAGCGATCTCCATATTGCCTAGCCCCTTTTGCAACTTTCAGAAACTTTTCAAAAATGCTACCAAACTTTCATCACAAATTTTAGAAAACGTTTTAAAATTTGCAAACATCTTGGAAACAGCACTTAAAAGACTCCAGAACTTGGCAACTTCATTGGAAATCACAAGAACTTCCTTCTGGGAAAACACAATGTTAGAAATGGGGGTCTCTAGTTGGCAAGGGTTTGCACCTTTGTCCAAGTGGGGACCCTTCTTCCTAGTCGGGGTAAGGGGGTTACACTCCTAAAATAACCCCTGCTTGCCCCCTTGGTAGCTTGGCACGAGCAGTCAGGCTGATCTCAGAAGCAGTGTGTAAAGCGTTTGCACATAACCAACATTAATACAGTGAAAATTCTACAAAAGGACACCACACCAGTTTAGAAAAATATCCAATATTTTTATATATCCAAAACAAGACCAAAACGATAAAAAAATCCAACATAATGTACTTAAAAATATATACTTTGCAAAATATCCTTAAAATTGCAGAGATACTTCAAAAATACAGTTCGTACGAGTTGGTAGTTCCGTCCGGGGATACCTCGATGCTGAAAACAAGAGTCTAACCGTTCCAGCCGACCGCGTCGGTACGGGCCAGCGAAAGCATGGACAGACACGGTAACAGTACCTTTCTTGTTGCGGCTGGCACGTTGGTGCGAGCCAGTTGTGGCAACCGTCGCGGTTGCGTTGCACAATGGAAGCGGTGCAGGGTGTGGTGCCCTCTCGATGCGGTGCAGGCAGCGGCTCTGTGACGATCGTCCAGACAGCGTCGGTGAGACCAAGGCGTACGGTGCAGGGTGAGGCGGTGCAGGGTGAGGCGGTGCTTGATGCGGTGCTGGCAGGCTGCGGGGCAAGCGACAGAGCCGGTTAGCGGGAGCTGGCATCAGTCGGCCCAGACTGCTGTGTGGGACGCGGTGGTGCGTCGGGAGTCTTACGAGCGGTCCCCCCAGCCACGATGCTGTCACGGGTGTCGAAGTCAGCAGCAGCGATGGCGTCGGTGAGACCAGGATGGCGAAGTGAAGCGAGGCGGTGCGGAGTGCGGTGCCCACAGGTCAGGGTGCAAGCAGCGGCTCGGTGGCGTCAGTGAGACCAGGGTTGCGGTGCGAGATGCGGACGGTGCCTTCTGAGGTGCCGTCAGGACACAGAGCCAACGACGGAGTCGGTGACAGAGTCAGTTGCGTTTTCCTTCTCTGTGGCAACTGAAACAGCGGTTCCCGAAGCAGTACCCAGAGGTAGGTGAAGTCTTTGCAGTCCCTGAGACTTCAGAACAGGAGGCAAGCTCTACTTCAGGCTCTTGGAAACACTCAGCACAAGTAAAGAAAGTTCAGTCCAGTCCTTTCACTGCGCAAGGCAGAAGCAGCAACTGCAGGCCAACACAACAAAGCAACAACACAGCAAAGGGGCAGTACTCCTCCTGGCAGCTCTTCCAGCTCTTCTTCTTGGCAGGTTCCTTGATTTCAGCGAGTTCTAAAGTTCTGGGCCCCAATATTTATACTCCAAATCCCTTTGTTCTCTCAAGCAGAGAGTGTCTGTGTTTAGTCCAAACCAGTTCTGTCCTCTCTGGCCCAGCTTCCTGGCAGGAGGTGGAGACAGCATTGTTCAAGGCAGACCAGGCCCATTCAGGTGCAAGGAAATCTCCTCCCACTACTCTAAATGCAGCCCAGGTCTATTAATCTCAGCCCTGACTCATCCAGGAAAGGCAGGACACACCTCGACCCCCCCCAGAGGCTGTCTGATGAGAATGCACATCCCCAGCCCCTGTCACTCCAAACCCAGACAGTCAATCCACAAACCCAGCAGAGGCACACAGGATGGCTAAGCAAGAAAATACCTTCTATCTAAAAGTGGTATTTTCAAACACAGAACATAGAAATCATCTTTACTAAAATATGCATTTTTACATTCTGAGTCCAGGCATACTAAACTCCACTTCCCTATCTTGTCCCAATGGGAAGTTAGGCTTATAAGATGTTATAAGTAAAACTTCCATTGTTTCCTATGGGACAGATAGTCTTGCAGTGGTGGAAAACGAAATACACTGTAATTCACCACCAGTACATGTCACACACACGAGTTCATGTCCTACCTTTTAACCTACACAGCATCCTGCCCGCAGGGGTACCTTGGGCCTACCTTAGGGGTGACTTATGTGTAAGAAAAGGGAAGGTTCGGGCCTGGCAAGTGGGTACACTTGCCAGGTTGACATGGCAGTTACACACTGCGTGCAGACCCTACAGTGGCAGGTCTGAGATACCTTTTCAGGGCTACTCATGTGGGTGGCACAATCAGTGCTGCAGGCCCACTAGTAGCATTTGATTTACAGGCCCTGTCACACTCAGTGCACTAGGTGCTTACCAGTAAATCAAATATGCCAATCATGGAAATACCAATCCATAATACCAATTTACAACAGGAGCACTTGCACTTTAATACTGAACAGCAGTGAGAAAGTGCGTAGACACTAAACCAGCAAAAACAGAGTCAAAACCGGGATGTCAGAACGCAAAAAGACATGGGAAACACGCCAGAAGATGCAAAGTCTACACACAAGTTCTGGATCCCACCGCTAGGCACCAATGTGAGGAAAGCAGTTTATTATATGGTGTGGTTGTGAGACCTAATTGTGTAATAAACATTTACCTGTAATGGGTGCAGTCAGGTTGAAAAACCTTAGCTCAGCTCTGGTTGTCAGACTTTATCAAAGCAACAGGTCTAAAGCATTCAGAAGTGTCAAACCAACCCAATAAGAAAGAAACAAGACAATAAAAATTGGACAACATTTATAAAAAATAGGTTGTATATTTATCTTCAAAATGGCATCCCAATGAAAGAAATCCACAGGAGAGTTCTGGAGATATTAATTTTTAAAGGAACAATAAAGCACTGCTTTTTCATTCAATGCAATAAATCATTGTAATGGACCACTTGTGGTCAAACTTTTATAAAGTTGTAAACGACTACTATTCCCACTTTGGGTAACCAACTCTGGCAGGGACCAAGTCACAGAGGCCAAAGAGGGTTGGTTGTACAGTTACCTCTCAGTCAAAGCAGTCTCCAGTCCAGTTCCAGTCTCTGTGGGTGAACCGCCATAGACTTTGTTGGAGTGGTCCTGAAGCAAGGAATACAGGATGCTGATCCGATGATGGGGGGTTTTCCTGGGGCGGCTACTCAGTCCACTACTTTGGCCACAGGGGTCGATGTCCCTCAAGTCCGATTGAAGTCTAGTCAAAAACCAGTTGCCACTGGTCTCTGGTTCAGTAAAACTAGCGGTTCCCTTTCACTAGTGATAACGTCAATCTTAGGTAGTCAAACTGCACTCCGATGACTCTCCTGGGCCGCAAAATCTGGTGCAACTTTTGTGGGTTGGGTCTTGGTCTTCCAGCTGCATGTTGGCAGTCGGCGACAGTCAGGTGTTCTTTCCTACCAACCCACCAAGGCAGGCTTCTTCAGTTTTTGTGGCTCTGTAGCTGTAATTGGAAGTCAGCCAACTGACTCTTGGAGTCAACTCTTCTGTCTGAGGCTTGGGGAACGACTTTTCCTTGAGCAAGGAACCACAGGCATAGTCCTCTTTTTGCTAGCCCAAGAAACAGCAGGTGCAGTCCGGTCTTGGTGCAGCCTATTTGCTGGGTCCAGGGAACAACAGGGCAGTCCTTCTAAGGTCCACTCTTCAGTACAAATGAGATCTGAGGAATGGAGAGGAGTCAACTACTACCCAATGGGCTACCAGGTCTTTTCCCACTTAGTGATGACTTCCTGTGAAGTATGCTGCAGCACCAAATGATGGACGGAATGCTGAATGAATCAAACATTTACCCCCAGTCAAGAGATCTGGGTTAAATCCATCGTTCTTTTGCTCACTACGCCACCCCAGTTTGGACCCAGCCTATGCAAATCAGTCTTGACCCTGCTCCTCATGTGAACAGTCCCCCTTTGTTGTTCTGATGATGTGGTATACCTTCATTTACAAAATGACAGTGGGCATGGTACCTTCCCTGAGAAAGCTTGATTCGCCACATGTGCCACTAATGGAAGAGATTGCCTCATTTGCAGTGGTGGTTGGGTGGGCAGCCGAAGTACAAGAACTACAGCACTCCCACAATGAGACAAAAACAAATGTTTTGAGAAATATTTTTTAGCCATTGCCAGCAACATTTGAGCTCTTGCTCCCATTTAATAACACCCTAACAAACTTTAGCTACCTGTTAGGCAGGCAAGAACATGGTTTCGGTTAGCCGCTGGGTCACCAGTCCAGGATTTTCATACTAAGCACCCTTCTCCAGAGAGTCTAATCGTACCGGCCTAAGGCAGTAACATGAATCCCAATTAATTTCTGACCAACCCCCGCATACACAATCCAAAATGATTGATGCCTTTGGCAAACTTATGTTGTGATGGATACTTCTAACTGCAGCTTCCTCACCTTGTGAGTACCCCCAGGCGCCAGACTGGATCTGAAGATTTTTCTCAGCATTGCTTCTGCTCCCCAGCAGCTGGTGTTGTGCAGCTCGATATCTGCTCTGTCCCCAGATGTGACATCAGAATGGCATGCAAGCACCACCCCAATTCCTTTCCTTCAGTGCCTTGGATGCAGATCTGGAGGCTGCTCCCAAATATTTACCTCATCTTTTGAAGAAGTTTTTTGCTCTGAATTCCTTATCCAGTGTGCAAGAGACATGTCCCCACCCAAAACTACAGGCTTTAAGCCTTTAACGGACCATCACAAATGGATGTCTGTGACAGACCCCTTCGAGGTATGTCTCTGGAGTCGTAGCACGACTCCAGGCCCTGTGGCAAGTGTGCCTGGATGAACCCCCAAGACGATCCGAGATCGTGAAGCCGAATTGTACGTCACTCAACGCTGAAGAAAGGTGCATAAGTCTCGCTCCTGGTTGAAATAGAGGATGTGCACGCACTCTCGCACTTGAGACCATTCCCACGAAAGATTCTTCTCGCACTCCAAATCCTCAGGTAAGTCAAAATCAAAGACTGATGTGGTGATGCCCCGACAAAGCCAGTAGGCCTGCATTATTGATCATGAAACCTCCTTATATTGTGATGTTGTATCTAGTATAGGCGGGGGCATATTGTTACTAAATGGTTCTGGATCCACTAGGGGTGTGAGGTGATATGAGGGTGTCACCACAGGTATTTCCATCTACCTGATGTTCCATCTACCCGATTTACCTATTTGTAATTTAATGCATCTAATTTAGTAGTGCGAGAGTAACTAAAGTATTTTTAGTTTCCGATGGATACTTCAATCTGCAGATTTCTGGCCTTGTGAATGCCTCCAGGTGCCAGACTGGATATGGAGATGTTGGGGCCCCTACTTAGCCGCCACCTCTGCATGCTTACATCAGTTCTTTTTGTTTGTGGATCCAGAAATTAATTTCTCGAATTCTGTCATGCTTGACAGACTTTTTTTCCCCAAAATTGACAGGGTTTATACTCTTCAATGAATGCCACAAATAGATGTCAGTGACCGACCTGCACAAAGTGTCTCTGGTGTCTAGGATCCTCACTAGTTTTGTAGTTGTGTGAAGTGTGCAAAGATGAACCAGAAGGCCACCCAGGACCATAAGACCAAGTTCTACATACCGGAACATCAACAAAAGGCCGGGAAGGGCAGGTCCCGCTTGAAGTCGAGGATGGGGACAACTTCTCGATCTCGAGGCCGATCCTATGATCGTTCTTTTTCAAGATAACAGTTATCAGGTAAGTCAAAGAAGTAGTACACAAAATCCAAAACCAGCTCCCCTTCTTGACACCACATGGCGTTGCACAATGTCCCTGGTTCCTCTAGGCCACGAACTCGGTCTACATCATTGGTCCTGACTCTGGCCCTCATCCATAAGCAATGCTGCAACAGATCCAGATGTCCAGAGATTCCATGTTGCAATTATTTGGTCTCCTACTGGATCCCTCTGGAGTACCTACGGGCAGGGGCGACTCCTCCGTTGGAGCGCTGCCCCTCTTATATTACCCCCAAAGCCCCAGAGATGAAAAATATTATGGTAATTTATTACCATTTTATTTTTCATCCTCCGTCCCGTTAACAGCGTCAGGACAAGGCCTGCTGAGTGACATCAGCAGGGAGGTGACTGGGCTGTCTACGCACTGTTTAGAGTGCGCATGTCTTTTTGGCCGGCCGTCTTGCGGCAGCCAGCAACACATACGCACTTTGAACATCTCCAGCTGGGTTAGAGCAAGTGCAGTTCTCCAGAGCGCTGTGGAGCGCAGAGTGAGGCCGCTCCCTCCAATGAGGACGCTGCTCTCATGCTGGTTAGAGCAGAGCTCGGATTGGTTAAGGGAGTTGCAGCATCCAGTTCCTGGAAAAAGAGGTCCGGAGCGGAGGACGTCGTGTTTGATTTCAGGTAAGTGGTAACTTTTTTAAATATATTCACGTGAACCCCCCCTCTTGCACGTAGATGCCTGCTGCCACTGCCTATGGGCCCTAAGCATTCGAGGGGCTTCCAGTCAGATTACCACCACCGGATCTGAGCCTGACACCGACTGTGCCCCTCGACCCCTCTGTGGGTTTAGCCTGACTCAAAGGTTGAAGCCAAACCCTTTACCATCCACAACACTGAGGCCGATGCCACAAGCCTGCAAGCCAATGCCAGAGGGGGAGCCAGTAGTTCTTTTGGACTTTGAGACTAATCATGCATGACCTCCACTGAGACCGCAACAACCTCGTTCTCTTGCCTACTCTGTTTGAGACGCTACCACAGCCAAATACTGAGACGAGACAGATTTATTGTAGGAGACCCTGCCTCTCTCCTTCAAAACCCTAAGAAGGAAAGCTTAGTTGTTCGGGCAGGTAGCCTACGAGCACTTTCAATTCACCGTGCTTCAATTTGGGTGTTGGTTGCAGGTCATCTGCGCAGCGTAGGGGTGAAAGTCTTCTCCTTTTTCAACGATTGGCTGTTGAAGGCGCCTACCCACCTTCATACTATGGCAAACCTGCATTTGCTGGGGTTTGCTATAAACATGCCGAAGTCACATCAGACTCCTTCTCAGACACTCCCTTTTATCAGAGCTGTTCTGGACACAGTGCAGTTTCGGGCTTATCCTCCCGAGCAGCGAATCCAGGATTTTCAGGCCATGATACTGATGTTTCAGCCTCTATCCTGGATTTTGGTGAGAATTACTCTGAGGCTGCTGAGACTCATGGCTTCCTGCATACTGTTGGTAAATCACACCAGATGGCGTATGTGGGCTCTGCAGTGGGACTTAAAGTTCCAGTGGGCGCAGCATCAGGGGAATCTCTCCAACATGGCCCAGATTTCGGAAGGAACTGCAAAGGACTTGCAGTGGTGGTTGACGAACCACAATTGGGTCAGAGGCAGACCCCTCTCCTTTCCCTAACCAGATCTCACACCAGTGACAGATGCGTCACTTCTGGGATGGGGCAGCCATCTGGGAGAGGTGGAGATCAGGGCACACTGGTCTCCAGTGGAGTCGAGGCTCCATATCAATTTGTTGGAGCTTTGAGCAATTCGCTTGGCATTGAAAGCTTTTTCTCTCCTCTGTCAAGGGGAAGTTAGTGCAAGTGTTCATGAACAACACCACCGCCATGTGGTACTGCAACAAGCTGGGTGGGATCATGGACTCTTTGTCAAGAGGCCCTGCGTCTCTGGACATAGCTGGAATAGCAAGGCATAACCCTGGTGGTTAAACACTTGGCAGGTTCTCCGAATGCCAGGGTGGATGAATTCAGCTGTCAATGCCTAGCGAATCATGAATGGCGTCTCTAGTCGGAGGTGGTGCAAGGTCTCTTTCTGCAGTGGGGAGAGCCTTGGTCAGATCAGTTTGCCGCCGAAGAGAACGCACAATGTCTGCAGTTTTGCGCGCTGGAGTTTCCAAGGCGGCTATCGTCGCGAGTGGAGTTCTGGCCTCCTGTACGCCATTCCGCCCATACCACTTCTGCCCAGAGTTCTCAAGAAGATCAAGAACGACCAGTCCCAAGTCATTGTTGTGGCGCCAGACAGGGCACGGAGAGTCTGGTATCCTGAGCTTCTTCGAATGAGCATCGATCCTCTGATCAGGCTGCCCCTTCGGGCGGATCTTCTGCCGCAGCACAAGGGGAGGGTCCTCCACCCAAACCTCTCTGCCTCCTCCCGTGGAGATTGAGCATCGACAGTGGATAGGTTTCGACCTTCCTCCTGAAGTATGTAATGTTATTTTGGCGGCCCTACACCAAGACACTATACGCCAATATTATTCAGAAAGTTCTATTGACCCCCTTTCTGCTTCTCGGCCTACTATTCTTCTCTTTATTCTTACCCTTTCCCAGCAGGGCTCTGCTTTGGGTGCTCTTAGGGTTATCTTTCTGCTCTGTCCGCTTTCTTGTGGCTGCCAGACCAACCTTCTTTATTCAAGTCCCCTATTGTAACTAGTTTCTTAAAAGGGCTTGAACATATGTTTCCACCTACGTCCTTTGTCATGCCGCAGTGGGACCTTAATTTGGTCCTCACATTTTCTCATGTGTGCTCCCTTCGAGCCATAACATAATTGTCCCCTAAGCTGCTTACCATCAAGACAGCCTTTCTGGTGGCGATAACATCTGCCCGGGGGGTGAGTGAGTTGCAGGCTTTAATGCAAGGCTCTCTACATGATGACTTTTGTGGATAAGGTGGTGCTTCGTACCCGTGCTTCCTTCTTGCCAAATGTGGTGGCCAAATTCCATTTGGGTCAATCAATCAAGCTGCCCACCTTTTTTGCTCCCACACACCCCTCTAAGGAAGAGGAGCGTCTCCACCCTCTGGACCCAAAAAAGAGCGTTGCTGTTCTACCTTGATCGCACAAAACAGTTGCGGGTGGACGACCAAGTCTTTGTGGGTTATGTGGGAGCTAAAAAAAAAAAAAAATAAGGTTGGGCAGTGCAGAAATGGACCATTTTGAGCTGGATCGTTATCTGCATTAAGATCTGCTATGCCCTGGCTAGGAAGCAGCCTCCTAAGGGCTTTCGGGCCCATTCTCCCAGGGGAAAAGCTGCGACTACAGCGTTGGCTCTGGGTGTCCCAGTCCTGGACATCTTCCAGGCAGCAACGTGGGCGTCTTTGCACACGTTTGTCAAGCACTACTGCCTGTACTGTTGTATATTTCCTAGGGTGTCCATAAATGGGCTTTCCCGACTCATGTCCTTATATAGGCACAATTCGCCTTGCCCTTATATAGGCATAAAATCCCAGACCTTATTTAGGCATAAACCATGCACTCCAAATACAGGCATGGATTCCGACATCCGTCCACCCTAGCCTCACAACGAGTTCATGAAAAAACAGACCCTTAGGCTGCGGGTGTTTCCCTTGCCCAGGACTATTGATTTCTTCAAGGACTCATATATTATGCATGAACCATTATTCCTTAGGGATTCATTCATGACGTCTTTCGCTGCCCAACTCACGTCAATGCTAACATTTTCAGGTATAAATATACCTTCCCAAACCCCTGTAAATCAGAGGAGACCTCGACTTCAGAGGAGCCCGATTCCCGGCCGGACGCACTGAGAAGACACTGTCATTCCTGCACGCAGAGAGTCCAGCTTCCAGTGATCTAACTTCCCTTGCGGGGTGTTGGAGTTCGAGTCTGGGAAAGAGATTCCTACCTCTCTCATTCTTCAGGTATGGAGCAGACTAGAACCTAGAGGGACTCTTGGCATACTAGACTCTTGGCATGCTAGGCGCAACATACTCTTAGTATACTCTAGTCAGGATTACATCACCTACTTCTACTTCTCCCTACACTTAGGATAGGTTAGGTACACTGGGGTAGAACTAGGCTAGAAACGCATCGTATGAGTACTCGCATTTTTAGGCTGTGTCATTTTATGTAAATGCATATATGCTGAAAAGATAATGCTAACGCAGTATTATTTATTTCTACTGCTCACTCTGTACATTATTTATCTCGCATACTGTCTTGTGATCGTAACAGCACATTTAACTTACAACAGAAACAAGACTGTTCAATAAACCTTTTTATTGAAAACGCCCGTCTGTTATTTCTGTGTAACTTTGAGAGTAACTAAAACATGCACGACTGAGCTGAGTGAAATAGTTATCTATTGTTTCTACGACTCTGGGACACGTCCTGATTCTGTAAGGGAAACACAGTGGTCATGTTTTGCGGCTGCCAGAAACTACTCCCTTCTTGTCGTCAAGAAGTTTCTAGTGGCCTCTGATCTAGCTGGCACAAGCAATTAAGTTTAATATACTCGATAGGGACATACCGACCTTAGTCCTATGTCAAACCTATAGGATATATTATTCCAATGCGCAGAGCCTATAAGGGAAATAGGAGCTACACTACAGTCAGGTCCGCTGGGACGGGCATTTTCCACGTTCGGTCCTACAGGATTTTTTAGTGTAGAAAATCTGTCCAGAGACCTCCGCCAGGATGGTATGGCTTGGGTATCTAATTCAAAGGTAAGGAATCTGCAGCTAGAAGTCTCTATCAGATAAACAAGTTACTTACCTTCAGTAACGCATTATCTGTTGGAGACAATATTTAGCTGCAGATTCCTTACAGACCCCACCCATGCCTCCCTGCTCTGCATACTCATTTGATAGGGCCAGGGTTGTTCCTTTCCCAGGGCCCTAGTTGTGACAAACACAAGTCAGTTCACTTCATGGCGCTGCGCTTCTGGCATGGAAAAGTTAAAAGTAACTGACTTCCGAGCGCCTGGGTGGCACCTATATAGGCGACCGCAACATCATAACAGACGCTGACATCAGGCGGAGCCGAACGGAGCGACCCGACGCCGCGCACAGGGGTACTGCTCATGCAAAAGTTTCCAGATCCACTGTGATGCTTGGGGACAATCAAAGGTCTTCGGAAGGTCTTAGATGTGCTTCCCGTGGCAGCCAGGAAAATGCTAGTCCATGCACTGGTAACTTCCCGCCTGGACTACTGGAACGCTCTATATCTAGGCGCTAGTGGTAAGTGTGTGCAGAGACTTCAATGCATTCAGAACGCGGCGGCTCGCCTTGTTCTGATGCTGCCCAGGAGAACTCCCTCCAGGAATGCTCTCGCTGCCCTACACTGGCTCCCGGTGAGGGAGAGAATCCTTTTTAAAGCCCTATGTGTCAATCACCGCATTCTGCAGGGAAACGGACCTAGCTATCTACATAGTCTAATGTCCCCCTACACTCCTGCCCGGGCCTTGAGATCCTTAGGGACGGGACAGGTTAAGTTTCCAGGAATTAAGAGTAAGAATGGGCGGCCGATCTTTCCGCTACCTAGCCGCTAAACAATGGAATGTCCTCCCTCTCGCACTTAGGACAGAACCATCGGAAAGGCTCTTTAGAAAAAAACTAAAGACCTGGCTCTTACATATAGGTTTTCCCTCTTATGTTTTCTCACGTTACTGAAACAAACAGGGTGACTGGCTGCAGCGCGGGGACACACTAGTTAGTGTAACCATGCGCTTTATAAGCTTACTTATTATTATTAAAGGTAAGCATTCTGCATCTAGATATGGTCTCTACCAGATAATGTAAACCGAAGGTAAGTAACTTGTTCTTATGGTGCCCTAGGCTCAAAATGGGCCTCAGTGACCAGTCTTTTTTGGGAATCAGGAAGTAAAGATAATACACCCCTGATGTTGTGGAGTCACTGATTCGATGGCGCCTTTGCAAAGGAGCGATCATATCTCTTCTTTGAGCAGTTTTATGAGGTCTGAGTTTGTGACTGCAGAGCAGTATAGTAGGTGATGTGGAAGTTAGCTCCAGACAGTACCCATGATGTAGAACACCCACTGGTCGGAGGTGATGGTCCATCAAGTGGGCAAGAACCCTTGTAGATGCCCCTACCAGGTGTTGTGTGATCTGGGGCAGGAGGAGTAAGCTTGGTGGTTCTGGCAGAGGCTGCCTTTGCCTCTTCCTCTGGAATTATTGCCTCAATAGGATCCTCTGGAGGAACTTCTACCCGAGGGTGAAGCTGTCTGTGGATGTATGTAGCCCGTGGTGGTTTCAGTTGAGGTTTGTATTGAACCACCATGCTAGGGTGTATAGTGAAATGATCACTGAAAGGTAGGCGTCTAAAGGGTGCCCAAGGCTTTAGCCATTTCAGTGTCTTTTTTTCCAAGGATCTGGTTGACCTGTGGTTCGAAAAGATGTTGGCTGTCAAAAGGAAGGGATAGCAAGTTGTTGTATCTCAGGTTTAAAACCTGAAATACGAAGCCATGCATGGTGTTTAAGTAGGAGGCTGGAATTAACACCCCAAGCAGCAGTGTCAGCTGCATCAAAGGCACAACGTATTGTATTATTGGAAATTAATTTCTCCTCTGAAACCAGTTCAGGCCCCTTTTTTTTGTGTCGCAGGGAGGTACTGAAAAAAGTTCCTCCATCTCATCCCAGGTGGCTCTGCCATATCTATTCAAGATTCCCATAGTTTTGGCAATGCGCCAGTAATTTACAGACTGATCTGCTATTCTTCCCCACCGAGTCAAATTGGTTACTTTTATTATCCAGCAGGGGGTGCGGGAGGGGGTCTCCAGTTGTTTGGGAGCTGGCCCTTTTTCGTGCCGTATAGACTATAAGGGTGTCTGGAAGAAGCTGGCCCTGAATATATATACAGGGTCTGATGGGGACGCCTTATATTTTTGTCAACTCGGGGAGTAATTACCCGAACCCGCACTGGATCCTGAAAAATGTCACCTGTGTGTCGCAACATACCCTTTAGCATGGGGAAGTATTGAGTAGTGTGTTGTGTGGAGGAAAGGCTTTCGAAGGGGAAATCCTCCTCGACTGGCTCTGAATGGAAGGATCTTTATGGTACGCTGCTGCCCTGGCAAGGAGTTCATGAAATATGGAGGAATAGACTGAGGGGATGAGCGAGCAGGGTAAAGGTCAGGGCCAGTATACCTTGGAGGCTCTGGATCATAAGTGTCCTAGGGAGCTGGCTGTGGGGAATTGGCAATAGGGTCCTCCCCCTCTATGTCCACTCTGTATGGAAGAGGTGACCCCCTGTGGAGTGTAGGTTAGAGGGTTTCCATGAGAGGAGGGCAGAGAGGGTGAATCCTGCGTTTCCTGTGGAGGAGCAGGAAGTGAGCTGGAGGCTTTTTCCACTTTCTTCCTTTGTTAGGAAGGTGCAGCAATATCCAGGGCTTCCTCGAAAGAAAGCTACTGTTTTGAAGGTTGTATGGAAGTTCCAAGTGGTCATGTGATATCCGGCCAGTCTATGGGTGGATAGCCAAATGCTTCTGTTGAGCTATTTCCTCTTGGAGCAGATGGAGGAGGGGCTCAACTGTTTCAGCACCAATGGTGGTGGTGGTGGTAGACTATGGTGCCAAGTGTTTCTGCGCTGACGCGGTCTTCAATGCTGATGGTTTCAGCTCTAACGATTTGTTTGGCGTCGAACCTGATGTGGAAGGTGCCAGGCCGGCTGGCTAGGGATTTTTCTTCAGCGCAGAGCTGGGTGTATTGACTGAAAATGTCACTCGGTTCAGAGCATGGCCTGAGCGCAGTGGTGGACCAGCGGCCTGCTGCTTGATGTTCCAGTATGGCTTAACGGATAGTGTTGGAGGCCTGCACTGCCTGCGAACTGTAACAATGAGAGTAAGTCTGTACTCACTACCTGATGGGTAATGAAAGTTCTTCAACATCCAGGTCGGAGCCGTTCTCAGGTGAGAAGGCTTACTTATCAGCTACATACGCCTCGGCATGATGTACTCCAGCCTCTTCCACGCCAAAGAGGTCCACCAGATTGTCTCTGCTCCTCCTCAACATCTCCAGGTGTCGGGCCAGAAGGTCACAGAGGGCCATCTTTGATCTGAAGTAGCGGCAAGTGTTGCACCCAAGCTCGTTATGCTCTGGCGAAAAGCAAAGGTTACAGATCTGACGAAGGTCGGTCCGTGGATATTTTGAGTGGCTCTGAGGACAATATCTAAAAGGCGTTTGTTCCATCACCATCATGGCATGGCATAGAACCAATTTGAAGTCCCGAGAAAATAGGGTCCCACATGGGGGCCGAGATCGATCTGAAGATCACCCGGGTGCAGCTGTATTCTTCAACCCGGAATGGGTGGAAAATGGGATATGCATTTGACAACACAATATCGATGGTTAAGAGTAACCAGTGGGCCCTGAGAAAGTACAGATGACTGTCTCGAACAGTAGCACACGTCTGAACCAGATGGGGGAAGAAACCAATTTAACAATGGACTTGATGCCCATGCACATTACCAGCAAGAGGAGGAGTCACCGAATCTCGTGACTCTAAAGACTTCTCAGAAGAAAAACAACTTGCACACATCCGGACGCAATACTAGAAGGAAGAAGTATGCACAGCATATGCATCTACGACCACACATGCCTTGAACATAGCGTTACTGAAGGGAAGCACCTTATTCTACTGCATCACAGTCATATTGTTGATTTGTGACCCAAAATACTCATCATCGCTGAGGCCTGATGTGGGCATGATGTTTTACACACAGCAATTCCACCTAACTGCAAGATTATCTTCTAGACTTCATGCTCTTAGATGTGACTCTTCTGCAGGTTTCTCCTCTGAATGACAAACCCTCTTTGTAAGATAAAACGACCTCTCCGTTTTCTCTCTACTTTCTTGTAGTCTATTGCCTCCATTCTAACTCAGCCTTCCCTGACTATTTCAGTGACTTCATTGCATCAGCGGTTCTCCTCACCCCTCCTTAATCACCCTTGGCAACTTTAGTCTGTTTTGACCACCCAGAGCACAACACAGTGATTTCAATATTACCAAACTGGAACCCCTCGACCTACATCAAGATGTCTCTGGAAACGTATCCACACATCTGGGCATACCCTGGAAACCACCTTAAGACACAGAATCACATCAAGCCTACTCTCACCTCTAGACGGACCACTACAATATTCTTTTCTCTTGCGAGATGCCTACTAGAAAGATCTGTTTGGAATACACTTATCACCTCCACCCAGCCCTAGAGCAAACCATATTACTTCAGCCTAGAGGTCACTTTATGTTCTTAGCCCCACCTACATCTTTGTTTAAATGGAACTTTCTGTCTTGGCAAACAACCATGGTGTTGCTAAATCAACAGCTCAGTTGTCACCAATCCCAAAGCTCTATGTTGTATGCCACAGAACTTTCTTTCCACTCTTAAATCAAAGACTCTCAAAATCAAACATAAATGGAAAAACAATACTAACCCAAATGGACAATGTTCTGTACAACCAACAATCTATACATTAACAGTCAATAATACAGAAAAGAGCTATACCTCCCATCTTCTAGACACAGACTCCCTTTCAAAGGAACTCTTTAGAGTGTGAAAATTCTACAAGACCACCTCTCAACATTTAGAAACACTCTGGTTCCTCACTTAATCAAAAAGCAAGTGACACCGAATTCGACCCTGCCATGGAAATGCCCACCTTAGACCAACCAATGATACTCACACCTCTATCCCATTCACTAAGTTTGACACCTCCAAATTAGGGTTGCCAGTTGGCCTCTGGCTGTCGGAAGACTTTAGAATGTTCCTATTATTCAAGTCAACCCCCTTCATGGATTGAACCATTTCAAGAAGTAATATTCCTGGATGGCTGACAACCTAGCAAACAAGATCAGCTACAAGTATATCCTTCCTGAAAATTCACATAACTTAACTTATCAGTGCCCAGATTGGTTTTCACTCATGACTTGGGACAGACTCTTCCAACATCACCAGCTGATAGGGCCTCAATAAATACGTAAATCAGAATAGGACTGCTGGCTTTATGTACTTCCTGACTTTTTGGGTGAATCTGATACAGTCTGTGACCGTTCCCTCCTCCAATCCTCTGTGACATTGGAATTGAATTGCCTATTTGTTTCTCAACTGCATACAGAAGATCTTGCTCCCCTACATTTTTCCTCCTCTGCTCCGATCTGGTGTATTCAAGACCTTGTCATTACTGAAACTCAGACCACTTTCATACCTCTTTAAATCGTTTGACTTAACCTGCTGTTGGTATGTGAAAAATACAGAGTTCCTGCTCAAACGGGAAACAGATTCAGGCATTAACTGTTACGGTACTGTTTTACATTTTTTTTTTTTTAATAAATCTTTTTATTAACATAGCTCAAGAGCCCATACAGTACAATAAGCATTTCCATCATTGCACAGGAAGGCATGCATAGGGCTTCACCAATAGTATGTTTACAGGGTGCTTTCAGGCAGTGGAGGCCCCCCATACCGTTCAGTCCCCCAAGCTCATTCCTCTGTACTTTTTCTAGGGTGCCCATATCTTTTCCCACTTTTTAGCACACCCCCTGCTTTTGTAGACCGTTTCTTCAGCGCGCTGGCACCAATCACGGTCCCGTCTCCAGTCCTCCAGTGTCGGAGGTAGCAGCGCTCCCCACCCCCTGGCGATGTTTCTCTTCGCTATTCCAGCAGCCAAGGCCAACCATATTCCCTCGTATCTGGACCAGTCCAAGTCTCCTTTTATCATCAGGAGCAACTATTTCGCATCCAGAGGAACCACCCACCCCACAATCCTGGACATAGTGTCTGTGACTTTTTGCCAGTATCTAACTATCTCTGGGCATTCCCACAAAATGTGCATGAAGGTCCCCTCGCCCTGGCTTCCCCGCACACATAGCGCTGTAGGGGTCCTGCCCCATGTGTATAGGTGGGTCCTCGGGTAGTAGGTGCGATGTAATATCTTAAGTTGCACTAATCTAAATCTGGAACGGACGGCTATTTCTCTTGGACTCTGAATTGCTTCCTGCCAATTTGCGAGACCGTAGAGGTCGGCTTCTCCTTGATCGGGTCCAGTAACAACCTATCCTCTAGTGGGGAATATTCTGGAATAGAGGTGGCACTGTGAATGTGGGCACGGAGTGCGTGTACTAGCCTCAGGTGGTTATATCTTTGGGTTTGATGCAAGTTATATTCCTGCTGGAGTTTCTCAAAAGTAAGGGGAGAGTCTCCCTTCCACACGTCACCCAAATATTCAATCCCCATCAGCCTCCACCCTTGAAGACCCGATAGGGCCGCTACCTGCCTCAGGGTATCACCCACCCACAACAGGGTTTTCCCAGTCAGCCTCCCCGCCCAGTAGTTTATTGGCCTCTCTCCAACACTGAATCACCACTTTGGTGTGCTCTGGCCACTCTGCTTGTGTCTTTCGGAAGTATCGAAGAGGCTCACAGTTTCGCCCCGGCATGACGGCTCTATCTGACCTGTAAGCTGGTTCGTCCATGTCTGCGTATACCCAGTCATTGATGACCTGAAGCTGCGAGGCCCAATAGTATAGACGAATGACGGGAACTGCCAACCCACCATCATACACCCCCTTCTGTAGCTTGTGCAGCGCTATTCTAGGTGTGTCACCCTGCCACAGCAACGTTCTCACTTCCTGGGCCACCCGTTGAAAAACTGTCGGAGGGACCGGATACGGGGTGTTTTGGAGTACATATAGGAGGCGAGGTAATGTCATCATTTTAAATAAAGCCGCCCTACTCATGAGTGAAAGCGGAAGAGTGCGCCAATGACCGACATCCGCGCCAAGGCGGCTCATTTGGGGCCCGAGATTCCTGTCAAGGAACTCCTTTGGATTCCGCGTGACATAGATCCCTAAATACATAAAGCCCTCCGACACCACCGAGGCCGAACATTGCGCTGGAACCCTGGGGGGGGGGGACCCGACAGTGGAAATATCACTGACTTAGACCAGTTAATGGTATATCCCGAGTAGCTGCCAAAGAGATAAAAAATATTTAGCACACGAGCGATCGAGTAGTACGGCCTTGCTAGGTATAAGGCGATGTCATCGGCATAGAGCGAAATTCGCTCTTCCCACCCCCCTGGTGACACTACACCCCAAATCGATGGGTCCCTCTGGATCCAGTGCGCCAGCGGCTCCAATGCCAGGGCGAACAACAGCGGAGACAAGGGGCACCCCTGCCGAGTCCCCCTTCTCAGCTGGAAAGATCTCAATACCGCCCCGTTAACACGTACCCTGGCTGTGGGCGTCTCGTATAGCAATCGCACCCAGCCACAGAAGTTAGGGCCGAAGCCCAGCCTTTGGAGCACCATGAACAAGTAGGGCCATTCGATGCTATCGAACGCCATTGAGGCGTCCAGCGCCATCAATTCCGTCTGCTGGGCCTCGGGCCGCTAGTCATGTGAAGTACTCCATAGAGCCTTCGAAGATTGTGTCGGGTGCTTCTGGAGGGCATGAATCCCGACTGGTCGACATGGACCAATTCCGTAATGACAGACACCAGCCTATCTGCCAAAGCTTTAGCCAAGACCTTTGCCTCAACGTTGATGAGGGATATAGGGCGGTAGGAGCTACACTGCTCCGGCGGCTTTCCATCTTTGTATATCACCACTATCGTGGCCGCGCGCTGGTCTGACGGAAATTGCGCCCGCTCGCGCGCCTCCATCAACATGTTTCGGAGTGGGGGTACTATAATCGAGGCCTGCACCTTATAGATCTCCACTGGTAGCCCATTCGGGCCCGGTGCTTTCCCCGATCTCAAGGAACCCAGGGCCCCGCTCAGTTCCTCCTCCGTAAGTTCTGCCTCAAGGAGTTCGCGTGTCTCTTCCGACAGCGTAGGCAAGGCAAAGTCCCTTAGGAACTCCGCACAATCTTCCTCCGACCTGGTGCACACTGGCGCATAAACGCCTTCAAAATGCTTGGCAAAGGCTTCTGCTATTTCATTGCTTATGGTGCAGAGTGTCCCAGTTGCGTCCCTTACCCCGGTTACCCACGATCTCTCCCTATCTCGTCTCTCCAGCCACGCTAGAAGCTTCAGGGCCTTATCCCCTACGTCGTACAAGCGGTGCTTGTAAGAAACTGGCTCTATATATACTGCACCAAAGTGAGGTACAGTGTGCATAGAGTCCAAGGGTCTCCAGAGGTTTGGCAGAGGTTAAAGTTAGATAGAACCTTACTCTCTAAAGTGGTAGCTTGGTCGGAGCAGTAAGGCAGTATCAGAGGACAGTGTAAAGCATTTGATGTACACACTCAGTCAGCAAATGAATCCACACACTCAAGAACTGAACTCTAGGCCAATTGTTTTGTATAAAAAAATATACTGTTATTTTATTTTAGAACCACAGGTTTGCATAAAATACTTTCTCAAGATAAGATGCTGTTTGTTGAATACTTTCAATGAACAATAGACTTTGAATGCAATAAGGTACAGGGGTTGCAATAGGCAACACAATACTTGGTATAACTATAACATTGAGCTCAATGGAATTTTTAAGTAAACTGCAATAGAATTACTTTACGAACGTTTTTCTTACTCCGGGCTGGATCCTGGATTCAGCCCTGGTGCATTTCCTGTAAACAGTTGAAAGAAATCGTTTTTGTTAAACAGGCGATTTTTAAGGAATATTTGTAGGTTGCAAAAATCGACAGATGAATTTCTGGTAAAAACCAGGCAATGTTATCCTATGGAGGAAATTCAGGTTATCGGAAAAACACAGTTGTAATCACTTTTTCTAGTCAGTGCTGGGTACCTAAATCCAGCACTGGGATCTCTCCTGAGAACAGGTGAGTAATTTCGATTTTTGTTATTCGGACGATTTTTAGTGAATATTTCAAAGTTCCAAAACTCAACACTTAGAAGAATTTCCAAGTGAAAACCAGTCAATGTTACCCTATGGAGAAAATGTAAGTTATCGGCTTTCAGGTAAGTACTCGGCTGGCAGAGTTAAGGTTCTGGGGCAAGACTCAGGAGTCTCCCAGGTTCAGGATTGTACTGTTGTTACACCCTCAGCGACACAGGGGCGGCCGGGTGCAGAGAGAGTAGGCCCAATGTTAGCCTATGGCGGGCAGGGGGCCTTTGGTTGGTGGCTGCTAGCAGGCAGGCCACGCGGCTGTGGGAGCAAAGCTCCTGGTCACTTACTCAGGGCAAGTGGGGAAATCAAACAGGGTAGTTGGTGCACCCTCAGCGGCACTGGGGCGGCCGGGTGCAGTGGGCTTTTGGGCCGTCGGGCACCCAATGGATTTCAATGGGAAAGCTGCGAGACGAACAAAGGCTGCAAACTCGGGTACGGTGATTCTTCAGGTGCGACCACCACTTCAAGAGGTAAGTTGGGAAGCTGTAGGTGGGGTAGACACCCAGGAGTTGGGCACAGGGGGCCGTGGGGCGCAAGGGTGTCTTTAGGCGTCGGGAAATCTTACCCTCTGCTGGTCGCGGTTGGAGGGGTCCCTGGTGTTGAGGCTGCAGGCGTCGTCAGGAGCGTTGAGGTGAGTCCTTGGGTGCTGGATTCTTGGTCACAGTCGCCGGGGGGACGTCCTCGTTGTCTTTGTCCACTTTAGCTCGGGCCGGGCTCGGCGGGTGCAAAGTGGGCAGGATCCGCGGTTTCAGGCCGGGGCTGCAGATGTTTGAGCAGAGCCACTGCTCGTGGGAGTCCCAGTCTTTGGTTGAGCAAGGCAGTCAGGTCCTCCGGGGTTTTTGAGGTTGCTGACCACTGGAGACGCCGGGGTTTAGCAGGAGCAGGTTCGAGGGTCGACAGGCCGGTAGGGCTGGGGCCAAGACAGTTGGTGTCGTCCTCTTGTTAGCAGCTGCACGGCTGGTCTTCTTGCTTCTTGTAGTTTCGGAATCGGGATCTGAGGAAGGAAGGTTCAGGGTGCAACTAAATACTGAATTTAGGGGCGTTACAGGTAGGTAAAGGGCAGGGACCAATGGGTCCCTTCCCTGGGGTGGGTACACCCCCTACTCTGCCACTCTCAAGTGGGAGTGGGGCAGGAACCTGTCCTTGGTTGGCTGGGTCCCCCCATCCTCAAGATGGCGGGGACTCGAGGTTGTGCTTCACCTCGCCTCCCCCACCTTAGGGGTGGAGTTGGCAGAGGTGGGCACACCTCTCTTCCTCACTTTGTTTTTCCTGCCGGGTCTCCCGCCCAAAGTGGGGGGTAGAACCAGTGGGGACCAGTTGCTGAGTACAGCAAGTGGTCTGGAGAGGACTCACAAAGGCGGTATGCCTTTGAAGCTTCTCCTTCGTGAACCCTACCCATCCTGGGGGAGGAGGCTTGGCACCTCGTCCCAGGATGTGCATTGTTTCAGGCCCCCGAGAGCGGCAAGCTCCCGACCCAGGGGTCCAGAAACATGTCTGGTGGTGGCAGCCACTCAGTCAGGTCACTGGGAGTTGGTCTAGTTTCAGGGGGCATCTCTAAGATGCCCTCTGTTGTGCATTTACATTAAATCCCACACTGGCATCAGTGTGGGTTTAATGTGCTGAGAAGTTTGATACCAAACTCCCCAGTCTTCAGTGTAGCCATTATGGTGCTGTGGAGTTCGTAATGACAAACTCCCAGCACCATATACTCTTAATGGCAGCACTGCACTTACAGTGCCCAGGAATGGACCTGGGTACTGTAGGGGTACAGGGCTCATGCACCTGTACCCTCACCACTGGCATAGGGCACCCAGCTAGAGGGGTGACTGATGTATGCCAGGGCAGTGGTTTGTGGGCATGGCACACAGGGATGTGTGCCATGTCGACTCTTCACTTTGTTCTGCACCAAGACACGCAGCCTGCAAAGGCAGTGTGTGTGTGTAAAGGTACAGGGCCTCTAAGGGTGGCACAATAAGTGCTGCAGCCCTTGGAGGCCTTCTCTGGTCACAGTGCCCTGGGTACCTGTGGTACCATTTACCAGGGGCCTACCTGTGGCCAGAGAGGCCAATTGGGTTTAGGCTTCAATGCAGTTTTAGGGAAGGGACACAGGCCCTGGGTACCTGATTGGCAGGAGCCCAGGGCACACTCAGTCAAAGTACATCAGCAATTCAGCAAAAAGTGGGGGCATTCCATGCAAGATAGAGGGCACTTTCTCACAGTGCTGCGTCGCTATCGCATATGCCCGAGCCTCACTATCTGCCAGAGCCCGCAGATCCCGCTGTCTCAGCGCCAGCTCGTGACGCCGGTCTGCACTCATCAGCGTCGTCTCTTCCCCTTCCATCTGGTGAATTTCTTGCTCAAGTGACTGAATTTGCAAGGATTCCTCTTTTTTCTGGGCTCCGATCAGCGCCTGTGCCTGACCCCGTAAAACCGTCTTGTAGGCCTCCCACAGGGTAATATGGGAGTCCACTGACCCTTTATTTTCTTTAAAATAGAGTTCCGAGCCCTCTCGCAATTTGTCTCTAAGCCCGGAGTCTCGCAGTCGCCAGGGGTCGATTCTCGGGTAAATCGCTCTGTCTAGGGACGGACCTGCAAGGGTAACACACACCGGAGAATGGTCCGAGATGCCCCTAGCCCTGTGTTCAGGGTTGCGGAAGTTGCCCACCTTGTCGCCGTGTGTAAAAAAAGTGGTAAATTCTAGAGAAGGAGTCATGTTGTGCGGAATAGTACGTGTACTGTCGTGCAAGAGGGTTGTGTTCCCGCAACAAATCTACCATCCCCATGGCCAAGTCTGCCAGGCCGCGTTCTCCCTGACGATGTACCGAGGATCCAGACCGGTCCAGCGCTGGGTTCATGACTGCGTTCGTATCCCCACCTATCAGAAGCGTGCCCAGTGGGAGGTCAGTGAGGAATGAACTGAACTTCGGGAAAATCACTGCGTGCAGACCTGGGGGTATGTAACAAGACCACAGCACGGTCAGGCGCCCCTCCCATTTTCCGGCCGCCGCCACGAGGCAGCCGGCTTCATCCGCCCAGGTTCCTGTGATGACTAGTGGCAACGTGTTACGCACCAGGATCCCCACTCCCCGAGCTTCGGACGAGAATCCGGAGTGGGCTACCATTTTGTACCCAAACCTATCTAGCGCCTTACACTTATTTCCTCTCAGGTGTGATTCCTGGATCAAAACAACATCTGGGGAGTGCCTCTTAATGAACAAGTTACTTACCTTCGGTAACGATATATCTGTAAGAAACATTAGTAGTGATAGATTCCTTACCTTAGAATATCCCCAGGCGTCAGACTGGATCCGGAAAGTTTTCGTCAGCAGTACCCCTGCGCGTCGGTAGGGGCGTCGTGAGGCTCCGCGTCCGTCGTTGGCGTCGTGGTCGCCGAGATGACGTCGCGGGTGCTACTTGGACGCCGCCCACGCGCGCTGACGTCAGTTCTGTACACTACTTTCCGCGCCAGGAACGCAGAGCCATGCAAGATACTGACCACTGGTGCATTGAAACTAGGGCCCTGAAAGGGATGACCTTAACCCTAGAAATCAGTTTGCGAAACGGGGAGGATGGGTGGGGCGGTAAGGAATCTATCACTACTAATGTTTCTTACAGATCTATCGTTACCGAAGGTAAGTAGCTTGTTCATCTGAAAGAAACACAGTTATAAATTCCTTACCCTAGAATATTTACCCCAGCAATACCAACCCCGGTGGTGGGTCTGCGAACTAAGATCACACCAGAAAGTCACGGAGAACAGAACGGCCAAAGAAGCCGTCTCTCCGGACTTGGCTGTCCAGGCAGTAATGCTTGGTAAACGTGTGCAGCGAGGCCCACGTGGCTGCCTGACATATGTCTTGCAGGGGGACACCACGTCCCAATGCAGTAGTGGCTGCAGTAGCTCTGGTGGAATGAGCACGCAGCCCCACCGGAGGTTCTTTTTAGCCAAAGAGTAACAGGCTTTGATACACAAGACAACCCAGCGGGAGATGGTTCTCTTATGGACCGCCCAACCTTTCTTGGTGCCAACGTAGCCAACAAAAGCTGGTCATCCACCCGGAACTGCTGTGTGCGGTTGAGATAAAAAGAAAGCGCATGTTTTGGGTCCAGACGGTGGAGCCGCTCTTCCTCTCTGGAAGGATGCGGAGGCAGAAAAAAGGTGGGCACGGTAATAGTCTGCCCAATGTGCAAGGCCGTAACCACTTTTGGCAAAAAGGAAGGACGGGGCCTGAGCACAACCTTGTCCGGATGGACTGAAAGGAAAGGAGGCTTACAGGAAAGAGCCTAGAGCTCACTCACTCGCCTGGCGGAAGTGATGGCCAGCAGGAAGGCAGTCTTTAACGTTAAAAGACGAAGAGGACAGTTGTGAAGGGGCTCAAAGGGAGCGCACATCAAGTACGTCAGAACCAGATTCAAATCCCCTTGAGGCATCACGAAAGGAATAGGAGGAAAAAGGTGAGTAATGCCATTGAGGAATCTGTTAACAACAGGGGACTTGAAAAGAGAGGGCTGATCATGGAGCCTGAGAAAGGCCGAAATAGCAGAAAGGTAACCCTTGATAGTGCCCAGAGCAGAGCCCTGCTGGGCCAAAGAAAGAAGGAACAGGAGAACCTCAGAAAGAGGGGCAGAAAGGGGATCCACAGCCTTTGCTGTGCACCATGCCACAAATTTGTTCCACCTGCAGGCGTATACCACTTTAGTAGAGGGACGCCTGGCTGCCAGAATAACGTCACAAACTTCAGGAGGCAAGTCGAAGGGAATCAACTGCCGCCGCTCAATCTCCACGCAAAGAGGTGGAGGCTGGACAGGGTCGGGTGGAGGACCGTCCCCTGCCGCTGCGACAGAAGATCCTCCCGAAGAGGCAGTTGGATCGGGGGATCGACGCTCATACTGAGTAGCTCGGGATACCATACTCTTCGAGCCCAGTCCGGAGCCACAAGAATGACTTGGGCCCGGTCGCGCCTGATCTTCTTCAGCACTCTGGGCAGAATTGGTATAGGCGGAAAGGCGTACAACAGACCGCAACTCCACTCGCGACGAAAAGCGTCGCCGAGCGAGTGCCGCCTTGGAAATTCCAACGCGCAGAACTGATGACATTGCGCGTTCTCTTCGGTGGCGAATAGATCTAACCAAGGCTCTCCCCACTGCTGAAAGAGACCTTGCGCCACCTCCGAGTGAAGACGCCATTCGTGATCGAGCATGCACCTGCGGCTGAGTTCGTCCGCCCTGGCGTTCAGAGAACCTGCCAGGTGTTGAACCACCAGGGACATGCCCTGATGTTCCAGCCATATCCAGAGACGCAGAGCCTCCTGACAGAGGGTCCACGACCCCACCCCGCCTTGTTTGTTGCAGTACCACATGGCGGTGGTGTTGTCTGTGAACACCTGCACTACTCTCCCCTTGACAGAGGGAAGGAATGCCTTCAGTGCAAGCCTGATCGCCCGCAGCTCCAAAAAGTTGATATGGAGCCGGGACTCTGCCGGAGACCAGAGGCCTCTGATCTCCGCCTCTCCCATGTGGCCACCCCATCCCAGGAGGGACGCATCCGTCACCACTGTGAACTCCGGTTGGGGAAGGGAGAGGGATCTGCCGTCGACCCAATGCTGGTTCGTGAGCCACCACTGCAATTGTTGTGCAGTGCCCTCCGAGATCTGGACGTGATCGGACAGGTTTCCCTGATGCTGCGCCCACTGGAACTTCAGGTCCCACTGCAGAGCCCGCATATGCCACCTGGCATGATTGACCAGCAGGATGCAGGAGGCCATGAGGCCCAGCAGCCTCAGAGTCACTCTGACCGAAACCCGGGACAAGGGCTGAAAGATGGGAATCAGAGCCCGAATATCCCGGAATCGCCGTTCGGGAGGATAGACCCAAAACTGCGCCGTGTCCAGAACCGCTCCGATAAAGAGGAGCTTCTGGAGGGAATCAGGTGCGACTTCGGCACATTGATGGAGAACCCCAGCAAGTGCAGGAGGTCGGCCGTAGTCTGGAGGTGGGAGACGACTGTCTGGGGCGAGCCCGCCTTCAACAACCAATCGTCGAGATAGGGGAAGACTGAGACCCCTAATCTGCGCAGATGAGCTGCGACCACCGCCATCACCTTGGTGAACACCCGAGGGGCGCTGGTAAGGCCAAAGGGGAGCACGGTAAACTGAAAGTGCTCATGGCCTACCGTGAACCGCCGGTAACGCCGGTGGGCTGGCAGGACGGGGATGTGGAAATAGGCGTCCTGCAAGTCCAGCGCTACCATCCAGTCTTGTGGGTCGAGAGCAGACAAGACCTGAGCTAGAGTGAGCATCTTGAACTTCTCTTTGCGGAGGAAGCGATTGACGTTCCGGAGGTCCAAGATAGGACGCAGGCCTTTGTCCTTCTTGGGCACCACAAAGTAGTGGGAATAACAACCACGACCTACTTCGTGCGTCGGAACACGCTCGATGGCCCCCTTGGCCAAGAGGGCCGGAACTTCCTGCTGAAGAAGCACCAAGTGATCCCCCGACATGCGGTGGTATTGAGGTGGCATGGCTGGAGGGGTAGTCTCGAAGGGGAGGAAGTAGCCCCTCCGGACTATCTCTAAAACCCACCTGTCCGAAGTGATGGTGCGCCAGTGGGGGAGGTGATGGCGGAGCCTGCCGCCCACTGGCGTTTGATGAGCCTGAAAGTTCGGACTAGGAAGGTTTGGAGGCAGTGGTGGCCGGGGTGGTGGTGGACTGACCCGCCCGCTGGCCCCTTTGTCCGCCACGGCGGAACCCGCATCCGCGGCCACGCTGGGATGACTGCTGCGCCGGCCTGTGGCTCTGTTGCGAACGCTGCGGGGCGCCCCTTCCTATGCCACGAAAGGAGCGAAAAGCGGAAGGCAGAGGAGGGCGGACTGCCGAGAGTCCCAAGGACTTGGCCGTAGCCCGTGAGTCCTTAAACTTCTCCAACGCGCTGTCCGCTTTGTCGCCGAAGAGGCGACGGCCATCAAAGGGCATGTCCATAAGGGTGTTTTTGACATCCCCTGAAAATCCAGTGGTTCTCAACCAGGCGTGACGGCGAACCGCCACCGTCGTTGCAATGGATCTGCCAAGTGTGTCGGCGGTGTCTAGACCACAACGGATCATGAACTTCGCTGCGTCTCTCCACTCTGCAACAGCCTGGGCGAGAGCAGGCCGGGCCTCCTCCGGACACTGGGGCAGCACGTTCGCCACCGTATCCCACAGACAGTGGGAATAACGGCCCAAGAGGCATGCGGTGTTCACGGACCGCAGCGCAGAGCTGGTGGAAGAGAAAATCTTCTTCCCAAACTGATCCAGCTTCTTGGATTCCCTATCCGGTGGGGCGGAAGGGAAGGCGGTTGGGGAAGCAGAGGCTTGGACAACCCAGCTCTCGGGAGTGGGGTGTTGGGAGAGGAAAATGGGGTCACCCGGAGCCGGGCGATGGCGTCGGGCCACGTTCCTATCCACAGGAGCCCCTGTGGTGGGCCTGGACTAAGTGCCCAAAAGAACGTCCGAAAGGGCTTCATTAAAGGGCAGCAGCGGCTCCGCAGAAGTAGCTGCTGGCTGAAGCACCTGTCAGGAGGTTAGTCCTGACGGCCACAGTAGGGGGCTGGAGGTGTAGGGCCTCCGCCGCCCTACGCAACACCACTGCATAACTGGCTCCCTCCTCCGTAGCCACGGTAGGAGACAGCATGCCATGGTCTGGTGAGGTATCCAGACCACTGGCGTCCCCCAATTCCTCAGACCAGTCCTGTTCAGACTCGCAGGCTGCAGCGAGAGGGTCGTCCGACCCCTCCCAGTCCTCCCCTTGCTCCTCAGGCTGTTCAACAGGCCTAAAATAAGGAGTAGGGACATGGGGATAGAAATCCCCAAACGGCGTCGAGAACGGCATCGATCGACGCTGGACCGACGCCACGTCCACTTCGGGGCTGAATCTGAGGTCGACGTCTTCCCGAGGAGCGGGCGGCGTCAGGATCGGTGCCGGTGGAGTCGACGTCGGTGGAGGCGTAACAAGGTCAACCGGGATCCAGGCCTGGATCCAAGGGTGTCCTGCGGCGCTGGGGCCAGAGCCGACAGCGACTCCGGAAACGCGAGGACACCCATGCGGGACCGCGGGGCCCGAAGGCGCACCGGCGGGACCCGACGGCCCAAAGAGGCGAGCCATGGCCGACAGGAAGTTCTGTATCTGGGCCGGAGTCGCCGACGACCCCGGGAAGGGCGGGTAGTCGGGCGGCAACTCCATGGACTCCGCCGGAGCCGCGGGGGTGGCACCACCCGTACCCTCAGCCGCGTCGCGCGACCGGCGAGGGGAAGTCGGAGAACGATGACATTTCTTCGACTTCTTGTGCTTCGCCTTACCTGACCCCGAGTGCGAAGACTTCGATCCTGACGATCGCCAATGATGACTCCGCGCACGGTCCCTCTGCCTCCCTCTGGACCGGGACCTCTCACGGCACGGAGCCGACTGCCGGGCTTCAAGCAGCTTTCGGGACCGCTCCCGCAAAGACTTCGGCGCCATGGACCGGCAGTCGGGGCACGACTTGGGGTCGTGGTCGCGCCCCAGGCAGAAGAGACACACGCAGTGCGGGTCAGTCACCGACATCATCGGATGACAGTTCTCGCAGGACTTAAACCCGGGCATCCCTAACTGCACAAGGAGTCGAATCGACTCGAAAAGGGTGAGAAAAAGATCGCAAAAAACAGTCAAAAAAGACTAGGGGTACCGTTCTCTCCAGATCTGCGCTTGCTGGCGCGGAAAAAGAAACAACTGACGTCAGCGCGCGTGGGCGGCGTCCAAGTAGCGCCTGTGACGTCATTTCGGCGACCACAACGCCAACGACGGACGCGGAGCCGCACAACGCCCCTACCGACGCGCAGGGTTACTGCTGACGAAAACTTTCCGGATCCAGCCTGACGCCTGGGGATATTCTAAGGTAAGGAATCTATCACTATGTGTTTCTTTCAGATATGCTGCATTACAAGTGTGCTTTTAATTTTATTTCCCAGACCGTTCACATTCCAGGTCCATATCCGCATTGTAGCTAGGTCACCCATGGCTTTTTATGAGGTATACAACATGTGAGTGTCCCCCCACCATCCCCCTCGCGTTTCCTGCAATTCTCTTGTTTCTGCTGAATCTCTTGGTCTTGAGCAAGGTTCTCAAACTTCTTGAACATATCAAACAATAAACCCAACACCCCCCTCCCTGCAACCCTGCTGGGTGAGCCCCAAACCACCCACCTCCCAAACGTGCAGAGTGCCTGTCGCCCGAACAGTGTAGAAAGACACATTCGTGAGGAGCCGTGGCCTAGCCTCCAGCATGAAGTATTATCTGTCTGCTAAACGAATCTTAACAAGCCCAAGCAGAGCAATGCAGGGCCTCCCCACTTAGCGCGCCGCCCAGACTGTCCGGCTTTATAATCAGAAAGGCAAATTAGAAAGAAAGGCTGAGGGGGGCCGCATGCCTCATGCTTCTGTTAAGTCACACAGGTACCTCGAGCCCTTGTGCCCCCCTCTCTCAACCCCCTTGTCCGGCCCCAGAATATGTCCCTGTACATTTACAGAAAAGGTAGAGCAGTCCCGGTGCCACAAGACGTGACCCACAAATCACTTATCTGGCCGCCGCTGCCCCTGTCCATCGGATGTCTTCTCCGCCTCCTGCACAGTATCAGCACAGCCATTGTCCGCTGCCGTACGGTTATGACCTCCTCTCCGACCAACCGTGCGCCATCCCTCCAGCCAGTCGCTGGCCTCCGCTGGAGAGTCAAAGAAACATGTTTTCCCCCAGTCGATTATCTTGAGTCTGGCTGGGTAAAGCATCATGTACTTTACTTGCTGCTCCCGGAGTGCTCTTTTGATGACATCGAAGGACCGCCTCTGTCTCTGGACATGGGAGCGTGAAATCCGGGAAGAAACGGATGGTGGAGTTCTCGTGCCGAAGGTCGCCATGCACGCGCGCCGCTTGTAAGATGGCATCCCTGTCCCGAAAGTTCAGGATGCGGGCGATGATCGTGCGTGGGGGCGCCCCCGGTCGGGGCCTGCCACCCAGCGCCCGGTGTGCACGTTCTATTGTAAAGAATTTCGATAGGCGTTTGGGCTTCAGGTGGTTCAGAATCAGATCTTCTAAGAACAGGTCCATGGACTGTCCCTCCATGCCCTCCGGCACACCCACGACGCAAATGTTATTGCGTCGGGCCCTTCCCTCCTGGTCCTCGAGTCAGGCGTAGATGTCTGACTGGTTCTTGGTAAGGGTGGCCACCTGGTCTTCGAGGCATTTAGTTTGCCTGCAGGCCCCCAATTCCCTCCTCCGCCGTGGACACCTTCTCTGAGATTTTCCATAGGTCTGCGCATAGTAGGTTCACCTCCTCGGTGACAGTCTAGTTTCGGCTCCAGGGTACCCTTCAATTTTCTGATCGCCCTCATGATGTCCTTCAGAGAGGGGTCGGGGTCTGGGCGCCCGGTTCCTCCTGCGAGCCCCCTCCTGTCGCACCCTCGTCGCGTCCCATGGCCGTGTATTTGTCGATGTGGTTGGCTTGGCCAGGCCCCGTTAGTCTATTGCGACCCATGGCTGGGTCTGTTGGCTCTTCACTAGGATTCCCGGCAGTCTCCGGTGAGCCTCCGGCTGCCAGCGCGCCTGGGTCTCCGCTATCACCTCCCAGGAGTTGCTCTCGCCCCTGCTTGCGTCCCTTCAGAGCAAAGGGCCCCACACTTCTCACTGGCCCCTACGGGTGATGGTTGACCTCTAGACCAGGGGGCCCAGTGCCCACTCTATTGTTCCTGCAGCGTACTGTTGCCCCAGCTCCCGGCTGAATTTCAGGCGCACTTATGGGCCCCAAAGCGAACCGCTACCCCTGTATCTTCTTGGGGCTCCCCACCTGTGGAGACAGAGGAGGGGGGGCGCCGTCACCCACGCTCAGGCCTTAAAATCAGCAGTTTTGCAGCGTCGGCCCCAGCGGGAGCTCCGTCAAGCCTCCTGCGTTCCTTGTGGATTGTGGCTGCGTAGTGCAGTCAGCCGGGGCTCCAGGGCCATGCTGTGTCTCCCGGCCGCGTCGGCACTCTCCGGATGTTTCCCGCTTAGCGGAGCTGCTGCAGGCGCCTCCCGCACTCTTTAGATGCGCCGAGACTAAAACCGGAGCTCCGGTGCCCCGATAGCGCCGCGGGTTATCCCGCCGCGTGTGCGGCTGCCTCACTCACCGCTCCACACTCCGACCAACGGGTCCCTCTCAGCTCAGACGCTACCGGGAGGCGCCATCTTGCCTCCGCCGGCCGCTCCTTCCGTCCCTCTCTCGCTCAGTCTTCAGAGCACCGCCACAGGACTGAAAGGCAATGCTAGGATGCTCCCGCGCTCCTGCTTCACTATCTGCACCGGGGGGCCATCCACATTACGGATTGTGCCGGATATTACGGGCTGGTACGCTGTCGGCTAGCGCAGCGCAATTAGATGGCAGCCATCTTCATCGGCTGCTAGCCACGCCCCCCCTGTTTTACATTTTTTATCGCCATTCATGACTGGATGACCCAAAACAAACTGATACACCAGCAAAATAGAGATGACCTGTGGATCACTGGCTTTCGATGACCCATGGCTTGTGGCCCCATCCATCCCAGACCCAAAAGTGAAAATCACGTTAGACTCTGCCCCTAGCTTCAAATTCTAAATCAACACATTTGCCAAGATCTCTTTCCATTAGCTGAGAATGCACAATGGAATCTTCCTTTTATTACGCTGCACTCAATGGGTTCAGACAACAACTGTTCTTGTGCTTATGGCAAGATTTTTCCTGCATCCTAAGCCACAGAACCACATCTGTCCATCATCAGAGACAACTGCTCGCTCTCTACTCAATTAATTAGAACAATCTCTTTCAAAGACCTTTGCATTATTCATCACATTCTATGTGGAATGAAATCCTCCTCTGTTCAAATGTGTGGACCCATCCCCCCAGATGCTATGACCACTCAAAGATCCATCTCTGAACCTGGAATCAAGATTAACAAAGTCTCCAATCCCTGCAGTTGCAAGGACAAACAAGCACTATCAAAGGTGCCGGCGTTACGACCTAATCAGGGATCTGGGTAATCGATTTGTGACAGGCATTAGACTTTGAACCTCATTCACGGCAGCTGTCTCGAGCAGCAAAGACTGTATTGCCAAACATGGGTCCTAGAAACCACTGCCCTAGTGATTTTACATTTAGAGTATGCCCTCTAGCTCACAACTTCAAAATATCAGTTTCATAGACTCCATTTGATTTCGAACAGTATAGTAAAACTTCTCCTGAGCTACAAGACTACATCAGCCCAGATACAATGTTCACTTAAAGGCCTATCTGTGTATTAGACTCCAAATTAACAAGCTTTCAATTCCTTGCAGTGCAATCGAAGGTGCTGATGTTTCCACCTAACCAGTACCCTGGGTAATTGATCTGTGATGGAACATTGGCCTTCTAATCAAATATGGTCTAAGACAGCTACCATGGCTTAGCTGAAACAAGGCACTGGGGGTGCTTGGTAGATGTTCTGTACAACACGATTTGTATAGAGCTCCACCTAACCAGGACACTGTGTAATTGATCAGTGCTGGAAAATTAGCCTTCAAAGTCAGATTCACAATTAGGGTAGAGTCTCTCTAGCTGAAAAAACGAACCTCAAAGAAGTTTGCTGGATTGAATATGTGCTCAAGACAACAAAATTATCATAGTTTTACTAATGATGTAATAACCTGCCAGGTTGTGAGTATACAACTTTTTAAAAATATCTCAAAATATATGTACAGGTAAGGTGAAAACAAACAGTAAAAAGCACATAAATCAAAAACACAATGTAAAGATAATGTAGCAACCATATAGTAATAAACCAGGGCCTATAAACACTATACACTGATCACAATCAGTAGCTGATTGCAAACACTTTTAAAAGAGAACACCATGTAGAACAAGGAAAATTATACTTACCAGTTTGCATCTGTTCTTGGCATGTAGAGCTGTAGATTCGTATACTTGTGCATAGATCGCCACCTGGTGTTGGGCTAGGATGTTTGCACTTTGTTTTTGTCTTGGAAGAAGTCTTTGTAGTCACGAGGTAGGTGACTCCTCCTTAGGACGATAGTGCGCATGGGAATCGACTCCATCTCCAGATTGTTTTGCCATGGAGGGTTATGATGGAGTTAGTAAGAAATCGAAAAGGATGTCCATGTGTAATGTATCTAAGTAAGATAGTACTGGAACAGATAGAGGTATCCGGGGAGGCGGGTGGGCGCATACAAATCTACAGCTCTACATGCCAAGAACAGATGCATACTGGTAAGTAGCATTTTCCGTTTAAGGCATATGAGCTGTAGATCGTATACTTGTGCATAGACTATACAGCAGTTACCTCCTTAGCGGTGGCTACCTGTATCTGTTGCAGTGGTTTGAAAAAGTGTTCTTAATACAGCCTGGCCCACACTAGCTTGTTGTTTTGCTTGCACGTCTACACAATAGTGCTTTGTGAACGTGTGTGGTGTAGACCAAGTTGCTGCTTTGCAGATGTCATCTAGGGGAATATTCCCTAAGAATGCCATAGACGCCCCTAGTTGACGTGTGGAGTGAGCTCTAGGGGGAATGGTTAAGGTGAGTTTGGCTTTAGCATAGCATATTTGGATGCATTTAACAATCCACCTTGCAATCCCTGTTTTTGAGATAGGATTGCCTTTATGAGGTGGGGAGAAAGCCACAAAAAGCTGTTTAGTCTTTCTAAAAGATTTTGTTCTTTCAATGTAGTAAAGTATTTCTCTTTTTACGTCTAGCGTGTTAAGAGCTCGTTATGCTACTGAGTCTGGTAGAGGGAAAAACACTGGGAATTCTACAGACTGGTTAAGGTGGAAAGGAGACACGACTTTAGGTAGAAATTTTGGGTTAGTCCTAAGAACCACTTTGTTATGATGAATTTGCAGAAATGGTTCTTGTATGGTTAATGCCTGGAGTTCACTGACTCTTCTGAGAGAGGTAATCGCAACCAGGAAGGTAAATGCTACTTACCAGTATGCATCTGTTCTTGGCATGTAGAGCTGCAGAGTCGTACACTGTGCATGAGATCGCCATCTGGTGTTGGGCTCGGATGCTTGCACTTTGTTGTTGTCTTGGAAGAGTCTTTTGTAGTCACGAGATAGGTGACTCCTCCTTTGGACGATAGTGCGCATGGGCATCGACTCCATGGTTAGATTGTTTTTCGCCATGATGGGAAAAGATGGAGTCAGTAAGAAGAAAAAGATGTCCATGTGAATATATCTAATTAAGATTATACTGGAACAGATACAGGTTCCGGGGAGGTGGGTGGGCGTGTACGACTCTGCAGCTCTACATGCCAAGAACAGATGCATACTGGTAAGTAGCATTTACCGTTCGAGGCATATGAGCTGCAGATCGTACACTGTGCATAGACTGTATAGCAGTGTCTCCCCTAGCGGTGGTCACCTGTATCAGTTGCAGTAGTCTGAAAAAGTGTTTTAAGAACAGCTTGGCCCACAGCAGCTTGCTGCTTTGCGTGTACATCAACACAGTAGTGTTTGGTAAAGGTATGTGGCGTAGACCATGTTGCTGCCTTACATATGTCATTTAGGGGATGTTCCCTAAAAATGCCATAGAAGCCCCTAGTTTACGTGTGGAATGTGCCCTAGGGGAATTATTAAGGTGCGTTTAGCCTTTTGGTAGCAAATTTGAATGCATTTGACTATCCATCTAGCAATGCCAGCCTTTGAGATGGGATTACCTTTATGTGGTGGGGAGAAAGCTACAAATAATTGTTTTGTCTTTCTGAAAGGTTTGGTCCTGTCAATGTAGTAAAGTAGGGCTCTTCTGACATCTAGTGTGTGTAGAGCTCTTTCTGCTACAGAGTCTGGGTCTTGGAAAAAGACGGGTAACTCTATTGATTGGTTAAGGTGAAAAGCAGAAATTACTTTAGGTAGGAATTTGGGGTTTGGTCTGAGAACTACTTTATTACGATGGATTTGTAAAAAGGTTCTTGTATGGTTAAAGCCTGAATCTCACTCACTCTTCTGAGAGAGGTTATTGCAATTAGGAAGGCTACTTTCCATGTAAGAAATTGTAACTCACATTTGTGCAGAGGTTCAAATGGGGGACCCATGAGCCTGGTGAGGACAATATTTAGATTCCATGCTGGAGAGGGTGGCAATCTAGGGGGAATGATTCTTTTAAGGCCTTCCATAAAGGCTTTAATTGCAGGTACTCGAAACAGTGACAAATGCTGTCTGTTTTGTAAGTATGCGGCTAGAGCGGCAAGATGTAATCTTATGGATGAGTATGCTAGGTTACATGTTTGCAGATGCAGCAAGTAACAGATAATGTTTTGTATGGAGGCATCTAGTGGGTTGATATTGTTGTTATTGCAATAAATAGCAAACCTTTTCCATTTTGCTGCATAACAAGCCCTGGTAGTGGGACGTCTGGCTTCTTTAATGACCTGCATACACTCAGGTGGAAGGTTAAGGTAACCGAACTCTAGGACTTCAGGAGCCATATTGCCAGATTCAGTTGACCTGGATCGGGGTGTCTGATCTCTCCATGGTTCTGAGTTAAGAGGTGTGGAGAGAGGTGCAGTTTGTGGTGTGGAACTACTGAGAGTTCGAGAAGTGTTGTGAACCATGGTTGTCTTGCCCATGTGGGAGCAACTAGGATCATTGTTAGAGACTGTTGTCTGAGTTTGCGTACTACTAGGGGAATGAGTGGGAGAGGCGGAAAAGCGTATGCAAATCTGCCTGACCAGTTCATCCATATTGCATTGCCCTTGGACGACGGGTGTGGGAACCTGGCGGCGAAGGTTGGGCATTTGTGTTTTCTTGTGTGGCGAACAGGTCTATTTGTGGATGGCCCCACATTTGGAAAAAAGGTTGTAGAACTTGCGGATGCAGTTCCCATTCGTGAATCTGTTGTGTCTGTCGACTTAACAGATCCGCAATGTGATTGTGAACTCCTGGAAGGTGTTCTGCAAGGAGGTAAATGTTTTGAGGAATGGCCCATCTCCATATGGCTTGCGCCAGGCGAGACAGCTGTAGAGAGTGTGTCCCCCCTGTTTTTGTACATAGTACATTGCTGTCATGTTGTCTGTTTTGACTAAGACAGTCTTGTGAGTAAGATGCGGTTGGAATGACTTTAGCGCTAGAAATATTGCTAATAATTCTAGGTGGTTGATGTGGAGCAGTTTTTGTGACTTGGTCCAGCTGCCCTGCGTTGTGTGGGTAAGGAGGTGAGCTCCCCACCCGGTGAGAGATGCGTCTGTTGTGAGCACTATTTGTGGAACTGGCTCTAGGAACGGCCGCCCTTTGGAAATGTTTTGTATGTTCCACCATTGCAGAGAGCGATGAGTGCGGCTGTCTACCAACACCAGATCTGTAAGCTGGCCCTGAGCTTGGTTCCACTGACGTGCTAAGCATTCTTGCAGGGGCCGCATTTGAAGTCGTGCGTGAGGGACAATAAAGATGCACGAGGCCATCATTCCTACGAGTTGCATAAACACTCGAGCTGGAAGGTAGTGTTGAGGTAGGAATTTGTTGATGAGGGCTTGCATACTTGTTATCCTGGAAGGATTGGGGTATGCAAGGGCCCTGGAGGTATCGATTGTGGCTCCTAGGTACTGATGTATGTAGGAGGGATGGAGATGCGATTTGGTATGGTTTATTGTGAACCCCAAATTGTGTAGTAGCCGAACTGTTTGGAGTGTGTGCTGTACACATTGGTTGTGTGACTTGGCTTTTATTAGCCAGTCGTCTAGATACGGAAACACGTGAATGTGTTGTCTTCGTAAGTGCGCAGCTACTACTGCTAGGCACTTGGTGAAAACCCTTGGTGCTGTTGCCACCCCGAATGGGAGGACTTTGAACTGATAATGTTGTCCGTCCACTATGAACCTTAGGTATTTCCTGTGCGCAGGGTGAATGGGAATATGGAAATAGGCGTCCTTGAGATCTAGTGTGGCAAGGAAGTCGCCTTGTTGGAGTAGTGGAAGTATTTGTTGAAGAGTGATCATGTGAAAATGATCTGAGTGAATGTAATAGTTGAGGGGTCTGAGGTCCAGTATGGGCCTGAGGGAACCGTCCTTTTTGGGGATTAGAAAGTATAGTGAGTAAACCCCTGTGCCCTGATGTTGTAGAGGGACTGGTTCTATTGCGTGCTTTTGGAGCATAGAGAGAACCTCTTGATTGAGGAGCGTTAGATGTTCCGTGGACATGGGACGCTGTCTGGGTGGTATGTTGGGGGAGTAGAAGTGAGTTCGAGGCAGTAACCATACTGGATAATTTGTATTACCCACCTGTCGGTGGTGATGGAATTCCACGCAGGTAGGAACTTTGACAGTCTTCCCCGACGGGAGTGGAATGATCGGGGGAAACGGAGGGAAGTCACTGTTTGGTGGTAGGGGAGGTGCGTGTGTTAAACCCGCGTCCTCTACCCCTGTTGTTATTACCTCTGTAATTACCTCTGGAGTAACCTCTATTAGAGGAGGTTTGAGTGGTGTTTTTGTAGTTAGCAGAGGTGGTGTCTGTGGCTGTAGTTTTGGAGCCGCCTCTATATAAGGAGCGACGAAAGGAACCTCTGCTAGGTGTGGCTTGTAGAGCTCCCATAGCTTTGGCTGTGTCTGTGTCCTTCTTCATTTTTTCTAGAGAAGTGTCCACATTAGGCCCAAACAGGTGTTCCTGGTCTAAGGGTTGATTGAGGATGGTAGATTGTACCTCCTGCTTGAAGCCAGATATTCGTAGCCATGCGTGTCTGCGCAGCAAAACGCTTGAGTTTATTGTGCGTGCTGCTGTATCTGCTGCGTCAAGGGCGCACTTTATTGAGGTGTTTGTGACAATCTTGCCTTCTTGTATTAGATCATTGGCCTTGGTCTCATACTGATCTGGAAGGTGCTCAATGAGCTTTTCAAGCTCGTCGTAATGGGCTCTGTCATATCTCGCCAGTAAGGCTTGGGAATTGGCGATGCGCCACATGTTTGCTGCTTGAGACGCAACTCTTTTCCCGATGCGTCGAGTAATTTGGACTCCTTGTCTGGTGGTGGTGTCTCACCAGTAGCCTGGGAGTTTGCCCTTTTCCGTGCATTAGCAACTACTAATGAGTCTAGAGGGAGTTGGCCTTTAATATAAGCTGGGTCAGAAGGGGCAGGTTTATATTTTTCTCGATCCTTGGGTTAAGAACCCTAGCCCTAACTGGGTCTTTGAAGACCTCAGGGGCATGTTTAATAATGCCTTGAAGCATAGGTAGAGTATGGGTAGACTTTTGAGGCTGGCTAAAAGTTTCTAGTAAAAGTCTTCTTCCAGGGGGTCTGAGTGTAACTTGACACCATGGTATTGTGCTGCCCTGTTTATCACCTGTGAAAACCCTATAGCATCATCTGGAGGTGAGGCTTTTGATGGGTATGGTTCAGGGACAGGTATATCTGGGAGGTCATAACTGTCCCAGGGGTCTTGTGGTGGGATACTGTGAAGGTCGTCATCAGTGTAGGTGTTGTGAGGTGACTGCATGTCATCATCATGATCCTCCCTGTCTGTATCCCCTTGTGGTGAAAAACAAGGTGGAGGAGAGTGAGGCGGGGAGTGTAGAGGGCTGAGGTGTTGTGGAGGTGGAGAGAAAGACCTTATAGGTGATGTGGAAGAGTCTTTCTTCTTATGAGGTGGCTCAGGTGTTGTTGGTTCCTGTATCTTCCTCTTGTGAGGTATTACTGATTGTACCTGTCCGGTAATAGGGTCAATGTGCAGAGTTTTCTGCTTTGGGTCGATGGGAACCAAGAGTTCTTCTGAGCTGGCGTGTTTGGTCGGCATCGAAGATTTCGGCTCCGAGTGTTGTTTGGGCTTGCGAGGTTGTTTGGTGTCCTTTGGTGAAGTTTTCGACACCGAGGGTTTTTGTCGACTCCGAAGGTTTGGTATGCTTCGGTGTCGAGGTGTCTGGGACCTTGGACTTTGGCGCCGAAGGGTCTGTTGGTGCCGAGACCTTAGTCTTGTGTTTCGGTGCCGATGAGTGTTTTTCGGCTCCGGGACGTGGCTGGCTCGGTCCCGAGCTGCCAGAAGGCTTTAGGTGCTTGGGAGTCGAGCCGGAAGGCGGGGCTCCTGAAGCTTTGTGATGGTGCAGACCTAGGCCCGAAGGCGAAGGTGTGACCGAAGCCTTTTGTTTCTTGGGGGCAGGGGCATCGACGTGAGTACTCACAGTACGTTGGTGTGGTGTGATGAGTTGGTCGTCGGACCCTGAGTCTTCGGCTCCGGAGGTGTCGATTTGTAAATCTCCGGTGTCCGGGTTGTCGGAGCCTGTGTCAAAGATGTCGTCCGGTGCGGGAGCGGCTGACCTGGACATTTCGTGTCGTCGGGCCCGGCGATCACGGATGGTCTTTTGGACCGAAAGGAGTCACAGGCTTGGCAGTGTTGGCTCTCGTGTTCTGGAGAGAGGCAAAGATTACAGATCTCGTGGAGATCTGTGTGTGGAATTTAGCCCCACACCTGCATTTTTAAATGGAGTCCTTTCCATATGCTGGATGATGGCGCCGACACGCCCAACGGACCAACGTCGGCGACCGGACTCGAAACAGTGTTGGAGTGGAGACGCGATGAGGGGATCGCGATCGAAAACAATACCGTCGAACGGTAGGAGGTTCTTCTGCGCGTCGAGAGGGGAACCGATCGATGTGGATCCGGAGCGCAGCAAGGTACATCCGAACCCGATGGCGGAAAAAAACAATCTAACCATGGAGTCGATGCCCATGCGCACTATCGTCCAAAGGAGGAGTCACCTATCTCGTGACTACAAAAGACTCTTCCAAGACAACAACAAAGTGCAAGCATCCGAGCCCAACACCAGATGGCGATCTCATGCACAGTGTACGATCTGCAGCTCATATGCCTCGAACAGCTACTTTCCAGGTGAGAAATTGTAATTCGCATTTATGCAGAGGTTCAAATGGGGGACCCATGAGTCTGGTAAGGACCACATTTAGGTTCCATATTGGAGAGGCTGGAACTCTAGGTGGGATTATCCTTTTGAGTCCTTCCATAAATGCTTTGATAGCTGGTACCCTAAACAAAGACAAGTGTTGTCTATTTTGGAGATAGGCTGCTATTGCAGCGAGATGTAGTCTAATGGATGTATACACTAGGTTACATTGTTGTAGATGCAAAACGTAACAGATGATGTTTTGAATGGAAGCATCTAGTGGGTTGATTTTGTTATTTGTACAGTAAATTACAAATCTTTTCCACTTTGCGGCATAGCAAGCTCTAGTGGTAGAACGTCTAGCCTCTTTAATGATGTTGATGCAGTCTGGCGGGAGATTGAGGTAGCCAAACTCTAAGATTTCAGGTGCCAGATCGCAAGGTTGAGTTGACTGGGATCTGGATGCCTTATCTCTCCATGGTTCTGAGTGAGAAGCTTGGGTGAGAGACGTAGCTTTTGATGAGGAACTACTGGTAGTTCCAAGAGGGTTGTGAACCATGGCTGTCGGGCCCATGTTGGTGCAACCAGGATCATTGTGAGGGAATGCTGTTTGAGCTTCCGAACCACTAGCGGAATGAATGGGAGAGGCGGAAAAGGGTAAGCAAATTTGTCTAACCAGTTCATCCATAGCGCATTGCCTTTGGACAATGGGTGTAGATACCTGGATGCGAAGCTTGGGCATTTTGCGTTTTGGTGTGTGGCGAACAGGTCTATTTCTGGGTTGGCCCACCTTTGAAAGAATGGAAGCAGAACTTGAGGATGAAGTTCCCATTCGTGGATCTGCTGTCTTTGACGACTGACCAGATCTGCAATCTGATTGTGTACTCCTGGGAGGTGTTCTGCAAGGAGGTATATGGTTTGGGGAATAGCCCATCTCCATATAGTTTGAGCTAGGTGTGAAAGCTGCAGAGAGTGAGTCCCTCCCTGTTTTGTATGTAATACATTGCTGTCATGTCTGTACGGACCAGGACAGTTTTGCCTACGAGGTGGATTTGAAAGGATTTTAACGCTAGGAAGATCGCCAGCAATTCCAGATAATTTATGTGGAGTTGTTTTTGTTGAGAGGTCCACATGCCCTGAATGGTATGATTTTGAAGATAAGCTCCCCAGCCGGTGAGCGATGCGTCTGTTGTCAGCACTATCTGTGGAACCGGGTCGAGGAACGGCCGCCCTTTGGAAAGGTTTTGAGTATTCCACCACTGCAGAGAGCGATGTGTGCGGCTGTCCACCAACACCAGATCTGTTAGCTGACCTTGAGCCTGGTTCCACTGACGTGCTAAACACTCCTGTAAGGGACGCATCTGGAGTCTTGCGTAAGGGACGATGAAAATGCAAGAGGCCATCATCCCGATCAACTGCATGAACACTCAAGCTGGTAATGAGTGTTGAGGCTGAAATTTTGATATGAGGGCTTGCATGGTGCTTATTCCGACTGGGTTGGGATATGCTAGAGCTTTTGAAGTGTTTATTGTAGCTCCTAGATATTGTTGTGGACGGTTGGAGATGGGATTTTGAGAGGTTGACTGTGAATCCCAAATCGTGAAGCAATTGGATTGTTTTGTATGTGTGTTGAACACAGCTGCTGTGTGACTTGGCTTTTATGAGCCAGTCGTCCAGGTAAGGGAACACGTGAATATGTTGTCTTCGTAAGTGAGCCACTACTACTGCGAGGCACTTGGTGAAGACTCCGAGCGCTGTGGTCACCCCGAATGGGAGGACTTTGAATTGGTAGTGTTGGTTGTCTATCACAAACCTGAGGTATTTTCTGTGAGCGGGGTGAATGGGAATATGAAAGTAGGCGTCCTTTAGATCCAGAGTGGACAGAAAGTCGCCTTGTTGAAGTAATGGGAGTACCAGTTGGAGAGTGACCATATGGAAGTGGTCTGACTGAATGTATATATTTAATGGCCTGAGGTCCAGTATTGGTCTGAGAGAGCCGTCCTTTTTTGGGATTAGAAAGTACAGTGAATACACTCCTGTGCCTTGATGAGGCAAAGGGACAGGTTCTATTGCATGTTTTTGTAACAGGGAGAGAACCTCTTGTTTGAGAAGAGTGAGATGTTCTGAGGACATTGGGCGTTCTCTGGGAGGAAGGTTTGGTGGAGTACCAGTGAGTTCCAGGCAATAAACATACTGGATAATTTGTTTTACCCACTTGTCTGTTGTAATGGAATTCCAGACAGGTAGGAATTGTGATAGGCATCCCCCGACAGGAGTGGAATGGTCGGGGGTAGCGGCGGGAAGTCACTGTTTGGTTGTAGGGGAAGTGCGGGTGGAATTATTTTTGCCTCTTCCCCTATTGTGGTTTCCTCTATATCCTCCTCGATAGTATCCTCGGGAGGAGGAAGGTTGATTTTGTTTTTTGTAAGTAGAGGAGGTATTCTCTGATGACATTGTTTTGGAGCCAACCCTATAAAAGGAGCGACGAAAGGAGCCTCTGTTAGAGGGTAGTTGCAGGGGTCCCATAGATTTGGCAGTTTCTGTATCTTTCTTCATTTTTTCTAATGAAGAATCTACATTTGGTCCAAAAAGATGTTGTTGGTCAAAGGGCTGGTTTAGTATTGCTGACTGTACCTCTTGCTTGAATCCGGAGATTCGAAGCCAAGCATGCAGCGTAGTAAGATGCTAGTTTTGATGTCACGTGCTGCTTTGTCAGTGGCATCTAGTGCACATTTTATAGAGGTGTTTGTAATTAATTTACCCTCTTGAATGAGGACGTTGGCTTTACCCTTGTATTGATCTGGTAAATGCTGTATTAGCTTTTCTAGTTCATCATAGTGCGCTCTGTCATAGCATGCTAGAAGAGCTTGTGCATTGGCAATACGCCAACTATTAGCGGCCTGTGACGCAATTAGTTTGCCTGAAGCGTCTATAAGCTTTGACTCCTTATCAGGAGGAGGGGCGTCTCCTGTGGCTTGTGAATTGGCTCGCTTGCGGGCATTAGATACAACAAGGGAGTCCAGGGGCACTTGACCCTTAATGTAAACTGGGTCAGTAGGAGCAGCTTTATATTTTTTATCAACTCTTGGGGTGAGTATTCTTGCTCTAACTGGGTCTTTGAATACTTCATTAGTGTGCTTTAGCATGCCTTTTAGCATTGGCAATGTATTAGTAGATTTTTGGGATGGAGCAAAGGTTTCCATGAGGAAATCCTCCTCTAGTGGGTCAGTGTGCAATTCCACTCCATGATATAGGGCAGCCCTGTTGATAAGTTGTGCGAATCCAATATTATCATCAGGTGGTGATGGTCTGGAGGGATATAGGTCCGGATCATTACTATTGTCTGGATCTTTATCATAATCGGCCCATGGATCTGTGTTCTGTGGTATGGTGTGATGGTCATTATCCTCATCCCCATCCCTTTCCCTGTCCCCATCGTCATCTGTGTCATTCTCCTCCTGTGGTTCAGGGGAGACATGAGGTGGTGGTGAGTTATATGGAGATATTAGTAAGTTGGGATTAATAGGTGGAGGAGAGGGAGGTATGTAAGGGGGAGAGGGGTTAGTACCCATGTCCTTGTTCTTTTTGAGAGGTATATGGTATTCCTCTGAAATGTCCTGCTTCCGTTTTTTCGGAAGGGTTGCTACAAGATGTCCAGTTGTTGGATCAATATGCAGTTTCTTTTGCTTGGGATCCATTGGTTCTTGTAAAGGAAGTTCTGTTGGTATTTCCTTTTGTTTAGTTGTTTCAGAGGGTATTTTATGGATAGTCTCTGAAGCCTTAAGAGGAGTGGTCTGTTTTTTCGGTTCCGAATCCTTTGGTGCATGTTGTTTATGCTCCGAAGGTTTGTGTAATGGCTTGTGTTTTGTAATTTTCGGTTCCGAAGGTTTGTGTTTATGTTTTGGATCCGAAGGTTTATCTTTTGGTTTCGGCTCCGAAGATTTGGGCTTAGTTATTGCCGGATCTGAAATTTTTAGTTTGTGAGATTTCGGGTCGGAATCTTTCGGTGCCGAAGATGACTTCGGTGCCGGTATGGAAGCATCGGCTCCATGCTTGGATTTTGTTTTTGGTGCCGGAGATGGTGTTTCGGCACTGTGGGGACGGCTCAATCCCGAGCCGGAGGCTTTGTCTTTCGGTTTCATAGCCGGGCCGGGGCATCTGAACCATGTTTTTGGTGTTTCCCTAGGCCCGAGGGCGAAGGTACTACCGGAGCCTTCGTAGGTTTTTCGGTGACTTGGGGCTTGTTACTCACAGTTCGTTGACCTGGAGTGATGTGCGGGTCTTCCTCCATGTCGGAGTCGTCGGCTTCAGACATGGAGATTTCTTCCTCTTGTTCGGCGCTGTGATGAGACTCACACTGGTCTCCGAAGATGTCCGGCACCGGGCTAGTGCCGCGTCTCATCTCGTGACGTCGAGCCCGACGGTCACAAATCGTTTTCTTTGATCGGAATGATCGACAGGCCTCGCAGGTACTTTCTTCGTGCTCTGGGAATAGGCACAGATTACAGACCTTGTGTAGATCTATGTGTGGAAATTTAGCACCACACCCGGGGCATTTTTTAAATGGAGTCCGTTCCATCGACTGCTGGCGTGGTCGGCGCGTGTAGGCCTTGCGGCCCGCGTCGAAGCTCCCGATCGAAGTTGTTGGATTTCAATGATGCGCGTCGAAGGGGAAACCTGTGATCGAAACAATACCGTCTAGGGGTAATGATTGCGCGTCGAAAAGGTTCGAAGACGATACCGAACCGGAGCGCAGCAATACACATTCGAACCCGATGGCGGAAAAAACAATCTGGAGATGGAGTCGATGCCCATGCGCACTATCGTCCTAAGGAGGAGTCACCTACCTCGTGACTACAAAGACTTCTTCCAAGAGAAAAACAAAGTGCAAACATCCGAGCCCAACACCAGATGGCGATCTATGCACAAGAATACGATCTACAGCGCTTATGCCTCGAACATGAAGTTACAATAAAATATGGTAGGTTGTTCACAACCTGTATCCAATCATGAACACCTTACTAATGAAAATCGAGAATCACAATCCTCCCAAATCAATAACTATTGGTGTAGAGAGTATGCTCCCTATGCAAAGGCACTACGAAGTTACCAGAGTTTGACTTATTTCTTGGGGAGAGCACTCTTTTGGTTGGAGGTGATGAGGAAGATTCTAGGCTTTGTGTCCGTCTCTAGAATTAAGTGGTCTCATCTTAGAAGTCAGGAAAGCTCTTACGATTTCATTTGGATCACATACACGCCTTCTACAAAGGTAGCCATATGACCACAGTCTCCTGAGATCTCAGTCACCCTTTGGGTAGTTTGTGAAATCTGACATTTATCTCTGTGCACGATTTATAAGGATCAATGGAATCAATGCTCATGCCTTTAGCCCAGGGTATTGCTATCTGAAGAGCAACTGTAAAGGGTCAAGTACTACATGACATTCTGGGTTGTAGTGCGATTCAGTTCACGTTGGGAATCCTATCAAATTTGAAAGGTTGAAAGACTCATAACATTTCTCAATTGGTCATGTTCGAGTACCACAGTCATAGTCTACTGTGGAGTAAAGTATTTCTATCAGGGTATGCTGTGCTAAATGAGCATCCCATGACATACTTATACCCTAGAATGTGTGCACCACCCGTGTAATAAAAAGCAGTATCTTGGAAAACCTACTGTTTGACTACACAGTATTGTTTTAGAGCATGCTAAAATAAGTAGAGCTATGAGACAAATACACCCAACAGATTATGACTAGATCTGTAACCCGTTGGTGCAATGTTTTGCTTACTCTATAGTTAGGCCTTACTCCTGGGTAAGAAGCAAACTGGCCACATTGAGGCTTATACCAAATAGGTGTACACGAAAAGCAAATGCGTTTGTTCCCCGAATACGTGTGCCGACACCTTTAGAAGAAAAGTGCCTTCAATAAGCCAGTAAAAAAAAAAATTAGGAAAAGATTACCCTTCAGTAACAAAAATAAAACAATCCTGTCGTCTGCAGTTAGGATAATTTATTCACCCGCACAGAATAATTTTAGATCCATATTGTATTTCCATGTACTTTTGTATGTCACAACCTCCAAGTTATGAAGGTCTCTTTATCTAATGTTGCCTTGCTAGTTAAGACCATTTGGAATTCTGGGTCTTCTACTATGCCTTTTCACACTATATGCAGGGGCCTACAGACTCCGCATGCAAACAGATGTTAGCCTGAAAGTCAGGGCTGACAGTACTTCACCCACATGACAGGGAAGGTGGCAGGTAGGACCATCTCTGCTGACTTGTTTTTTTAAGATAATGGAGCATTAAGTGTGAATAAACTATCACAAAAAGCCATCCTCACACACAAATAGCAGCACAAGCAAATCCTTTATTTTAATGTATAAAAATGAAACACCCCCAAACAGACATGCAGTTGACTTAACAAAACAAGTTGTGCAAAACTCCTGCAGGTGGTGTCCCTTTTGTTATTTATGATTAAAAGAACACGTAAAGATATTTACAAACTATTGGGTCAGACATCATAATCAGTATTTTGAACTTCTTCATTCTCCCTCAAAAGACTTTCACATGTTCTATAAACCCAAATCCATACCCCACCACCTATAATCATAACTTCAGGAACTATATGTCCGACACTACAAAACGGATTCTCAGATGAGTTGAACAGAAAGCAGTGCAGTCATCTCAGTATCAGGCGTGCAAAATTGAAGCGTGAGGTATTCCATTCAATTGTGTGTACAGTGGAAGGGAGCCAAGGGCGGACCTCGACAACTCCCTTTCAAACAAGCTTCATAAATACTTGCCACATTCCAGAGTCATTCTCCACAAACCATCAGTGTCCAGAGGAAAACAAAAATATGTCGTTACGGTTCTGTGGGTGTGCCTCACGGGCTTGGGTCACTTTGATCACTTAATCTTGGCTTGTAAAAGTAGGAACTGCACACTCTAGTCCTTCTCCACCGCTCTGGCTGCCTGTTGTACCCCCTCAAGCTGGGTATAGGTGGTACAAAGCAAGTGTGAAAGAAATGCATTGCTTTACCATGTGAAAATAAAATCTGAGTTTAACAGAGGGGAATAAAAGCATATATTGTCCTCTGAAAAATGTGTTCCCACTCCACAGCACCCCACAGGGTGTTTGGTAAATAAATACAGTCCTGGCCTCATATCGGTTTGTACAGCAGTGTGGTGACATACTTCTTCTTGTATCGGTGGGTGGCACTGAGGACCATTACTCCATCCTATGAAAGAATTAAGACATCTTAGTGCATGGATGAGGTAACACACGAAGAATCCAAACACACCTTTTCACACTTACTTTGATTGAAAGTGCATAGAGATGATTCAACATGACATGGTTGGGCTCTGGCAGGAGAGCAGGATCACACTGAAAAAAGTGAGAGTTTTCATTTAGTGTGCAATACTTGGTCAAAACAGCAGTGCAATGTCAATTAGGGCAGGCAGCTAAAAACGTACATTAAAGTATGTGCTTAAGAATCACACTTTATCTACTGTATGTTAATGTTATTACATCCATTATTTTTCAAGGTCCCTATGGTAACGCTTTCTTTTATTTACAATAAAAAAAAAATGTAGGGGACTAGTTATGAGGCTGTTTGTGTCGCTCTTGCACCACGCAACATGGTGAAAGAGCGAAAATCTTAAGACAGGTTTTTGAAGCTGCGCAAAGCCACTCTGCATGGCTCTGAGTGGCTTCACAAATCTGGGGTAACGCAACGCAAATCGCGGTGTTGCGTTACTCTGCCTTGGGAAGGCATTCCATGGGCGTTGCGTGGGTGTTCCCGTACAACTCATGTTTTTTGGCACATTTCCAGATTTACAAGAACTTGTAAACCTGGGAATGCGCCAAAATCTTACACCTTCCCAGGGGAGGAGTAACCAGGAGAAATCTACTTCTCCTCGTTTCTTCCTTTTTCTATGTGTGCTGCATCTCTCCCAGGGATACCTTACTGCACAAAAACAATCCTGCATTCAACACAGGCACCAGTGCACCATGGTTCAAGGGTGCCTGTGTTGGCGCTAGGCAACAAAAAGGACGCCAGAGCAGGGGAAAGGGCTGGAATGTGTTGTATTGCCTTAAATAAGGAGCATTCCTGCCCTTTCCCTGTATGCAGCACAGCAAGGTGACTTGCTGCACTGCATGACTTCCCCAAAAATAGGCCTCTTAGTATTTCATTTTCAATGAAAATTGCAATCATGCAAGAAAACGTTACTTAAGTGATGTAGATTCAAATGCTCTACATACTCCTGTCATCTAGTATCAGGCTCAGACATTACAACTTGTTTTTGGGATGTGCTCCTAATCCTCCCTTAGGCCACGATGCACATTGGCACTGATTCCATCTTATATTGTTTTTCACTGTGGAGTATAGAGTAAGACTATTATGATGTGCAGTGTGTAAGTTTGTGAATATTATGAGAGATGCATGTACCATCATTAATTAATAGGATGATACCTAGGAAAGTCATGCTGGCTCCTTTCTTAGATGTAAAGCATGTCCTGGGAGGTGCACCGAGTACACATTTAGCTTTGACACAGCTAGTTTAGATGAATTTGACAATCCACCATGAAATGCCTGCCTCAGAAATGGGGTTACCTTTGTGAGGGTTTTCCAAATAATGTTTATTTCAGGTACAAATCCATCTAATATACATAAAATATATTGAGTAAGATGCAAGTTAAAAAAGCATTGGCATAGCCAATAGGTCTCGCTTTTGGGACCTTATAAGTATTTAGTTATGCAGCACAATATCCTTGGGGCAACAACATCAACTGTTGCATGGCTAAACACTTATAAGGTCCCAAAGCCGAGACCTATTGGCTATGCCAATGCTTGTTAGATTATTGCAATGTACTTTATCTCGGCACCCCTCAAGGTAGGCTAAGGATGCTCTAACGGGTACAGAATGCGGCAGTACGTCTGCTGCTGAACATGCCTAGACGCTTCTCTTTGGTCCAGCTCTGGTCTAAATTCACTGACTCACGATTAAAAATAGAGTATCCTTTAAAGCTCTATGCTTTTGTCATAATATCTTGAACAACAAAGGCTCTTGCTACCTTCATGTCTTGATCAAGCCTTATCAACCTAGCTGGTGTCCCAGATCTGCTGAAGCTGGGCTCACTGCAGTCTGTAGGGTGAAGAGAGCACGTATAGGTCTCGCCTTTGGAACCTTATAAGTATTTAGTTATGCAGTACAATATCCTTGGTGCAACAACATCATCTGTTGCATGGCTAAACACTTATAAGGTCCCAAAGGCGAGACCTATTGGCTATGCCAATGCTTGTTTCCATAATATTTAAAGCACTAAAACAGCCTTTTGCGAAAAGGCATAATCCCAAATGTGAGCCACCTTTTTAGGACGCCAGGCTAATTTTTTATCCCAATCCATTCCGACCCTGTATGTATGCAAAACTCCTCCGTGTAAAAGCCACACAAAGAGCATGAATGGGGTAGGAGGGGGAACAATGTCGGAAACGTCCGCCGATTCCTTGTTTAATTAACAGAGCGCCCGCTTCCTGAACTATGAAGTGTGGCGTCCTCGCAGTGGGGGAAATGGCTTGAGGCATATTTATTATACGAAATGGGCTCAAAGCTGCTTACTGTCCTTTAAAGAAGAGCGTGTAAACCTGCCAGTAAGAGATCCTGTCTGGGTGGGCGGTTAGAGCTGTGTTAGAGCGTATTTCAAAGTTATAGCATGATGGTAAAAAAAAATAAAAGTTACGTGTGCTCCGTGTTGGGGGGGCTGAAGCGAGGAGAGAATGTCCGAGCGGCTAAGTAGATGTGCCCGCTTCGTGGCCGTCCCCGATGTGGGTGAGGAGGGGGGAATGGAGCAGACAATGTGTCCGGTTAAAAAAAAAAAAAAAACGCATGAAAGGCATAGATGGGGGAGGGAGTGCAAAGGAGGAAGCGTCCAAGTAGATTTCTTTAATTACAAACATTGGCCGCGCGGCCGTGAAACTGACACGGCCGCGCGGCCGTGAAAGTGAAAGTACTGGTGAGGTAAGCGGGTTTTGGAAGTGCAAACAGTGGCTTTTGCTGGCGACCAGCTTGCGTTCACGCGAGCGTCCAGATGGCTAAGGAAGCCATATGGCGCCTGATCGCGCCTGAAGCCACTGTTTGCACTTCCAAAACCCGCTTACTAAAACTCTCGCCAGAGCAGCGCATGCGCTGGCTCAGGCGAGACCTAAAACCGGACTATTCTTATACCAATACCATATACACAAGCAGGCACACAAACACACATGCATTAGTAAAAAGGCTGATAGAACAATCTTCGATAACCAAAAGACAGAATGCAACATTTCTTTTGTTTTATTTGCATTTAAAAAGAGTCGCATGATATATGTGGCCTCACAGCACTCATAAAATTAAAAAAAGCCATTAAGAATTATCGAATGACATTCCAATGTCATTCACGTTTTGTTAAATTTTATTGAAAAGGGAAAAGTCCTATGTACTGCTGAAAACTTGCGTTATATATCATTGTGTGAGCTGCTGATTTCACACACATTTGGCTTGCTATGGTGTGTTTTTTTATTTAATAACTCGGATATCTTGCACAGATGAGGGGCTGCGGGAAACGGGGAGCCATTCAAAGATACAGGAAAGGGTGGACGAGCTGTAAACAGCATTTAGAGTAGATGTGACTGCCACGCTCTGCCCAGTCCATGGAGGCTGACTGGGGATTCTAAAGCCCTCTCAGGCAAACTGGTGTTTTGCGCCTGGGGTAGATCTGTTTTACCCTTGGGGCCAGAGTTATAGATTTTCGAGCATTTCTCTTTAAATAATTCAAGTTCCAAGTGTCGGTCAAGCGTCACAAACTCACTCCGGGGCAATTTCAGGGCCACAATCTGACACAATTCTGTTGTGTTTACTGCACACCTAATTTGGCGTAAGATCTTGTGTTGTATGGCGCTTCATGCCGCATTTCTCTTGATTCTAAGCGCTGATAAAGAACAGATCTCGCAATTCCTGAAGCAACGGTGCACACTACCGACCTGGGAAGGATAAAATGCTGACTCCCGCCTACCTGGCCCTCAAGCCCATGACGCGTGATCTCCACATTTGTACCTATGTGTGTTCTGCCCATTTTTCTTGTACACTGTAAGCCGCGGGCAGGTGTTTAATGTGACCCATTCACACATTGCGCAGCGGGGAAGGAAACCATACCCGCCCAAGACAAAATGAAAAAAAAAAACACATTTATAGATTAATAAAAATAAATAACACTGCCCTCTCGGTAGTCTTTGTGAAGAGCAGGCGGAGTAATGGATGCCCCTGCCCGCATGAGGACCCCCATCCTTTCGGCCCCCATTTAGCAACAAAAACAAATTAATATATGGGAGAGTCGGGGAACCTTTTTCCATTCTGCAAGGCGGGGGGCATTTTATGTTGGGCCTCTGGTGAACACAGTGGGAGTGAAGTTTAAGTTGCTCAGCTGGTATAAATGACACGCGGGTTTGTAATCGTTCTGTAATAATAAACATTGTATAATGGCAGCTTTTAGAAAAGGTCCCAGTGCGCACAGGCCCCAATCAGACGTCGTCCAAGAAGACCTAAGCCGCCTTCTACTTTCGGGTTTCTTAACCTCGTGGCTTCCAGAGAGAGCTCCACTGGAACACTAGGGGGCAGCCTAAGCAGTGTCGGTGCTGCCAACCCCAAACAATACCCAAATCTACACAAACAAGCATACTCCAAAACACATATACAAATTATGAAATGTTTTCTCTCAATTAACAAACAACAAAATATGCACAGATCGAAAATGTAATTGGAAGGCAGGAGCTTTTCAAAAGTTCGTTTTCTTTCTAAAAGATGAAGAGATGCGACTCTAGCATATCACTTCGTACTTTTTCCACCCGATGCAAAAACCGCTTCATCTCGCTTCCATTGAGGCCCCCATTCGTCCTTACTAAACTCAGTTTGCTGTATTTCCACCTGTCCTACTAGTTAAATTCAAATTCCTTCAAATCTACAGTGTAGAGTTTGCATTCACTCCAAGGAGAAGACTGTGTGATATACGAGAATCGATTGGGTTGTCAGGCCTCTCTGCATCACCTGGGGAAGAGGGAATGGTTTAACGGCTAGGACAGCAGACCCTGAAGCTGGGGTATGAGGTTCAAACGTGGCGGGAGGCTCCAGCATCTTGTGATTCTGGGCAAATGCCTTCATCTCCTAAAAAAAAAAATAATGATTAATGTGTCCCTCTGTGATGACACTGGTGCTCCTGCAAAGCGCTCGCACAAAAATCAACTGCAAAAAAACCCCCCAAAATACTGCTGGCTAAACTTAGAACCCCGCCTCTTCGTACGTACTTCCTTCCTCTAAAATCCACTCTTTTGCTTTTTAGTTTTGAATTTTACTTGCAACCATGATGAGATTTTAGCCGCTTTCTGGCATTATACAGTTAGCGAGCCGCTGGAAGAAGACGAGAGGAGCCAGTCGATGGAATCTGACTACGGAAGCGCTTCATAAACCCGGGTAAGAGCGCTCCCCCTGCTTAATAAGAGTCGGTTGCAGGAGCGGCCCATACCACTGCCGGCACTTATTTTGCATCATCAGACTCTCAAAAGAGCAAGAGAAAGAAAGGACGAAAAGGGGGAAGAAGGAAAAGGTAAAAGGTCGAGAAAGAGTGACAACGGTAAAAAGCAAAGACGAAAAATAATTCTGTAAGCGCGCCAAGATGGAACCGGAAGTGGGGTTGGATGAAAAAAGAAGGCACTGAAAGGCGGGTGGCTGTGTGGACGAAGGCTTTCCTGTGGCGTGCATGGGGTCCACACACACACCGCGTTTCCCTTGCGGGAGCGAGCTTTGGCACCATCTGTTTTCAAGATAATTACAAACAGATGGTGCCAAAGCTCGCTCCCGCAAGGGATACGCCAAACGTGCACGCGTTGCAATAGAAAGCAATGCAAAATGTGCACGCTTTTTGCCAAAATGCTGATCGATTCCAAAAGGTCCCATCCTATGCAGCGCTGCGTAGGCGAGACCTAAAAAATGATATAAACCCCAGCTGTGTGAGTTAGTAAATAGAACAATAATACATAGTTAACATTCTCTATAAAAATCCACAGGACCTATATCTTCTGCGCCAGTCGGTGTACAAAAACCTTGATATCCTAAAAGCAATGAAACCTTTAGTATTCAATCTGCAAATTTTCATAACAACTTGATACGGTCGGATGCCCATATTGGGGCAATCCATTTCTTCCTTAGGAGCCAATATCTGTTGCAAAAAACAATGGATTGGATTTGGTTTCAGGCACTCAATCACACTGGATATAGGTTGGACATAAACTTAGAGTTTAACCACTTCTTACCAAAATCATAGAGTTTAACCACTTCTTACCAAAATCATAGAGTTTAACCACTTCTTACCAAAATCATAGAGTTTAACCACTTCTTACCAAAATCAGAGTTTAACCACTTCTTACCAAAATCAGAGTTTAACCACTTCTTACCAAAATCAGAGTTTAACCACTTCTTACCAAAATCAGAGTTTAACCACTTCTTACCAAAATCAGGAAGCAGTAAGATATCTAAATCTGAGCTAAAGATTTTTGGCTAGCACCTGGAGTAATAATGTATATAATGAACTCACATTTTTTGAGCACACTTAAAATATAAAAATAATTAAATCAATCCTTCTCTAGGTAACTTGCCAAATCACCTTTTCATTTCATTTGTGTTTCAGTCTTTTCGCATTTCGCGTATAGACTCCAGCTTGTCCCAAAATCCATTCAGACCTAGTGCATAAAACCATGTCCTTACAAATCAAAGTCATGGGATATCTGAAGATTTGCTCAGGTCTTTAACCTTGAGTAACACCTTCCTATATATGGCATTTATCCATCAAATATGCAACCAGAATAGAAGAGGTGTAAGGTTAGCAACATGAGCGATACATTTTAAACCTAGATCTAGATGGATGGGGTAGTGGGGGCACGGTGTGGTAGTTTTAATAAAGATTCTAAGAATTTATTTTCGTTTTTTGCCAAACCTCAGCTCCATATAGGACTTTGTACATGTGAATAGTTATGAACACATGTTTAAAACTCAATTGCTTTAAATTTTTATTTTAAGGACAGCAGTGTCTCCTTGTTGTAGGGTTAACTGACTTTTCAAAATTTGGAGGAACCAGGAAAGAGGTTTAGCCAACCTAACTCCCAGGTAAAAGAAATATCTTACCATATCAAATGGGTGTCACTCATTTTTAAAGAACCCTACAAGGATCAAATGGGATTAAAAGGCATGTATTTGATACTAGTAGTGTTCATTTCAAGGCTGTTAAGTTTGTATAAGATAGAAAACTTTATAGATATAAGCAGGGTATCATTTAAAAATAACTATGGGATATTTTGGATTACTAGTTTCAGGGAGTCATTATTGTAATTAAGCAGATGTTCAATTACCTCATTAATAAAGGTTGTGAACAGGATAGGGGCAAATGCACACCCACCGCACACAACTCTATTAAGTTTGAAGGGTTGGTTACCTCACCACTCGGCCCCAGTGGACCTGAGCATAGTTATTAAAATACAGGTGCATTTTTAACAATTTGACAGCACTTCCCATAGCTCTGCTGTCGGAGTCAAAGGATGTCCTTATGTTAACAAACGCTGCATACAAGATTTCCCGCTTAATTACTATGGGTTTTCCACAGGAGGAGTACAAAGCAGAAAACCTGATCAATTATACTAATACATACCCAAAATCTAGCTTATAAATAGGTTAAAACTTGTGATTCAGTCATCCAAAGTTGTAATTTATCGAATACTTGCTTGCTGAAGACTTTTTGTAAGCTGTCAATCAGATGAATTGGGCCATAATTCCCAGGAGAGATGGAACATGCTTTCTTGTAAATGGGAACACTTTCCACCCCCTGCCAGGACTCTGTGACAAGAGCACCTGCTCAAATTGTGTTGGATAAAATATTAATATAAAGGGCCCAATCAGATAGCCCAACCAGAAAAGGTTCTGAGGAATCCTGTCCAGTCCGGGAGCCTTTCCAGTTTTCTGGCTGGCAATTGCTTTCTGTGTGTCCAAGAGCAAGAATTCAGTGGCAGTAATAAGCTGATTATTAAGAAGATTTGCACTTTGTAAAATAGCCTCTGATGCAGGGTCACTTGGGGAAGGGACTGCAGAAAGATTTGAAAAATTGAAACCAGTCTTCTGGTTGAACATATGACACCTGTTTTTTTAAATGCTCCAAGACTCCTGTGGACTATAATGTGCCCTGTTATCTTTCAGCCGCAAGTAGATTCTGCCAACATGATTCTTCTCACCTTTTCTATAACTCGCCTGGGTAGACTTATAGGCCCTTCGTGCTTATATAATTTGTTTGTTTTCTTCCTCCTATTATGGCTTTTGATAGCAGCTAGCAGATCAGCTTTGGCTATTTTGCAAGTCATGTCATACCAAGAAGATTGTTTACGAAGAAATAGAACAGCCTCAAGTTTATAGTTGAAAAGTTGCTTTACAGAATTTAATAAACAATTGTGAATGTCTAATTTTGGGAGATCTGTCGAGGAGAAAAATTCAAACTGCTCCAGAGCTGCCACATCTTTGTAGATGTCCACAAGTACATCAGGTTTTGCAGAAATTCTGATCCATTTAATAGGTCTGTGATTACTTATTAAAGTAGTAGACTCTGCAGCACTGTTTTGAGGAAGGGCCAGGCCTGTTATAAAATTGCTCTTCAAAGACAAAGAAAGGGTGTCATGATCACTATCAATTCTAGCCACAACTTCCTTATCATGCATAGCATGCTACAAATGTAGACAGAGTAAAATATAGTCAGTGTTACTGGTGCTATTCTTCTCTTTTAAATGTACATCTACCAGTCCTGTCTGATGCAGTGTAGCCATTGCAGGAACAAAGACTATATGTCAGGGTAAAGGAAGCCAACTGAAGAGCTGCAGCTGACCAATTTTTAATGGAAGAAGCTGTTAGAGCTGATACACCTAACAGCTCACCCTCTTGCCCAAGGACAGCACTCATAAGACTCAGTGGCTCAAAGGTTACATTAAAATCGCCTACCAGTAAGAAATAATGCTCAGCACATGATTTCAAGTAATAAATACTCTGTAAGATGCATAGTTGAGGATTTGTGGTTCTTGGAGGTGCCTCGATTATAAATGTTAAATAGCTTCGCAGATAACCTTTGCAAGGAACTTATACATCAACTCATTACATACAAAGGCCTTAAATCAATCATTCAGCTTAGATGAACAGTTAAGCAAGGTTTTTACCCAAACTGTGAGGCCTCCAGACAGTCACCCTACTCCTAAATGGCCTGTCCACTAGAACGATTATAACCAGATCTAAATATGAGGGATGTGGCTCAGGGTTCCTGAAAGAGACAGATGTGATAATTATCAAACTTCCTCTCCACTCTGGGTCTTTTAGCTTTGCACTGATACCCGCTACATGCCACGAATGCAATCTGAGCAAGGCAGTACAGGAGGTTTTCAAGGGATGGAATTAACATGAGGTGCACTACCCATAGGGTGATCAGGGGAGGGAGTGGTGAGTAAATCTGAATTGTGTATATTGTCATCAAGACAGCACTCATCAGATGTGGGGTTTTGCAAAAGCTACAAAGAGATGGTTAGTTTTGCGAAAGGACTCAATTCTGTAAATGTAATGCACAAGTGCCCACTTGGAGGCTAAGGTGTGTAACTTACTTTCCGCTTTGGAATCAGGATAATGTGGAAAAGTGAGACCACCTTGGACAGGAACATTGGATTTGGCCTGAGGACAACCCTGTCCATGCACATCTAAATAAATGGTTACTGAATGGTGAGTGCCCGTAACGCGTTGATGTGCCTGTACTTGGTTTATCGCTATTAGAAAGGTCACCTTCCAGGAAAGAAACTGTAAGTTGCAGGAGTGGAGGGGTTCAAAAGGAGGCCACATAAGCCTTATGAGAACTATGTTAAGGTTCCACAATGAGGCATCAAGCCTCATTTTCCTCACCAAGTAAGGGATCAGTGGGAGAGGAAGAAAAGTGTAAGTAAATATCTCGCACCAGTTCATCCATACAGCATTGCCTACAGACTTGGCATGGGTAACATGAAACTTGAGCATGTCTTCTGGGGTGGCGAAGAGGTTGATGACTGGGGTTCTCCACTGCTGGAAGTACCAGATGCAATGGTACTGAGGTGGCATGGAGGGAGGGGTATTCTCGAAGGGGAGGGAGTAGCCTCTTCGGACTATTTGCAAAACCCACCTGTCCAACGTAATGGTGCCGCAGTGGGGGAGGTGATGGCGGATCGTGCCGCCCACTGGAGATTGGTGGCCCTGAAAGGTCGGACTAGGAGGGTTTGGAGGCTGCTGCAGAGGGGGCTGTGGTGGACTGGCCCGCCCGCTGGCCCCCAGAACCACAGTGGTGGTTCCCATGTCCCCGGCCGCGCTGGGGCTGAACATCTTGCGCCGGCCTGTGGCTCTGGGCGGGACGTAGCGGGGCACCCCTTCCGTAGCCACGAAAGGGGCGAAAGGCAGACTGCGCAGGGCGGGTGGTGGAGAGGCCCAAGGACCTGGCCGTAGCCCGAGAGTACTTAAAGCGCTCTAGCGCGTTGTCTGCCTTGTCCCCGAAAAGGCGACGGCCATCAAAAGGCATGTCCATAAGGGTGGATTGGACATCCCCGGAAAAACCAGTCGAACGCAACCAGGCGTAGCGTCGAAGGGCTACTGACGTAGAAATCGTCCTGCCAAGTGCATCGGCGGTATCCAGCCCACAGCGGATGGTAAACTTCGCTGCGTCTCTCTCCTCGGCAACTGCACGGGAGAGTACGGCCCGGGCCTCCTCCGGGCACAGGGCCGGCACCTGCGCCACCGTATCCCACACAGAGTGGGTGTAACGGCCCAACAGACATGCAGTGTTTACCGACCGCAGTCCCAAGCTGGCGGAAGAAAATATTTTCTTCCCAAGGTGGTCCAGCTTTTTGGATTCCCTATCCGGTGGTGCGGTAGGGAAGGTGCCTTTAGAAGTGGAGGCTTGAACCACCAATCTCTCAGGGGTGGGGTGTTGGGAGAGGAAAGTGGGGTCGCCTGGGGCCGGGCGGTGACGTCGGGCAATCATCCTGTCCACAGGAGCCCCTGTGTTGGGCCTGGACCACGTGCCCAAAAAGATGTCCGTGAGGGCTTCATTAAACGGCAGCAGGGGCTCCGAAGAGCTCGCTGCCGGTTGAAGGACCTCTGTCAGGAGGTTAGTCCTGACTGGCACCGTAGGTAGCTCGAGGTGGAGAGCCTCGGCCGCCCTATGCAACACCACTGCGTATGACGCTCCCTCCACCGTACCACGGTAGGAGGAGACAACATGCCAAGGTCTGGTGAGGTATCCAGACCACTGGCTTCCCCCAGTTCCTCTCGCCAGTCCTGTTCGTACACCAACTGGTCGGTCAAAGGGTCGACATGACCCCTCCCAGTCCTCCTCTGGCTGCCAATCTGGTGCGGTCAAAGGGTCCCCAGACCCCTCCCAGTCCTCCTCACCCTCCTCTGGCTGCCAATCTGGTCTCAAAGAGCCAGGGTAGAACAGGAGCACAAAGTACCCGCCTGCGTTAGATCCGGCGTCGGTCGACGCCGGTCTGACTCCGTGTCTACCTTGAGGTGGAGGCCGGGTCGACGTCGGCTGGGGACACAGCTAACGCCAGTGGCGGACGTGGTGCCGGTGGAATCGGCGCCGGGGGAGGCGTAACGAGGTCGACCGGCGCCAATCCGGATCCAGGCCTGGGTCAAAGGGGACCTTGCGGCGCCGAGGCCGCCGAAGGCCGAGGGCCCCCAGCCGAGTCTGCAGGGCCCGAAGGCACGCCGGCGGAGTCGGGCTGCCCAAAGATGGCGTGCATCGCTTCGTAGAACTGACGAAGCTGGGCAGGGGTCGCTCCCAGTTCCGGGAAGGGGGGGGGGACGCGGGAGGGGCACCACCCGCATCCCTCGTCGCGTCGGCTGACGGACGGGGAGAAGTCGAAGAGCGACGATGCTTCTTCGTCTTCTTTTTGTGCTTCGACTTACCTGACCCCGAGTGCGAAGACTTCGACGAAGAATGGTGTTGGCGCCGCGATCGGTCCCTTGACCTCCTCCGCGACTAGGACCTCGAGCGACGCGGAGCCGACTGCCGGGCCTCGAGTAGCTTTCGGGACTGCTCCCGCAAAGACTTCGGGGCCATGGTCCGGCAGCCGGAGCATGACTTAGGGTCGTGGTCGCACTGCAGGCAGTAGAGGCACACGCGGTGCGGATCCGTCACCGACATCAGTCGGTTACAGGAACCGCAAGCCTTAAAGCCGGGCATCCTCGTGTACCAGGAGTCGATGGACTCAGAAAACATCGAAGTCAACAAAAGTCGAGAAAAAAGCTCAGTCAAAAAATGACTGGGTGTACCGTTCTTTCTGGATCTGCGCTTGCTGGCGCGGAAAAAGAAAGAACTGACGTCAGCGCGCGAGGGCGGCGTCTATGTAGCTACCGCAACGTCATCCTGGCAACGCCGACGACGAACGCGGAGTCGACCGACGCCACCTTCCGACGCGCAGGGGTACTACTGACGAAAAACTTTCCGGATCCAGTCTGACGCCTGGGGGTAATTCTAAGGTAAGGAATCTATAACTAACTGTTTCTTTCAGATGAGTCTCATTTACTGGGTTGACACTGTAGTTGTCCCAGTGGTTGCCCCCAACCACTCCCCCAGTATTTTGATTGTAAGGGCCTCCCTTCCCATAAGGCCTACCTGGGTGCACTGTCTTGTCAGGATATTCAAGGGGTCTATGAGAGTCCAGGCTTAACTGGGAGCTTGCTTGACACAGAGAGCGCCTCATCTTCATTATCTTCTGTGGGGTCCCTATAGGATAATGCCTCAGAGCTGGGCACCAATTTGGCTTCTGTGATCCTCGTGAGACTCACCTCTTCCTCCTCGCGAGACTCACCTCTTCCTCCTCGATGCTGAGTTTCCCTTTAGTACCTCAAAGTTTTCTCACACCGAAAAGTGCGTCAGAACTCACAGGTCTTGTTGTGGTATGTGAGAGAGACAGATGTTGCAAACACCATGCTGGTCCTCCCACGGGTACTTTGTGTTGCATCCTGGGCAAAATTGGGAGGATGTGTGTGTTCCATTGCCCACTTTTTGCCAGCATTCTCCAGGACAAGATCCAAGGAAATCAAAGAAGACTCGACTGAGTCGAAGAACAGAGCGACAGCCATTATGGCATGAAGTAGAGTAGTGTTCCCATCAGGAGAACCATCAAGTTGAGGTTGAAAGTGGACCACGTAGGCCCGAAAAAGTCACAAGGATCTTTCCGTTCTCTGAGCCACTGCCGAACCTGATGGTGGAGGGGAAAAAATAATTATCAATCTATGGTGGGGTTGCTGCCCATGCGCATCGTGGAAAAACAAGTTGTAATGTCATTGCCCAACACTAGACGGCATGAACATCCATCTCCATGGGCACACATGCTATCAACACATATTTGTAGTTCCCCACCTTTTTTCAGAAATCTCTAAACATTTAAACCTTTGTAGCACGAGGATTCCCAAGAGGCCCTTCTGTTTTACTATCATAGGAGTAGACTATTGTTGGAGTTGGCCCTTTCTGCAGGGTAATCCCTAAACCTTTTTGCTTTCACCCTCCTATTTATTGAACCCATTTTTGTTTGCTTTTAGGACTCTGCGCACTTTAACACTGCTAACCAGTGCTTGTGCTCTCGCCTTAAAATATGGTAGAATTAGCTTACACCCAATTGGCCTATTTAATATACTAGTAAGTCCCTAGTAAAGTAGCACTACTTGTGCCCAGGGCATGTACATTAAATGCGACTTAGTGGGCCTGCAGCACTGATTGTGTCATCCACTTAAGTAGCTCTTTAAACATGTCTTCGGCCTGCCATTGCAGCCTGTGTGTGCAGTTTTATACTGCTATTTCAACCTGGCAAAATAAACCTTTTACCAGGCCCAAACCGTCCTTTTTAATACATACATGTAATCCCTAAGGTAGGCCCTTAACAGCCTAGAGAGCAGGATGAAGTGTATTAAATTTGTTTTTCACTACTGTGAGGCCTACCTCTCCCATAGGATACAAACTGGATTATCTTATTACATTTAATAAGTGATAACTTTCAATTGGGAGCAGGTGGGCAGGTCCAGTCTGGTGTCTAAAGAATTGTACTTAAAAGCCCTCTTTAATGGTAATGTCAGATTAATAACAATTGTGAAAATGCCAAATGAAGAGGCAATCAGTGAGAATGGTGTATTAATACATTTCAGATTGTAGAAACCGCCTACCCCCGGTGAACAGTCTACCCTGTCCATCAAATGTAACCCTGGAATTGGATTCATTGATATCCAGAGAAGAATACACGTGTTTTGAGTAAGTAGGACATAGATCATGAGTAAGTGTCCATCCTATTCGAGCAAGATTGGACACAGTATAGTAACTTGTGGGGTTTGGCTATTATAGGTTTAAATGGCCTATCCAGGAGTGCATTGAATAGGTGTTTATGACGTATGAATGAAAAAGACTCAAAGTTAATCATGTGGGGCTTACATCATTCTGGATTCAGTCAACCCTCCTATTTTGATTGATTGCTGATTACGTCTATATTGTTCACGTCAGTTCTGAGTCCTGATGAGAACCTTTATGTGTGAAGGGTTCGAAACGCGTTGATGTATTCCCAGCTGAAAGTGCAGGATATTAATGAGTGCTGGAACGCTGGTGGATGGTACTCAATAGTGATAAGGCCACTCCCATGTTTCAAATCAGCTTGGCACTGCATTGTTGGGCAAGCCAATTCAGGAGGAAATTATTTGGTAATATTAGGGGAAGAAAAGGAACATTTCCTCTCGGGCATTTAAATTCAGAACCGTTTAATTTTTGTTGCATGTTGGTATGTATTAATGTGTATTTGGTTTTGTGTGGGCTGGGTAACAATGTATTGCACTGAATAGTGATAAGATGTGTACATTGTATGTTATGTGTATTTCAATGTGTTATGTACGAATGAGTATATTGTTAAAATTGTCAAAGAAAAAAGTAAAAGAAATTAAAAAGGTGCTCACTGTTATCAAATATAGTGACCATGAAAAAAAATGAAAGTTTGTAGTTTCATAGCCCGTACTTGGGGATTTTGTGTTGGTTTTCTGGCAACTGCCTCTATTTAACTTTCGTGATAGAAAACGACCAGCAGAGGTCAGTAAAGTACCAGAATCACTTTAGTATTCTCTAGATTCCAGTCCGTAGAAATTGTCTTCCACGACCACCCGTACACAATAATATTTTTTTCAAATCCTGTATTTTCAGTGATATGACCACCGAAGGCCCTGATTTTATATCAAAAACAGAGGTTTGGACTATACCATTTCCCGCTGAAAGGCAATATTTCTCTCCATGTGTTCCCATACCTGGCGTTTTACGCAGTTTGGTGCTTACTTTCCACCATGTTAAAGAACAGTAGATATCTCAGCACCCAGGCTAATGTGCTGCATAGCTAAATACATATAAGGGCACAAAGGCACGACCGATTGCATTGCAAATGCTTGTTTTTCTAGTCAACAGAAGCACAATGAGAAATTGGTGCCTAGATATGAAAAGCCGTTTAAATTAACATATTTTGCACATTTTGCTCACCAAGTAAACTAACGACAGATAGTGGTGTAACTCTTTTCAGATACGTTTCAACCATGCCTCTAAGGAAATCAGTGAAATCATCTATTCTGCAGGAGGAAAAGACAACTCAAAACAGTAGCAGAGACCGAATCTAATACTGGGCTTCAACTGCACAGTATGGCTAACCAGGCTTGTGACAACCCAACTCCCGGACTAGCACTTAATGCTTCAGTCAGGTTAGAAATGCCAGCACACTAGCACTTGCTTTTTACAGCACTCAGAAAGGAAAAGAGCAATATCAGGATTGATATAGATTACCTGGTCGCCACTGTGTAGTTCTAGTTAGGTCCTGGTCACCATAGGAAATAGATTTTTTGCTTTGGTAATAACTTTGGCGCCATTTGACATATCTTAACAAAACTTTCCACAAAAAAGTTCATCCACCTCAGCTCCTTTTTGGAAAGTTTTGGGGTGATTCGTCAAGCAGGGGCCGAAAGACAGGATGTCCTGAAAACGCTATTTCTACATGCAATATCAGTAGGGAATGTTAGACCGTGATACAGCCAGAACGGCTGAACGGAATTGCACCAAATTTGGCAGAAAGCTAGATCTTTACCCAGAAAGCGTTCTTTTTGTGATTTGATGTAAACCTGTTCAGAGATTTTTGAGAAGCAGAGGTGCAAACTGTATAGAAATCTGGACCGCTGGGTTAACATTAAAAATTAAAAAAAATTAAAAAAATCAAGCCTTCAGACTGCTCTAAGCAACATGAAAAGAAATGTTGCAGCAGCCATTACAGGACTCTAGGACTAGGTCCCCAGTCCTGAATTTTCTTTTCGAAAAAGGACATGAGGGTGCATGATAGGGGGCTGTGGTGAGACGCCAATGGAGTGAGACGTGTCTTGCGGAGCTCCCGCCCGGTGATCCCCCAGCACAGACCATCCTGTTACCCCACACCCCCACAAAAGTTATGAGGGGGCTGGTGGAGGTCTACTGAGTGCAGGGGTAACACCGGAACTAGCAGTCCGACCTGGGGCCACAATACGCTGGAGAATGGGAGGTACGGCCTCATGGCAGCCTAAGATGGCGGCCGCGAACTGAGGAGCAAGATCCCCCGAGACAGACCGGACAGTTAGGCGAGCTGATTCCTCCCCCGGCTTGAGCAGGAATAATTCACCTGGGGTCGGAATCGACAGCCGGAGCCTGGTGAGAGGAGTATTGCTGCAGAGGCCAGTCGAAGTTCTGGGCCCGTTGGTGCGGACGGAGGACCCGCGACGAGGCGCAACGGAGGCGCAGATCAGAGGCTGTCACCTGCCAGTCACCATAGGGGCCGACGGAGGCTGCTGCTGGCCCTTGTGTCGCTGGGAGGACCAGAAGACAGTCCAGGACCGGCGCTGAGAGGCGACCCCCCAGGAGAGGCAAAAGAAGGAGACCCCCTGAGACGGAGGCCATCGCTGTCGAGTAGCGACGACTAAGAGGTGGGACAACACAGAGGCGAGCGCCAGCGACGGCAGGAGAGCACTGCAAGGTGAGGAGAAGAGGAGGGCTCGAGGAGAAGGGGCACTTACCTGCAGTGAGGGTCCTACAGCCGAGTTGGAGTCAAGAGTGGGGAAGAAACAGCGCTAAGGCCCTAACAGCGGGGAGGGGCTGTTACGAGAGTGGGGGGACCTTCCGCTGCAGCGAGTGAGTGCCCTGGAATCCAAGGGAGTGAAGTAAGCTCGGCCAGAGAGCTACATAAGAGGGTAAAAGACTTACTGGCTAGGAGCAGAGTGCGGCTGAGAGCGCGGTTGGCATTGGCGTGCAACGCAGAGCCAGGAGTTGCGAGAGTGCCATGTAGGCACGGATGCTCACGGTGTGCAACAAGCGGGAAACACAGCGGGCCTGAGACTACTGGCGCTCTAAACGGAGGTCACCGGACCCTTGAGAGGTGGCAGCGAGTCCCCAGTGAACAGGCACCACAGCGGGCAGGCCCAGCTGCAGTGAAGTAAGAGGAACGAGCCGGATAGCTCGACAGCCGAGAGGTCCCTGAGCATACTCGGCCGAACAATCACAAGCGGGATCACCACCACCAGTTGGATACCCACCGAGGCAGGTATGGGCTTTCCCTGCCAGAAAATGGGGAAGATACCTAAAAAGCGAGTGCAAGACAGCATGGATCCCGGCAGGGGACAAGATCTGACGGACAAGGAGGAAGCCGCTGGGGGGGGGCACCAAAGGAAACTTCCCAGGCCAGGACAATGTTGGCAGACATTATGCAAGCAATCACAGCATCCCGAGAGGCCCTTGAGACCAAGATTGATGCTATGGCACTGACTTGAGCCTACTCAAGGACGACCATCGCCGCCTGGCAGAAAGAGTGACAAACACTGAACGTACAATGGAGGACATCCCGGCGGAGGTCACTGAATTGAACAAGTCGCTGTCAGAAGTAATGAGCAGGGTGTGGACCCTGGAAATGAGAGCAGAAGACAGCGAAGGAAGGTCCCGTAGAAACAACATACATATTATTGGGATCCTGCAGAGCGAAGAGGGTAGTGACATGGTACTATACCTAGAGAACTGGTTGAAGACAGAGGTGGCCCTGGAGGGCCTATCCTCCTTCTATGCGCTGGAAAGGGCGCACAGGGTCCAGGCGCGACCCCCCTGAGCCGGGTGCTCCCCCGCGACCGGTGGTGGCTCGTCTGCTCGACTTTAGGGATTGAGATCATATTCTGGCAGAAGCCCGGCAGCACAAAAACCTGCAAATCGGAAACAATAAGATAATGATCTTCCCAGACTTCACAAGGGAAGTGCAGAAACAGCGAGCCTCCTTTCTGGCGGTGAAAAGGCGGCTCAGGCAGTTACAGCTCCCTTACGCAATGATGTTTCCAGCCCAGCTGAGGGTAGTCACATCGAAGGGGACCCAATTCTTTCAAGCTCCCTAAGACGCGTGGAATTGGCTTGATACTATTCAGGCACAGGGATCACGGGGGAACTCCCCAGGGTCGACCTCCCGGAAGAAGCAAGGAGCCACGGAAAAAGCCAGCACACCATCCTCAGTGGAAGCCTGAGAGGAAAGACACAGAATCCTTCGAGAGTTTGCAGAACTAAGTCAGGCAGACTCCAGTCCCAAATCTATGCAGAACGGCACCGATGAGAACACACCGGACGGTTCCCGAAGCTCCAGCTCATCGGAGGACTCTGAAACAGACCTTCCGAGGGTCACCCCCAAGTCGATAGATGAGCTCATCTGAACTGAGAAACGCAGAACTGACATGAGACGCTGAACCATAGACTTTATATCTTGTATCCTTTTAGTCCTGTATACGGGAGAAACAATAAAGATGAAGGGGGCATCTTACAATAATGAGAGGGGTATGGGGGGGCAACTCTCCCACACTTTTAGACGGGGAGAGCCGGGTAGTGGGAGATCCAGGGAGCATTGGTCGAAACTTCACCCCGAGTACAACTGCGCAGGACATCTGCGAAAAGATACCACCTGGTATTGAGTTTGGATGGGTATTGGACTATCACCTGGCCGGGGGAAGGGGTTTGTTGGGGAAGCTGTTTTTCATGGGGTTTACAAGTTGGGGCTAGGCGTGCCTGGGCTAGAATAAAATGTAGGACATTACACATACCAACATTATGGGTCCTGCCGTAGAATTGAAGTGCCTCTCGTGGATTGTGAGAGGGATGCACACAATGACTAGGTGTCATAAGATCCATGCATACCGGACTAGAAGAGGTGCGCATATTGCGCTGTTGCAGGAAACGCATATCACCGCTAAGGAAGGGGAGGCCCCACAGAAAAGATGGAGAGGTCAGGTGTACTATACGAATTACTCAGCTTTCGCTAGAGTAGTACTGATATGGGTGAGAGCGGGAGTCAATTCCAGTGTACCAGACACATAGTAGACTTTGAAGAGCGATACGTAGTGCTAATAGGCAAACTAGACGGAAGGGACTTAACAATTGGGAGTATATACGGTCCGAATTCTGACCAACCTTCATTCTTGGCAGCACTTTCCAGGAAGTTGGCACCGCACTCGCTGATTCTGGGTGGGGACTTTAACTGTGTCACGGACGTTGAATTAGATCGCTCACATCCACCACTGAGAGATTCCCCCGTTGTTCGAGCGGCCGAAGCACGCAGAGCATGGCAGCACCAGTGGGAGTTGATAGATACCTGGAGGGCACTTTACCCAAGGGACAGAGATTACTCATTCTTCTCTTATCTACATGACCTGCATGTTAGACTTGCCCCCATCCTTTGCTCCCCGAACGTGCATGAACAAGTGACAACAAGCTAGTACCTAGCCCGGACGATATCTGACCATAATCCCCTGTTAGTGGGACTGCAGTGGACGAGGGAGAGGCCGAGTATCCCCACCTGGCGATTACGACCGGAAGCCCTAGAAGACCAGGTATTTCAGGCAACAATAAGGGCGGCGATAGTGAAATACTTTGAGACTAACGCAGAGACTGCCTCTAACTCAATGGTGGAGTGGGGTGCCTTTAAGGCTGTGATCAGGGGGAAATGCATCTCTGAAGTAGTGGGAATACGGGGGACACTCCTGAGGGACACATTGAAAGCGGAACACCACCTCAGGGAACTTGAAAAAGCAAGACCAGAGCATAGGGAATTGCAGGAACAGCTCCTAGAAGCCAAAGAGGCAGTGGCGGAGCATGTTGAAAGGCTTCGATGTTTCGATTATAAGAACTACATGATTCGAGCACATGCTGAGAGGGCAATATGGGGGCGATGCTAGCCTGGTTAGCTAACCCGGCTAAGAGGGGCTCAACTATACTCGAAATCAGGGACGAACGAGAAGGGGTATCCTATAGACAGAAATATAATAACAAGGTGCTCTTTAAATTGTTGAACTTGGCCCTTTTTGCAGGGTCATCCCTGAACATTTTGCCTTCCTCCCGATATTTTTTCTGACCTGGTGATGGTGGTTTTAGGAATCTGGGCACTTTATCACTGCTGTCCAGTGTAAAGTGCATATGCTCTCTGTGGTAAAACGTAGTAAGATTGGTCTACACCCGTTTGGCGTATTTAATTTACCCATCAGTCCCTTGTAAAGTGGTATCCCAGATACCCAGGGCCAGTAAAGTAAGATTGGTCTACACCCGTTTGGCGTATTTAATTTACCTATCAGTCCCTTGTAAAGTGGTATCCCAGATACCCAGGGCCAGTAAATTAAGTGCTACTGGTGGGCTTGCAGCGCTGATTGCGCCACCCACCAAAGTAGCCTTTCAAACCGGTCTCAGGCCTCTGCCATTGGAGGGCCTGCGCGCGCAGTTTACTGCCGCTGTGACGCGGCACATAAAGTGGGTGCCATGTCTGTGACTTCCCTTTTACTACGTATCAGTCAGCCCTAAGGTAGGCCTTAGCTAGCCCTATGGGCAGGGTGCAATATAGGTAAAAGGTAGGACATGTGCCTTAACTGTGTGACATGTCCTGGTAGTGACAAACAGCCATTTTGGTTTCTCACTGCTGTGAGGCTGCCATCTCATAGGAATGCATTGGGGATTCCCGGATAAGTGTTTCAGTGGTAATTCCTGATCTGAGAGGAGTAGCGGGATCAAGTTTGGTATGTTTGGAATAGTGGTAATAAATGCTGCATAATGGTGTGCGCAGATTTATTATCACTATTTTAGAAATGCCACTTTTAGAAGTGGGCATTTCTGTGTGCTATGTGTCTTTGTGCCTGCCTGATGTGTATTGCATGTCTGGCTCTGGAGTGATAGGGGCTGGTGAGGTGCAGTGGCTCCAGAGGGGCTGGGTGAGTCAGCGCTAGGCTGAATAGGCAGATCTGCATTTGGAGTAGTGGGAGGAGTAGCCCCTGACCCTAAATAGGTCTGTGCCTGCCTTGTACAATGCTGGCTTCGCCCCCTGTGGTGTGTCTGGGGCCAGAGCCTAACCTAACAATGAGGGTGTGTGAGCACTGTAAAGAAATGCTTGAGTACCCCCCCAGAATTGGTTTGGACCGGGTGCAGAGCCCTGTGCAGGGGAAGAACAAAGACAATCATGGTATAAATATTGGGGCTGTGACCCCATGTGAGTGTGCTGTTGGTGCTTACTTGAAGACTGCTGGGCGCCTGGAGGAACCGCCACGAAGAACTCCCCCTCTGCTGGAGGGCCCTGTGAGCTGGCCTGCCTGGGCTCAGCTCTGCCTTGTGAGCTTACTTGGGAACTGAAACACTGCGTGGACTGCAGTGTGCCTTGACTGTGCCTTGGGTGTGCTGGCCTCCTGTTGAGTATCTAAGGGATTCAAAAGATTTGTAGGGGGAGGGACCCTTGCTGGGTCTAGCGGTGGCGAGCTGTCCTCCTTGCTTTGATCTCGCAGAAGACTGTGGGGAGTGCTTGAGGGTGCTTCCCTCGTCATCTCTGCAGCCTCAAGACCAAAAGCGGGGTGAAGCGCTTCTTGTACTGTTCAGCACGTGTGAGCGCTTTCGTGGTGTGGCCGTGCCGACCTTCACTACTGAGGGACGGGAGGGGAGAGCCGAGGCAGGAGATGCGCTCTCCCTCTCCCTGGCGGCCGGCGCATGCTCTGGCAGTGAGCTGCAGCCGGGGCTCTGCTACGTGGCCCCGGGCTGCAAATGATCATGACTACAAGCCGCTAATACCACAGCAGCCTGAGGAAGCTTCCTTCACCGTCCCGTTGTCTGGCCCCGCCCACTGGGAAGCCTGGAACCACCAGCGTTGCCTAGCAACGGCCCGAGGGCGAGAAAGGAGAACCGCCTGAAGCCAGGCAGTAAAAGACTGCGTGGCCAAGCCTGGTTGTGGGCGTGACGAATGGGGCCGTGTCCCGGGAAGTAAGCGGAGGAGACCGAAGAGGGCCCTGTGAGCCCGGAAGAAGAAGCCACGAATAACGGAGATTTTGCTCCATGCAAGCGCGAGGAGGGAAGCGTATCTGTGGGGCCCCAAGGCCCGGTGAGGAGCTTCCCCATTGGTGAGTCTCGTGGGTTCCCGCCATTGTGCCGCACGGGCGAGAACAGCTGCACTAAGAGCCCTGCCTTCACGGAGGCCCCTGCCCCCCAGTTGGAAAGGGAGCGTTGAGATACCTGCCACAGGAGGGCTGGGAGCAGAACCGAGTGGGGCTGAGCGTCCATGTCATTTCCTCGCCACAAGAAGCCCCGGTGAGTGGGGCTTACGAGGCACCTTGTGAGTGCCTGTGGGTTTACGCAGCTGCGCCGCCGGATTTCAGGCAGCTGCAACAATGGCATGTTTCTCTTTTTTTTGGCCTGAGAGAAACAAGGGTGCGTTGCACCCTTGCCCCCTGTAGAGTACGGGCTGGTGGAAGCCACGTGCTCCTAGAGCCCTGACTTTGTGTGACAAAGGGCATACGGGACAGCCCAGACGCCCCCCCCCCCCCCTCCCTGAGGAAGGCCAGTTGGCCTGGGATCACTTTGCGTCCTGGTGGGGCATAAGGCCCTTAGGCGATGTGGGCACCTGACTAGCGGTACTATGGTGCACTGCTAGATGTGATTTATGCATAATGTGTTTATGCCTAATGTGAATGCCTAATGTGGTTTATGCATAAGTGCTAATACCAATAGTTGCTGGTTGTTTTATTTTCACTACTTGCATTCTAATGGTTATGACAGTTGCCCGATTGGCCCGGTCATGTATATAATCCCCTGTAAAGTTATATCTAGTGCCAGGTGGCACAGTGTACATATGTGATTACATTCTAATGTGTTGATGAGTAATACAAAGGCTATTTTTTATATAACCTTGTGTGGAGTTTCTTTTGTGGTGTGCCTAGGGTGTCGTTGCTGTGTGCGTGTTGCGCAAACGCTTTACACATTCCCTCTGGGATAAGCCTGACTGCTCGTGCCAAGCTACCAAGGGGGTGAGCAGGGGTTATCTTCAGTGTGTAACTCCCTTGCCCTGACTAGAGTGGTGGTTTCTGCCTGGCTTAGGCGCTTGCCCTAGCCAACCAGAAATCCCATTTCTAACATTGGTTGGCAGCGGTGAGGATAGGACTTGCGTTTGTGCAGTACCACTGGTTGCGCTACAAACTCTGCATTTAGATAATCACATGTATGGGGATTTATTTCTCTTGATTTTCATTTCTCCTCAAAAGTGTCATTTTTTTTTAATTGTGTATTCCTGTTGCAGCTCTGACACCTAGGTCTCCCGTGTTGCACGTGTGTCTTAGTGCCTTGCCAAAAATGGAATCTACCTTTAATGTAAGGGAGTTGCTCAAATACAGTATGTTGGAGTTGAGGGGGTTCTGTGAAGAGAGACCTAGTAGTGAACGGGTCAGACACCCAGCTAGATCTTCAGGAAACCCTACTCCAGTGGCAAGAGAAAATATGGGCATGGGAGGACCATGAGAGGGAGGGTTCCCAGTCCGCATACCAAGAGGGTAATGGGTCTGGGGGAGGCCCTGAAGAGTCTGCGCAGGAGGCAGAAAATGACAGGGCAGGGACGCTAGTAGGTAGTGAGGACCCCGTGGAGAGGGAGTCCCTTGCTGGGTCTAGTGCCAGGGGTAGTGCCCAATCCCTTTCATGGTCCCCAGAGGAGTTGGTGGACAGGCAGAAGGAGAGGGAGCATCAACTGTTTTTAGAGAAGCTCAAATTGGAGCATGCCATGGGGCTGGCGCAGCTGGATGCGGGGCACAGAGAGGCCCAGAGAGCCTTAGAAGAGAAAAGGGCATTGTTGGCTCAGGAGTTGAGTCTCAGGGCATTGGGCCTTGAAGAGAAAAAGCTAGAGACTCTTAGCGCAGGAGAGGATGGCGGAGGCAGAGAGGGCATTCGCCAGGGAAAAGCTAGCTCTTGAGGATGTGTCCCCTGAGTGTAGTTTTAGTGGTCTGGATTCACCAGTGAGGGTGGGGTCCAGTGGTGGCAGTAATATGGAGTCCAGTGCAGGAAGTCACCTCCCAGAGCCCAGAGTATGGTACCTAGTTCCCAGGAAGAGGGTGTCACACCTGAAGGGTAGGGGTTGATATTCAGGGGCAGTAGGAAACTGTCTCACCAGTCTTGGGGGGGAGTTTGTGGATGAAGGTTGTGATGCACTGGAAGGTTGGGTGATGGGTAGCACGGCAAACAATTTTGAAGGGCTGTTCAATCGGATTGTCAGAGAGCACATGTTCCGTTGTTGTTTTCCAGGGTTACGCCAACACCTGTTGGAGTATGAATTCTCTGATCCCAGGGAACTTGCACGGGAGGCTGACCTCTGGGTGAGTGCTAGAGGGTCTGAGGAGGCATTGGGGAGTGACCCTTAGAGGAGTGGCTCAGGTATTTCCCAGCCCAGGGTGGTGGGAAAGGTTCTTAGTAGCCCAGATAGTTCCCGGGGTAGTGGGAGGGGTGTAGGGACTCACGTCCTGTCTCCGCGGAGAAGGAGTGAGAATGGGATGCGTCCCAAGGTGCCCGAAACCCAGTCTCTGGGCCTGGAGGGTTCCCTAAGGGAACACCAGGTGGGAAGCCTAGGCTGTACTAGTAGGCCATCCGTTGAGGTGGATCTCCTAGTGTCAGGAGAACTTGGAGCGTCTGTAAACAGAGCTCCATCAGTTCTGGTGTCTGGCGGTGCCACTCCTAGGTGGAGGGTGCAGAAGTCCAGATGGAGGGGTGAGAGGAGGAGAGAGTCCCCAGTGGGTCAGGGGCCAGCCATAAGGGTTGAGCCTCCTAGGAGTGACCATGGTGACACCACTTCTGTCCTGGGGGATCTTCGCGCACTGTCAGATGGACAGGGGTCGGGAGATCAGCGCCAGGCAGACTGTCACGCAACACATGAGGTATGTGTTACCCTCGGGGGCATGAATGCTCCCCAGGAAGTCCTGGTGTGCCAGGCGGGTGCTCAGCCGCAGGGTTTAGTCCCTGGGTTGGGAAGCCAGGTTTAGATTCTGCCTGACCTGGAGGGTGCCTCTCCAAGGAGAAGAGTGCAGAACCCTAGAAGGAGAGGTAGGGGGAGGAGAGCCTCACCCGTGACCTTTGGTCAGCCTGAGGGTGCGGACCCTACGTTGGAGGATCAGTGGCAGTTTAGAACTGCACTGATGAGAGGAAGAGTGGAGAATGGGTACTATGTACCAGGGGTTACTGCCCCTCACTCTGTGAGATGGCAAGGACCAGAGACATCTGGATGGCCTGGCCGCGGACAACTAGGGAGTCCCAGTGGGGTAGCTTAGTTGGTCCTGGGAGCTTTGACAGAGGGAACCACATGGGTTCAGATTGGTGTAGAACTGGAGTGTGCCCCTGCAGTTGCGGGCCCGCGCCAGTGTTCTATCGCCCCAAGCAGGGAAGCCCATCAAGGTAATGATTGGTCTACCCTGGCTTTTGGCTGGAAGGGGGTTGTGTTGGACTTGGCCCTTTTTGCAGGGTCATCCCTGAACTTTTTGCCTTCCTCCCGATATTTTTTCTGACCTGGTGATGGTGGTTTTAGGACTCTGGGCACTTTATCACTGCTGTCCAGTGTAAAGTGCATATGCTCTCTATGGTAAAACGTGGTAAGATTGGTCTACACCTGTTTGGCATATTTAATTTACCTATCAGTCCCTTGTAAAGTGGTATCCCAGATACCCAGGGCCAGTAAATTAAATGCTACTGGTGGGCTTGCAGAGCTGATTGCGCCACCCACCAAAGTTGCCTTTCAAACCTGTCTCGGGCCTCTGCGATTGGAGGGCCTGCGCGCGCAGTTTACTGCCGCTGTGACGTGGCTCATAAAGTGGGTGCCACGTCTGTGACTCCCATATTACTACATATCAGTCACCCCTAGGGTAGGCCCTAGCTAGCCCTATGGGCAGGGTGCAATATAGGTAAAAGGTAGGACATGTACCTTAACTGTGTGACATGTCCTGGTAGTGACAAACAGCCATTTTGGTTTCTCACTTCTGTGAGGCTGCCCTCTCATAGGAATGCATTCGGGATTCTCTGATAAGTGTTTCAGTGGTAATTCCTGATCTGAGAGGAGTAGCGGGATCAAGTATGGTATGTTTGGAATAGTGGTAATAAATGCTGCATAATGGTGTGCGCAGATTTATTATCACTATTTTAGAAATGCCACTTTTAGAAGTGGGCATTTCTGTGTGCTATGTGTCTTTGTGCCTGCCTGATGTGTATTGCATATCTGGCTCTGGAGTGACAGGGGCTGGTGAGGTGCAGTGGCTCCAGAAGGGCTGGGTGAGTCAGTGCTAGGCTGAATAGGCAGATCTGCATTTGGAGTAGTGGGAGGAGTAGCCCCGGACCCTGAATAGGTCTGTGCCTGCCTTGTACAATGCTGGCTCCGCCCCCCTGTGGTGTGTCTGGGGCCAAAGCCTAACCTAACAATGAGGGTGTGTGAGCACTGTAAAGAAATGCTCGAGTACCCCCCAGAACTGGTTTGGACTGGGTGCAGAGCCCTGTGCAGGGGGAAGAACAAAGACAATCATGGTATAAATATTGAGGCTGTGACCCCATGTGAGTGTGCTGTTGGTGCTTACTTGAAGACTGCTGGGCACCAGTAGGAACCCCCCCCCCCCCACCCTCCTCTGCTGGAGGGCCCTGTGAGCTGGCCTGCCTGGACCCAGCTCTGCCTTGTGAGCTTACTTGGGAACTGAAACACTGCGTGGACTGCAGTGTGCCTTGGGTGTGCTGGCCCCCTGTTGAGCATCTCAGGGATTCAAAAGATTTGTAGGGGAAGGGACCCTTGCTGGGTCTAGCGGTGGCGAGCTGTCCTCCTTTCTTTGATATCCCAGGAGACCGTGTGGAGTGCTTGAGGGTGCTTTGCTCGTCATCTCTGCAGCCTCATGACCAAAAGAGCGGGTGAAGCGCTTCTTGTACTGTTCAGCGCGTGCGAGCGCTTGCGTGGTGTGGCCATGCCGCCCTTTGCTGCTGAGGGACGGGAGGGGAGAGCTGAGGCAGGAGAAGCGCTCTCCCTGGCGGCCGGCGCATGCTCTGGCAGTGACCTGCAGCCGGGGCTCTGCTACGTGGCCTCGGGCTGCAAATGATAGTGACTACAAGCCGCCAATACCATGGCAGCCTGAGGAAGCTTCCTTCACCGTCCCGTTGTCTGGCCCCGCCCACTGGGAAGCCTGGAACTACCAGCGTTGCCAAGCAACGTCCCGAGGGCGAGAAAGGAGAACCGCCGGAAGCCAGGTAGTAAAAGACAGCGTGGCCAAGCCTGGTTGTGGGCGTGACGAATGGGGCCGTGTCCCGCGAAGTAAGCGGAGGAGACAGAGGAGGGCCCTGTGAGCCCGGAAGAAGAAGCCACGAATAACAGAGACTTTGCTCAGTGCAAGCGCAAGTAGGGAAGCGTATCTGTGGGGCCCCGAGGCCCGGTGAGGAGCTTCCGCATTGGTGAGTCTCGTGGGTTCCCGCTATTGTGCCGCACGGGTGAGGACAGCTGCACTAGGAGCCCTGCCTTCACGGAGGCCCCTGCCCCCCAGTTGGAAAGGGAGCGTTGAGATACCCGCCACAGGATGGCTGAGAGCAGAACCGCTCAGCCCCCAAGGAGAGGTGGGTGGGGCTGAGCGTCCCTGTCATTTCCTCGCCACAAGAAGCCCAGGTGAGTGGGATTGGGGGCAGCTGCAACAACGGCGTGTTTCTCTTTTTTTTTGGCCTGAGAGAAACAAGGGTACAGGCAGAATCTGAACCTGGCTTCCCACCCTCGCCCCCAGTAGAGTACGGGCTGGTGGAAGCCACGTACTCCTAGAGCCCTGACTTGGTGTGACAAAGGGCATACGGGACAGCCCAGACAGCCGCCCCCCCCCCCCCCCGAGGAAGGCCAGTTGGCCTGGGATCACTTTGCGTCCTGGTGGGGCATAAGGCCCTTAGGCGATGTGGGCACCTGACTAGCGGTACTATGGTGCACTACTAAATGTGATTTATGCATAATGTGTTTATGCATAATGTGTTTTATGCATAAGTGCTAATACCAATAGTTGCTGGTTGTTTTATTTTCACTACTTGCATTCTAATGGTTGGCGCCGCGGCCAGGGCGACTGACGCTGGAATCTGGGGCTCACGGTTCGATCCCCGGCACTGGCGGCAGGTCAGCCCAGCACCATGTGACTCTGGGCAATAGCTTGCTTAATCTTCCCGACGGCCCCCAGCGCCGGGATGCCTTCGGGTAGCTGTTCGCGCTTTACAAATACTGGATTTATATTTTTATTTAATGGTTATGACAGTGGCCCGATTGGCCCTGTCATGTATATAATCCCCTGTAAAGTTATATCTAGTGCCAGGTGGCACAGTGTACATATGTGATTACATTCTAATGTGTTGATGAGTAATACAAAGGCTATTTTTTATATAACCTTGTGTGGAGTTTCTTTTGTGGTGTGCCTAGGGTGTCGTTGCTGTGTGTGTGTTGCGCTTTACACATTGCCTCTGGGATAAGCTTGACTGCTCGTGCCAAGCTACCAAGGGGGTGAGCAGGGGTTATCTTCAGTGTGTAACTCCCTTGTCCTGACTAGTGGTGGTTTCTGCCTGGCTTAGGCGCTTGCCCTAGCCAACCAGAAATCCCATTTCTAACAAATACTATGCTGAATTGAGTAGGATGATGTGTTCAGAGGCAGATATAGGTGACTTCATAGGTCCTCAGGGCCTACCCTCCATTACTGAGGAGGCAGCAGAACAGCTGGGAGGAGATACAGAGCTACAGGAGGTTAGGGCGGCTATTGCAGCCATGGCCAGGAATAAAACTCCAGGCACAGATGGCCTCCCGGTAGAGTTTAATTACATGTATATAGATGTTTTAGGACCACACCTAGTAGAAGTGTACAATCAAGCAAAACAGGGGGGGGGGCACTACCGGGCTCCACAAGGGAGGCATTGATCATCTTGCTGATAAAACCAGGCAAGCCAGCGACTGACAATACAGAATATAGACCGCTCTCAATGCTGAATCTAGACTATAAGGTGCGGAGTAAAATCCTGCCACACGACTCCTCCCACATATGGCAGACCTAATACATATAGACCAGGCAGGATTTATACCAACTCGCAACACGGCTATGAATATTAGGCGGCTGTTGCAAATTCTAGAAGCCGAATCCTATGATAGGGAGGAGGCAGTCATTTTCGCAGTTGATATTGAAAAGGCCTTTGATAGCCTAGAATGGCCATACCTTTTTAGAGTCATGGAGAGATTCGGGCTGGGACCTGGGTTTGTGAAGTGGACATCCCTGCTATACGCGGACTCCAGGGCTCGAGTCAAGACTGGGGGCATGATATCAGAAAGCTATCAGGTGGGGAGGGGTACACGGCAGGGATGCCCGCTCTCCCCACTGTTATTTGCTCTGGCCATGGAGCCCTTCGCAGCTAAGGCCAGAACAGGTCTTCACTATATGGGCATAGAGGCGATGGGCCGAATCCAGCATATAGCGCTTTATGCTGACGACTTATTATTATTCATACGGAACACGAGAGACGAACTAGACTGAGCGGAAGAACTGCTTGCATCATTGGCAAGTGTGTTGGGACTGAAGTTCAATTGGAGGAAGTCGTGCCTTTTTCCCACTACAGCGGGGCGAGAGAAGCCGCAAATGGAGGTGGAAGTAACATGGGAGAATAGATGTCTCCTATATCTGGGAGTTAATATCTATCATGACCGGGCAGACTTACTGGAGGGTAACTTAGAGAAAGCAATCAACGGGGTGAAGAAAGTCTCAACTTCTGGGCCCCACTCCCCATCTCAGTAATGGGAAGAGTATCATTGTAGAAAATGGTGACTCTGCCGAGACTGCTATATCTATTTGGGGTGTTACCCGTCTGGATCCCGGCGGGGATGTTTCGCTACTTGAAATCATTGGTGATTTCTTTCATATGGGGAACAGGCAGGCGTAGGGTGGCGTGGACTACACTAACGAGGCCAAAGAGGGCGGGAGGGCTACCATTACCAGATTTTGAATGTTACTATCTTGCAGCACAGCTGCAGTGGCTCACGAAATGGTTGGCTGGGAGGGTGAGAGGTGATAACCAGCCAGATGAGACAATCCCAGGTCTAAGAGTTTTGTCTAATACGGTGTTCCGGTTGCCCGCACGGAGGGGGGATGAAACCAATGAAATTAAAGTGATACGTAAATGATGGAGCCAACAGAGCTTAAATTAAAAAGCCATATGCACCGGAGATTCCACTGACCCTCTGCATGGCACTTCCACACGGAGGGGATTGGCGAGGGTTAGAAACATGGGCGGAGGCAGGGGTGACCACCGTGGGCCTGCTATACGAGGACACAAAGGAAAAAAGGTACCCCCTAGTTGCTTTAAGGTCAAAGAGGAGGGGGAAACAACAATTATAGAAGAGAAAACCTCTAAACTGACCTATATTACTTTTTAGTATGGCCTCCTGAGGCTCATTAGCAACACCACCCCAGTATCAGTGTCATACAACAAAGTTAATTCCCAAAATTGTGTATTTTTATTGTTGTTTTCTTGTTAAATATTTTTATATGAAGAAAACAACAATAAAAATACGCAGATCTTGAAGACCTGGCTTTTTAGTCTCCCCTAGCCTTTGGTGACTCCCCCTACCTCTCTGCACCCGCTGTTAGCGCCGGGACACCTCCATTGGAGGTAGCCGTGCGCTCTACAAACTATAATAATAATAATACTAAAAAGTAATATAGGTCAGTTTAGAGGTTTTCTCTTCTATAATACCTGCTATATGAGGATGAATCCCTACTACCATTCAATGAGTTTAGGGAGCGGATTGACATACCTAGAGGTCATTTTATACTTTATAATGCCCTCACAAAGGCAATACGAAAACACTGGAGAGAAGGTCTCTCGGAACCAACAATATTGGGAGGCTGCCAGTATGTGGTGTCAGCTTCCGGGACTTTCAAAGCGGTAACTTGTTTGTACCGACGACTCAGGAATGAGACACTGCCCGCACTCACCCAGTTACGGGAAAGATGGGAAGAGGATTTGGGGACTGGTACGGAGGAGAAAACATGGGACATATTAGTGGAGAGGGCAACAAGGGTTACTAGAAACGCCAAGTTCCAACTAATACATTTTTACGTGTTACATAGAGCTTACCTCACACCAGCACGCATCAGTAAGCAATTTGGGACACAGGCAGCTTTATGCCCACGCTGTGGGGAGGCCGATTTTGCATTCTTGCATATATTCTGGGGCTGCCCTATATTAGAGAATTTTTGGAGAACAGTGACAACACTGATAGCAGAGATAACAGAGAAAGAAGTACAAGTAAAGCCAGGACACTGTCTCTTGCACTGGTTCCCTCACACATCAAAAACCAAAATAACGAGTAAGTTCCAAGACCTGGCATTCCTGACAGCCAAAAGAGAGATCACTAGGAACTGGAAAGCTAAGGGGGGACCCGGGGTGGAAAGAGGGAAGAAAGAATTTACGAGATGGGCGACGTATGAGGGGGTGGTAAGATTATGCGAGGCCAGAAGAGGCAGGGGAGCTTTAGAGTCAGCCAGAGCATGGGAAGCGTTAGTGACACTACTGAAGAACCCACCTAATGACACTGATGAGGAAGGACAAAGAGGGGATGGCGGAGAAGAAGACTAAAGGGGACTACTTATATACTACCCCAGCACGAAAAGCACGAGAAGCACGGGGCATTTACTTAACAAATTCACTAAACAAACCGGAATGGGACAGGACCTACTGAGAGACACCACGCTATGGCACGCCTAGGGGGAGGGAGGGTGTTGGGCTGGTTGCTGGAATAGAAGTTATGATACAGATTGAAATGCTTTGCAACTCTGGACACCACATGAGGAGTAAGGGATACAACTACAATACAAATTTAAGGAGATGCAACAGCATAATGACACTGATATACCCATACCAGATTTTCTGCTTATATATTTGACGAAAGTTACTAACATTCTGTAATCACTGGTATTCCGAAAACCGTACAAAGATGTTTTGTGAGAACTGGAATGTAAGAGGATATTCAAGAAATGCTTAATAAAAATGTGTTTTAAAAAAATGAGGGTGCATGATAGGGATACCCTGATTCTCCATCTCTGGTGAATAGGTGGGTGGATCCCCCCCCCCCCTCCTCCTCCCAAACTCAGTCTCCTGCTCTCCCGTCTCTTGCTTGAGTTCTGGTTCAGGGAGAACTGTTCCCATTGGAGCAGGGTGAAGACAGATTTGCATATGGCTGGGTCAAGCTGTGTGCAAAATAATGATGGAGTGGGATGTGGCTCAGGTAATTACCAGCGACTGAGACTAATCCAAGCATTCCATCCATCACTTTTTTTTGTATATTTTAGGGCACATAAACAGCCCCTTCCATGAGACTGAGGGAAGAGTGGAAAAAATGGATCCTAAAAAATGTAGCATTATCGGCGTACTTGTGCGTGATACATTTCAAATAGTCACACAGGGTCTATTTTGCCCCAGGTAGTTTGTGGAAGATGTATAGATTCCAACCCCACACTGTCTACATTGTCAGTGCGATGTTGGGATTGTCTTTGGGAGTATTGGTTGACTATTCAATACACACTAGCAGCAGTGGTAGGAAGGCCAACAGACCATAGCCCACAATCGGGAAACTCGATCATCTTGGAAGAAATGGGGGGCACTCCACATTGAGATGGATGGGCTTCCTTTTAGTGACGCAGTGCATTGCAAAAATGGGGGTGCTTTAGTAGAGCACCTCCAAAGGCAGACTGTATACGAGGTATGGATCACTGCTCCCATTTGAAAGCGGGAACATGGAGCTCTAGAGCAATCACTTTCACTCTGTTGTCCCATGACATAGTGTGCTCTACTTCTACAACTGTGATTCATATCCATATTGTTCCTCTGACAATTACCCAGTCTATTTTTTTACGCCTCTATGGTTATAAAATTTGTTATTAAAAGAGGGGGTGTTTGAGGAAACCATGGTGATACAAAAGATCCTAGCCAGCATGAAATGACACAGTACACTTGAATCTAGTAAGCAGCCTCTCCATAAATGTACAACCAGGCCCATATTTAAGTAAGTGTTTAACACAAGTTTATGGACCTCATTATGAGTAGCCCCTTAACTCAATTCTGATTGGCGTTACCAGACCCCATTGGAAAAAATATATTATTTTTTATTTTAACTTCCCCCTAAACTATGGGTGAAAGTCCAGCCCAAAATCAGGAAACACTGGGAAAATCTGATCCGGAATTAGATTCCCCCGGTTCTTTCTCATTTCTTAGAAGACCCTCAGGGTTGAATGGACCAGATTTTCTCCACCTGTGGAGTTACCATTACCCCCAGTGTCAGTAACACAGGGGGTTGGGATAATCCAGTCCATTTACCAGACCACCTTGAATGAGGGTCTTAACAGAAACAGGAGTTTCTGCCCAAATCAGACCTATGTGGCATGTAGCAATACTGTATTGGTTTCCAGGGACAAATCCTCCAGACCTGAAGAAAGCTGCCCCAATGGAAAAAGGTCCTCAATCATGAAGTAACGTGCAAATTGGTGCATTTTGTTACGTTATATCCAAATGCACAGGGGACCTTCAGGGGATAATTTTGTATCTCATATTAATGTCAAACCCTGTATTACAGATAACCTTTGTATCATTAATACCGGGAGGAGTATTACTGCAGTACATGGAATGGAGGCCTAAGTGTTTGCTGAGAGATCAGTGGTTTCCTGTAGTTTCACTTTCTACTGGTCTTTTGGAATTTCAAGTGCAACATTCCACATTTTCTAGATACAGTTGTGCCATATATGGTAACAAAACGTGAGAATTAGCTGTTGGTGTGTACCTATGGCTAACCCAACATATTTGTTACAGAGACGGAGCAGGAAGAGTTTGTTAATATAACTTTACCTTTTTTCTTTTAAAAGTTATTTCTGACTCCCTGCTGAACGGTAGGCACTTAAGGCCTATGAATAGTTAGGACTGTTATGCATCACTGGGATAAGGCTGCCGACAGGAGACAGTTTTACCATTCTTACCACCTAACTTTACTAGAATCTTACCAAGAAGGGGAGAATAGCAGACCTCAGTCAGGAGAGGAGCATTAAAGAATATACACAGAGCTGCACTGTGTTTTAGTGCTCATTATTTGCTTGAAGGCACAGCATCTAGTCTAAACTATGTGTGGATTTTACAGTCCCATGTGTTCAGCAGCTCTACCATAAGACTCGACCTTTGACTAAGCCCAGGAGAATTAGCAACTTGCATAGGTTTTGGGCCACACCCTTTGCTGAGCACCCTTTTCCTGTTAACCCACTTGGCTCAAACTTTAGTTATGGGCAATAGGTGCTCCCATAGCACCACTTTCCATGATTAAATGGTAAATAAACGTTTATTGTTTTAGTTAATTAAAACCATAACAATTTGTCACTTGTATAATAATCAACGCTAAAATGTTGTCTCAACATACAAAAAGATTTTCCAGATACACCAGTCCGCATCTACAGCACAGGCTAGACTCGAATTTGGCTTAATAAATGAAACACTAGGGAGGATGTATGCAACCATTAAGCTATGGTACCGACAAACAAAATAAAGCAGACTCCATGTTGAACAAAGCTCTGTGGGAAGAATTAGAAAACGGGAAAAAATCACCATACAATCAATATCTCCAAAAAGCACTAAAAACAACTTGCACATGCGAGCTTTGGAACACTAACTTGACTTATCCATCCTTCAAACAAGCCATATACAAAACTGCAAAATTTCACTCCTTGTTAATTGACAAAAACACCTTCAGCGAGAGAGCGCACGCTTGGATGGCGATCAATAACTATAAGACCCTCGCGCCGGCACCATACCTAAACATTACATTCTCAATCTACCGAAAGCAACATCTGATGGCCCTTTGCTTCGGCAAACTACCTTCAAGCGCAGATCAGCCAACCTGGGCCCACAAAGGGCCTACAGAATGCCGACTCTGCGGCAGCAACAAAGAAGACTTCGCCCACTTAATCTGCATATGTCCCAAACTTCGCACAGCACGAGTCACTTTATTAAGGAATGCGCTGAACAGCAGAAGAATAAGGACCTGCAGATCGGCCATAATAGCAGGTCTGGACCCGACTGACACTCAAATGAACTGTCAATTGATAAAGTTTCTTAACTCCCATGAGCGGGCATTAAAAACAGAACAGCCAGCTATCACCCCGATATGTTAAAAAACTTTACCTTACAAGAAATTCAAGTGAGATTGTTTGTCATTTTAAAATCAAGCCTGGAAAGTAACCCTTTGGTTGTAAAGTGGAACATCGATCAATTAACACTCAGAACTCGTTAACTGTATGCTACATACTGTTGTATACGCTGGTCTATTAATAACTGAGAATGTAAAGCTTTCAAGGTTTTAAGGAAAATGACAAAATGTTACCGTGCTTTTTATACAAGTAACAAATTGTTATGGTTTTAATTAACTAAAACAATAAACATTTATTTACCATTACCATGATTACTGGGCGCGATGTTTGGCCATGCTCAACGGGCTCTGGGAACATGGCCTGGCCAAGAGCCTCCGGAGGACTGCCTTCACCCATACCAAGTGAACTCTGGGCAACAGGCCTTGACTTTTGCTAACGCCCTATGCATACTCCTCATACCAGAGCCACTGGCTTAGAGATTTGAACATCTATGTCATTATAAAGGATGCAAACAAGGCTATGTTTATACTCCCAGTTAACATGTGCGAAAAGGCAAGCATCTGCTGCTTCAGTGAGGCTGTTAATGCTTAAGTGATGTCACTGAGGTTGCATATATTGTCTATTTGTCCTCAACTACTAGAAGAGAGGAAAGCCCTATTAAAATCTGTCTTTAAAGAAAATGGTGTGAGGACATGTCGACAAGCAATTATAATTTGCTTCTCTGGGAAATCGGCTTCTTTGACCTCACAGTTTGTAAAGTTTATTCTCATTGCAGAAAAAAAGCTAACTGCTGAGTGTGCCACCAGAGGTTAGGGGCTTGTGATCAATAATTGGCTCGCTCAACGATGCTGCCCTAAAGATGCTGCTGTCAACTATACCTTAATCTGACAACTGTTTAGGTTTTTACGAACGTGAGAAAGGATTCTTTTAAATGATTTGCACAGCAGCACTTTAACTATGGTATTTATATATGGCACTTTACTTTCTGATATCAAAAGGAGGCAGTGTATGCAATTCCTTGAAGACTTTGTGAAAGGCTCCTTTAAGAATAGGAAATGTACAACGATCATTATCTACGGCATTTTAACTATGATTTTTTTATCTGTATATTTTACAACATGGTGTAGTAGAGGCATTTTGACAATTTGTTTTAGATTTTTAAATTATTAGATTCATATATAATGTAGCATAATTATTTGTGATTTGTGAGAAACATTTGATTTCTAACATTAGAATTAGAATGTCAACCCGAGAGGGTTGACACTTTCGTAATGTTTATAAATGGGCACTTTAGCATTAGCACTTTAAACTAGGATTTGGAGGAAAAATATTCAAAATGCTGCTAAAATATAGTGTGATTACTGTACTGAAACGTGGTGTATCTTCGATATTACTTTTTAAGTTATGTCATGTTGTGTCCACGCACAATCTAATGTTTTTATAAATACCTGCTGTTTGTAATGATTTTAATTAATCAACAATAAAGACTTTCATCATCCCACTGAGGTTGTTATCTGTGATATCTTCAGCAGAGCAGGGGATGGCTATGGTCATGTAGCTTACCATGACTGGCGAATTTCAGGGTGCTTCAAGTTTTAAGTTACAGCCATATCTATTTTTTGTTTAAATGCAACACATTTTGTCTTCCAAGTAAAAAGTCACGACTTTCCTTAACTAAATGTTTTTAGGTCATTTGCTTTGGCCAGGTATTTTTTAGCTTAGGCTGTTTGCAACAGGCAATGGGCACAAGGCATAACATGTCCTCCACAGCTATTTGACCATGGACAGTTTCACTTTTCTTTTCTCTAAAACGTTTTAAAATTCACAAACCGTAAAACAAGCATTTGCAACATCAACAGGTCTCACCTTTGCGACCTATTGGCTTTGCCAATGGCTTTAGCAATGCTACACAGCATAAACAATGTTGTGCAGTGCGGCTAATAAACAGGGGGAAAAAAGCCTACTTGACCAGCTGCCACATTTTGTAGTTGTGCATGCACACCTACAAAATAACGTGTTTTTTTTCTTTTTGTTTATAGACCTAAGTTGGATTGGTAAAATAACAAAAGTAATAAAAGCAAGTGGGGGGAAGAATGCAGGTGGAAAAAGACATGTAGGGCAGAATCACTTGGGGCAGGGAAGCAACAAGAGGGAGGACAACTTGGAGAGAGGGAGGAAGCAACACAAGGATGTGGGAAGGAAAGCAAACGGAGACAGCACAACGTGGAAGGGGTGGAATCAAAAAACAGAAAGTGCAAAGTGGATTTAAAGGCCATGGGAGAGCGGCTCAAAGGACAAAGTTCTGGAAAATTAAATTTTTATAATGTTCTGAAAAGAAATGTGAAGGAAGAAGTGGGAAAAAACAGAGAATTGGGGGGGGGGGGAACCGACCATGCACTCTCATGGAGTGTTTTTACAAAAAGAAAAGAAAAACTCCGAAAAACAGACACTTGTAGAAGGATACAAGAAGCCAGTCAGAGAGATGGTAAAATACGCTATGCTCCACGGCAGGGACAAAGACAAGATGGACTAGCTAAAGCAGATCATGGAATAGAAAGCAAGAAATTAAGAGTGACAAAACAAAAGCCAATGGAAAAAACAATGGGTGGAGTTGCATTGAAGGTCACCTATCGGCATGTCTCCAAAAAGTCTTTCACAACCAGACAACTGTGACGTCTGGCAGTCTTCGACCTATGTTATGTTATGTGGTTTTATAGAGCGCTCGTGTACCCGAAGGTGTCTTGGCTCTGTTCTGAGTGAGACAGTCAGACCTGGCTGAAGTGCTGTATGGTTATTATAGCCTAAAAAGCCATGTTTTCAGTGCTTTTCTGAAATATGGGAGATTCTGGGAGTTTTTCAGTTCAAATGGAAGGGAATTCCACACCTAATGAAGTTTCCAAACCTGCAACCTACCACACAGACTATGAGCAGTAGAGGCCTGTGTACAATTTGTGCACTTTTATTGACTAGAATTCAATTTAAGTGCATCACAGTATTCCCCAAATGGTGACAATGTATACGGATTTATTTTTAAAGTTTGCAAACTACACTTTTGAGTGGTGGAATTTTCCACAGCTAAGAGGGGTAGGCCAACCAGATGGGAACGTTGTGCTTAACTTGCCCCCAACAAGAATCACTAATTCTTTCATGCAACATAGTTTGGCGGACAGATGCCATGTCAATTTCGGTCTAAACAAATATTTTCGGTTCTCCACAGGCAATCTGTTTTCCGGTGTTCACAAACCAGACCGAAGTTCCTGAACCATAAAATGCACAAAAGGATACGTTGGCATTTCAGCCAACCAGAACCTTTTGAACGTTGAAATAGGTTTCACAACTCCAATTTCTGAAAGGAATCTGTGAACCTAACAGTCAGATAAACATACAAATAAAATAAACTGGTTATCTGTGTGCATGCCAAATCTGGTGTATTTCTGCCCAGCCATCTTTTCTGTGACTCACCCCCCCCCCGCGCACAGGAGGCATTTCAGACCCAGGCAGAGAGTATCAAGTTGTGACTTGAGCGGGCAAGTGACTGTCGCTCCTCTCAAGAAAATTAAGATCTTGAGACCCCATGATGCGCAACGATGGTTTTCTGACAACTTAAAAAACAAGAAACTTGCTTTAAGACAGGCAGAACGTAGCTGGAGACGTCACTATCTTACCGACAAGAAGGCTACATACTTAACCCTCTTGAAAGATTATAAAAAAAGAGATCGTCCATACCAAGGAAGAATACTTCTCTAATAAAATTCTTAACTCGACTAATAAATCCAGAGAGATCTTCTCTATAGTAAATGAGCTCTCTAAACCAGATAGGGTCATGCTGAAGCCAGCCCCCTCACAGTCCCTATGTGACTCTCTTAACTCATATTTCACCGAGAAAATCGCTGCCATCAAAGCCAGCATCCCCTCCTCTGCTCTTCTCACATCCGACTCAAATACCTGTCAGAATTTAGCCCGGATGGATTTTATCCCCCCAATCTCAAAGGAGACCTTCCTTGATCTACTGAAAAAGGTTGGCTCTGGTTCTCCTATTGACTGCTGTCCTCCTTACGTACTTCGAGAAGCTTTTACCATCTGTCCTGATCCCCCCCCTTTCATTCCTTAACAATTCACTTAACCCTGGCATTGTTCCAGATATATTTAAGAATGCGGAAATCCTTCCTATCTTGAAGAAACCGGGTGCGGATCCGTCAGTTCTTAGTAATTATCGCCCCATTTCCCTGCTGCCCTATCTAGGTAAAGTTCTCGAGGCGCATGTGGCACACTGTTTCAGTTCATTTGTTGAACATTCTCAAGTCTTAGACTCCCATCAGGCAGGGTTTAGACCTGCTCATTCTACGGAATCTGTCATTTTGACTGTCTTGGATGAACTTAGAGAGGGAGCCGACAATGGCGCTTCCCAGGCCCTGATCCTTCTGGACCTGTCAGCGGCATTTGAAACGGTCGATCATGACATTCTGATCGACCGTGTCGGAAACGCAGGGATTCAGGGTCTGGCGCTGAAGTGGCTCTCTTCTTTTCTTAGTAACCGGCAGCAAGCGGTGCGGCTTGCCAACTTTTCCTCCAACAAAAGGGAATTGACTTGTGGGGTTCCCCAGGGCTCTTCTCTTTCGCTGCTCCTTTTTAATTTGTACCTTCTCCCCCTTATCCGTTCTTTGAGAGAAAGAAAGATAAGAACGTTCAACTATGCTGATGATCTTCAATTGGTGTATGATATCAACTCTTCAACATCCTCAGCATTCAACTTTCAAGCCACCATGATCTTTATAAGTGATTGGATGAATAACAACCAACTTAAGTTGAATCCTGATAAAACTGAGCTGATTCTTACGGGTGGCTCTGCCAACCCGTGGCATTCCAACGTTTGGCCTTCCTCTTTGGGCAAGTCCCCGGTGCCAGTTAGTTCTGCCAAAAGTTTGGGTATAAAGATCGCCAACGACTTGTCATTGAACCCTCAGATCGGCTCAGTGGTTTCTGCATGTTTTTTTCAACTGCGGAGAATAAGGAAGATCAGCAGATTCTTGTCCAGGGAAGCTCTGACCCTGGTTATTTTAGCCCTGGTTATCTCCTGATTGGACTATGCCAATTCATTGTATGTTGGCATCCCGGCCTACCAACTGAGACGTCTTCAGTTGTGTCAAAACCAAGCCGCCAGACTTATCTTCCACTTACCTAAGAGGCAGCGTATTAGACCTCTTTTGAAAAATCTACATTGGCTTCCGGTGGCCAAAAGGTGTGCATTTAAGCTGGGATGCATCATCTTCAAAGCCCTTCATGGCAATAGCCCAACCTTCATTTCTTCCAGGATCCAACGCTACATCCCCTCTCGAGACCTGCGGTCCTCCCACCTGAACCTGTTAGTGACTCCCTCCTTCAAACGCAAGAAGCATGGAGGCTCAAGATTCGCCGTCTTGGCTCCACAATTTTGGAACACCCTCTCCGTGGAGATGAGGTCGGTGACCTCCTATGCACAGTTCAGAAAATTGCTTAAGACTCGGCTGTTTACTCAAGCATATGGTGACCTAATCTAGTTTCCTGTTGCCCTCCTCTCCGCCCCCAGCGCCATGAAATCGTTTGATGTACGTGCGCTCTAGAAATGCTTTTAACATAACATAACATCCCAAATCCTGCGATGGGAATTAGCATGAAGTAATTAGGTTTTTCTAAATCCCTGCCCAATCTGCAAGAAACTTTCAAAGATCCAACAAAAGAAAAATAAGGCTTTACTTTGGAGAGCTTAGTGCAGATTCGTCATGATAAGGGTGGCGACTTGAAAGAATACAGGATGTAATTTTCAGTCAGAACCATCTAATGATTGGTTCTTTAAAGATCATTTCCATGAGTCCGTTGTTTTTTCAGAGAAAGAGCATACTTCTAGGCATAAAATATTGTTTCGCTTCTCTAAACTTGAAGTTGTCCGCTTTGGGCCTATGGTCAGTTTATTCACAGACTTTCCTGAGATGTGACCAAGGCTGTGTGGGGGAGAGGAGGCGTTTGATGGGGAAGCATTTTATTATCCTACTATCCCTGAAATGGAGCCTGTTCGGTTTGCTGTGGATGCCAAAATCCGGATCAGATATTTTAAGGGCAAAGATGAGGCATGCAGTTGAGGCCTGAGTATTCACACTTTCGAGTTATTGGAGGATTCTACTATCCTTTAAGGACAATTAACCCTAGAGAATGCTTACTCAAGTATGGAATACAAATGGAAGTCATATTCTGACTATCCAGGCTCCTTCAATGCATCTTGAATTGTCAAGAGCGTTATGAACTTAGCAAACACTCTACAGCCAATAGATACAACTCTCCAGCCGAACGCTTGAAAGTCCTAACCTTTGGTATGTCAAAGAAGTACTTCTGCAGCATGTGAAGGGCCTCTTGTTGGGGCTCACTAAACTAGCCCAAGTTGTAAAAGAGATGTAATTTAAAATATAAGTTTTTAGCACCGTATTGCAAGCATCTCAGAGGAGAGTACTGGAAGGCAGGAGTAGAGGAGAAAACAGCTAACCAAATGTAACTACTAATAGAGATGTCAAAGGTGTATTTTCACCAGCCACGTTTTGCCCACTTTCCAATTTTCTCCCTTCACAAAAGTTGTAAAGTTTCCCTGTTTATCCTTGCAAAGTTTTTACCCACCTTGCATCATAATTTTCACCACATAGAGAGATCATTTCTTTCACTCTTATCAAAACTAGCCAACATGGAATATGTGCGCAAAATATTTCTTGCCACGTTTAGCTTCTAAACATGTATTTTCTACGTAAAATGGCACTGCAAGGAAAAAAATAATTACATATTTATATCCGAGCCAAAACAATTTTTAGTGGTAAAAACAGCAAATGCACGACAAATTGTTCCAAAAGTCGCCATTTTCACTCATAATTGGCAAAACAACCATTTTTGCGACCTTTGTGAAATTGAGTTTCATACAATATCAAAAAGCCTGTAAAAAGGCGTTGCAAATTCACACTTGCCTGGTAAACATCCGCAGCATCCTTTGAGACGATCCAAGAGTCTAAACAAGATTATTATTTGAGAGCTTATTCCGAAGAATGATGGGCCATTTTCTATAGCAAGTCACATGGGCAATGCATAGTTTCCCCACTGCAACTGAAGTATACTTGATTCCCCAAGAAAGTTATAAACTGTCCAGTAAACAACTATATCTTTGAGGTATTGTATGTGGCAATCAAATATATACGATAAAGATGTATAATATATCCTCATACAAAGCTTGAAACTGATCATTCCCTCTCCCATCCTACCTATTACTGCAAAGATAACGATTTACATGGATCCAAAATATCTAATTTGATCCAACAGAGGACAGCTTAACCATCCCACCCCTCACCCCCAAAAAAAATCTGCCAAGCACATATCCTCTCCCACCCCCCCCCCCAATTCTCAAGCAAATGAATGCTCCACTTTTTGTATGTCCACCCATTTAATGTGATATGAATTACATAGCCCAAGCTGTGGTACTTGCCGAAATGCCGGTGTCCTTGTTCAGGATGACTTGAAGGAGATGTGGAGGTAGTATGGGTGGCGATTTGAAGCGTTCCTCTAATTTACAAGTGTAAGGATCTTGGTGGTAGGGCCCGGGTGGTGAACTGGACAGCTCTGAAAAAGAAGCAATGATTGTTGATTAAATCATGTTGAAAAAATCATCAAAGATTTCAACTTGTTTACTGGTTCCATTTGTTTTCTGGCCAGTTACTTAAACATTGCTCTCAATAACAAAGGTAGATTCTGTAAATTGAAATAAATAGATATAGGAATACAACAGAAGCATTAGAAATAAGAAGTGTCTATCCTTCATAGTAATGTGGCAAACTTAAAGTATACTATTTTATAAACGGAGAAAATGGAGGAATTCTGGGGTTAAACCATGCAAAATAAAAAGCTCCAGGCTGCACTCATACTCCAGTCCCTCTTTGTAAGACTGGCTTTCTACTGGCTAGAGATTCAACCAGTTTCCCATTCTAAAATGCAAAGCAAGTTAAGTGGTGAGGGGCAAAAGGGAGTAGGGGACAGGTCAAAAACAAAAAAATTAAGTACTCCAGGTACCTTGCCTGGCAATGCACACGCCTATAGAATTCCAGTGAAAAATCTGTGTCCCCATGAGCATTAAGTTTCTCATTGATAAGTATCGCCCCCAAGGTAATAATCCACAGGATCCTATACATTTCTTATTCCACATTTGTTAGTGAATTACCAATGGGATTTTCATTTAAATTAAGAATTCAAGGTAACGCCTTTCGGGTAAATATCCTTCATATAGAGTCACCTTATCAGAATGTTTCTGTGAAAACAAAACATAAAATATCAAAGGAAACAGTAATTGTATCAGCAAACATATCTAGATATGGTAGAGGAACCAAAAACTATGTAATCAAAACTTAATGTTTTGTAATAAGTGTTATGTCATTTTGTTTCATTTCTATGTTGTCTGTGTTCTCATGGGGTATTCATGCTGAAATCAAGACATCATCCAGTTACATGCTATTATGAAACGGTTTGACTTAAAAACAAAGACTACAGATGTGCAATGAAAAATCTTTCATTTTGAGCGACAATTTCAATAATGATAACACAAACATTTAAATGACTTGAAAGTTCTTCAGCCTGTTACTTGGAAGTACTGACAGACAGACTAACAAATATGGTAAATCAATGATTTCAAGATGAATGCCCCAAGAGAACACGACCAAAGCAGAACTGAAACAAAATGACATAACACTCATTAAAATTCAGTTTATTAAGGACTTTATTAACATACCATCAATCAAGAGGTGGACTATTTTTAAATTTATTACCAATTGATTGATATACACATAGCCCTAGCAAGAACCAAATCAAGCAATATTGTGAATTGATAACAATGACTTAGTTGAAAATTCTTTATTCGCAAAGAAAAAAAAACATTCTACACAGACACAGAGAATGCTTTAGTCCTAGCAGACGCCATTATGAAACAGTTTCTTAATCTGGATTCACCTATTATGAAGCTGTTGGACTTAAACAACAAAAATACAGATGCGTAAAAAGAGAAATGTCTTTAATTTGCTGACAGAGACAACTTCAGTAATAACACAAATGTATAAGTGACTTGAAATGTCTTTAACCTGTTACTTGAAAGTAATAAAATACTAATTTAGTACAGAAAGACAAAGTTTTGTCACACAATTATTGGTGACCCTACTGTTTCTAGGCAGTTTTATTCATACAATTCTATTTGCTTTGATATTTTAGATCCCACAGAAACATTCAGATAAAGTGCTTTCTGATGAAGGGTATTCACCCAAAACGAGATTGCTTGAATTCTAAATTAATATGAGAATCCCATCGGAAATTCATGAACACATGGGAAATATAAAGTATACAGAATTTCCTGGAGCATTACCTTTTTGATGATTTTTACCAACAAGAAGCCTAATACAGATGGAAACGCAGGTTTTCTTTTTAACCCACATTTGATACATATGCTTACAGCTTGATATGCTGCATGGAGCACTTAATTGTTAATTTATATACCCACTTGAGAGTAGGGTTAGCAGTTGCTAGCAAACCTTCAACAATTTATAAATACATCCAAGTGTGATACAGGAGAAATTCTTTGTTGATTAAACTGGTCAACCCCTCCCAAATGCATTTTCTGCTATAACAAGTGATTTCTCAAGCTTTGAGTCATTATTAAGTACTTAGATTCTACTCGGCACACTTTATTCTTTCATTTGCTGTTAATACATACATAAAAACAAGTTACGGAGGCACTGCATTGCCTGACATTTACAGACAAAATATCTTGCTTTCCTCAGGGGCCTCATCTTGCCCACACAAATTTCTTTGTCATTTTTGCAGGTCACTGCTATCTGAGATGACCCTGAAAAGTAATGATAGGAGACTCCTTACAGTGTCAGTTTATATCTGTCCCATCTTGGATTATGTAAATTCCTTTTTTGGGCTACCAAAATAAAGTCATGGGGCTGCACTACATGCATAACCTTGCAGCTACACCGCTTCTTGGGGCTCCAAGAATCAGTAATGCTAAACTTGTCTACGGCCAACTTTACTGGCTGCCAGTGCAAGCCAGGATCACTTAAAACATTTTACCCGGTGCAATTTTTTTTCCGCAACTTGTGTGTGATCAAAATGCCTCTGCTTTAAAAGCAGTGTTGTGGAGGTAAACATTTCTTGCTCTTGCCCCCTTCATTGTGGAACGCTTTAGACTTCACTTCAACTTTGTTCTTAAGAAAATATCTGAGAACCTACTACAAGATTCACACTGCAAAACCTAGTTTTTCTTTTTCTGTCTTATCTGAGCACTGGCACAATGTTTCTGATACATCCTTCTCAGTCTTTCTTAGCAAAAATAACACCTTCACAGGTCCCTACATGCTCTAAAAATGTTAAATAACGCAATTAATTAAAATTCAAGAGCGTGCAAGATGGGTTAGCACATCAAGCACGTCTTGGATCTCCAAACAGAAAAGCCACTGTATGTTAAGGAACATTACAACTATACCAACTTGGAAGTCTGTAATATAAGAAAAAAATACCAGCCTGATGAACAGTGACAGTGTGTTGTGTTCAAAACTGGAATGAACTACCACTTCCATGACACAAGTTATTCAACTACCCAATCTAACTTCGCTACATAGTCAGATGGCCCATGCCCCAAGACAGATATGCAGAACTGAGCAGAAAAAGTGGAACCATGAATAAGACCAGAAAGGGCCAAGTTGGCTAATGAGATGTAGATGATGCAGCAATCAAAGAAGGCTGGACTGTTCAGCCACAGCACTCCAGGACAGACACCCATTGACCTGCCACTAACACAAACACATTCCAACCTATTCCCCATACTAAGCACCACCTTCCATCCATCTCCTAGAAACCAAGGTCAGAATAAATGTATTTAAATCACCTTTCAAGAGCAGGTAATCACTATAAGACTCAAAGTATTAACCACTCACCGGGCTTTTTCTGTAGCCAAGAGCCCTAAAGTAACTTCAGTGCAATAGTTTTTGTGAAGTACAAAACATCTTAAATAACGAGCTGAAAATGGTACAGTATCATAGTATTTCATGAAGGTTAAAATACTACCTGTTTTGAGTATCAAACAATCATCCAATCCATTTGTTAAGTTTTGCCTGTATTCTAATATACAAGGAAGAGGCAGATAGTTCTAACAAATAGACAGTTAAAAAGATACATATGGGAGTGTACCGTGAGGGTATTTTATGTGCAATGGGAGCGCTGATGACACGATCACAGGCATATGAAATGTAAGGCGAAGTTGTAGTGTAACTGATAATTTTACACACAGACATCTACAACAAAGAAAAGGTATACTGAAAAGAAACAACTTAAAACACAACAAAGGTAAGGGGTTTATACTGGTACTAAATTAGTACACAAGTGCTTCATGTGACAGCAACTGAAGTGTGTGTATTTCCAGATCTGCCGAAGTACAATATACTACCACAGAATGATTACCCATTTTCATTCATTTGCAAAAGCTTGTCCACTGCAGAGTAGGTTATTCAGGAAAGTAAGACAATATAGAATGAAAGCATGTCCCACTTTAAGCACGCACTCCTATTTAATGTGGAAAGGGTAGCTGTTAGTGGGAAAACATGTTAAATGTAATTGTACACTTTATATTACAAGACATTCCCAGTTTAAGAGCTTTGTTGGCCTGGCCTGCAAACAGTGAATTGTGATCTTCACACCTCTGGCTGCTGCAAGGCACAGCACACATTTGGCACAAGCAGGGTCAAGCCACGGGAACACTTCATTTTTTGTGTGTGAAAGAATCTTAATCTGGCGGCCACATGGAAAGCAGACAATGTAGTGCCTACTTCGTACTAACGGGAAGAAATTCAAAGCCCATATGAATGTAACCACCAGAAATCTAAATTAAGTGCCAATACAGCAAGCAACAACAATCAGAGGCACGGACTCCATGCCAATATGACAGAGACCAACGTTTAGTGCCAACAATTATTTTATCATTTATATAGTGCTTCATACCCAGATGTGGCACGTTACACTGTGCTGGAGGGAGTGCAAGGTTGGCAGAGTGTTGTGTTTGTTGTGATTCAATATGGAACACATTTTCAACAGCCATAACCAGAGATTCAATGATAACATGAGAGCAACCAGCATAGATTCAATGCTACCAAGACACACATATATTCAGTGCAATCAAGGTAACTGGGCCTTAAAGCAAAGACTCCAGGCAGAGATGGCTGCACATAACAAAAGCTCAGGGCCAACATGACAGCCAGAGATCGGGATTCAATCCTGAGATTCCACTCCAATATAGCAGCAACATCCAGCAGCACAGATAACGTCAACGTGGCAGACAGAGACAGATACTTAGCGCAAACACAGCAGCAGAGAGATTCTTTGCCAACATGTAAGCAACAGTCACTGGCAGACCTGCTGCTAACATGGCACCCAGAGGCCTGATTCAGAGTTAGGTAGATAGGTTACTCCATCACATCAGATAGGATTTCCTGTCCGGTTTATTACAAGTGTATTATATCCTACAACACTTGTAAAAAAGGTGGATGGGATAGCCGTCAAATTTGTGACTGGGTATCCATCTGCCAAACTCTAAATGAGGCCCTCAATGCCAACATCGATTTAGCAACACAAAACATTGTTTCAGTAACGACACAGCAGTAATGATCAGAGGCAAGATAGTGCCTGAAATTGTGAGTTATTCAAGGTGAAAATGCTCTTTAACATTTCCTGACCGCAAAGACTTTCCTCGCCCTAACACGCAATTAGTCCTTCGTGCTCGAACAAAGCCTTCCTTCAACAACAATTTCATTAACAAGACTCCTTGACCATATACTTCTAAGATTTTCTGCCTTCAGAAAGCTCTTGGCCTACCGGCCACATGGGAGAAACATTTGTCGGCTGTTCGTTTTTGTTTATTTCTGGCAGCAAACAAATACAGAATATCATATTGAAAACGTACATCTGACTTCGGGATTCATTACCCCAGGAACTTACAGACATATATTAGTCACAAACCTATCATATGTTCATATCAATTTTCCTCATTTAGGTGGCTCTTGGGTGAAGCCACCTGTTAGGCACGTGCCACATTAAGAACTGGGTCCTGTCCGAATGTGCGTGAACCCCAGCAGCACCCACCCTTCAATGAGTTTAACAAAAAATGTAGACAGTAACAGTAAGAAGCTGTTGCATGGTTCTGAGGGATAGAACCCTACAATGCCCCTGCAGTCCCGCAAGTCCCTCCAGCTAAGACAAACTGGGCTATTCACTCTCCCACTACAACAGCATTATCAACATTGCCACATTTGCAGAGAAACATAGACAAACATAAAATAAGTCATAATAAATCAGCACGGGTCTTGTCTGCGGGATCACCAATACAAAACAAAGCACAAGATTAATCCGCAGCAATGTGAACTACCATGTAGAGACCCAGAGTTGTTTTCCTTCCTCGTAGATAATCAAACAACAATGTAACCATCCACATGGCAAACACCAATACCATCTCGGAGAGCCATCCCATGGCGGCAGGGGCAAGCCTCCAACAGCGAAAATCACAAATTCCGATGAGGTCCCTAACTACGTAACCAGAACCAGAGGTTAATCCAAACCACCCATAGCTGCAGGCAGCACACATATATCCAACACAACATGGAAAATCAGAGACAATTCATCCAGGCACAAACAACAAAAAGCAAAAGATAACTCAACTAATTACAAACGCCAAGCAAATTCAGTGTCTCCAAATGACAGCAACTAGTTTGAAGGCACATAAAGTCAAACCTGAAACATCCAACCATACAAAAGTCACCTCAAATCACACTCTGCAGAGAAAGATTCAACTGTTCAAGTAAAAATGAACATCAACATGATAGAAGGCAGTCAGATAGTTATCTCATTTGTAAAAAAGACAAATCTGAAGCATAGTCAATTTCCATGTAGTAAATTAAGTGATACCAAGGAATGGAGCCAAATCTTAGTAGATAGAAAAAAATTGTCCAACAGAAATCGTGCATACCCCTGATCAAAAGACCATTTTCAAACAAACTTGAAAACAAAATATATTCCTACCTGATAGGTCGGAGCCCTTTTGTGAATCTACCATTAAAGCATCAAACACTTCAAAGTCTGTTTTTTTCACCTGAATGATGTTGTTCACAGTGCCTAGTTGACTTGTTACTACGGGCTGAAAAAAATGAAAGAATAACGTCTTAAGGATGCTGCGATGGACAAGGTTCATGATTTTGATGCCAGGGAGGATAGACATCACAAAATCTAGGGCAGAGAGATCTCCTGTGCCATATAGCATGGGATCAGAAACAAAAAGGGCTAACAATAAAAAACGGGGGATGCCCACAAGTTACACTACAATTAAATAGTGGCACAGTACTGCAAAAGAGTTCACGGAAATAGTACCTCAGCAGGATCGTGTGTCCATTGGCCATCCACATAAAACTTGTACTGGTGCTCCCCCTCCGGCAGATCCAAGATAGCTACAAAGTTATTTTGGCTTAAGAAAAGAAGAAAAGACTGATAAAGACATGGTTCACAATCCCTTTTATCCCAAGACCAAACAATAAAGTTGTTTACACAAACATTAAATTTTAATCAAACCCCATGCTCTTTTCATGCTTAAATGGTCTACCACATCCATTCTCATCCCAGAGTGACCTGTTACAATTTCTTTACTGAGCCTATAAAATAGTTTACAATCTACAGCCCAATGCATCTAAATGTATGCAACTAGACTCAGGTACTTTGTCTTTTGAAAGAGGTCTGTAACTTTGTTGTACTCTAATAACTCAAAAAAGGATGTAGACCATCGCACACATTAGGAGACATGCTACATATTGCCCTATACAAACTGGGGTGGTTGGAATACGATTTTTAGTGCAGCTCCCTCTTTACTGCTGCATGAGAAACCTAAACTCGGTCCAGACCACCACACGCATCCTTGGACAATTTGCAATAGTCTTTCTGTTCCCTCTTTGTGTTTCCTCTAGCTTTCACTTTTGTTCTTCTCAAAACCTTCATTTAAACACACTGCGTGTGATCCGTAACACCTCATTACATGACCCTCTATCAGTATCTCCCCTTTAGTTTCAATTTCCATTTCTCCCAATCCTTATTGAATTCCTTTCTTTCTTTCTGGGTATATCAATATATTTTACCTATTATTAATTCAATAACTTAATTCTGCCTACAGCATTCAAAACATGCACAAGCTGACAGAGTTTGAGAGGAGTGGGTGGACAGAAGAGGAGCGGACACAGGTTACATTATATAATATGAAGTCATGCAAACCAGTGATTAGCAATCATGAGCCAATGGACAGAGTGCACCTTGGTGCAGCACAGTCAATAGATAAAAGAACAACTCTCCATACATAACAGTGTTAGGTACTGATGTCTTACGTTTATCTGAGCAATACTATCTTACCTTCGTATGAGAGGAATTTTGCTCCAGTTGTTGAAAGATCCAGAAAGATAAATCTCCTTGCCTCCACCTGTCCAACGGAAGACAGTTGGACGTGCTTGAGTAGGAGTTTTGTCATTCACTTCCATGTCGTGCTGCCAAGCCAGGAATTCGTCCTTATCCGTAGATGGCTAGAATCCACCAACAATTTTCATAAATGAAGGGTTCATTATGCATTGATCTTTAAGTCTTTAAGTAAGAAAACGAGAACTCAAAGTGACTTTGCATTTAAATTATGGACTGACTGAATAGGTTTCTGGGCAAGGAACAAAGTGGCTGCTGTGAAAAAGTCATCTTTACTCATAATACTTTTGGGGTAACAGATGGGCATTAACATGTATGGAACATAATCAGATTTTTTTTTTTTTTAAGTAGTAACGAGCTACTCAAATAATTGACATTTCTGCACAAAAAAGATGCCTCTGATGTTTAATAAAAGGGCAGCTAAAGGGTGGTTGACTATTAGAGGTACGGTTTTGTAGGCTGAATAACTCGTCAGCTAGTAGATGCTAGACATAGTATCGGTCTTTGCCATTCAACAAATATCACTCAATATGGATTTCTACATCAAACAGCTGCCTTATAGTCTAGGGCAAATTCTTAGTACTTTCCTTGCACAGTAGGAGAACAGAAATAGTCCTCTTCTATCTGGTAAAATACCATGGAGGAGCAAGTAAGTCAGAACCTAGGCAATGATTGCCTGTACTTGTCTTTCACAGCTTCGCCTCAGAGCCTACAAGGGCCATTCAGTGAATGATTTCACAATTAGCCTCACATTCTAAGCTGACAACTACCAAAGCAACATTTTAGAATGCTTACTGTTGGTGATTTTTAGTAATGCAGGACCGGTTAAGGGAACTGCTCTTTTCTCTTCAATGGATGGCCACTTTAAAGGCAGAGCCCATTTCAAGCATTTATGGGATAACCAGTGAGGCGAGCACAAATGTTAGCAATCCTCAAATGTGACTTATATTTTCTGATCTCCAAGTAGACAGGGTTTCTGAGATGTGCTGAGATAAACAGCCCTCCCATCATGAGCAAGGAGCTGGCATAATCCCCACTCCAAGTACATGTGATGCATTGCAAACTCACAGAAGCTGTGGATAGATGAGACCTAAAAATGATGAGGCAGTCTAAAGCCCATTTAATGTGGGTCTAACAGGACACTTAATATGGAAGGTCATTCAAAACTCTTCTCCTATCGACATTTGCTTCTCTGACACTCTTCTAGCTGGAAAGTAAACACAATTACATATGACAGAAATTCATACCTTTTTAACAATGGGTCATCAGAAAAAATGATCTGCCTCAGCAGAGGAGACTACAAAAAAGTAGGGGTGGGCAATAAAATCTGCTCTGCTGGCAGAGTTTATGAAGTTTTGGCCACAACATGTTACGCTTGTAACGAAGAATTGCAGCCAAACTCTGCCAACCGACACATGTCCAAGTTTTTACTCGGGTGCGGCTCGCCAACAATAAGTTGGTGCGAGCGAGATCTGGCGTCTCCTAGTGCCATTTTCGGGCGCTAGTTGGGCTCCCGGTGAGATTTTCTCAACGTGGGCAGTCACGACCGTTCACGGTGAGAAAGCTACTGCTCAAGTAGAAAATTTACTAGAGCAGCAGCAAAGAAGCAGCGCCCTCTGGCGCACTGCGTGGTGCCACAGAGCCCTCTGGCGTGCTGCCATTCGGTCTGATTTAGCAGTGCGAGACAAGCTCCCAGCGCTAAAAATCAGCGTGACATGCCAATTTCCACCCACTTGCGGAACTTCACTTTTTAGTGTTTGACAAAGTTGACGTGTCCCTGCCTTTTCTTTCCTCTCTCCCTCTGTTTCCTTCTTTCATTCCTCACTCTAGACCTCAACACTGAAGCTATTTCAGCTAACAGAAATAAAGAAACACACCTCTTCAAATATATGGAGGAAATGTAAAGTGTTGGAGAACAAGTGTTCAGAAGCAATGCTTTGAAACAAGCATATGATCTGCAGTTTAACAACAAAGGGTACTCATTTGGAGTGTGCTTAAAGCAGGACTGGTACCACCAATATCTAAAGCAGAGGTCTTCAAACTGTGGGGCGCGCCCCCCTGGGGGGCCATAGATGTGCTGCCAGGGGGGCGCAAATAGCTCTGCAGTTACATGTAAATAAAGATAGCCTGGGAGCGTGAAAGGCGCAATTCTAGGATGTCTTCATTTACATGCAGCAGCTAAACGCCATAAAAAAGTGGCAGTTAGTGTGAAGTCGGGGTAAAAGGCATGGATAAAAAGAAAACAAAATGCATTTTATAGTTTTCTGTTCACCTTCGAAAAACTGTATATAAAAACATGCACACACCTCGATGAAAAATCACTAATTAACTGTCAATTAAGCCTAGAGGGCGCGGTGTAGTGCCGTGGTCAGAAGGCAACGCCGTAAACCTGTCGAGGAAGGGAATGGAAAGTCTGCAGAGAAACTAAAACCCAATCCCATTTGAACAGTGGAAGTGTTTAGCAACTCGGAAAGTGAGGTGGGTGATATAAACAGACACTTTTTGTTTAAAGTGCCAGTGGTCGTGGAACGCTATCTAACGGAAAAGTACTTGTCTGTTTTTGACAAAGGAAAATTCTTAGCTGCCAAGGTTTCAGATTGCTATGTGCGACATTTTGATAATTTTAGTGCAATTTTGAGTGACATTTCAACGACTATGAGTGACATTTTCTTGAGTGGCTCTAAGTTACCCCGACACAAAACGAGTTAGGGCACTAATGAACTACTGTGCAGGCAGACTTCGTGACTGCCAAGTTCTCGGTTGCAGCTCATGATGATGACCGCGGCGCACTTTTATAACATAGCAAGACAGTGCCAACTACAAGAATACCGACTCTGTCACTCAGGCACAATAACTCACTTGTCTGAGGTGGGCCCCCGGCCCCATGGCCGGACCGCACTTGTGGACTCCCGCGACAACGCAAGGCTGAATGGATACAAGATCTCCAGGAAAGACCGCCGCACCCGCCCAGGAGGAGGAGGAAGCGCCATCGTCCATAAATCCAGCCTCCGCCTGAGCACACTCCCAGACGAGCCCACAGAACTGATGGAACACCTTCACTTCAAGATACTGGCCAGCCCCACCGCCACCCTCCGAGGAACCCTCATCTACCGACCCCCTGCACCCCGCGGACCCTTCGCCAACTCCATCACGGACATTATCTCCCCGCAGGCCATCGCATCCACCAACTACACCCTGCTGGGAGACCTCAACTTCCACCTCGAAAACCAACTGGACCCCAACACCACATCCCTCCTGGACAACCTCAACAACATTGGACTCCGCCAGATCGTGACCGAGCCCACGCACTCAGCAGGACACACCCTCGACCCCCTCTTCACTACAGGAAAGTCCATCACCTTCAGCCACACCACCGAACTCCCATGGACCGACCATCGTTGCGTCCATTTCACCTTCAGAACACCCACCATCCACAGACACCAGCACCTGCTCCCACGAAGAAACTGGACCAAAATCACCGACGACCAGCTCACCTCCTCACTCAACTCCACCCCAAACATCGCAGAAAACGGCGACCCCAACACCGCAGCCCGAACCCTGCATAGATGGATCTCTGACAGCACCAACACCATAGCCCCCCTCAAGAAAAACAACAATACCCGCGCCAAGAAAGCCAGATGGTTTATAACCGAACTTCGAGAGTCCAGACGCACATGCCGCCGCCTTGAAAAGGCCTGGAGGAACACCAAATCCACAGAAGCCCACAACAACTTCAGAGCCGCCACCAACGCCCACCATCAACTCATCAGAGAAATGAGGAAAAAAGCGATTGAAGACAGAATCTCCACCCACGCGCACAACAGCAAGGAACTCTTCAGCATCATCAAGGAGTTCGCCCAACCCACCAGCGAGTCTACCGACATCCCTCCCTCACAAGACCTCTGCGACAAACTCAGCACCTTTTTCCACCACAAAATCAAGAGCATCTACGACAACTTCGACGAAGACAACCAACACACTGAACCCTCACCAACCACCCCCGACACCCGGAAACCAGCGATTGACGACTGGACAGCCCTCACCATTGAAGACAATGAAGTCAATCCACTCAGGGGCCCCCACGGACCCCTGCCCCCACCACATCTTCAACAGAGCCGCCGACAGCATCGCACCCATGCTCTGCCACACCATCAACCGCTCCCTGGCGACCGCCTCGTTCCCCGACGACTGGAAACACGCTGAGGTCAACCCCCTCCTAAAGAAACCCTCAGCGGACCCCACCGACCTCAAAAACTACAGACCCATCTCCCTGCTCCCGTTCCCAGCGAAAGTCATCGAGAAAGCCATCAACAGCCAACTCGCCACATTCATTGAAGAACACAACATCCTCGACTCCTCCCAATGCGGCTTCAGAAAAAACCACAGTACGGAAACCGCCCTCCTCGCCGCAACAGACGGCATCCGCACCCTACTGGACAAAGGAGAACCAGTAGCCCTCATCCTCCTCAATCTATCAGCGGCGTTAGACACAGTCTCCCACCGCACCCTAATACGCAGACTCTACAACGCAGGAATCCAGGACAAGACCCTCGACTGGATCTGCTCCTTCCTCTCCGGCAGGACGCAGCAGGTCAGACTCCCCCCTTTCCTCTCGGACCCTACACCTACCACCTGCGGAGTCCCCCAGGGCTCCTCCCTCAGCCCGACGCTCTTAAACGTCTACATGGCTCCACTCGCCCCCATCGTCAGAACCTACTGACTCAACATCGTGTCATATGCAGACGACACCCAACTCATCCTCTACCTATCCAACGAGCCCAACACCGCCAGACGCAACTTTCGAGAAGGCATGGAAGCCGTCGCCAAATGGATGAAAAACAGCTGCCTACAACTAAACACCAACAAAACAGAAGTACTCATCATGGGCCCAAACCCAGACGCCTGGAGCGACACCTGGTGGCCCCCCACCCACGGAAACCCGCCAACCCCCACGGACCACGCACACAACCTGGGAATCATCCTGGACTCCGAGCTCAAAATGGACCACCAGATCAACTCCGTCTCATCTTCCTGCTTCCGCCTCCTTCGTAAGACCTTCAAATGGATCCCCCTCGAACACCGAAAGACAGTCACTCAAGCCCTGGTCACCAGCAGACTCGACTACAGCAACGCACTCTACGCCGGAATAAACAAAAACCTCACCCGCAAGCTACAGAACATCCAGAACGCCGCCGCAAGACTGGTCCTCAACCTGCCAAAACACTGCCACATCTCCCTGCACCTGTGCACACTCCAATGGCTCCCCGCCGAGGCGAGAATCACCTTCAAGATGCTCACCCACGCACCGGGCCAGCATACCTGAACAGCCGACTCAAATTCCACACACCCCAAAGGACCCTACGATCAGCCCAGCTCTCCTACGCCGTGGTCCCCCGCACCAGATAGACCAGATCGGGAGGCCGCTCCTTCTCCTTCCTACCGGCCAAAGCATGGAACGTCCTTCAGCTCCACCTCAGACAGACATCGCTCCCCATCTTCGCAAGAAACCTCAAAACCTAGCTCTTCGACAGACCCCCTCCTTGATGGAATGGAACCTGCACCCCACCCTCCACCCCTAGCGCCTTGAGACCCTTACGGGTGAGTAGTCGCGCTTTAAGAAACCCCCGATTGATTGATTGAATGATTCTGGCACACACACTGGAAAGGTGGCGGTGCTCTAGGCTGAGGACGACCTTTCCTGCGTTCGCCGGGGTCCATGTTTCACAGCCGCCAGTTCCCAGTGGGGTCGAGTCAGTCCGGACGCAGGATCAAGTAACACCCCCGCTGTGCGGGCGGCTCTTCAGGCTCTTCCATGTTCCCAGCAGCAAGTAGTGCACGAGTCAGCTCTGGTGTGATCGGGTCCGTCCAGTCCCGGGGGTCACAATCCGCCACGGTGTCATTGCCCACTGCAAACGTCTTAAAATTCCACCCGCTGGCCCCGCGGGTGATCATTTGTCATCATTTGTTGTGACAAACTAAACACTGTCCCGGCATTGGGCACCACCGGCACTGACGTCTGATGTCAGTCTATGTAATGTGCCGCGTGGTGTCCGGTGTACTTGGTTACATTGTAGCAGAGTACTAGCAGCTAGTAGAGCTGCGAGCAGATGAGTCGGCCCCCGAGTTGCCAGGACCAGCACGCTTTGTGCGCTGCCACCGCAGCTTTCTCACTATGGTGCAGTATAGCAGCTCCAGCTTGACAGCTGTGGCACTATAATGCGTGATATTGCATTTCAGTGCGGTGATGCGGACCACCACACTGAAATGAGTTACCCTAATGCCTGATGCATGGTACTTGGCAGGGCTGGAAATTTCTTGTTCCCGAAGAGCTGACGATGACGGAATTTAAGACCATTGTTTGATGCTGAATGGCGTTATCCAAAACACAGGCTTTTTACCTTATGGTGAACAAGATCTAACAATGTCAGAAGTGTATCGGGATCACAAGGATAAAGATGGCTTCCTGTACATGACCTATGCATCACAGGAGATGTTTGGATGCAATCTGACCAGTGACAATTATGAATGTATTACAATTAAGGCTCCTTGTTTTCCATTTTTACGGTTTTTTACAGATAAATACGGACAGAAAACAATGTGTTTTCTGTCTGCATTTATTTTTAAAAGTGGATAAATGCAGAAAACTGTGTCTCTTTTAAGTGACTCTCCGTGCTGTCTTTCATGAATTATAGGCCAGCAGATGGACAGCATGGGAAATTAAAAAACAGGATGAAATTTCTTTAAATAACGGCATGTCAACATTAATTTTTGGTATAATGCTAGTATTTACCAGTCAATGTATTGTTATGTAATATTTGGCAGCTTAAATAGCTAACACACGACAGACATGAAAGTGTGAGTGCGCGTCTATCAGTTAAATAGAAATGGAAAAGTACAGTTTTACAACTTCATTTATACTCAAAACACAAAATAAATATGGATAAATACAGATGAAATGGCCAAAAAATAAATGCAGACGGAAATGGGCAAAAAATAAATACCATAAAACCGGGAGCCCAAATTACAATATAAAGTGGGCATTGGGGCTCATTTTTCTTTGCTAGCATTAGGGCACATGGCACTCTTGCTGCAAACAACGGGGGCAGCATGCAGTAGCTTAATTTCTTTCAGAACGAGACAGGACTTGTTTTGAGATTGAAGTGATGGTCAGACATGGTAGGGAAGGAGTGAAAGAAGAGGAAATAGCCTGCTTCTCGGGGCTACACCATAAGTGCAGCATGTGGAGTGCATTGGAGCCCACAGCACCCCAATTAGGGGCAGTAGTGTTTGTGGTCAATTCTATTCTTGTTTGATGCTGTTGTTTTTTTGTAAGTCCCATATTTATTGTGGATTACGAGCTACAGAAAAGCACCCCTGAAATGATCCCTCCCACTCCCCAAATCCTCGTCATATAGTTTTCGAGGGGGGCCCAACTTCAAAACATTTTGCTTAGGGGGGCTCAGACCAAAAAAGTTTGAAGACCTCTGATCTAAAGAGTAGTTCAGCATAAATTACTTCCACCGCGAGCCAAAGACATTAAACCACAGAAGGCTATAGTCTGATCTCTCAGTACTCCTTAGTGCTGAAAAAATAAGGTTGCTGACCAACTCGGTTACCTTGATGTCTTCAGAATGGAACATGTCGGCATCTTCAGGACTATCCATTAGGATTTTTGGTCTATCCCCTTTTGTGGTTATGGCTCCCCCACCACTGTCACGCCGGGGGGTCTTCTGCCCACCTGGCCGCTCCATTCCACCGCGTTCACTGCTTGTGTTCCCCATCTCTTCTTTTGAGGTCTGAAAGAAAAAAAAAAGAAAACAAGTTGCAGCTGGCGGCTTTAAAACGAGAACATGTGGTCAGAAAGCATTCTGCACAGTTTGACAACATGGCCTCTTAAACAACGCATGCAGGGCAGAAATAGTACCAACAATGGGGCACTACAGGGGATTGAGCACATCAGGCGCCAACCAATCACCATTTGTACTTCATTTTCTGACAGCTGAACCTACGTGCAATTTTACTGTGAAGTTATTTAACACATGCAGATGCATACCAATGTGCTTTACAATGGCCCAAATTAGCAAGAGCCAAAATTATTGTGAAAAGATAAAAACAAATGTAGGTCTGTCCATTTATTTAAGGCCCCTGTAGGCCTTTCAAATTAACAGCATTAACAAACATGTTGGCTAAGCCCATTCAGGAGATGTGGGAACCAGGACTACCATTTCTACAACATTAGCTGAATTCAAGTTGCTCACCCGCAATTGGAGTGGTACTCAAAATACCTCTTACAGTGGGAAAAAGGCACCATTCTACAAATTTTATGAAATTGCAAACAAGTTATGTCGGCATTTGCTGGCCTGTTACAGAACGAAGAGCTTACATTGGAAGAGGTATTTTACTTGGCTTTACAGATTCTGCAGATCATGGATCAAGATCAGTGGCAGATGATAGAAGCAAATATCCACAAGAGGGTGCCTAGGGAGAAAAGGCACAAGGGAGGCAGCTGGAAAACACATGCACTCTCCTGGAGTGCTTTACAAAAAGAAAAAAGTAGTTTCCTCAAAGACAGCAGTGGAAGCACAGAAAGAAGACAGCCAATCAAAGATGGCAAGGAGGCCATGCTTCATGGGAAAGAAAATCACATCTTAGATAGGCTGAAACAAGGAAGTCCTTGAACAGAGAACAAGCACATAAGAGCGACAATAAAACAAGCCAGTGGTAAGCAATGGGTGGGCTCTAAGCCCTGCTTGGTTTTTTGGAAGGCCACAATATGGGCGAGAGGTGTGGCGCAGCGTCCAGAGCTTCAGACTCTAGACCACGAGGCTCGTGGTTCGATCCCAGGCGCCGGGTGCAGCTCATCTCAACACCATGCGACTAAGCAATAGCTCACCTAATCTCCCCGACAGCCCCCAGCGCCTTGAAACCCTTAATGGGTGACATGCTCGTGCTTTACAAATAGGAATTATTATTATTGTGTTTGGCTTGACCTAAAAAACACAAAATGGGAAAGAGAAGGACAGGAAAAACAGTGACAAAAGGAAAACGCAGGGATGAAAAAGAACATTCAAGCGTGTTATAAAAAAGCAAGGAGTGTCAGGTGGTGGATTAAAGAAGCATGAGGTGTAATCAAACCTATGCATCTTATTATTTTGCACCCCACTATTGGATAGTGCTGGCAGCGTGCTTTTGAGCAATACTTTGGACGCCGGTACTTATACTTTTACAAATTAAGCACTGCTAAGATTCCAGTATATTGTGCATGGTTGAGAGTGTGTGGATTTATAATACGGCCTGTGTGGGAACCAGTTGGTACAGTAGGTGTAGTATTTTAGGGACAATGGGGTACTCAAAATGTAAAGTTGTAAGAGACATCAGACTTAATTTTCAACCCAGGTCAGGTCTAATCCACAGACGTTCAAGATAAGTAGGTAATCCTTTTAGAGGACAGCACTGAAGGTATGGAATGCTATTTCAGAGTGAGTGGCCTGGCACAAATCCCGCCTTGGACTGGACGCAAGCACAAACCTTTGCATTTTGCATGGCCTTTCCACAGTAATTATTCTGTTCTAATGGTACTGGCATAATACAAGTTTTAATCCCCACTGATGAAGGATTTTATACATTTTTAACTGCATATTGTTTTGCATCGTCTCGTCGGGGGGGGGGGGCTTGGTAGAGGCACACTATAAACCTTTCAAAAGCCAAATATTCACTCTGATAAGCTTTTAAGACTTATACACAAGGAACACTCTCACTGAAAGGCTACTCTCTGATCAGTAAGACTGCAGTGAATTATAATTACACAAATGCTGAGTGCTCCTTTCCTTACTGGCTTTTGTCCAAGGCGGGAACATACTAAAAAGATGGAAATGCACTTCAGCCTCCTTTCCCTCCTTCCTCCACAAACAACAAAACTAAGGAATTGCACCAGGAAGCAAGATTTGGTATTTTATCCTTGAATGTTAAAACACAGTCTATAACTACGTTTCTAAGACGAAATTGCTCATGTTATTATTTTGATCTTGAGATCTCATCTAGAAACCATGTTTCAATGAATTAAATTACACAGACTGCTAAAATTCAGCCCACATTTCGTAACGGCGCAACGGAAAGTGGGGGTAGTTTGTGATTGGCCGGGTAGCAGTTACATGTGACACAAGATGGCTTCTCGCTAAAGGGGCTCTGACCGCCATATGGCAACCTGGTCCGCATTTCTATGAGTGAAAAAAGAGCTGAAAGATTTGAACATTCCAGCATCCCTGGGATTTCGTTTGAAATTCTGGGTTGACAATGCAGTATGGAGGCAGCCAAGGCCTTCCTAGCTGGCATCAAGGGTGAAACTGAGACAGATACTGCTCCTTCGAAGTCAAATGTGTGAAGTGTCTCTGATCAGGTGGAGGCTCCCCAACTTTGGTGTTTTGGGAACAGCCTATTCAGCGGGACTGGGCGGGGGGTGGGGTTGTAGTGTGACGGGAGCAGGCTCCTCACTGAGCTAATCTGGTGACTTTTCATGGTGGTTGTTTCACTTTCTATGTTCCTTTCTTCCAATGTGCTCCACAAGCTCACTTTTGGGAATGAAGTTATTTTTGATCCTTACATGCATGAGCAAAATGATAAATATTTTGAAGCCTCGCCTTGATGGTATTGTAATATTACTGTGTGGTACAATTGTTTTATTGTGGGTACTACACTAATGGTATTTTCAATAAACTGGATTTACAAAAAAAGCAATTGCCCCTTGGAGCTGGTTGATTTGTACAAGATCTCAAATAAGGAGAGTAAAAATAATTGGTAAGAACTTCGAGAACTGGCAGATACAAGTAAAGGTTGGGTTTGTGCAAATCTGAGCAGCGGGAATGGTGACTTCAGCGTCAGGCTAAAATAACAAGAATGCATTAATGGCAATTTCAATTGGGCATGCTCTTGTTTCAGGATCCTGATATAAATGGGAATCTGTAAGTGAGATCTGCACTATTGGAGCATGGCAGCTACTAACGCAAGCCTATCATTCAGACTTCTCCAAGACCTATAAGGCTTCCCTCATAAGCAAATGATAAAACACTTTCAGTAAGGCTTACTCACAGCATTGCTGTTTGCACCAAAACTAGTTTTGTTTATTTCACTTGTGTTTCTACATAGTTGTAGGTCCAAAGATATTATTTATAGCCCACCAAACACACAAAGGGCGATGGGAGGATGCTTGTAATAAGTCTAACCACTGGCAAACACCACCAGGTAGCAATCCAACCCATCATTCTTTTGCCCACCATGCTACCTCAGATTAGACCCAGCCATATGCAAAGCAGTCTTGGTCCTGCTCCAATGGGAACAGTGCAGCCCAAACTGCCAAGCCAGGCCCTCTCGGTACTGAACCCAAGCACCCCAGGATGGCTTTCGCTCTGTTTGGGGCTCTTCAGTCAGGTGTAGCTTCATTCCAATGGCACAGTGAGCAAAGGACCCACATCTGGGCATACCCTTGGCCACTTAAGGTGGTACATCAAACACACAAAAGGTGATGGGAGGATGATTGCAATAAGTGTAACCCCTGGCAATCGCTCGGAGTAGCATTCGTTTTTTTTGCCCACCTTGCCACCTCAGACTAGACCTAGCCATATGCAAATCAGTCTTGGTCCTACTCCAATTGGAACGGAACAGTCCAGCCCGAAGGCCAAACCAAGTCCTTTCTGAGCGATTTCCAGTGGTTAGACTTCTTGCAAGCATCCTACCATCACCTTGTGTGTGTCCCCTTAGCTGCCAAATCAATTATGCTAAAGAATTCAACCTGCATTTGCTTCATTCCATCATTCCCAATAAGACCCTAACCCATGTGTCAGCTCCTTATAAGGCTGGATTAATAGAACAGCTGTCAGCGAGAATTAATTTTTGCTAGTCTAATATATTATATATAAAATATACATACATATGCATATGTACATTGTGGGAGTCAAAGGAGTAATAATTTTTCACCTTTTGCCATTCGCTGTTTCCTTCTGACTCCTATGGAGTGCTTCCGTTACAATGCATTAAGGACTATTTTAATATGAAACATATAATGAAGCATCACAATTTCTGTCAGATTCATACCTTCAGCCCTCACACATACAATCTAAACAGAAAGCTGTATTATTGCTTTTTAAAAAAAAAATATTTACACCCCACGATGGACGCCCCAAAGTCTCATAAGAGATCAACTACAAAATCTGCAGTCTTACAAGACTTTGGCAGGCAGTCATCTTGTGGTCAGGCTGTCCCTGATCTCAGAACACAGGATGTCTTTGTGTCACTTTATTTCTTACAATCAGCTATGTTGTCCATCTGCTTCTCAAAGGCTAACTGGGTGTCAATCTATTTATCAAGGATAGCCTTGTTGGCATTCACCTTCTCACAGAACATTCACAGACTTTCCTCAACAACTACAAACTTCTCACAATCCCTTGGTATGTCCATGTCCCTAGGTATTTAATGTCGCCAAAATCTTCTTGACAATCTTACTCCCATGATGTTCACATCTATTTTCAGAGTCCTGAGATGCATCAGCTCTTCTTTCAAAACCTTTCTTCCCTTTGGAAAGGTACCTCTGTTACTGAAGCATACAGTTGTCTCCCCTGTTTTTTTGGATCAGGAACGTCTGTCAACCCCCTGCAACTCTTAAGTGAAAAAAGGTAGTGTATCAATTGCCTATATTAAAGCTTGGACACACTAAAATATGGAAGTTATATTCGCTTGTGTTTTGACCCAGGGGTCACTGCTATCGCGCCATCCTATGAAAACTTTATAAAACTACTTTTCCATATTCTATGACATTGAAACATGCTGTTCCATTCTTATTCGGATGACAGGCAGATTTATTTGAACATAAATGGTCCACAGATGGATTTTGCGTCAAGGATGGGATTAGGCTAATGACTTGTCTAACTCGATGAATTTCAGCTGCGAAAGCAGGATAAGTCGAAGTCAAAGATCCTGCGTGTGGGTTTCAGCTACAGAGTTTGTTGAACTGACACCATTACCCAACCTGACTCCGCAACCCTTTGGCACCACTACACTATTTGTCAACAAAGATATGAATCTGGAGTAGTTCGAAACTATAAGCTTAGCTTTGAGGAACCTACTGGTGCTTTTCTAAGTTCTGCTTTCTTCTTTATAAAGCAGATTAAACAATTTTTATCATTCACAGAAGAAATGTTTAATAAATAAATCATTGGTGCTTTGATCAACGCCAAACTGGGCTACGCAAATGCTCAGGAGCTCCCCGAATTTCAAATCAAATGGCTGCAGTAGGAGACCCCTGGCGGCTCTTCCGCAATCCAACCGCATACAAGCATAGTGTCTCCAAGTATAGCTGCCACGTCGAAAATGAGAATTTCATGCCTCTGAGGGATTCAACTACACAGATTTCCCTATAGTTATTTGTTTTTCAATTACCAAAGAGAAAATGGAGGATGTTACCGCAAATTACATGGACATGTCAAAAAAGATCCAGCCACAGTCAGCATGGGCAGGAAAGTCCTTGCCAGTTTCCCAACGGAATTATACTAAATCCACACGCCAGGCACACAGCCACATTCAGCATGGTGAATAAGGTAGCATTTTGCACTCAAACACAACTGCATGTAGCAGTGAGAAAACCACAAGGACCAACCACCAGCAGCACCAAGTAAAGCCTCACTGTCAACCTCCGAAGGATTCCTAACCGTTTGCATGTGCACCCATGATCAAATTAACCTACAGTCCAATGTGAAATGATTCTAACAGATTTGTTCGTGAAGTAAAATGGCAACAGTGAAGAATGACCTCGGAACATTTTGTTAAAGCTGTCCTTGTAGGTTAACACTCTTGCTTTCCCCTTTGAGGCCTCATCTATGGGAATTCATGAGACTAGATACCTTTGTGCCTCAGAACACAGGACGGGGGTGTGCAAGACCTAGATGAAACAACACCTTAGTTTGCTGAAGAGTACAAATTGTGCATTTTCGAGGAGGCGGTACCGATTGTGCCCCGGGAGGGATAAGTATCAAACTGCCAACAGGGGAATTAGCCGACAATGTGAATGGAATGCCTATGATCATTGACTACATGTAACAAGCATTGGCATAGCCAATAGGTCTCGCCTTTGGGACCTTATAAGTGTTTAGTTATCCAGCACAATATCCTTGGTGCAACAACATCAAGTGTTGCATGGCTAAACACTTATAAGGTCCCAAAGGCGAGACCTATTGGCTATGCCAATGCTTGTTTTAATTTGCTTTATGAACCATGACCCCCTTTCCAGTCACTGCTATGGCTGTATACATGGTTTATTCCGATCATACATGTGTAGGTGTGTGTACACCTGGCATAGGTTATGCAATCATTTTTTGTGAATCCAGATTTTGGGGGAACACAATGTTCAAGCCCACATCAATCATAAATTCATATTTTAAGGGCACTTTTCACAAGGGGTTTGCTGTAAGTAGGTGTGCCCTTTTCTAATGGTAGCCCTGGCTCACTGCTGGACTACAGCAGCCAGGAGTAAATCACAGCAAATTCTTTGTGAATCAGGCCCAAGCTATTTGTTTGTGTATCGTGCATACATTCAAATATATTCTAGAAAATGAAAAGACCAAATGCGAATGAATTTTTCTAGTGCCTTTTTAACATATGTTGGCATAAACAATGGCAACACATGTTTCTGCTAGTTGAAAGATATATGTAGTCATTACTAGAAATGTTTTCCTAATACAGTCATGACAGCTGCACAAAAGCAGCAGCGTTTTTTTTATTATTATAACTTTAGTGTATTTTAACAGCTGTTCTCCGTTTCTTTACCATCACTTTGGATTAGCAAGCAAGTTTGCCATCAGTAGTTTGAAGGCCAGAGGATGGATTTTTTACCCAGCTGCACTACAGCTGCTTTTTTTCACCAGACAGCTGGGTGACAGTTTTGTTCACTCAAAAAGTGTGAACGGGACGGAAGAGAACTCTTTCCTCTGAGCGCGCCCTGATGTGTCCTTGTGAGCCGGAAAAGTTTAGAGTGATGTGCAGTGATGACATCATCACCTGGGCCTTCTCAGCCGCTCTAGCTAGGATTACCGAAAGCAGGGGAAGGGAGCAGGAAGTCTAACAGTTCAGCCTGCAGTGGGACTGCTGGTGTTTTTCTTACTCCGTGTCCTGGCATGGTTCCTGTAAAATACAAACACACACAGAGCGCCTATTGTTTTCTAGCCCTCTTACCAACCCACTGATCCTAATATGGAATTCAGCAGGAAACTCATGATTTCCTGACACGCACAACACGCCGGAGAAAGAGAAAAATCCCTACTGCCGACTAATGCTCCATGCAACGCGAGACCCCGAACCTCTGAGGCAAATTGGGTGGGGTTAGCAGCAAGAGTCTTCGGTTTCTGTAGCTGGGCTGGAGAAAAGTGGGAAAGTCAGAAAAGGCTCACACGGTTTTTAACTGTTTTTCTGTGTTGCAACACATACCAAGATATTATCTCTGTCAGAATGATGTAAGCTTCCGGACTCAAACCAGTAAGGGGATCTGTATTTTAGAAATACGTGGACAAAACGGCCAATTACCCCGTTTTTTTGCAAAATGTGGTGGTTGTTAGAGGATATTGCAACAGCATGGGGGCATTGGCGTGATTTCTTGAGCTTTCAATAAAGAAAAGAAAAAAACAGCTAACGGAGCTCTCTGCTGCTTGTCTGCCTGTGGAGTTTGCCGGTCGGTGAAATGGGCACGAGAGAGGAAGATGCCGGCAACAGGACTGTGAAGATGCTCAAGTGTGTGGTGGTAGGGGATGGCGCGGTTGGCAAAACATGTAACTTCAAACTAATTAAGTAACTTGTGATTGAGTGTAAACGGAACCCTGCAGTGCCAGGCTGAGGGCTGTTAGCAGCCAAAACAAGCCCGGGAGTGGTGCGTGCGTGCGCAGTCTGCTCATTTTCAAGCACTGCACTCGTGCTTGTGGCACGCCCCTGCTCGCTCCGCAAGGTGAATGCCGCCACAAGCACGAGTGTGTGCTTGAAAATGAGCAGAGCGACGGCTAAAGGCCCTCCTATGCAACGCATGCGCGCTGCGTAGGCGAGACCTAAAAATAATGATGTGTTTTAATGTACGATCAAACAGCTGTAAACCTAATATAAAGATGTTTTTAAAAAATAAGTGTACAAATGGTGCCTTCCTACATCATTCCCTCTGAAGAAGCCACAGATTGAACTAAAAGCTAAAGTGTCATGGAAGACACGCTCGTCCAGATCAAGATAAACTGGCATGTTAAGGGAGAAGGTCTGTGTTTTAGGGCCTTCCCCAACCAAAAGCATGTATATTTCTCCTATGAAATAATTCTTAGACTGAGTATACATTTTGATTTTTTAATGCACAAGTCAATTTTGTAACACGCAAAGAAAATAAAGATGCGTCTTGATAGATAAAATGTTTTCCTAGTATCCAGCTGGGTCTGTGTCCATTCTTTGGCCTAAAAACATAACTCACTGGGCTGAAATCTTTCATATCTTCAAGTGAGCCCCATTCCACAATCTTTCCTGATGTGCCATCATGTCATACCACTACATAAACCTTAGTTCCTCTGATATCCCTATCCCAGCTCCTGGGTGATCTTCTAGATCATCATTTATGATAATCACCACACGTTGTCTGTCGGGTCACACTCATACACTACTGCAGATGCCAAACGCTGATTAATTACATTTGTACAGTGCATACTATCCTGGTACATCTCTTGGAAGACACAAAATGTGACACCTTCCAAATTCTACAGGGAAGTCTCTTTCTCAGAGCAGTCTTAGGACGTGGCCCGATTCCAGACATCTGCCAACAATTTTGTTCCTCACCTTCGGCCATGTGGGAATACAAAATGTGGTGCTTCTGGTACTTCATAAGAACTCCAAATTAATGCAGCTCATGTTCACTGGAAAACCAGGGCATGATCATATTTCCTCGAACAATCTAGACAGGGATGCATAAGGACTTGTTCCACCATAATTAGTAAGGACGGCTGCAAAACATGCTGCAGTACTTACTCTCCAGAATGTTCTTCGGGTAGCGAGTTCTTTGGCATGGGAACATTGCATTCTTCGGTATATTTATCCATTCTAAAACGGCAGCCACGTTCATGCATCCACTGGTATCTTCAGGATTATCACTTCCATTTTGGAGAGGGGCTGCCAGGGGGCCCCAGGAGACAAGCCCACACATCAGCAATATAAATGCTAGCCTCTCTAATCACCTAGCCTCTCACAGCCTAAGCTTAGTAGCATGGATACCGGAAGATGTTTTCTGGGGTCATAGAGTTGCCTTCACAATGAACCTCCCTTTTCTTTAGCTCCAAGGAACCCAGACAGTGGCCTTCAAAGCTACAGGTAACACACACTGATGCTTGTTCAAATCCAGCCATAAGATTCCTCTTATCCCCTGGTTCACTCCAGTTATAACACACATCTTGCCCTGAATCTAACTGCTAAATCTCCATCACTCTAGAAATAAACATCCAAAGGTTTAATTTCAGACTATTTTATCCTTGCATTGATACAGCTCACAAATTTTAACCCAATGTTTTCTAGTTACCGACTGCTTTTCTAATTTTTATTTGCATTTTAGAAAATGCTCTTGGTTATTCTGTCAGTGTAACTAGATCTGTTATTTACACTCAGGTTTGGCCTTCAACTGGAGACAAAGAAATACTGTTCTTCTGAAGGTGAGAGTTGGTCTGGGGTTAGCGGGAGAGATTCAGCCACCTGCAAGCAATGCTTCCCTCATACAGAAATCCTGCATGAATACTAAGGCAACAGCGAGGGATACCCATAGCAGAAGCTCCCAATACCTGAGAAGCACCGTCCATGAGATAATAACTTTACTTTTAAATGGTGCTTCATAACACAGTTTTGAACTCCCAGAGCACTATAAACACTAGGTTGTTCTATTACACAATGTAATGGTACTCAACTTGTCGATCTTGCAAAGATGTAAAGCAGATCTGGCCTTGCCCTCGTCCTAACTTGTGACCTGCGGTTCACAACAGATATCAACAGTTAGCACTTAACTGGAGATAAGATTAACTTGCAAAGACATACATAGGTGTTATGCAGCGCAGCAAAGAAGAAAAGTTCCAGAGGAAATTTTTAAATGAAAAAAAAACACAACACTTTTAGAGAAGGACCCATGCAGCCACATAAGATGAAATAAGATCGACAGGGACAGCAGGACACACAAGGTCATGAAAGTGGAAGCTGGGAGGGTGATCCAGGAAAGCGCTCGTTAAGGGAGCTGTACTGCTGACCTTTACTCCTAAAAGCGGAACAGCAAGACGTGTATAGAGGGGACGCACGTCCTTGCTGCTTTCATTTCCACCCCCAACCCTTAAGGAACTTGTTTGTGAAATTAAAAGAGTGAGGCATGGAAGACTAGGCCACCAAACGAAATGAATCAAGGATATGTGGAAGGCAATTACCTTTGAGTAAGGAATGATGGTTTAAAACCAAACTAGAAGTTAGGACAGCAGACTTTTGCTTCGCATGGCAGAGAATTGCAATCTTGCAAAAAATTCAAAGCAGTCTGTTAAACTTGTGATTCCTCGCCCCCCAAACAATCTAGACTGGTCAATATTAGTGGGATGAGTAAAGTGGGCCGATCACCGGTATCCCAGGATTTGTGCTGCAATTGCCTTATTTGACTGAATGCGCTTTACAAGCCTCAGAATATTGATTACACGTAGTTATTATTTGGTAACTGTCTTTAGGATTCATCTTTCAAAAACTCATTTTAGCCCAATTGCATTTACATGCATTTTGACAGTGTATAAAGCTTGCACTTGCCTGTCTGCTGCACACAGACAGTAAAAGAGCCTTCTGTCTAGAAATGTTTGAAAACCAGAAGTGGTAAAACGAGCCCATATTTCTAGAGGAAAACCATCCATACAACAGTAGACTTGCAGTCACTGGAGAACCCAAGCTGGAGAGCAAGGTCCTCCCTGTGATGAGTACCATCCAATCTAGTATATTTGGGCCAGGCTAGCAGTGTGCCCCTTCTACTGCTTGCTATGAGCAATCAGTCCAGATCAGCCTCGCCAATTCTGCGCTCTTGCTTGTACTGGATCAGTAGAAGGGTTGTTTTCTTGCGGATTGTTAATTCAATAGTCTCAGCCCTTCCCCCATCTTGTTGGCCAGGTGTGTACTTTTGGCACTTAGAGTAGGATTTCGGGCAAACAGCAAGTAACTTTAGCACATTATCTCTTTATGACACACTTATCTATACTGCTTGAAGTCCACCATAAGGATCTAACCATGTCTTGCTTTAGATGGTACGCCAAGAAAGCTAACTTTAGATTCAGTCTACAGACAGGTGGGAGAACGCTTTCCCCACAGCTTTCACATCAGACCAGCGTTAAAACATACCCAAGACCGATGCATGCTAAGAAGAACACTCAACACCACAACAAGTGTATGCGGTTGACTGTCCATTCTAATCTGTCTGTACCAGTGCTCTTCAAACCAACACATCTACTGCCTTCACTCACCTGCTGAACCCCACATAGCATTCCTGCTCCAACCCTGCCCGTCGCCAAGAGCCACCTACCTGCAGCGCAATTCTCTGTTGTGTCTAGTGAGACACTAGTGCTTTATTTTTCTGCAAGACCGCTCCATCCATCATACTTCTTTCCAACTATATTTCAATCTCCTTCCCCATTTACAGCTTTCCTACCACCTCCTCACCTGGTGAATTGAAATAATATTGGGTAGCACAGAGTTAAACACCCCACCCCTCAAACAAATGATATATGTTACACACCAGGTTAACTGCAGTATTTATGTAATACCTACGACCATTTCAATTCGCTGTTCTATATCGTGCCACCTAGCACTCCACTGACAAACGCGTGCTAGGTTCACAAAATACAACTTGAAAGGTGAGAGTGATGCAAGGCGTGTATCAATAGAATGAATGGAATACTGATAACCAACATTGTACATAAAGGCTTCACATGACAAGTAACCAAAACGAGAGGATACAACTCCACACACAACACACCCACATCTACATTATCCTTCACAGTACACCGTTCAACATCACCACACCCTACAATCCTACACCTAGAAATCCCTTCTAAGCACATCCCATGATAACCAGCTTTCAAACTGCACCAAAACACCCTGTACACATCACAATTCCACAACCGCTCATTAACTCCACTGAACTTTCTATAACCCCCACAATACATTTCCACATACCAAACCTTGATTACACTTCACAACACGAGACCCATACCATACCACCACTCAACACCATACCAGTTTTTTAAGAAAACCAAACACCACTCCGAAGAAGGTTAGACCACATCACAGGGAACCTCTCACAAAATGCCTCATCACACAAGACCACAACCTACTGCAAGACCTAACCAATCACATTTCACAGCCACAGGCATCACTTCCATCACTCAATTTTCACATCAGTTCATTTTACACCACGCATGCCTGCCCCCTTCTTTCACACTAAGCGATCATAGATCACTTCATACAGCTTACACCTTACATAACCTCACCTTCTGCCTAATAGACCTCAGCACGTGATGACCTACCACCTGATACCACACAATTTCTAAACTACACACTGTGGTAAACTACTTCTCTACCATTACCCACTGTACTGCTCTGTTGGAATGCACCATGACATCATAGAATGCCTGAGTGCCTCTCTGTGCTTAGAGTGTCAGTTGGTTAACCCAGGCTGAGCGGCTAGGAGCCTGCTCCTGGTGGGGCTGCATCTGTACTTCCTATCTTCTCCTACTCACCTATCCTGAACCAAGCTACAATAAAGGATTACTCTATCTATACAGCTGGACTCTGTATCTTCCTTTACAACATTTTGGCGACGATCTTGAACCTACGTGTGGAGTAAAGAGTAAGGACAACTAAAGGAACTAAAGGACAAGGAAACAAGGACATTAAGGACTTTCAAAACGTCAATTGAAATTCAGAGAAACGCCCTGGTCAGCCCCACCAGTGCCCTCTACCATCAGGACAGCCTGCAACCTCGGCGTTCGTCATCCCACCGATCAACTCTCTGCTGTCACCTGGAAGACTTTTGTACAGTCTTTCCAGCAACTCCCGGGTTGGCACCGCGACTGGAGTCTGGCAATTGACAACAGCGTCGTCTGCTGGGAAAACGGAGGTTACAGACTTGTTTGCTGCTCAGTACACCAGAAGAAAGGTGGCGTTTTGAGCCTGTGGAGAGATAGGCTGACGTCTCTGAACCTGTGGCGGTAAATAGCTGTGCAAACAGATGTGTGCGACTCACGGCGCGTCTGTTCAAAAGTGCTCTGTGTTTGTGGTGCATTGATCTTCTTTGGGGTGAGTCTACTTTTGTCATTGTTGCTATAAAACATGCCGTGTGGTTTGAAGGTAAACTGTCAAGGAGACATTTAAAATAAATTCAAATTGCACACGCGCTTCTCACCCCTTCACGAGTATCAGCCGGAGAGCCCTCTGTGACGTTTCACATTGTTCCAGTCTTCATGGCTGCCTTCGGACGTCTTGCAGCAGCAGCGCCCCTGGAGCCACTCGGTGCGCGTCTCCCTTGCGTGCCGCCATCTTTTGTTTGGAGTCTCCCATGCAGCTTCTAGCGTTGTTCACAGTATGCCAACCACGTTTGCGGGACAATAAAGTTTATTGTAATTCTGCGGCGCTTTCCCTCAGCCGAGAGTTTCGTCAACAAGGACAAGCCTGACCCTTGTGCGCTACCCTGAATATTTCATCGGAACTTTGCAAAATGCATCTAAACGTGGTAGGAACTGCATACATCCAGTGAAAAGCCAATGTTGGGGTCGTGTAATTTGGAAGAACTTACACTCTGGCTGTATACCGGTGAGATGTGTGATCAATTACAAGCTGGTGACCGCGGGTCTGTGAGGACACAAGCACAGCATCCACTAGCTAGCGTGGAGTTTCTCAGGTCTGCCGTCACATAAAGACAAGCACAGCATCCACTAGCTAGCGTGGAGTTTCTCAGGTCTGCCGTCACATAAACAGTTCTTTGATAGCAGATCATATGCCTTTAACATGAGCCTCTCGTCAGGTGGAAACTTTGGGCGCTCACCGGAGCTCGAGACTTTCATTTCAATATATTGCTTGCCATTATTATGCTTGTCCTGTTTTGGGTGTGTGCGTCTATGAACGTGTTTTGTTCCTAAGACCCTTAACAGGTGTAAGGCAATTCTCTTCCAGTTTCTACTGCACAGTGTACCCTTTATTGGGGAGGCTATCGGGGTGGTTTACCCTGTCATGAGGAAGCTTAGTGAGTGGTCGGCCCCCCTATTCTGTTTTGGTCCTGTGTGTACCCATTTTTGTGCTGGTTTGGGGGTCTAGTGTATCTTATAATGGGGTGGTGGAGGAGACAGTCAGTGACTTGATTCTATTCTCTTGGGTGACGGATACCCTGCGATGTACCCATGTTTGGGGAGGGTGTGCGAGCGGCGAGTGCTCAAGTCTTGTTTTTGGTTAGTGTAGAATGTACCTGTTTTGGTAGGTTGTGGGGCTAGTCAAATGCTCCAATGTCGTTTTTAGGGTGCTGTATACCCTACGGTGTACTCTCATGGGGGAGGTTGTTGGGCCAGTCAAAGCCCAATTTTTGTTTCCTAGGGTGATACTCTACCCTACGGTGTACCCTTCATTGGGGAGGTTGTTGGGCCAGTCAATGCCCAGTTTTTGGTTTCCTAGGGTGTTGTGTTACCCTACGGTGTACCCTTTATTGGGGAGGTTGTTGGGCCAGTCAATGCCCAACTTTTTGTTTCCTGGGGTGATGCTTTACCCTACGGTGTACCCTTCATTGGGGAGGTTGTTGGGCCAGTCAATGCCCAGTTTTTGTTTCCTAGGGTGTTGCTTTACCCTATGGTGTACCCTTCATTGGGGAGGTTGTTGGGTCAGTCAATGCCCAGTTTTTGGTTTCCTAGGGGGTTGTGTTACCCTACGGTGTACCCTTCATTGGGGAGGTTGTTGGGCCAGTCAATGCCCAGCTTTTGTTTCCTAGGGTGTTGCTTTACCCTATGGTGTACCCTTCATTGGGGAGGTTGTGGGGCCAGTCTAATTTTCCAGGGTCAGTACCCTGCGTTGTTCCCTATTTTTGGTGGAGGTTGTTTGGTTAGCTCCTAGGGTTACTACCCATGGGGCATCTTTTCATGTTGACATTATGCTCCGGTCGAAGTCCACCTGCTTGGAACTCGTGGCCAAGGGTTTCATGTTCGTAGGACTTTGAGTGAGAAGCTTTTCTCTAGTGCTTAGACCGCTTCCGTTACCCTTAACGGACCTTTTATCCTAGTTTCAAGTGTCAGCATGCCTTCTACCCTAATTAGGGGAACCTTTGTCCTTTCCAGAGCGTTTTCTCTCTGGTGTATCTTTCTTGTGGAGGTTGCACTCTTCTGATTATCTAGAGTGAATATTTCCCCTTGTATCTTTTCTTGGGTATGTTGTTTGTCTCCCAAGGGTCAGTGTTCACACCCACATTTGTTTACCAGGGTGTCTACCCTGTGGTGTACCCGCGTATGGGGAGGGAGTGGGTGTGACCACCCTTCTCTGTTGCATTGGTTTTCTAATCTATGCCTCGCTTTGTTTTTCCCTAAGGGAGGGGGATGGGGCATGTATTAATGATATTTGCAATTTTAATATATTCATTGATGTTTTGCATTTTAATGCAATTCTTTTCATGCCTGTGTTATTCCTGATACCTCATGTACTACACCATTAGATATTTGCATCTTAATGTGTTCATTTCATGCTCATGTTTATTTGAGGTATCTTATTTGTCTTTTCCGCTATTTCTGCTGTCGTTCCCCAAGGAAGGAGGATGTGTGGTAAACTACTTCTCTACCATTACCCACTGTACTGCTCTGTTGGAATGCACCATGACATCATAGAATGCCTGAGTGCCTCTCTGTGCTTAGAGTGTCAGTTGGTTAACCCAGGCTGAGCGGCTAGGAGCCTGCTCCTGGTGGGGCTGCATCTGTACTTCCTATCTTCTCCTACTCACCTATCCTGAACCAAGCTACAATAAAGGATTACTCTATCTATACAGCTGGACTCTGTATCTTCCTTTACAACACACACCATCTGCTCACTTCATCCAACAGAGAACTGCCATATAAATACAACATACTACACACATCCTATACTACATCTAACAATCCCCCATACATAAAATAGAAAAATAAAAGCTAAATACATGAATTTATCTCCTCACACATCAACACAAACATCCACATGTAAACGATCCGGACAGTCAGGACCACGACAATACCTCTTTTGCACACCTCTGCCCAGCTCTACCTGAAAACGTATCACTCCTCTAATGCTCCAGCTCACTTGCCATTCTATATATCACTCCTTCTCTTACTGACATCACAATGCATCCTCCAGCACATATTCCAGCACAACATAACACGTTACACCTTAGTTCGCACTTAGACATGGACATCTGAACACAATGGAAATAAAGAATGAGGCGACGTTCCCAGACCCTAAAAAACAAGGCAAGGCAGAGTCAACCTAGCCAAATCTATGGCTGGGTGGATACCATGCAACTTTGGAGGGAAGCTATATGAGAAAACAAGTACCTGACCACCCATCTACATATATCTATCTATACAAGCCTATGCACAGTGAAGATCAGGAATAAGGACTCCTCCCTGCTCTCATGTTATCAAACCTCCTTGTTGCCAGAATTACCAGGACAATACTGTGTGCCAGGAAGCTATCTATTGTTTCTCCCATAGAGTTTAGTTGACAAGGACACAGTGACCCATTCTGCTACCAACACCTACATACCCTCCCATTGACAACCAAAATCATGATCCGCAGAAAATGCTGGCAGATCGGCTGGTAGGCCCAACACCTCTCAGGAATCCTCTGGCTCGGAGGCGATAGGCTCTGAGAGGTACGCCACAGAACAGAGTAACATTCACCCCCGATCTTCACAAAACTCAACTTGAGCACCAAATTGAGAGCATGCAGAACAATACACAGAAACATTTCCTATCATGAAGAGCAATCACTTGAAGGTTTTGGTGTGGGGTTGTCATGCTCAGACAACCTATCAAGATTCAAACAACACATAATGGCCATATGAATGGCTAATGTGAGCTATTCAAGAAGCTTGTAAATGTAACATTTCATGTGCTCAAGGAGGAAAACCTTGGCGTAAATTTTAATATTTAAAATATTATTTAAACGATGTCTCACATCCAAAGGAGGGATAAATGTCCAAACATTATCAACGTAATCCCATCATAAAGCCGTGCAAGCAGGACCATGAACATAATCCTACGCAATCCACCCACGAGCCCCGGATCAGAATCCCACGGGGCCCCACGCTCTGAGGCACTCCCTTGGAGGCCCGACCATTCTAAACCTCACCAGCCGAGACCGGCAATCTGTGGCCTGCCCCAGGGTCTCTGGGCACCTTATCCTCGTTTCGCCACAGCACGGGGACATGCTCACTTCCCTGGCCCAGATCTCTTAGACCATGATCTTAGGCAATCTCTTAGGGGCCCGACCATTCCGAACCTCGCCAACCGAGACCGACAATCTTTGACCTGCCCCATGGACTCTGGGCACCTTATCTTCGCCTCGCCACAGCACGGGGACATGCTCAGTCCCCTAGCCCAGATCTCTCTCTCTCTCTAGCTGCTGCTCACAAGCCGAGCACTGTCTCACACAAGCTTGTCCCGCTGAATTAGACCAACTGAGCAGCCCACCTCCCGTCCGAAAAAACACCGCCTGCCGCCCTCACCATCTCTCCAATTGTACTTACTCAGACGCACTGTAGCCGTTGCGCTTCTAGCTGGTCCTACCTTCGTATGGGCCTCCCTGCCCGATGAAGATCCCGATTACTTTGACTCTGATGTACCATTATTAACCTAATTTTTTCGTATAGCTCTGTCCTACGTATCTCCTCATTGTTATTTATTCTGATCCTTATGCGTCAGTATCTGCCTGCATTAAGCTTATGCCCTATCCTATTCTTGTTTTTTTCTTTACCCTCACTGCCATTCATCTCCTCCTTACTATCCAATCCCACCTACATGCACTTTAAACTGCCTGTTCTGATCTCTCCCCCATTCAATCCTGCCCTTTCTTTCTCATTAATTTCCCCTATGGCTCTTTTTTCCTCGTATTTCCTCATTGTTATTTAATTTGATTCGTATGTACCATAAACTGCCTGTATTGATCTTTTGCCCTATGCAATCCTACGGCTTTCATTTTGTCCCTCACCAATTTCACTTTTTTCCTCTTAGCCATTTGCTATTTCATCGGACCTGTATGCGTCATAAACTGCCTGTTTTGATCTTATGCTTTCTCCAATTGTTGATGTTTGCCTTGCCTTCATTACCACACATCTCCCCATTCATTCAATCACTCCTCTGTCCTTTATCCACTCTGCTAGGTAGTGTGTGCCCTATACTTCGCACACAGAGGAACGTTACTACCTATTCGAACTCTGATTCATACCTCCTCTTAACCCCCCTGCATACTTCCTCTTAACCCAAACCCCTACTCACTGCTCCCCTCTCCCGCCGTTGTCCAGCCCCGTCTTGGACACTAACCTCGGCCTTATTCGCTCTCAATTTGTAGCCTTCCAATCCAAATATACCCCCTCCTGTCTCTATCTCGCCCGAACTTTCTAACCCTCACGCGCCCCATCAATCCTCGCCATTCAAACCCCTCCCGATCTTCTGCCGTGAAAACTAACCTCACCCTCTTACCCCTTCCCCCTCCCTCCTCGCTATTGCCCAAACCTTGTTTTTCCATCACTCCTCCCCCCTTTCTTTGCTCCTCCAATCTCCCCCAGCCAAACTGCCCTATCATGTCCCACCTCAATCCCGTTCCCACATCCCGCCCCATCCCCGCCCCCACCTACAAACACCCCGCCCTCACCAAACATGGACCCAACTCTTGGACCATTCCCTACCCTCCTAATCTTTCAAAAAATGCCAAAAGAATTTTAAACATAATTTACTAATCCGGCATCCCGAAACCCTAATTGTAGACAACTACCACAGCCTCACGTCCCCCATTAAAACTAACTATATTTTCTACACCAAACGCCCCTCCAAATGGAAGAGCACCTTTTGCGCCACCTCCCAGTATCTAACGCAAGCAAAATCCCCTATGGTTTCAAACTTTCCACTACTCCAACCTCACTTTTCCCAGGTGAAATAGACATTTCCATTTACAAAACTGGCAACATCCTGATTCAAGCCTCCGAACACCACCTTACCATTTTCGAGCACTATTTCAGCACTCTCTCCTACCAGTTGTCCTTACCTACTCCTCTCCCAACACCTACACAATCCCAAAACCCCTCCTGGATCCCCCTGCCGCCCCGACTCCAAATCCTCTCCCTAATGACACTCCCCTTTCGCCTACCTCTATTCTATCACCCTCTCTTGAACTCTCCCCCGACTCAATTCTTTCCCCCTCCCTACACCCGCTCACCCCCTTGCCCCCTCATGGCTCTTCCCCGCCTCCCAGAGGCAAACTCCACTCCCTCATGAGACACCTACCCTTAATGACATATCCCTTTCTTTGACCTCTATTCTATCACCCTCTCTTGAATCCACCCCACTCAACTCCTCTAATGCACTCACCCTCCCCCAAACTACCATGTCCCCTAAGGACCGTCTCCCTCCAACACCCTACCACCTCCCTAACCCCCCTCCATCCCCTCTTAACCGCCCCATAACGCCCATATCCCTTCCTGTCCCTCCTCCACCCTCCCCGAACTACACTACCACCCACAACATTGATACCACGTCTCCTCACACTCTCCCCTCTCCTCTCTCCCTTTCTCCCTCACTCATCACTAGGCCGTCCTGCACCACGCCCCTCCCTCTCTCCCAACACCGGCTCACATCACCCTCCCTCCCCTGTCCTCCCCCACTCCCGCAAGCCCAGTACTACCCACGTCTGCCCCCCTGGCCTCCCGCCCTCTCCAAACTATAAACCATCTCACCCGAACTACTCTGTCCATAACTCCTCGCCCATTTCAGCCCCAACCACTTCCCTCCTCACTCTCCTGAACCAGACACTTCGCAACATGGACTGTAATATCTCTACCCTGGTTACTGAACTTACCCGACTCAGAGAAGATTTCAATCGGTTCAAATCCTACAACCCCAGAACCCGCCCCTCTAGGTCCTCCGCTCCATGCGTTAGCCCTCGAAAACGCCCATATCCCAAACTTTGGTTAACAATGCCTCTACACACCCGTTCACACAGACCCCTTCGCACCTCGAGTGTCTACTCCGCCCCGACCTCTCTGACCTCTGCAACTCATACCTTAACAAACCCCCACTTAAAGATCATTCCTCCCCTCACTCCAACATTCCTGTTATCACGGGGACTAGCAGAATCCACTGTTCTCCTAGCTACCCCAGACCCCCCCCTCAACTCACCGCCATTCACCTATGCCCTCCCCCCAACACCAATCCTAAACCCCTTACCTGCATGCTCGTGAACTGCCGCTCGGCTGTCCGACATGCGACCGAAATATCAGAAACCATCCTCAACGAAGATATTGACATCGCCTTCCTCACGGAAACCTGGCTCAAAGATCACTCAACACCCATCATTGACCTACTTTCCCCCCCCCCGGTTACTCCATTCTCAGAAAAGACAGACCTGAAAAAATAGGGGGTGGACTAGCAATTATTTTTAAAAAAGAACTACAAATCTCCCTAATCAAGAAAACAGACTACACAACCTTCGAATACCTAGGAGCCGAACTCAAAATGAAAAACTCTCCCCCAATACGACTACATAACATCTACCACCCACCTGGTGAGCCCCTTCCCTTCACCGAAGAACTATCTGACCTTCTAACAAAATCGTTACTTTCTACCTGCAAAAATCTCTTCCTAGGAGATCTTAACCTTCACTGGAATGAACCTGATGACCCCACAATCAACCTTCTCAATAATCTTCTTGAGATTAACGACCTCAAACAACTTTGCCACTCCCCTACTCACTCCAAAGGCGCTATTCTTGACGCCATCATCTCCAACTCTGATTTGGCATCCCTATCCAACATCATCCCCATCGACTGGTCTGACCACCATCTCATACTGTTCACGATCTCCCCACCAGCCCCACCCGCCCCAGTGAAAAACAATAAAACCACGATTATGACCAGAAATCTTAAGCAAATCCCTCCTGGCGCACTGGAACACAAACTCCATACCCAACTTCGTCTCACCCCTCCCTCCTCAAATGCAAATGAACTCACTGAGCGCTTTAACAAAACTGTCTCAGAGGTTTTAGATCAACTTGCCCCTCCGAAATTTAAAACGCTAAAAATGTCCCCTCCAAATCATGGTTTACCTTAGACCTAAACAAAGAAAGACGCTCACTTAGACTTGCTGAAAGAACATGGAGACAACACCCTTCCCCCTCCCATCTCACTCTCCTTAGAACCGCAAGATCTTCCTACAAAAAACATATCTTTTCTGAAAAAGCATCTTTCTTTCGTCTGCAACTCTCCCGTGCCAAGAACAGACCCAGAGAACTGTTCAACATTATTAGAAATCAAACCTCCCCTGCACCCCCAACCTGTTGGCCTCCACAAACAAATGTGAAGAAATTGCTAACTTCTTCACCGAAAAAATTGCCAAAATTGATCGTGCCTTCCTTGGAACTCAACTCCCGCTCACCCCTCAACATCCCCTGGATACTACACCATTACCACCCCTCCCCCTGAATCCACCCCTGACCCCCTCACCTCCCCTTCCATCATCTACCCCTCCTGAACCCTACCTCATTAACCCACCGCTTAAAAACAATGCCTCATGGCAGAATTTCCACTCCGTTTCTGAACTGGAAGTCTTCAACATCCTATCCAAACTTAAACCATCCTCTCACACAAAAGACCCTCTCCCATCTGCCCTTGTCCAAGATCTAAAGCACGTCATTGTCCCTTATTGGACCAATATCATTAACGCCTCCCTCTCAACAGGGAGTGTTCCCATCTCCCTCCAACTCGGACAAATCACTCCCATCCCGAAAAACCCCAAGGCTGACCCTAACAACCTCCGCCCTATCTCCAACCTCCCCCTCCTCTCCAAAGCCCTTGAAAAATGCGCCCTACTTCAATTGGACAAACACATTGACACGTACAACCTGCTAGACCCCCTACAATCCGGCTTCCGCAAAGGTTGCAGCACGGAAACTGCACTGCTTAACATAGTCGACGACATCCACCTTGCCCTGGACAAGGGCGAGACCTGCCTACTCATCCTTCTCGACCTCTCTGCTGCATTTGACACAGTTAACAACTCAACCTTACTCAATGCACTCAAAGATCGCTTCGGCCTTAATGGCACTGTCCTAAACTGGTTCACCTCCTACTTCCAACATAGAACCCAACAAATCAAAATTCAAAACTGCCTCTCTCGCCCCACATCTGTCTCCCTCGGTGTCCCCCAAGGATCTATCCTCTCTCCCGCTCTCTTCAACCTCTTCATGGAACCCCTTACCCTCATACTTAAACAAGCCGGAATTAACTATCACCTGTATGCTGATGACACCCAACTGTACTATAAAATAAATTCCCATTCAGATATCTTACACCTCAACACTGCCCTAACCAAGATCCAAACCTGGTTCCACACCAACCATCTCAAACTCAACCCTAACAAAACTGAGATCATTCTCTTCTCTCCCAAAAGCAACCCTCTCCCCATTCAAACATGGATCGCTGACCTTAATGCCCTAAACTGTTCTCTCTCCCTCGCCGAATCAGTCAAATCTCTTGGCATCACCATCAACAGTAAGCTTACGCTGAATTCCCATATAAAGAACTCGGCAAAAGGAGCACTCTTTACACTCCGGCATCTCAAAAAAATCAAACCTTTCATTCCAGATGAAGACTTCAAATTAGTTATCCAATCTCTTGTCCTATCAAAAATTGACTACAGAAATGCTCTACTCTCCGGAACTCCCAAAATCCACCTTGCCCCCATCAAATCTATCCTCAACCTTGCGGCCAGACTAACAACTGACTGTAAACGTTTTGACCATATCTCACCTGCCCTCAAGGACCTCAAATGGCTTCCCATCGAAGGCAGATCCTCCTATAAAATTGCCTGCATTACGCACAAAGCCCTCTATCAAAAGACTCCACTCTACCTCTCAACCAAACTTAATAAAGCTGGTTGCGCCCGACCGTTGAGAAGCACCAACTCTCTTCTCCTCATACCCCCACTACTAAAAAAAAAAGCCTCCCAATCCCGCTCCTTCTCTGGCAAGGCCCCCAGCATCTGGAATGCCCTCCCTAAAGATCTTCGATGTAACCCTTCGTATGTCAGTTTCAAAAGAGACCTGAAAATACACCTGCTCACTAAATACTGGGGGACTTAATCCCTCGCTCTCCGTACTGGCTATTTTCCCACTCCTTCCTTAATGCACCACTGCCTCCCTCTCGCACCTACACACCCCCTTCCTGACCCCTCCACATCCCTCTCCCCTCCTCCCAGCCCATCTTTTCCCATCCCACCCCTCTCACCTACCCAATCCCCCCGCACTAGTATGACCTCCGAGCCCTTTGTTCTACTGATTGGTTGACTTTCCTCTTCTTCCCTTTCTCACTACGTACTCTATATTTTTCATTATACTCTTTTAGACCACCTTGTATAATTGTTTCCCTCATAACAACTGTTGTTCTTTCCTGTTTATTACCATGCAAATGTAAAGCGCTCTGATACCCTCGGGTGGAGCTAGCGCTATATAAAACCATCAAAATAAATAAATAAAATAAATAATAGTTCAATTTTAAAAGCACTGCCACTGAGCTGCTTAATTTGCATTTATTTCTGAACCACAGAAGTCCTGTACATGCAAGCAATTATCTTACCACACCAATCCTTCCATTAAATAACTTATTGGAATTCAAAAGGTATAAAAAGTGGATAGTGCTTAAAATGGAAACAGCTGATAAGACATAGGACAACGAAGGAGGCCATTTCTAAAAGAAATCCTAATGATTTCTGGATGCTGGGGCGTAAGAAGAATTATCCCAATGCTGACAAATATTACCACAGTATCCCTGTAGGTACATTTATCATTTGGCTTAAAAGTGGGGGATTGCCCCTGGACTTAATCTTTTTACTTCTGATAATGTAAACACCAGAAATAATATAGCCCCTTCACTACGGCTCAAATCAAATGCTTTGAGTGAACAGAAAGTGGGCAAAGCTCCAGGATTTAGACAATATTCTAGTTCATCTAAATCAGAGATATGGGTTCGGGCATCATAGTTTTCGATGCAAAATAAATCAGGCTAATTAGGGGGCATTTGTTTTTGGGTCTTATTAGTCTGAGATGCATTTGATTCTTTAACAGGATCTTTTAGAGTAATTCATTCTGGAACGAGCAAGTCCTTAGTCCAGCAGCTAGCAGACATCCATAAGGGCCATATCGAATGAATTAGATTTGGCCAGAAATGGGAACTTTTCTGACTTTTCGATGTGGAGAGCAAAACGAGCCAGGTTTATCCCTTGGTGCCAACCTTGTTCAATATGTTTAAATCACCTTCCAGATCGAATGCGTTCAATTATCTCATTTGTGTCAATGATGGGGCACACTACAAGTTCTATTCTGCATTTGCACATAATGCAAAACGTGACGACTCAAACAGAAAATGGACTACACGCCCTATTCGAGGCCTTTCAGAATTAATAAAAAGAGAAGTACTTGGTTATTACCTTAAGGTAAATTTAAGTCATGGTGATGGGTACTAAATATATTCCTCAACGGACTTTCTAGCTCAAAAGTGATAAACTGAACCTAGTCACTGTTTTTGAATATCTGAGCATCAGGTTTATAGGGTTTAGCTCCTGGCCACTACAGACTGAAAAGAGTGAAGTTATTCTGACTCGAACATCAGGCGATGTCCTAAAATTTGAAGGCTGCTTTGGTGGTCATTCAGTCTCAGACTCATGGGAAATCTATGAGGCCAAACCCGGTGTAGCTGGCCTATACAGAGAAGAACTGTGGGACCATGCAATATAAAGCAGAAATTAGGTTCCTGACAGCATGTGAGAAGTTGGCCTGGTATATGCTGTTCACTAATTAAAGTGGACACCTTGCACCAGTCCAATTCGACTCTTATGGTAAGTAGGTTTAAGACAACCTTTATAGAAAGCTATCCTAGTGGTAGCTGTGGAGAGCAGCCTTCAAGCTAAGTCTTGGAGGAATGTAAAGCAGCTTGTTTTACCACACAATCTCTTGAATCACCAAATGAAAAGACACCACACAGGTATATATATCAAATATATATGTATTTATTAATAAACAACTCTCTACTAATCTCTTTATGAGATTAGAAGCCAGGAACATATGTACAAGTCAATGTTTTATCAAAATAAGTTAGCACAAGTAAATATCACAATCTTATCTTGGCTAGACCGTGGTCTAGAGCATTTAGAATCGAGGGACCCCAAAGAACCACCCCAGGTAGTTGTAGGAGACCCACAGGGGACGGACGCGGTGTTTAGACACTGGTGCGAGTCCTGTACGAGTCTATGCGAGAGAACGCGATTGAGTTATCAATGTTACAGGTCCCGGGCGTGTTCGAGGCGAACACACCGATCGGTCAGTACGAGTCGAAGGACGCGGATACTGATAGAGTTACAAGGGAGTTGGACGCGATGTGTCTAACACAGACGCGAGCCCTGTACGAGCCAGTGCGATAATCGCACGGGGAAAATAGGAGTTTTAGGGGACTTTTAGGGTAGCTACAAGCAAGCCACTTACAGGGTAAGTAGTTCTAGGGCCCACACCCACAGGAGCACCGTAGTGCTGAAGTTACCTCAGCCAGGGGAGCCGGGTGCATAGGTGTCCTTTGGTGTCGGGTCGCGGCGTCGTTCTCAATGGGAACCAATGAAGACTTGCTGCTTGCGACGACAGAAGTGTCCGTTGGAATCCAAGCCTGGATTCGGAAGGAGGAAGACCTGAAAGCAGAGGGGACAGTGTTCACAGTCACTTGGCAGTGACTCTGGGCAAGGAAGATGAATGCCCACCGTTGTCGACAGCTTCGGGTCGTTCACAGGTGCCTTGACTCTTCAACCACGTGGTCCAGGCAGCGTTGATGATGACCAGGAACTGGATTCAGTGTGTCCCACGACGTCTGCAGCTTACTGAGGTGTCGGCGACTCGATTGGAGTCAACAAGCCTTGGTAGCAGCAAGTCTCGTGGTGATGAGGAAAAGTCAATGGTGCAGACCAGCAAGGTCTGGGGGACTTACCCAGCAAGGGTAGGTCAGGGCAGGCCTGGAGCAACCAGGGGAGCCCTTTTGTTTAGTTGGAAAGTCTTCTGGGGACCCACAAGCCGGCTGGCAAGGGATCGCGAAGACGCCTCGGGAGGATCCACTCAACAGGGGCCCACGGTCACTCGGGACGGTGTAGGCCTCTGAATTCGGGAGGGATCTCTGCTAGAGGCTGGGACCACACGTGGTCCAAAGCACAAGTTCGTAGAACGTCGTGAAGGGGTTGCACTCGACAATAGTGCACGGTACCCAGGGGCTGCGGTTCCTCGTCGCTCGTGGGGTCCACTTGCCTCAGCTTCGCTGGGGACTCACGATGGCCTTGGAGAAGTCAGGAAATCCTCTTCCTGGGCTGCAGGGACTCCGGGCTCCAGCGGGAGCGGCGTAGTTTGCGACAGTCGTTGTAGTTTTTGGTGCCTGCCAAGCAGGGGAGTCACTCCTTGACTCCAAGGGAGATTCTTCAGTCTTCCAAAGGTAGTGGAACGTCGAAGGTCCAGGATTCTTCTGTAGAGCGTCGTCCAGGGAGATCTGGGTTGCAATGCACAGGTTCCCCCTCTTATACTAAAAAGAAGGGAGGGACTAGCTCTATGACCCCACCTATGGGAGGGTCAGGGAGTGGGTGGCTACACCCACTTCCCTTTGTCCAGTTTCGCGCCAGAGCAGGGGCAGGTAGCCCCTGAGCCGGTTTGAACTGGGGTATGCACAGAGGAGCCTTCTGCTCCCCCAGTGCAGGACTTCAAAGCACTCTAAGAGTGCACCCACCCAGCCCTAATACACTAAACTCTGTCTGGGGGGTGGTCACACCCCTTTGCGACAGGATATCTATTGTTGGGCTTCCTCCACTGTGAGTTTCGGTCATCAGCAGGAGGGCAGCCCAGTGTCTGTGACTGGTGGCATCCATCTTGTGATGCCAGGGCTCTGGAAAGAAGTTACCGGTTAGGCCGGTGTGTACATGTCTCTCCCTCTAGAAGGGTGGAATGCTACCCCCGCCGGGGGGGGGGGGGGTAGTATTCCAAGATGTTTGACACCAAACACGACATGTTTCCGTGCAGCCGTCCCAAAGTTAGCATTTAACGCGAGGTTATAATGCGCTTAAGAGTATATGGTCAGGCTGCACTACAAACAGCATCAGAGAAGGGTCTCTGAACGCTGCAGAGGGGCTCTGCTCACGCAGGGACACCCTCCCACATAAGAACCCAGCACTCTGCCTTCAAGATTGATAAGGCCTGCCATAGGAGTGACTTATAGGTTTGTATGTGTGTATGTATGTAGTGGTATAGGTAGCCCATACCACAGTAAGGGGTGCATGCATGCACCACCTTACCCAGGCTGCAGTAGCAGACCTGTGGTGTCAGATTTAGTCTGCTTCCCAGGGGTGGCATAATACATGCTTCAGCCCCTGGTAGGCCTGTGAAGTACCTATGCCCTTGGCACCTAAGGTACCATATACTAGGGACTCATAAGGTACCACAGTATCCAATCACTAGTGCACCTAGAGTGCACTCCAAGTCGTTTAGAGAGAACAGAGAGGCTGGGGCCCTGATTAGTAGGGACCCAGCCCGACTATAGCCAGAAACCAGTGTAAACATCAGAAAAAAAGTGGGGGCAACATAAGAGGCAGATCCTACTCTCCTACACAGCACTACTCCAGTAAAGGCAAAAAACACTGTTAAACCTGCTGAAAACAGAGCGTGCTAGGAATTGACAATATCGGGATGGGAGCAGATTTTAAGCCTCTCTTATTCGGATTTAGATTTTAGTCTAAGCCACTTACTTCCATTTATAAATCCAATTCACCGGAGATCGGGTCACTCGTCCCAAGGCCTGCCTTGCCTTAGTTCCAGTTCATTTAGTTTCAGCTGCAGGGCCTCTGTTTGACCTACTTGTGGTCCTTCCAAGAGTGTATGGCTAACCGAGACTGTAGGATTATAAAGTTTGCTTCCTTGGGAAGGAGGCAACTTATACAAGACAACGCAGAGTACAAATATTGGCGGATTTTACCCGATTGCGAAGATGGAGTGGGAGAGAGAACTATACTTGGATGTCACGTTCCCCTCTTCCCACAGCACTCTTACTGAGATTATTTATCAAGTTCAGACTACGGTCTTTACCCCTGGCACCTTCAATTCATGCTGGAGTGGCACTAACAAACTATAAAATTCTGATAACCAAGGTGATTGTTGAGACAGGAAAGTTCCCTACATGGTGTACAGTCATGTTCCCCTGCACGAAGGCCCGACTGCGAGTAAATGGTACACAGTTTTTTTTTTTTTTTGGGCCTCAGCCTCATACTAATCTAGTTTGTATTTGCAAAAGCCTAGGCTTGTCCCTTAACAGGATTGAGGTCCTGGACCTGTCCTGTGATCAGAAGGGGCAGACCAAGCATGCTTTATGAATCAGAAGCTGTGATTAGACCTTTTCAGGTCGAGGATTCTAGACAGGCTAGACATTCTCTGTCTGTGGGGAGGTGTTTGGTGGCTTACCAAGAACAAATAGGGGCTTGGAGCTCACCGACTGCTTACCGTTGGTTGGCTTTCCTGGTCATTCTCATTTGCCTGCTACTAACTAGTGCCCATCATGTCAATCTTAAGTCTGTCCCTCCTATGGAGCATTGCTTCTTTACCATAGCTTTGACTGGCTGGCATCTCTGCCCCCACTGCTTGCTTATCAAGCACTTCTTTAGTATTAAGCACTCTGTGAGGGTGCGTGTGTTTCTGATGTCTCCCTCGTGTTGTCCCCCTGCAGTCCGCGTTGCTCTTTCTCCCTGTGCCCTCTGTTTTGCATCCCCCACTTGCGCCCTCCATGTTGCTGTCCCACAACCTTGTTGTTTCCCTTTTTCCTCCCGCACTCCATGTTGCTTTTATCATTTGATGGCATCAGTATTTTACAACTTCTTACAAATCTACGGTTTCTACAGTTATGTTAAGCTCATGGCCTGGTATTGGAGCAGCCTGTGGTGCACATGGGTCAGATCTCCCAGCGCATCTGCAGTTTAGTTATGTTCTTTTAATTTCTGAGAGTACAAACACATACCCATGCCCCCGGCACAACTGCAAAGCTGATCGGTGAACAAGAGGCAGGTACAAAAAAAATCCCTACTGCTGAGCTCAGGGCGGTATGTGGCCCGGGTCCCTCCGAGTCTGAAACCCAGCAGTAATTAAAAACGGACATTAAAATGGGTCCGTGCGTGCCCTATGTTCATGTCCTTAACTGTACTGGAAAATAACACTAATCGACTTCTGAAAAATTAATTTAGTTCCTTTTTATATTTCACATGTTTTATTTAATCTTGCATTCCTGCGAATGTTTGCTTTTTCCCGGATGTTGTGTGTCAGTATTTTTTTCTCCAGGCAACATATTACTCTTGAATAGTGCATAATTTGCTCTGAGTCACTTTCAGGTGTTTGTTACCGGCCACGAGGTAGAGCAAGTAATTGTGATTCTGTGTAAAGGTGTGTGAACGACGTACACAGTTGTCAAAACATTGACAAGGCGAAAGTAAAAGAAAATGCAGTGCTTACAGATGAGTGGGTGCATTGTGTTTGGGGTGTGGTGGAAGGAGATATAAGGAAGTGCATTCAGAAGAAAGTGAAAAGAGGGTGCTGAAGAGGAGAAAGATGAGGTGTAAGACATGCAGATGAAGGAGATGCGGAGAGAAAAAGGACAAACGTGTCTAACAGAGTGAGCATAACGGAAGTGATTGAGGCACGCTGAAGACCACTACCCCTTCCACAGGCCTCAGTAATGTTGAGTTCAGGGTCTCACAATTTCAGAATTGAAACGCTTTCAATATTAATTATTTACAACAAAATTATTGTTGCAATTCATTTATCTTAAACAGCCAATAACCTTTGATAAAGCCAATAGTCCTGCTGCCTGGTTTTAGAAGTAGGTCAGTTATGATATCTATCCGATTGCAATAATAGAAAGATCAGAGAGGAACCAAAATAGCAGTTGGGTGGCACACTATTGGAATGACAGAAATTTAGTTTATATGTTTAAGCCACGCCAATAATTATGTAGGCCATGCCTCTTTTAGAGAACCCCCTCAGTTTTTGCATCCCACTTAAAGTCCTGGCTGTGTCTCACTCGATGCGCTCTTCTGTCAAGCTATGCTGTATGGCAGCATTGCGGGTAGGGGGTGTTACTCACCCCTCTGCTCCTTCAACAAAGCAAGACAGACCGCCAGGGCACCTAGCCTGCCACTTGCCTGTGGCCTCCAGTTTCCACTTGCTGCCGTTTAACCAAGTGACACTGCTGCTGCCTGTGTTTTCCCGCTCACCATTCTTCCTGCCAACAGAAGCCCCGCCCACCTCAGGGCCTACTTAATGCAGGCCGCAGTGTGACCACACAGTGGGCACATTAAAGGCAAGCACGTCTGTGCTAGTCTGCGCTTGCACCGTGCCCAGCATCACAAACCCTGGCCCTCCCGCCCCCGCAGTTACACCATCGCTGAGCTCTACACCCTCGACCCCGGATGCCGCAACAAACACTGTCACCGCACCGACCCATGCTCCACGGTAGGACCTTTCACCTGCAGCAACTGCTACTTCACCTGCCACAGCACACACACCAGCCCACCCCAAACACACCGCAGACACCACCTAAAAACAAGCATTGGCATAGCCAATAGGTCTCGCCTTTGGGACGTTATAAGTGTTTAGCCAGAGCTATTTGCTTTACCAATGTTTTTAAGCTATGTTGTAGAGCATTGTGGCTGCTGGGCAGCATATTGAAAAGTTACAATAAAAAGGTTTTATAAGAATTTTTCCTACCCTTTATATAACCAAGAAGACATTATGTACTAATGAACGACCCTTAACATAAAAAATGTCTTCTAGTTTTTTCTGTCCTTGCAAGGCTGGCAACTTCTTCCTGCCTGTTCAAAACAGATATACAAGGCCCTCAAGGACAAGAAAATCCCATCTTACATAACGATATACAAATGTAAAAATGTCACCCCAAACGTATCTCTCCAAACTCTGGGCTGCTGGCAAGGCCACATCAAAGGGGAACACCGATGCGGGACTCAGCCATTAAATGCAAAGAGACCTTTGCGGAACAACAATGCTTGCACTCTCCAGAAAAGATATTCGACAAATCCATGCCTAGAACTGAGGAAACAACTAGAAGTAGGGAAAGTCGTTACATACTTTTTTCACATCCAAAGCAGAAAACCATTGGTAAATAAAAAGTGATGCCATTATAATCTGGAGAGCTGGTGTGAGGAACGATAGTAGGTCAGGGTGTATTTACTCTCAATTATGTGTTATAATAGAGTGATATATGCAAAATCAGATATTACTATTACTATATTGTAGAGGGTTATAAAATACCAATAAAGAGTGTTGCACAAAAAAGTGACATTTTTAACACCTTATGCCACCATTTACAGAAAGTGGCATTTGTAATGTCCCAAGACATACTGACAGACAGTAGTACTTGTGCATCCTCAGACACCCAATGTCAGAAAGTGGCAATGATATAATCGCAAGACTACCACTGTCAAGGAACTGGCAAACATAACATCCACTATCAGTAAGTAGCACAGGTAGTATCCCCAGACACTCATTGTCAGCCAATAGAACTTTGAACACCCCAAAGCATTCAGAGTCCCATAGAACCACTCGTAATATACCCAGATACTCATTGTTGGTAAGTTGAAAACATAACACCACACATCCTCCACTGCCAGAAACAGGTACTTGTAATTTCACATGGCATTTGCTGTCTGAAACAGGCACTTGTGATATCCCAGGTTGCCCAACTATCTGAAAATGGCATTTGTAATATTGTGATACTAAAAGCCAGAGGTTCGCGATTGTAACATTTCAAGAAACAACGCCAGTCAGTGCAAAATATAACATCACAAGAAATTCATTTTTAGAAAGTGCCACGTAACAACACCCTAACACAGAGGAACAGCTAACAACCAGAAGTATCCAATGTTAGAAATGGGCATTGATAACATCCTCAACATCTAATTTCGGAAAATGTCATATAAGCATCCCAAGGCATCGTGAAAAGGCTTCACTTTGTTTCCCTAACATAGATTAAATAAATTACAGAAAGTCTCACTCATGGCATCTGATCACGGAAAGTGACACTTGTATCACTCCAAAGCACTCACTGTGAGACAGTAAAACGTGCTAACATTGCGTAAAATAATCTCAGAAAAGTGCACTTGCAGTCTACCAATGCATTTAATGCCATATGTTGGCAGCTACAAAATCTGATAACATCCTCGAAATAAAAGTCCCTAAAGTGGAGGGTTGTTAAGGCAGACTAAACAGTCCACATATTGGATTACAAAAACTATATGTTAAAGAAAATGAGTCGGATGTTAGAAAAAGGAAAATGAATACATTAAGTGTGACAGATGGGAGCCCTCAAAGTTGCACAACAATGGCCCCATCTCGCCATCAAGTACACTAACGGACAGCAGCAGGACACCTTCCTCTGATCGTTGGGTGGGGGCAGGTGTTAGGAACAGCGAGTGTGTGGGCAGGAGTGAACACAAACAGTTGGCACATGTGTGGGTAGTAGGTAGGCAAGCTTAAGAATGAGAAGGCCGAGAGCCTCCCCTCTGATTAGGGGAGGCACTTGTAGGTTATTAGCACAAGGAAGGCACATGCTGCTGGACCAAGCACAAGAAAGGAGATGAGGGAAGGCTGACAGAGAGATCACAGTCTTAGAAATAGCAGAAACTGGCACACGCAGAGGGACGGGCAAGTGTTGCTAGTGGCAAACAACTTCCTTAGAGGAGGTGGGGGGGGGGCCCCGATAATGGGATTTAACAGGCATAGGACAAGGTTAAAGAACAAGCATTTGGTGTTCGAGCTTGGGTATAGGCAAGCCACATCACAAGAAATTACAGTCACAGGCATGGAACCAAGGCACAGGGCAAAGGATTTGCAGGAAGCACAGCTCAAAAGGCAGGAGACGCGAAAGCATGACCTTGGGGTTCAGGCAAATTTGGTATGTTATTAAGCTAGGCAGGAGTCAGGTTTTCATGCAAGCAGGTTGCTCAGCCAGGAGCACTGGCAGTGGAGGACGGTAATCACCCAAAAGTCTCAGGCAGGGTTTTGGACAAGGGGCACATGGAGGAGACTCCTTAGTACAGGGCGCCGCTGCCGAGTATCTACCTGGAGGACTGCACTTTGAAGCTGCTGTCGTCCAACAGGCAAATCTTGCAAACCAGGATCCAGTTCACGAAGGGCACGGAGAACAGCTTGTTCAGGTCTCAAACATAAAGCGCAGCGGCCGTGAGGTGGCGCTGTGCTGCTTTTCAAGCAGACCAAGCAATCTACTAGTCTGCCCCCAAAGCAGAGCATGACAGAAGCTCTACATGGCCACTCCTCCAAGGTTTAAAAAAAAGTAAACACAACGAGTACCTACCTGGAGGACTCCACGTTGAAGCTGCCGCCATCCAACAGGCAAATCTTGCAAAACAGGATCACGTTCGCGAAGGGCACAGAGGACAGCTTGTCCAGCTCTCAAACATGCAGCACGGCGGCAGTGAGGCAACCCTGTGCTGCTTTCCAAGCGGACCAAGCCCACTACTAGTCGGCCCCAAAGCAGAGCAAGACGGAAGCTCTACATAGCTGCACCTCAAGTGTTAAAAAAAAAAAAAAGTTAACACAACCAGTGACGGTGGGAGGTGGTGGTGTGGGGACGTTACCAGGAAGATTACGTGATTAATGGAACTGCGAGCAGTGACGGGCAAGAGACTAGAAGGAAACCATGAGAGCGGCCAACTTTGAAGCTCAGAGGTCGGCTCCTCTGGCGGGCTAATAACAAGAGATAAGGCTTAATTTAGTCTTGCACTACCCCAGTATGTGCTTTATGTAAACAAACTACTTGAACCAACAAGCCCGGGAGTGGTGCGTGCGCGAGCAGGCTTCACTTTTCAAGCACTGCACTCGTGCTTGTGTCGCGCCGCTGCTCGCTCCCGCAAGGTGGATGCCGCCACAAGCACGAGTGCAGTGCTTGAAAAGTGAAGACCGATGGCTAAAGGCCCTCCTAGAGCAGCGCATGCACGCTGCCTAGGCGAGACCTAAAAACCACCAACTCGCATGCGCCCTTCTCAACCAACACATGCTCACTATGCAAACACACCACCGAGATTTGGGACCTCATCTCCACCCACACACCCGACGTCCTCTTCTTCACTGTGACCTGGCTCAACCCCACTTCCACGCCAGACATGGCCACCGCAATACCCGAAGGATACAAGATCACTCACTGCAACCACATCAACAAGCCTGGAGGAGGGATCGCCATCATACACAAGGAACCCATCCAATGCACCAAACAAATGATGACATCAGCCCAGCCATGGAACATCTCAACAGACAGCAAAACCTCCATCAGGGGCACCCTAGTCTACCGTCCTCCAGGACCACGTCCAGCCTTCTGCAAAGTCATCACCCACCTCACCATAGACACCAACAACTAAATTTTCCTCGGCAACTTCATCTTCCTTCTCGACGACCACAAGGACATCAACACTACCAACTTCCTCGACAGCATGAACAACATAGAACTCACCCAACTAGTCCACGACCCCACACACACTGCAGGCCACACGCTAGACCACATCTTCACCTCCAGCTAACGCATTAGGTACAGCCACACCACAGAACTCCCATGGACGAACCACTCCGTTGTCCACTTCAACATCATCAGCTGATGGACCTCCGTCCCCAGTATGCCAAACGCTCCTCACCGCAGCTGGAGTGAAGCCTCAAAGGACACATGGATCAATGCCCTCAACACCACCCACCCCATCTCCTCCAACAACCTAGACCAGACTGTCAGAAACTTGAACAATTGAATCAGCAACTGCATCAACAAAGTCGCTCCCATCGGTAACAACACCCACAGAAGGTCCACCAAGCAATCTAGCTGGTACACTAAAGACCTCAGAAACACTAAACACTGTAAACAACTGGAAAGGAGATGGCGCACCAGCCAGGACACGACCGACAAGACCACCTTCAGGACAGTCCTTAACCTCTACCACCGACAATAGAGAGAAATCGAAGAAAAGGGCTTTAGCCTCACACATCAAATCAAACTCCAATACCAGCAAAGAACTCTCCAACATCAAAGAATTCTCCAACCCCTTAGCTGCAACAAACATTACACCCTCACAAGAACTCTGCGACAACCTTGCAAACCTGTTCCACGACAAGATCGCCAACATCTACAGAAACTTCAAACCCTAACCCAAGGTCACCGACTTCTTCAAGCAACACAACAACCCTGCTACCACCACAGACATCGGACTAACCGAATGGAGCCTGCTCGCCCAACAGGACACTGCCTCTATCATGAACTTGGATCACTCAAGGGGCTCAACCGACCCATGCCCCCACCACATCTTCAACCAAGGCGAAGCCAGAATCCGCGACGTACTCACCACCTTAATTGCCACGGCCCCCTTCCCAGAGGACTGGAAACACGCAGAAGTCAACGCCTTACTAAAGAAACTAATTGGCAGATTGCAGCAAACTCAACAACTACCGACCAACCTCCCTGTTCCCGTTCCCAGCCAAAGTACTAGAAAAAGCTAACAACTCCACAATGGTACCTGAGGGTGCGGTGCTAGCAAGTGGGTTTCTACTGCGTAGTGATTAAGTGGGACTCAATGCTACACTTGCCTCCTATCTTCTAGCCCTGGTTCATCTGGCTCTCATTGGTGCCATTACACCTGAATGAACCCGTGGGTGCGCGGCTAGTAATTAGCAGCTCACTGCCCAGCCTAACCTAATCCTTGAACAATCTCCCTCTGGGTACACTCTAACCCCTGGATACATCCTTGACCAGACTCTTGCCCTCCACGTGCCCCCTATGGTTGGTGCACACCTATGCCCAGTTTATTTTCATATCTAGTCTTCCTGGGTGAGGAGACATGGCAGGTGCAGGTTTGGAGCCGATTCCTCCGAAGCTCATCTCTCCCAACTTAGAGGCGGCGGGCCAGAACGCTTTCCAAATCATATATCCTCCGAACCTGTCAAAAAATGCTGCTAAAAACTTCAAACACAGACTACTTAAAACCCATCCTGAAACTATTATCTTAGACCCCGTCTTCTCCATTAACAAGGGTATCTCCATAAATGATCTCATCTTCTACACTAAAAGACACGCTCAATGGCGGAAGGCCATTTCCTCTCTTCTCAAGATCTCCTCTTCCCTTAAAACTCCTCATGGTCTCAGAGTGACTGTGGTGCCCTCCCCGGCCTTTAGAGCTGAAGCCACCATCTCACTTTACAAGAACGGAACCATCCTTATCCAAGCCTCTGACCGCAATCTCATGTTGTTTGACAACCTTTTCCCCATCATCTTGAAGACAGTCGATAACTTCAGTGTCGCTTCCCACAGAGAGGCTAGCCCCACTAGGGTTCCCCATTCCGTGCAAATTCTATCTCCCGCCTCTTCATCACCAGAGGCCAACCTGACATCTGTTCCGATAAGCCCCCCTCTAGCTACCTCTACTCAGAATAACAATTCCACCGCTCTGCACGTTGTGAACGCTATGGTTCCACATACTGTGCAAATTCTATCTCCCACCTCTTCACCTCCAGCGTTCAACCTTACATCTGTGCCGAACAGCCCACCGTTAGCTGCCTCTTTTCAGAATGACAATTCTACAGCACTGCATGCTGCAAATGCTAGGGTTCCCCATACTGTGCAAATTCTATCTCCCGCCTCATTACCACCAGCTGCCAACCTGACATCTGTTCCGAAAGGCCCCCCTCTAGCTACCACTATTCTGAATAACAATTCCACCACACTGCCCGCTGTTAACGAGCCGCGAATGCACAGCCATCATGAGAGTCTACATGATTCCCCCCCCACACACGGTTTGCTGGCTCTAACTCCCATAACTCCCCTAGTTCCACTGCTCACAACGCTGCCCGGATTCTCCCCACGATCCCGTCCGCCAGCTGGGCCAACCTGGCCACACATGCTGGCAAGGGATACCTGCTGTCCGTCCCTTCCTCCCCGATCCCACTCATCCCTCCAAGCACGCAGTGCCATTTCCCAGAATCCTTTGCCCCGGGGCCCATTCACTCGCCACCGGCCCCTCTTGTCCCTTCCCCCACTAACTATCCTCAGCCGCAGGGTCCCCAGGACCAAGCATCACTTCCCCATTCACACACCTCATTGGAAGACAGACTTAACGAGATTGCACTCTGCCTTCAACAACTTAAGGCTGATATTCATAGCCTATCTCACATCACTGAGGATCTATCTGTTGATTCTAGAGTAAGCCGCTCCCTCATGACCAATCTCCATCTACGCTCGCGCCCTGATTGCGGTTGTACCCGGTGCCTTCCCCCCCCATATCGTAGGCGAACCACATCCCACTCCACCCACACACACCATAGTTGGGCCTCCGCTCCGCAGCCGAATGACCCCTCTCGCCCGCCCAGATGTAGAGCCTCCTTGTCTGAGACGGACATTCAATCTCTCCTACTGTCCTATGATCTGCCACCTCATCTAACTCACATCTAATCGAATCAATCCCCACTGATCCCTTCAGGGAACCGAAGCTAAATACTAGAACTCTAAACATGAACAACCTCACGATAGTCAACCCCACGCCTCCTCCATCAACGGACACCTCCGTTAGCCTCAAATGTGCGCTCCTAAACTGCAGATCGGCTGTTAAACACGCGGCGGATATTGCCGATCTCGTCCTTGTCCAAGATCTTGACCTTTTAATGCTGACTGAAACTTGGTTAAATGACTCTGCCGCTCCTATCCTGGACCTTTTAATACCTCCCAACTTTGATATCATTAGGTTGGATAGAACTAGTGGTCAAGGGGGAGGCATTGCATGCCTACATCGGAATAATCTAACAGTGAAAGTCATTCATGCCGACCTCCTGCCTTCTTGTGAATATCTATGCATTGAAGTCACGGGGGGCAACAATCACCCATGCAAACTGCATACGTTATACCACCCCCCTCGTGACAACCTTCCCTTCACTGAACAGATCATGGATATTATTTCATCTAACGCAGATTTCCAGGGCACTCAGATCTTCCTGGGAGACTTCAACCTCCACTGGAATGATATGAACGATGTGATTGTCAACAGCCTCAAATCCTTCCTACTTGACCTGAACCTTAACCAATTATGTGACAGCCCTACGCATAACAAAGGAGCCACGCTAGACCTGGTCATTGGTAAGCCCAATTCTCTCCTTCTGGAGTCGATCCTTCCATGTGACTGGACAGACCACTACTGCATCACCTTCCTCGTCCTTGAATCGTTAAGAGCAAGCAGATCCCAACCTAAGAACCCAAAACAGTTGAAAAGATGTTTAAGGAACATCAACTCGCAAGACTTGATGGTGCTCTGTGATAGCATCTTGCCACCCCCTTTGAACATGTCAGATGTCCATGACCTGACGGCCCACTATAACCACGCAATGCTTAATGTACTTGACTCAGTAGCACCACTTCAGCTTAAACGAGTGTCCTCTAAATGCTCCAAACCATGGTTCAATGATAGTATTAATTCTGAAAAAAGAAATCTTAGACTTGCAGAAAGGAAATGGCGATCGCATCCCTCCCTTGAAAATCTTTGTCACTTGAGATCCTTGCGAAGCACTTACAATAAACGCATCAGATGCTCGAAGGCCACCTTCTTCAGAACTCAACTAGATCAAGCAAAAAACCGTCCAAAAAAACTGTTCGAACTCATCAAGTCCCAAGCTAACAATCATCCTAACCTCTCCTCTCCGGGTCAAGGGTCACTCCCGAACTGCGAAGAATTCGCTGTTTTCTTCACTGATAAGTCCTCTAAGATTGAGATGGAATTGGGGTGTGGCTTGGCGCCGATCGTAATGGCGGCGTAACTCCGGAGCTCCGGCAGGACCCGCAGCGGTAAACCCTAAAATCCGGCTCTGATCCGCAGCCCTACAAAAGATACTGATACCGTTGGACCCCGGCGGATGTGAACCAGCGGTGAGTCGAGTTTCATCGCTCCGGACGCACGCACTCCGCAGCAATCTGAGCCGCTGGGAGTCAGCACAGCGCGGCCTCGAAGTTGACGGCAGGGGGCGGAGCCCGTCACCGACAGCAAGACCCTGAGATCGGGGGCCGCGGTGCGCGAGGGCCGCGGCGTCGGGCCTACAATAACCGCACACATCATAGCCCCTGAGAAGCGCCGAAAGCTTACGAACTGGGCACAACGATCACAGACCGAGCGCTGAGGTGAGGCCAGAGGGGGAGATCACTACCGCTCATTCTTCCCCCACCCCCAAACGAAAACGCGCAGAGCACCAGAAACCCACATAGTGCACGAGAAGCTGCAGCCAGACGGGAGTTAATACTCCATAATCGGCTATTCCTAAAGGTACGAGAGGAGCGGGCGGTATCCTACAGAGAGGTGTAAGGAAAAGTACACAGTGCACAGTGAGGAAGACCGGGTGCAGCAGAGAGGAAGACCGCGTGATTCCTGGGCTGGCCAAGCCACACTGAAGTAGGCGCGCAAGCAAGCTACAGGCCGGGTGTGCTTCACAGCCCATAGCCACAGGAATCCTACTGAGTGTGGGGCAGGAGAAGCGACGGATGGGCTGCGGGGACGCCAATATCCAGAAGCAATAGGCGTGATAACGAAGGGGTGAGGGGGACAAGACCGCAATCCGAGGAGCTACTAAAAAAGCGTATTGCTCAAGATCTACACCCCCCTCTCCCAGAACCAGCGAGACAACACAGCCGCCACGCGGGCACATTGCTGCCCTAAACTACGGGCTATCCACTGAGTCGCGCAGCCCCCCCGGTGCAAGACGACTGAAGCTAGAACGCTGCAGCGGGCCAGATAACTCCTCCATATCAAAATGACGAAGCCGAAGAGCGGGAACGCCGCCATCCAGGTAAACAAGATGGATAAATACGCAGTGCCACGACACCTCACGACTGACTCCGGGGTAAATGAAGAGAGTACACCAACGGAAGAGCCCTCACTCAGCTCAATAATGGCAGCGATACAGGCAGTCGGGACTAACCTAGAGACCAAAATCGACAAGGTCACAATCGAAATGAACCTTATGCGGACTGATATGCAAAAACGTCTGAAAGAGTCACGGCCACGGAAGGAAATGTGAGTGAACTACAGAATATCACACGTGAACTGGAGAAAAAGGTGCAAAAACTGGTTCACCAGCATAAAGAAATGGCACTACACCTGGACGATCAGGAAGGAAGAGCCCGTCGTAACAACATACGAGTGGTGGGGGTGCCTGAAAAGGCGGAGGGGCCCAGCATGGACCTCTTCCTGGAAGACCTTATCCTCAATCACCTCAAACCCAAGAGACTCTCCCCGCTATTCTCCATCGAGAGGGCACACAGGGCTCCAATCCCAAGGCCGCGGCCTGGTGCACCGCCCGCACTATTATTGCCCGTATCCTGAACTTTCGAGACCGAGATGCAATCTTGCAAGCAGCTAGGGTGAAAGGAGATCTCCCTTATGACAACACGACGATCAGATTTTTCCCGGATTTTACCCTGAAGGTACAGAGAGACCGTCGCTCCTTTGAGGGTGTCAAGCGGGCACTCCGGGACAGGGGTCTAAAATATATGATGTTCTTCCCAGCTAAACTGAAGGTACTGGATGGAGAAAAGTCTTGGTTCTTCACGACACCAGAAGACGCACAACGGTGGCTTGACGAAGGACCGGCTACGTCCCAGCGCCGCAAAGGAGAAACCGCCAATCGAAACGCCAATTCCTACACCAAAGACTCTGATCACAGACTCAAAGATATGCGACGCTCCCCATCAAGATCCAGAAGTTCCAGGTCCAGGAGCCCTGGCAGCGACATCGCACGCTCCGGGATATGAAGGACTGCAATGATGACAATGGTCGGTAGATATTTCACTTCTTGCCATGGTTATAATGATGGGTAGAAAGGTTCCGACCTGAACACCTCAGCGGCGCCCATGATCGAACTTGAGGTGCACTGTTTCAGTCGGGGACTAGAGACACTTAACTGCACCATTAGGGAAACTAAATGCAATTGGGACTGCTGCGGGTCCGGGAGGGAGAGACTATAGGCGCTACACCGCGCAACCCTACGTTATGATTTATTCATTGTTGGGGATCATAGGCACTCTGCTATTGGGGTGGTGGGTAGTTTGGAACCTACTGGGCAGGGATGCAGGGAGGGGGGATGGGTTAGGGGGGGGAAGGGATGGGTAAGCCATTATTACTATTTGTGTATTTTTTTGGTAGAAATGTTTATTGTGTTATAGTTTTATTTATTGTAGATCTGCAATTGTCACTGTATACTCACTTCGAAAATACGCAAAGAATGACTTTCATACTTCAACATGTCGCAGAGACAGAAATACCCAATGGCGTCACATGACCTAACGACAACGTCCTACACAGCAAAAACTGTCCTTCCTCACCTGGAACGTCAATGGCCTGCGGGATAAGATAAAACGTGGATTGGTGCTACAGTACCTGAAACGCATGTCTCCGGCCGTTACACTAATACAGGAGACCCACCTAACGGGCTCTACCTGTAGGGCCCTTGACAGATGGGGGTTCCAATTGGTATCCCACTCCGAGTTCACCACTGGCTCCCGGGGGTGGGGATCCTGATAAGAAAACAGTTCCCCCTCATTATCCACCGCACCTTTAAAGATGACCAGGGCCGCTTTGCAGCAATTTCGATGCAGTGGGAAGGGCGCATGTTCAATTTCGTATCTGTTTACATACCACCTGCACTGCAGGCCCCCGCCCTACGAGATCTGGGAAAATTTCTCTTGGCATTACCAGAAGGAGACCTGGTAATCGGAGGAGACTTCAATATGACCGCAAATGACACGCTAGATCGTACACCGGCTCGCCCACAGCATCGTGCTGGCTCCTCTCTGGCCGACTTCTTAGACGCACATGGTCTGTTAGATATGTGGAGGTTTCAAAACCCAAATGAGAGCAATACACATTTCATTCAGGCGCTCATAACAGCCTCTCCCGTATAGACTATATACTCGTAGCCATAGATGGTTTGAGTAGGTTAGGCAGAGCCGCACATTTGCACAGGGGAATCTCTGATCACGCACCGGTTACGGCAGAACTGTTGAAACATGGTACTACTCAAAGGCGTATATATCCTATATACCCGGGGTACCTCCTGGACTCTAAGATTAAGAAAGCCCTAATTAGAACAACTACACACTACTTTCAAGATAATGAAGCATCAGTCTCCTCCCCAGTCACATTGTGGGAAGCATACAAGTCGGTAGTAAGAGGACATGCTATATCGCTAATTGAGGGACATAAGAAGGGGATAACACAGGGTATAGAAACTATGGAGCATGAGCTAAAACAATTGGAATCTCAACAGGCGACGAACCCTACAGAGGGGAACAATCGCACACTGCACATAAAAAGACAGGAATATTGTGAATGTCTCCGGAATGATGCAAGATCCCGCATGACAACCACCCAACACCGGATCTACGAATCCGGGGATAAAGCGGGTAAGCTCCTTGCATGGTTCGACAAAAGGGAAAAATCACGTAGATGGATAGCACAGATAAAAACGGATAAGGGTGAAACCACATCTGACCCACAACTCATAGTGGATACGCTGGCACGACACTATGAGCGAGTCTATACTTCCACGAACACCACCACTGTACAGGAAGCACTTGCCTTCCTTAAAGATATTCATATGCCTCGGCTCACACCCCAAGAGGCCGACAGACTAGAAGCTAACATGACAGTGGATGAACTTAAAGTAGCTATTACAAAAATACAATCGGGGAAGGCCACTGGCCCAAATGGTATTCCAATAGAACTATATAAGTGCACAGCAGACAAGATAGCCCCATACTTGTTGCGTATGTATGAAACAAGTCAAGAATTGGGGACACTCCCTAAAGATCAACGATTAGCCACTATTGTGGCCATACATAAGCCGGGCAAACCTGTGGAAGAGTGCTCCTCGTATCGCCCGATCTCCTTAATTAATGTGGAAGGGAAAATATTAGCAAAAACACTGGCGCTTCGTCTTACACCCTATCTCACCAAACTGATTCATCCGGACCAGTCCGGTTTTATGCCCGGTAGAAACACCGCATTAAATCTAAGACGCCTACACGGCGTATTGGGCAGACAACACACCATATTAGAAGACGCCGCAGTCCTATCACTGGACGCAAAGATGGCCTTTGATTCGATGGAATGGGCCTTCCTATTCGCGGTACTCCAGCACTTAGGATTCGGACCGAAATTTTGCTCATGGATACACTTACTTTACACCGACCCCATAGCATATGTAGCGGTGAATGGTCATATATCAAAGGAAATCACCCTGGGAAGAGGGACAAGGCAGGGGTGTCCATTGTCGCCCCTATTATTTGCATTAGCCCTAGAACCATTGGCGACCTGGATAAGGTGGGACCCCAGGATACGAGGTTTGAAGTGGAGGGAGGAATGGGAGGACCGTATATCCCTCTATGCCGATGATGTATTACTATATATTACCTCGCCTACACGATCTCTTCACGTCACACTCAATATCTGTGCTGTGTTCGGCTCAGTATCGGGATACACCATTAACTGGGACAAGTCGGTGCTATATATCCTACATGGGGCACCCCCACGGATGCCGAGAGACTGTAAGGTCCAGATAGTCACGAATAGTTTTAAATACCTAGGCATTCATGTCACCTCAGATCAAGATTCCTTTTTTACTCTTAACCTACAGCCCCCCTTGCAAAGACTGAAACGAGATATTAAACATTGGAGGGCACTACCGCTCACACTGCTCGGTAGATCGGCCCTCTTTAAAATGATGTCCCTGCCCAGATTCCTTTATGTCCTGCATAATACGCCATATCCAGTCCCCGACGCATACTTTAAGGCAATAAACTCAGAGGTTGCGGCCCTCTTATGGGACGGCAAACCGGCCAGAGTAGCTGGGCACAAATTGACACGGAGTTGGTACGATGGTGGAATAGCCCTGCCAGATGTAAAGGCGTACTATTGGGCCTCACAACTCACAGTAATCAACCAATGGCTGCACGTACCAGATACAGACCCCGCATATCACCTAGACAGAATGACATTGGGGAGTGGAGGGATTAATAGAGCACTTTACGCCCAACGAAGGACTAGCAACTTTATGGGCCCAGCGCTGCATACTGTTCGCACCTGGCATACGGTTAACAGGCACCTGGGATGGACGGGCAGATTTACACAACACACTCCCCTATGGGATACAGGCCGACTAGGAACATTGGGCAATAGCAAAGGGTTTCAAAACTGGGACTTGATCGGTATCTCCCGGCTGGGGGACCTTTGGCGCAACGGGGAGGTGGTTAGTTTCACCTATCTGCAAGATCAGTACAAAATGGCCCCGAGGGAACAGTTCAGGTATATGCAAATAAAACATGCCATAGAGGCAGTCCTCCCTCCTGCTGAGATTCTCCCGGAATCATCACCCCTAGAGGACCGACTGCTCACGGACCACTTATGTAAGCGAGCAACTTCGCTAGTATATAAAAAAATAATCAATAACCGTACAGATCCGGTTAGCCGACTCAGGGAGGCATGGCAACTAGAGGTGGGAGACATGGATGACCCTGAGTGGCGGGACGCCACGGCGTCGCCCAAGGAGGTTGCAATCTCCTCTAGACTACGGCTGATACAGTTCAAAATACTGCATAGAACCTACTACACCAGGGTGGTTTTACACAAGATGGGAGGGTCCCCTGACCCGAGCGGTCTACGGCAGTGTGAGGATGTGGGTACCTTCTACCACACATTGTGGGGCTGTATGAAACTAAGACCGTACTGGGAGACAGTGGTGAGGATTATCGCAGAGGTAACAGGGAAACAAGTCCCGCTGGAGCCTAAATGCTGCCTTTTGAATGTGTGCGGGCCTCACGAATCTTACTCACGCCCGAACGGCAATGGGCAACGACAGGCATGATGATAGCCAAGAGGAACATTGCGCAAAAATGGGGAGTCGAAACTGTACCATCGGCGATGCAATGGGGTAACGATATGGATGTTGTTATGGTAGCGGAAAAGGCCACATTTATTAACAGGAAATGTCCCAAAAAATGGAATAGAATATGGGGAAAATGGAATGTATATAGAGGAGATATCTGCACCCCCCAGAGGAGGAGAGCGACTCAGATGATGATATGTAATGATGGAGAGAACGGATGTGACGTTCAACATTCATAAATATATTGAATAACAGTAATGAAGTGTTTTGCAGATGATAAATTGTACATGCAGATCTCTGTTGTTTGCAATAAAAAAAAAATTCAATTAAAAAAAAAAAAAAAAAAAAAGATTGAGATGGAATTAAGCTTGGCCCGTGATCTCCTCCCGAGTGGTCCTCTGAACACCCTACGCCCTTCAGAGTTGACTACCACTGACCCTTCACAGCCCTGCCTCCCCAAAAATAATGCATCTTGGAGTCTGTTCCAAACCTTGGATGAACCCACTATACGCAAAATGGTGTTGACACTGAAACCTTCCAATCATTACAACGACCCTTTGCCATCGAATCTGTTCCCGGAAGTGAGATCCTCCTTACTAACACTCTGGACGACGATCGTCAATGCTTCTCTTATGCAAGGTGCTATTCCGGATTGCCTTAAATCAGGTCAAGTTACCCCGATCATAAAGAAACCAAATGCTGATCCCTCGGACCTTCTTAACTTTCGCCCAATCACCAACATCCCCACCTTAGCAAAACTCCTGGAGAAATGTGTGCTCGCCCAACTCTGTCATCAGATCGACCACTTCCAGCTCCTGGACCAATGCCAATCTGGTTTTCACCCTGGTCATAGTACGGAGTCTGCGCTAACACACATCGTGGATGATGCACTTAGAATGTTGGATCATAATGAAGCATGCCTATTGATCCTTCTTGACCTCTCGTCAGCATTTGATACTGTCAAACACGATCACCTAATTGACCTCCTGGAACATAGGATGGGGCTGTCTGGGCCGGTTTTAAACTGGTTCTCTTCGTTCCTTCACAACAGATCCCAAAGCTTGAAGGTGAACCACTCCTTGTCACATCCTGCACCGGTTACCTTGGGGGTTCCCCAAGGTTGAGCACTGTCCCCCACGCTCTTTAACCTGTTCATGGAGCCTCTGACAGAAATTCTAAAATCATCCAGCATTCATTATCATATGTACGCGGATGATACCCAACTATACCTGAAGATCGCCTCCCCCGAAGACATTCAGTCCCTCAACTCAGTTCTGCTGGAAACACAAAGTTGGCTGACAAGTAATCACCTGAAGTTGAATGCTCTTAAAACGGAATTCTTACTGATCTCACCCCACAACCAATTCCCTGTCATGGAGCAATGGCTGAATCAGCTGACTGCTCTTAACTGTAGACCGCACCTCGTGGACTCGGCATCCTCTCTGGGTATCATTCTGGACAAAAGCCTGAACATGCAGAAGCACATCAGTTCCCTCACCAAAGGAGCAAACTTCCAACTCCGCCTACTCAGGAAACTCAAACCCTTTCTCCCTGTTCATGACCTAAAGGTTGCAGTACAAGCATTAGCGATTTCAAAGCTGGACTATGGTAGCGCAACACTTTGCGGCCTGCCTAGTGTGAGGACGGCTCCTCTTAGGGCTTCCCTAAACTCCGCTGCTAGGCTCTTAACTGGCACAAACAAATTCCACCACATCTCTCCGGACTTGAGGGACCTGAATTGGCTTCCATATGAAGGTCGGATACAGTTAAAAATTGCATGTATGGCTCACAAGGCCATCCACTTCAAGACCCCACTGTACCTTGCTCAGAAACTGGAGCTCTCCTGCGGTTCTAGAGCCTCCAGAAGTGCCAGCACCCTTTTGCTAAAACCATAAAGATTCACGAAAAAAAAGAAGACCTATAACCGAACCTTCTCTGGGATGGTTCCAAGGATCTGGAACTCCCTTCCTCCCGAAGTCAGGGTGAACCCCTCCACGGTCTTCTTCAAAAAAGAAGTCAAAGGACTCTTGATGAAGAAATGTCTTCCTTAGCATGAGTCCCCGGATCTGGGACCATACCCGTTGACTCTGGCCCAGCCACCTGGTTCACGAGTTTCTTGGACAGCTCTCGATTGCGACCTTGTTCGCGCTGTCGATTCCTGTGTGTCTGTTTTTCCCTCAGGATAATGTTTGTCAATTAGCCTTTGATTTTGTTGCCTTGTTTATTCTGTTTTGTTTTGCTTATAACCCTTGTGATGCACAATCTGTAAAGCGCTCTGATACCCTGGGTGGTCATGTTCGCGCTATATAAAACTTTCAAAATAAATAAATAAACTCTCCTAACATCTTGAACGGAACCTTCTACTCAGCTCCTCCCAATCAGGATTCTGCAGCAACCACAGCACTGACAGAGCTCTCATAGCGGCTACCAATGACATTCAAGCCTCACTTGACCGAGAAGAGACTGGCCCTGACCCACCTAGATCTCTCAGCAGCCTTCGATACGATCTCCCACCACACTCTCTTCACAAGGCTGCACAACATAGGCATCCAAGGAGCCGCTCTCAGATGGATCGCTGCTTTCCTCACTGGAAGAACGCAAAAAGTCTGCCTTCTCCCCTTTACCTCCGAACCCAAGGGAATCATCTTTGGAGTACCCCAAGAATCCTTGCTCAGTCCCACCCTCTTCAACACTTATATGGCACCTCTGGCCACCATTGTCAAAACCCAGGGACTCAACATCATATCCTATGCCGACGACACACAACTCATCCTCTCCTTCTCAGAAGACACCACCAACACTAAGACCTACTTCCACAACTGCATGACAGAAGTCCCCAACTGGATGAAGGTCAACAGCCTTAAGCTCAGCATGGACAAGACAGAGGTACTGATGTTCGGAAACAAAAGCTACCCATGGGACGCATCCTGGTGGCCCTAACTCGGACCTACTCCTACCTCCACTTTCCACGCTAGGAACCTAAGCATCATTCTGGACAACAAGCTAACCATTACGACTCAGGTTAATTCCGTCTTCCGCTTCTTCATCCTCTGCAAGCTTTGTAAGATACTCAAATGGCTGTCCCAAAGCTCAAGACGCACCATCACCTAGGCGCTCATCTCCAGCAACACTCTCTACGCAGGGATCGCAGCTCATCTCCTCCGACAACTACAGACCATACAGAAAACACTGCAGCCAGACTCATCCTGGATTTCTCTAGACAAACCCACATCACCCCCCCAACCTCAGGGAACTCCATTGGCTCCCTGTACAGAAAAGCTGCCAGTTCAAGCTTTTGACCCATGCATACAATGCCCTACACAACTATAGACCCATCTACTTGAACTAAAGCCCGAACTTCCCTGAGCCCACCAGACACCTCCGCTCCTTTCTCTAACCCTCACCCACAGAATCCAACATAGCAGATGCAGAGGTCATTCTTTCTTCTACCTTGAAGCGAAGACATGGGACGAGCTTCCCTTTCATCTCCGGACCTCCCCATCTCTTCCAGAGTTCTGAAAGTTCCTGAAGACCTGGCTATTCGGCTAATCAACTGGACTCTGCCAGCGCCTGGATACCCTCACAGGTGACAAGAAGTGCTCTACCAATCTACTGATTGATACCCGTCCGAGAGGTCAAAGGTTAATGCACAAGGCCCCCCGCACACCTAAAGCACATCATGTAGCCACACCAGGCCAAAACTGTACAATATTCTGTCTAAAGAGGCCTCTTATGAGACACCATGTCAAACGGATCCCCCTCAACAGTTTACCCAAATCACTGTTTTCATGAAGTTGCGACCAAGTGAACTCAACCACGACTAACACTCCCATGACACATTTGGTTGATCAATGGCAGAAACTCATACAATAGCTGTACCAGAATACGAAAATTATGGCCTTCCTGATAAGTTGCTTGGCGGAAGTAGCTCACAAAGTCATGTTTTCTTTTTTTGCATACTTGTACTTCAAGCCCTTTATTTACAGTTGGAGGTGGGGCACTAAAGGGCAATAAAAAGGGCTGAACGAGCTCTTCACACAAATACATAGCCCAAGGCTAGTGGTACACCCGTGAGTGGGCGGTGCCCCATCCTGGGGGGCCTTGCAGTGGGAGCAGATCCTCTTCATAGTCGCTGTAGGCTAGATGTCAAGAGGAGGCACGCAGGCAGCCCACCAACACGGCACACAGGCAGTGCAGGCGATCATTGTAAGTTTGAAGAAGACCCCTCACAGTTCCCTGGGGCTATTAAGCAGAGAGGGGGCGTGGGGAGAAGTCAAACCACCCTCTCCACAAGACGAGGAGCTTTCCGGGAAGTGTGTGAGAGTGTGTGAGAGTGTGTGAGAGTGTGTGAGAGTGTGTGAGAGTGAGAGAGTGTGAGTGTGTGAGTGTGTGAGTGTGTGAGTGTGTGAGTGTGTGAGTGTGTGAGTGTGTGAGTGTGTGAGTGTGTGAGTGTGTGAGAGTGTGAGAGAGTGAGAGAGTGTGAGAGAGTGTGAGAGAGTGTGAGAGAGTGTGAGAGAGTGTGAGAGAGTGTGAGAGAGTGTGAGAGAGTGTGAGAGAGTGTGAGAGTGTGTGAGTGTGTGAGTGTGTGAGTGTGAGAGTGTGTGAGTGTGTCCTGCATATATCAAGTGTCAATTCCAGGACAATTACTTCATAGCTACTGGTCCTACGGCAGATTCTTATGTAAACTACATCAATCTATCTGTTCCAATGCAGTTCAGGCTGTAACAGCACCTGCTGTAGGAGAGGGGGAAAATACATCCTACAAGTACTAATCCCAGTTAGACAGCTCTGCTGCCACTGTTCGTACGTAGGCTGGAGTCAGTCACAAGAACCAATCCAAACAGTACAGCTCTGGCAGTTAATGCGCCTGTTGGAGATAATGTAGGTGTAAACTGCATTTCACAAGTCCCAATTCCAGCCAGATAGCTCTGCGTTCACTGCTCCTCCAGCACAACCGCATGATTCTGTAAAACACTGGTTAGATCCATGTAAAACAGCTCAGGCTGTTAATGCACCTGCTGCAGACATGCATGTGTTTGTGACCTACAGATACGAAACCCCGTAATCCGGCTACATAGGTCTGTGGTTACTGTTCCTTCTACAGAACTAAGAGTAGCCTGCAAGTCACCAGATACCATGTATGTAAGACTGATCAGGCCCTTAATACTCCTCTAGCAGAGAATTTTGAGCACCCTTTAGGTCACCATGTGAAATACCTGAGGATGTTAATGTGCTTGCTGCAGAGCCCTATGTGCATTCTACAAGTTAATGGTACCAGTAAAATAGCTCAGAAAGCCAATGCACCTATTGCAGAGAGTTGTATGCATTCTGCAAATCACTGTTTCCAATACATGTTCTACAGCTCGAGTTGATATGCCCACTGGAGAGATTTGAAAGTAATTTGAAGTTTAAATGCTCCAAGCCATGTAAAATAGCTTGCTATATTAATTGAATTGTTGCAGAGATGATTTGGTCACGTTGCAACAGCTTTGCGTGTTAATTTGCCGACTTTAGAGATCAGTAAAACCAGTACTGGGTGCGTTAACGTATCAGTTGCAGAGATCCACTTGCAACAAGAACGTCATAGCTTCCAATCTCTGAAAAGTAATGCATGTGCTGTAATATCTTGCAAATGGCTGATGCCCCCACTGCAGAAATCTTCACAATGTATGTTACGGGCTCCTAGATCAGCAGGCTCAGCTCATCCTTTCATTCATCTGTTGGGCAACACTAACATTTATCACATCAGGGCCCATAGAGGAGTGCTCTATAAATCCTCATGTCTGTAGCTGCAGCAAACACAGCCTCCTTGAAGGGTGCTAAGGCCTGGCCTGGTCCATGACCCCAGGTCCATCCTGCGCTTCTCACCCTGGCTTTCGACCACCCAGGTGCCAGCTCTGATGCAGCCCTGTCTGCTTTCTCCAAAGTCTGAGAGCTTTATTTCTGTTCCAGAATCCCACTCAACTCCGGTCTGTCGATTAATCTCTAAATCCTGGATTATCCAGCAGCGTTGGCCTGTGCACCTTCACCACCTATGTGGAGCCTGCACACGCATGGCAGCCGAATGGCACACAGTCCAACAGACGTGCAAACTTCCACTGCTCTGTGAGCATAAATTGGCCTTTAAACTTCTTAGTAAAAGATCTTTGGCAACATTTTGTAAAGGCTTTCGGTAACTGTCAGTCCCTACCAACAAACATCTGATTGCAGCTGCTGCGTGGTGCGGTGTTTGGAGCCATTTTTAGGTCGAGCATAACAGACTGCACAGCTGTCTAGTTGCGAAAGACAGATTCTGGGCTCACCAAGATCATACAGGGGATTGCAGTTCGCCCATTGCTTACAATTGGTTGGTTTAGCCGTCACTCATTTGTCCGATTGTTTTTCACTAGCTTGCGTTGTCTATCATGCGTATGTCTCTCCCTAGAGTAGTGAAGATTTACTTGTATCCTTCCACTACTCCCTTTCAGGAAACTACTTGTATCTTTTGACTTAAGAACTCAAGGAAAATCCATGTATTTTCCAGCTGTTCCCCCACTGCGCGTCTCATCAACTGTGCTCCGTATTGCTCTCTGTCACCCTTGTGCTTCTCCCCTACCCTCTCCATGATGCTCTCTTGTGCTTTTCTCTCTCCTGCATTGCTATCTCACCAGTGTGCTTCTCACCCGCTTGCTTTTCTTCCCCCACGTTCCACATTGCTTGCTCCTGCCCGTTTGCTTTTCTCTACGTTCCACCCATGGCTCCCTCGCTGCTTACCCCCCCAGGCCCCCCCACCACCATCTGCATCCGCGTGCTGCTTCTGCTCCGTCCACCCAGTCTCTTGGGTTGTTTCTACCACCAGTGTTGCTTTCGCCACCCGCTTTAAAAAACAAATGCTGCACAGCATTGGGATACTGTACCGGATCGCTAAGAGCGATTGACGAAGCAGATTCGCCTTTGCCAATGCTTGTTACTGGAGTGGAGGTCTAATGTTGCACTTGTGTAAAGCTCCGCTTCTATGTGCTAACCGGGATCCTACAGCTAAGATCCTAACTGCATGTTATGATGTGTGTATATGCAAGCTGTGTGGTACATGCTTTAAATGTACGATCAAACCAGAGTAATGGAGCCCTGCGGGTTCCATTTTGGAACACCTTGACCCTATCCTGTGCATGGAGGTGAGGTTGTTTTGCCAGACAGCGGAAGTCTACTGCTGACGCTGCTGAAACTGGAGGGGGAGACCCAGACACTGAAGAGGGGAACGAGGAGACAATGTTACTCTAGAAATTCGATTAGGGGAGCTGGAGAAAGACAGCAACCAAGATGCCTGTTCACTGCTGAGGCTTTGTGAGACTGCTGCACCTTTCGATCTGTTACTGCCCAGTTTGGGCTTCTTGAGGCATGAATTCTGGAGTACTCCGTCACGGAGGGCCAGGAGTGACCGCAATCTTTAGAGGTCAATTGGGGAAGAGGGAACATCCACTGTGGTTGTTTGTTAACACACGGTGAGTGTGGCATTAGAAGCAGCAGTAGATACTGGCCACTGGCGCCTGGGACATAAGCGGAGTTGCGGCTAAGTTCTGAAGGATGAGAGATGAGCATGATGGCAGCAGTCAGAGTCGGTAATTGGATGACAATCAGCAGCTGAGGTGGAGGGACACGCTACAGCTGCTTCAACATCTATATATTTACTGCTGGGCTCGGCCGGGGAGAGGAAGCATCCTTCAAAGCTCTCATATGCCTTCTTTGGCCTCTGTGCCAGGTAGGGACATTGGCACACAAGGCTGAGGGAACATGGCAAACTGAGACAGTCGAATGAGTGATGTTGCGCACACCTATCTTGTACAAAATTTCGTAGTTACCTTCAACTAGTTTAATGTTTGGGGGGGGCGGAGCTTGCCTAGACCCAAGATGGCCGCGGAGTAAACGAGCTCCGACAACCGCCCGAAAAATCCGTCAGGAATTTGCATCAATTCCAGTTTAACAACGCTTAAATACAGATATAGGCGCTCGCCTGCCGGAAAGATATTTTGGCCCGAGAATTAGCCGGGGTAAGGCTTGAAAAGGTCGGAAGGCGAGCACGGCTCAGAGCAGAACTGAGGCGTGGCCCGCGAGAAAACCGCCGTACCGAGACGTGAGGCTGCGGTAACGGCGCTGGTGAAAGAAGCAGAGATTTGCTGCTGGCGAGGCGGCCCACAGCAGGGGAGGCCTCTGGTGTCCGCGGTGACAGCGGTGAGGTACCAACAGAAGACCTGTGCGGCGCGACAGAGTGCCCCGCCGGCCTGCGAGTGCGAGGAGCCGGGAGGCCTAACAAATATAGCCTGGGATTCGGAGCCGGTGAGTGGCGCTGACTGGCGAGGGGCCCCTGCTCCAGAACGCTGGCTGGCTGTGCCCGTAAGGAGACGATGGAGCCGGGAGAATAGCGTTGGGCGGCACAGGAGCGGTGCACCGCCTGTGTCGTCGCGCCCTCCTCCACATTTAATGCTGGTGTGAGGGCCCTGATTGCGGCAAGAGAGGCCCTGGCGGCCAATGGGGCACAGTAGTGGAGTATCGGTGGGCATGATTACCTGCAGGAGCGCAAGTGAATAGCGGCAATTGAAGGTGCAGGGTCTGCGGAGGTCGGCCCTGCGTGTGCAGCGTGAAGGCTGGAATGACTGGAGGCCTCAGGAGGCAGCGCCGCTGGGAACAGAGCGTGGGGGCACAAACTAAGTGGATTGCGTGGCCTCATGTGCCACACTTCTGTGAGACTGCATATTGAGAAGGCATCGTGCCGGTGGCAGATTGATATTGGTGGTGCAGCTTGCGAGTCGGCATTGATAAACAGATACACGGAGGAGCGGTGCGGGACACTGCGGAGCTGAGCTGAGCTGCAAGGCTGGATGGGTGAAGCAGGCCCTAGTAGTTGAGGGGGTTGGACGCGGTTTTGTTTGCAAGTAAAGTGACACTCTGCTTTCACAACAGGCACTAGCGGATACACGCACTGCTCTATATCGATCAAGGTAAAGCGCGAACACTACACGTGCGTGGGTGCTGCCGGTGAGGCCAATTGCTGTAGTTAGCGGCGTTTGTCCTGAGTGAAGCTGCAGGTACTTGACCCAGCAACATGGGGAAGACTGACAAAGCGCAACCAAGACTAACTTTTGAAAAGCGGAAAATGGGGGGCATGCGGGAGGAAGACACAGACTCAGCATCTGCGGATCAAGAAACTACAGCTATGGCGCCAGGTGAGGACCTTAAACAAATACTTGCTGCAATGCAATTGAGTTTGACCTCCATAGATGGGAAAATTGACTCGCTGGCATACCGAATGGACCGCATGTCTGACAGAGTGGACAAACATGCTGAAAGATTAGACATGGTGGAGCGCAGAGTGTCAGAAGCGGAGGACCTACAGGCTGAGGCTGGAAGCGCACAGAAACAGACAGACAAGGTACTCACAGCGCTGCGTGATAAGGCCGAAGACTTAGAAGCGCACTCACGGCGCAACAATGTGCAAATTTTGGACCTACCCTAGTCAACTGTAACAGGGAACATGGAGCTGTTCATAGAACAATTGCTGGTCACCACACTGGGCCGTGAAACATTTTCAACGGTATTCGTGGTGGAGCGAGCTCACCGCTCCTTGGCCCCCAGAACGCCCCCCGGTGCCCCGCCTAGGCCTGTAGTAGCAAGACTGCTGAACTATCGCGACAGGGATGCCGCTCTCAGGAAAGCAAGGGAGCTACGTGTCCTGAAATACGAGGGTTCTGAAATCGCCTTGTTCCCTGACTTCACCCCGATGGTCCAAGAGGCGCGGAGGAAATTCGCACCTATGAAGCGGAAACTCCGTGAACTACGCTGTGAATATTCCATGTTATACCCTGCCAGATTGCAGGTTACTATGAATGGTAAGACCAAAATATATCAAGATCCGCAGACGCTACAGCAGGAACTTAAAAAGCGTGGTAAGGAACAACCGAAGCCCACGACTCAAAAGACGGCAGAAAATACTGGTGATGCACAAGTGGATTCGGAATGAGTACGGTGGTAAGAAGCATGACCTCTGAAACAGACTGTCACAAGGGTAATAGACCACTGTAAGTCAGCATCACCATTCTGATGCAGTAGAGATGTTTAATAGGGCTGATCACAGGCGATAGAAATAAGTTGCAGTATAACTGAATTGTTTGTGTAGACAGGCGGAACGGGTCACAGGAGATGTCTGGTTGACAGCACCCACCGCACTCGAGTGTAATTCACAATGGGTGTTATGTTTGGTAAGGGGGGGGGGGGTTAACGAGCTGAAGCTTGGCCAAGCCAAAGGGATTAGGCTATGGCGTGGGGGAGGGAGAGGGGGAAGGTTGTGGGTAAAAAGATTGTCAGGAAGCAAATTGTGTAAGTTTTACAAGTGTGCATGCAGTTCAGAGGGAAAACTGCAATCAGTATATGTCAAACATCTGGACAGAATAATAGATAATGGCTGATTCAGGCAGAACCGATCCTCGTAAACTAGTTAGATTCCTGACCTGGAATGTCAGAGGCCTTAACGACCATAAGAAAATTCGTAAAATAGTCGCATATTTAGAAAGACGTAGCATAGATGTGGCTATACTGCAGGAAACGCATCTTCTGCAGGGAACAAGTGTGCTAACCTCCAGACGGATGAGAGGGACGTGTATAGCTTCCGGCTTTACATCACATGCAAGAGGGGTGTTGGTGTGGGTGGGTAGAAGATCTGGGCTGAGACTTCAAGAAAGAGAGACTGATAAGAGCGGGAGGTTTGTCATAGCCAGATGCTATAAAGTGAATTTTGAAATGTTATTGGTTGGTGTGTACAGGCCAAATCATGGCGACCCCCAATTTTATTGCGCGTTATATGCCAAGATAGCACCATACTCCCATATGCATCAATTATGGGGAGGGGATTTTAACTGCACGCAAGACCCAGATTTAGATAGATCCAAAGGGCCCCCTAGACGGCCATCTGAGTCAGCCAGAACAATGGCAGCGATATCCGAAGCAGAAGATCTAGTGGACGTCTGGAGAGCTAAAGCGTCCACGAATAGGGGTTATACTCATTACTCTACAGTGCACGACACCCACACTAGAATAGACTACTGGTTTGCCTGCAGCGTGCTTATGCCCAGTGTGGGTGATTGCTCCCACATGTCACGCACATTCTCAGATCACTCTCCTGTCTTGATTAGCATAGCTATAGACGTCCTGCAGAGAAGTGAATGTACATGGCGTTTCCCACAATACTCGACTCAGTATTCCGTAAGGAGCTGGGCGACACAATAAATGATTTTTTTGTCACAAACATTGGTAGTGTCCCCAAGATTTGCACCATATGGGAGACATTCAAAGTCTACATTAGGGGCATGACCATAGCAAAGCACGCTGGGGTCCTCAAAGCAATTCGGACACAAATGCAGAAGGTAGAAAAAGACTTAGATGCATTGGATAAGAAGCTACAAGATGGTGGGGGCCCCAAAATGTCAGCGCAGATTCGCGAGCAGGTTAATGAATACAATGAGCTAGCGGCTACAGAAGTCAAGCACCTCGGTAAATATGCAACCGCTCGAATATACGCAGAAGGGGAAAGGCCTAGTGCGACTCTAGCCAAACTCACACGACCTCCCAGGGGTGAAAATGAGATCACACAGATAAATACAGCAGACTGCGACCTAGTTGGGGGGGGGTGGGGGGGGGGACAGCTCAAATAGTCGAGGTGTTTGGGGACTATTACAGAACATTATATGCTACGCGGGAATCTGATATAGATGAACCGGATGAGGACTATCTTGCTATATTACAATGAAGTGGTTGGAAAATATAAATAGGGAAAGGCTAATGGAACCACTCCGCCCGACCGAAAAAATAGCAGCTCTGAAAGGTATGCCAAATGACAAAGCGCCAGGATTGGATGGCTTGACAGTGGCCTTCTATAAAGCATAGGACAAACTGGTCCCCCACCTAATGAACCTTTTCGAGGAAATGGCAAAGGATGGCTGCATGCCACCAACCATGAGGGAGGCTATATTGATTACACTTCTTAAACCTGGGAAGCAACCAGACTACTGTGAATCCTACAGGCCTCTGTCGCTGCTCAATACAGACGCCAAACTGTATGCAAAGATTCTAGCGAATAGGTTGGCCTCATTGCTACCAAAACTAATAGGACCCGAACAGCCTGGGTTTATACCGGGGCGTTCGCTCACGTGTAACTTGCGTACCTTCTTTGATTCTATAGCTCGTATTGATAAGAAGATAAAGGCAGCAGCATCATTTATAGATATAGAGAAGGCCTTTGATTCTGTAGAGTGGCGCTTCCTTTATGCAGTACTTAACAGGGTGGGTGTGTGGGAGAGGTCTTCCTTAAACTTATACAGGTACTATACACTAATCCTATAACACATGTTAGAATAAATGGTGTACTTTCCTCGAAGGTTGCAATCACCCGGCAGGGTTGTCCGCTTTCACCATTATTATACGCCTTAGTGGCGGAACCACTGATGTGTGCAATGCGGGAATACCACTCCCACAGAGGGATTCGGTCCCTACAGTATAATCTAGTCATAGCGGCTTATGCAGACGACACTCTGCTATACATACGCAACCCAGAACAAAATCTGCACCCAATGCTAAAAGAAGTAACGCTATTTGGTCAGCATTCCGGACTAAAGATCAACTTGCACAAATCAATAATGTTTCCCCTTACTCCGTTAACCACACAGGTTTGTACAGATTACTCCATAGAATGGACCACTGAAGCGGTGCGGTATCTGGGAATACAGGTACATACAGACCCTGACATAATAATTCAGGAAAATTATGGCCGTGCGGTTCAGAAGCTAAAAGAGGCTATAGACAAATGGATAAGGCTTCCGTGGTCTCTGCTGGGTCGCATTGTCATAATGAAAATTATTGTATTGCCTCGCTTCTTGTTTCTGTTTGCAAATATCCCCATTGTGCTAACCAAAACATTTTTCCAAGGTATTAGAACTCAAATGATACGGTTGGCCTGGGCCGGGAAAAGCTCGAGAGTTCAATGGGAGACCCTTATTAAACCATATGCGGGGGGGGGGGGACTAAATGCTCCTGATCTGGAAAGGTATTACAGGGCGGCCAAGATGCTGCATGTCCATTACTGGATACACGGACCCCCGGAACTGCCTCAAGTGCATATTGAAAGGAACGCGGTCGCACCCAGGCCTCTGCCGAGAATGCTGATGGAAGGCGCTAAGGGCACCCCACAAGTTATGGACCCGATAGCTTGCACTAGGACTCAAATGCAGAAATTGGCCAGGTCGCAACAGATCGCGCTCATGTATACACCTAAATGTCATGTGGAGTGGTGCGGCTGGTTACCGATGGGTGAGGAAAAAGTAATTAGACAAACACTTCACAAACTAAAAATTTAACGAATGGGGGATCTATTCCAGGAGGGGGTGTTGAAGGCATGGGGGCAAGTACTGGCTCACGCCCCACAGGCCAATACTTTAGTTGCATATAACTACCATAGAATGCGTCAGGCTATGCGTGAATTGCTGGAGGAAGGACTGATAGAACCTCCGGAGTGGAAGACACTAACGTATTTATTGCAGGCTACTTCCCCGCAAAGAGGAGTCACAGCATTATATGCTTTAAACAGAGCTTCTCAGGTAGCCCGCTTAACCAAGACACAAAGGGAATGGCAAGAAGACCTGGGAGTGGAAATAACTGAGGCACAGTGGGCCAGATGTTATGCTAATACCAAGACTATATCGCAAAATGGGAGGCACAAACCTATACACTATAAATATCTACAGAGATTATATTACACGCCTGCCAAGCTACATAAGTACGGCCTGTTAGATAATGATAAATGCCAGAGATGTAAGATGGCGAATGCAGGGTTCATACATCTGGCATGGGACTGTCCCGGGATATGGAAATTCTGGAAAAAAGTATACAGTACAATAACGCAGATGCTTGCACTCCCGATTCCGGAATCACCACTGGTGTCATTATTGGGGTATGACATGGAGATACCAAAAGGGGGACGTAGGTTGGTGGCTATATGCCTCCTTATGGCAAAGCGTAGAATCGCAATGAGATGGCTGTGAGGCCCACTTCCAAAGGTCACTGACTGGCTATCGGATCTAGCACACTGCTCCACGCACACAGATAATTACAATGCCCTCATGCCAGAAAGGAGTAGGCCCAAGGAAATATGGGATCCATATAGAGAATACATGTTAAAAATGGCGGAGGAACAAAAGGGAGTTACAGAACCGGAGGCTGCAGAACCGAACGATGGGGAGGAGGATATAACTGCTGAACATAGAAATGACTAAGGAAATGCAGTATAATGATGTCGATATGTATATTTTATAAGACTAAGAGAGCAGGGCATGGTCTGTAAGTGGATGATGTGCAATTGGGATCGGTGAGCTGGACTCAGTCCATAATGTACGCGCAATTGTATGTGTACCTCTGAATGATGACACATTGATCAGAATTGTATTGCTTCCTGACTGTTAATGTAAAAAGCTTAAATAAAGTTTTTAAAAAAAACTAGTCTAATGTTTGTGCGTGCCAACCAGAAAGAGGTTGCCTGCCCCTTCTATAACATAGTGTAAACAAGTGACCCTTCACTCGGTATCTGGTTGTACAGCGTGAATTTAACTATTCACATTATCAAAATTATACACAAATATGAAAAATACACCGTAAAATTATTTCTGTTGTATTTCAACCATTATTTAATGTCATGGGACATTAGTTATGTAATTTAACACAATTAAACAGTTCGGAATTAAACAATCAATTATGATATTGTTCAACGTAGATCACAAAACTATGTACAATATGAACAAAACAATATTCAGAATTACAGAATTCTTCAACATCCAATAGTCAATGATGCCCAATGCATTTCAGGATAATCAATGCCTTCTTCAAGGGCCTCTGTGGATACAAAATGGTAAAATTCTGTCGGTAAATCATACTTTTATGAATATACAGGGATAGCCGCCTTCCCACCAAATCAAAGTGAACAAGGACATGGCAAGCAATGAGATGGAAAAAATCACGTGGAAGATACTAAAAAGAGGTTAGGAGCCAACAGAACAAAGACGTGAAAAGACCCTAGTTGTGACCCAGAACCCTTGATAAAATTGTGAAAGAAAATGAAAATAAGTCATGCGCCATTGAGTACCCCCAGTCACCTAGTGCCACCGTAGCCACTCACGAATGTGTGAGAATAAGTAGCTTACTGGATGTCAACCACAATAGTCTAATAGCTATCACGCCAGTAAATACGCATGGTCATGCCAGGAATCTAGATGGTAAAAGAAAACAACACCTGCAATCTAGATGGTAAAAGAAAACAACACCTGCATGTAAGTGCACAACCTGCCACCCTGCCATTGGATTTCTAGATCACAAACCTGACTACGTAGGTAAAATGTATGAGAGATTATATCTCCATTTTTCATAGGAGGATTGATACGACTGACAAAAAACTATAGATGGTAGAATCCAAGTATGACACCATACCTGATTGGGGACGTAGTATAGAACTTTTAAAAAGCAAAGTTTCGGATCTTGAAGATCAGGCAAGGAGACAGAACGTTCACATTTATGGAATGCCCGAAACACTTGAAACGGACAATATGGTGGGCTTCTTGCTGTAGCTGCATTCACGTCATTTGAACCCCAGAGGGCCCACCACATTAGACAATGCTCCTGGGAACCATGTGGGAGAAACCAGGACCCATCATTGTATGTGTCTTACGACATCCACACAAGAGCTATTCTTGCAGCAGCCAGGCTAAATAAGGGACCACTCATACATGATGGCCACCAAATCTTCTCTGCGAATTACTCCTCTTATACTAATACTAGACAGAAAAACCTCCTTACCTTTCGAGCTAGACGTTGCCTACGAGATCTGAAAAACAGCAAGCAGGATCCAGTCCGCATACTAGCGACAATGGAGGTCAAATCTAAAAAGTTCTTTGATCCCATCGAGTTGGAGGCGTTTCTGGGCACCTTGGATGCCTCTGCCATGGATGCAACAGCAGAATCAAACTCACCTAAAAAAAAGCTATTGCTACAGACAATCCCTGCAATCGACTAAAGACACAAATTGATCTTCTCAGGGCATCTGGATCATCTAACCAAGGATCGGACAGAGACACCCTGCATCATATAGGAGAGGAACTGACAGGGAAATGGAAATCTTGTTCACCCTTAAAACCTACTACAGGAAACAGTCACACGATTTGGACACTGTAACTGGACTTTCTGACTCGTGCAGCAAGCTTTCTGTCAGAAAAAAGGTAGTAGCCTTGAGAGGTTGGTGATGTATACTCAAATAGATTTAACTTACCACCACAGTTAAATTGTCTTACGGACCTACTGGATTTCTAATCTGTTGAATTTTTTCCCAACTCCTATCCTTTAATCTGTATACTGACTGCGATATGGCTTCACTTATTGTTTTCCTAATGAATGTGAATTACTATTTCCTTGTTGATATAACTAACAAGCAAAGGAAGTGTAAATGCATAGTCTAGACATAATGTACATAAACCTATTGAGCTGATTGATAACTTACAAATCATCCAAGTCTCATTACACATGCTCCACTCTTTTTGTAACACCTCTGATCAGTTGTTTTTGCCTTTTCTCCAAGTGTTACTATTTTGGAGCCACAAGGCACGGAGGCAAGCAGCACAAGTCTTAACTTGTGTCACACAGCTAGGAACCTCGATATAGTTGGCTGATGATCGGCTATTACCTCCCCTTCACTCCTCCCTTCAGACACACTCCACTTTCTCCCCTCCCTTTAACCCCCTTTTTTCTGCATTTTGTCTTTTCTCTGTACTTTTCTGCAGTTCCCTTTCCCTACTATTTTTTATACTCATCTTCATTATGTTCTTTCAGCAATCGTGGTCTCCTGTGTATAGCATTCTACTACACCTATACATGGGCCTACTCCAAGTAGGGAGTGAATAACTTGTACTCCTCCACTAATATTTGTTCCTACTTACCCCCTTTGAGTGACACTCATGCTACTAATACCTCTAGATAAATTGTATTACTTCCCACGCCTCTGTATAACTACGCACTGAGAAGAGAAAGATGTCCTGGAAACCGTCAAATATTACCCTAAATATGAATGGCATGTCCCACTATAGTAAAAGTAAGACAATACTACACAACATAAATGCTATGCAAACAGACATCACTCTCATACAAGAGACACACTTACCCTTCACTGAATTCCAGGAACATAAGCATGACTAGGGTGAAACAGTTGCGAGTAGTAGCAGAATGGCGTGTTGTCAGGGTGTTGATATGACCTTGAGGAATAGTTCGAAGAAATGCGGAGAGCCAATCCTTGTCAATAAACACCTCCACCATAGAGTCGTTAAGACGAAGACATATGATACTGGACTTTTCTTAAAGTGAAGATAGCGAACAGGGTTATCATACATGTCTCTATATGTGCCCCGAACGAGGACAAACAACTGTTCTTTACGCAATTGGCTGGACTATTCATAGAATTTGGACATACACCCGTACTCATGGGAGGAGCTGGGAACCTGGCCTGACTAAATAACGGACAGATCTGAACACAGTGAACTACACAATAAAACAGACAAGAGTGCAGCTGCATGACCTAATGGAGGAATTTCATGCCCATCCCGCCAAACTGATGACTTCCGGCAGCTACTAAATCTACCTATGTTAACAGAGTAGGCCATATTTACACTGCCTACATGCACATTTCCGGGGAAAGATAGCTTCCCATGTGAAATCTAAGAAGTAGGGAAGCCTTTATTAATCCACTTTCTAGTGTGAGCATTCTGGGACGCTGAAACTGATGAGTCCCTTGGAGCTCAGTCCAACAAACAAAAGATCACACTTCTCCCCAGAGAGAGTATGGACCTGCTAGATTGTTACAGTTACTGTCCCATTTAGTTGATAAACGCGGATCTTAAAAAAAACATGGCCTAAATCCTAGCAACAAGCCTCCAGAAGTTTATAACTCTTCTAGTGCATGACACACTAGTGAGGTTTATGCCAGGTCGTTCATCAAGAAACCACCTCCGTGCATTGGTGCACTGGCTAAGGCAGACTAAAGATGACCCGGAGAAATCTTGGCCATCTCCATCGATGCCGAAAAGACGCTGGACCAGGTAAAATATGGAATTATCTTTTACACCTTCTACACTGGTTTAGTTTAGGCTCAGATTTTATCAGGGTTGTTCACCTGATCTATACTCAACCTACTGCTATCAAGTGCAGGGCTACATGTCCAGAACTATTAAAATGGGATGAGGCACCCGGTCGGGGGTGCTCTTTCTCTTCTCTACGTTTCTTGCTTACCCTAGAACCACTTTTGGCAAAGAGTAGGGCTTCCCCAGATGTTCAAGTTATGGATATCATAGTGGGCGATATATCAAGCCCTTCTTTATAAGAATGATCACTGCTCATGCTGACCAATCTCAAAGAAGCTATACCAGCATTCATGTCTCTTATTGATATATTGCTATGCCTCTCCGGTTGAAAAATTAGGTGGAGCATAGACATGGGTTAAAATGGCAGGCAACACATTTGTGATACAAGGACAACTTTTGGTAAGCGATTGGTTCGGGGTGAAGGGAGGCTTCTGTTCACAAATGATGTAATTGAAACTACTTTTCTGAGCTCCTCGTCGACCTGATGGTTGTAGGCGATGACATGTGTTCGATTAGGAATATAATACAGTTAAAACGAAAATTAACAGGAGCAAATGTAAAGCCCTCCCAATGTCCCGATGTGCCAACAAAGCCAGACTCTCAGGCTACAATATGAAGTGGTTCCCCAAAGGCCTCCGCTATTTGGACATACAGATAAACAGGTGTCTAAAGTGCATCGTAGAAGACAAACTCCAACCCTTGATAATACACAGTAAACAAGATTATGTAAAATGAAATAGCTCAGACCTATCACTATGGGGAAAGATGCAAACGATAAAAACAACAACAGCTCTACATTTTAACTAGAACCTCATTTGCAAATTCCTACTAGACCCCTAACCCAAACTGACTTGGATATCAGTCCATATATCTGGTTTGGCTGCAAACCAAGGCTAAAAGCGTCTAAGCTTTGGACGCTACTACAACAGGGTGGGTGGGGGTCTAACCCATATAGTATCATACAGTCTCGTCTTTCATTTATAACAAATAATTTACTGTGTGCTAGCTCTGGAAGAGGACCCATCATGGGTAACCTTGAAACAACACCTCTTACCCAGAGCAGGCTAAACGTTTCCAGTATATGTTGGTATTACACCACCAGCCATAACAGCCAATTGCATTCTTCAGTCGACTTTAGCTGATTGGAAAACAGTACATAGATTAATAGAATCCCACATCTACTCCATAATTAAGCTCCACTGTGGCACAATGCAGCCAAACAAATAGGGAATGGTACAATCTTCTGGCCTGCCTGGAACACTGGCGGCCTCAAATAGGTTGAACAACTATAAATTGAGTCATTTGCAGATCTGTAAACAAAATTTCATTTGCAAGATTCAGATCGATGTAAACACCGCCATTGGTGCATTGTATCCAACTTAGGCTGACGGCAACTCAAATTACATTTGAATCCTCATCCATTAATCAATACTTTCGTATAGGAGGACGGTTTCAGTTTGTGGTCTCTGGCCTGTATTGGGATATTATCAAATCAGAGCACTCTGGTTTCACCCTCTGCTTTACCAGACTTTTATGACGGGCAATTTTGAGTAAGGAATATTCGCCTGAAGAGTGGGCATCAGAGAGACTAAACTTAAATTCCTGTATCTCAAGATTCTACTCAATTGGTATTGGACAGCATATAGTCTGAAAAGGCTGAAACTATTGGCACACGATCTTTGCTGGAAGAGTGAGGCAGAACGTTGAGACTTATACCATATCCCGTGGGCCTGTCCAGCCTTGACTCAGTGATACTGGAAAGACGTGTGGGAACAGTCACAGTATAGTCGATATACCACAGTCTTCACATTTAGTAATAATGCAGAACACATCAGACTTTATAGGACTTAATGTCCACATGCACAGATGGTTGGCTACATCGCTCGTGGCAGCCAAACTTTGCATATTACATCACTGGCGACAACAACCCACTCCCACATTTTATGAACGGCTGATTGAGAACTATGAAAAACTGACAAACAATGACAAGCTGGAAGCGTTTGAATTGTTTCGTCTGCATTTCTGGAGAGAGACAATGAGGCATGTAGGGAACAGTGCGGTGGGAACAGCTTGGGTGAGTTTCCTTCACACCTATCCCCGATGATTATTCGTCGCGACAGTCGAACTCCGCATTGACTTGGAATACTTAGGTCCTTTAATGTATCATTTACTGACCTCAACATGCAACGAAATGGTTGTAGGGCCACTCTAATTAATGATACCAACCATGCCATCGTTATACCTCAAATCTACTACTTCAAAGAGTAGAGCTATTTGAGAGGGATGTTTTATTTTGTTCATAGATCCACAGAAACACGGTGAAGTTTGTTTTGGTTAGCCTTTATATGCATACTAGTTGACTTATACTAATTAAACACAATTGTGCCCCTTTATTTGTTACGTTCTCCAAGGAATGTGAAATACATACACATTTACATGTTCCGTTATGTTGCCACCTAAAGAACATTATCGTCCTTACTACTGTTAGTAATTTTGAAACCCTGTTGGAAGAATACGGTACAAACACATGGCTATATTACTCTAATGTAGTTGAATATGAAAACGTCCCTCTTTTGTTTCATTTTAAATTGTATTATTTGTTTTCCTCTCAGTCCCCATCTCTTGGCTTCCTTATCAATACTCCCGTTTATAGTCCATGTTACTCTCTGATTCCCCCTGATGCCTTCTTCGGATATCCCAATATTTATCTGGTCTCTGAGTTGCTACCCCTGATTTATCGCATTTCTCTACATTCGGGTCTTAGTGTTTTTAGTGTTCAAGGTGCGCGCGCAAGCAGGTTTCCTGTTTCACTAACTTTACAAGACAGGCATAGATAGTAAGACCCTACAGCAAACGGTTTCTGCATACACACTAGTGCCCAAGAAAAGACGATTTAATCTGTGTAAATGAAGAAATTCTGAAAGCTGTGGAGTCTCTCCCAAAACCACTATATAGAGTCCGAAAAGGCTATTGAATTACTTTTCAATATCACCACCACTTTTCCCTCAAACCTACTCATATGTACCAACCTAGAAGTGAGCACACACCACGAACATCCAAACTATAAAATATATGGCTTTTGGGTACCTTGTTTAACTTCAATGAGGCAACTGTATCTAACTGCCGTCAAATGTAGTCTTTAAGTGACAGATGCATTTCACACCCTCAGTATACATACAACCGTAAAGTGCTCATAGGTAGCACAAATGTGACATGCAACGTGTTACAATCTAAATAATCTCCCACTGTTACCTGATTATTGAGCTCAAACCAAGTCCAGGCTGAAGTCTCCAGTGGTCACATGTCTCTCCTGGCTCATGCCCATTAACGGCATTCGTACAGCATACTCTCCTACTAACAGCCTGGCTTTGTAGCCCGTCAGCTGTCTATAGTGCCGCGCTATTCTCTCACTGCCCCCACCTATCATATGTCAGTGTCCTGTGTTCATATTCCCCATTGCGACATCCCATGATAATATCTCCCATGGCCTACACTCCTCGTGTTTCCGATGTCGGCGACACACTGCCCACGTCTAGCGCGATCCATGCCCGCACTCACATCGTACATTGCCTCGCCTTACTCCCACTGCTCACACCTCCCTCCTATCTCATGCTTAAAACTTCCACTGAACTCTCGCTCCACTCTACTGGCAGCTCTCGTTCATTGTACTGAACTCGCTCTCTACTCTTCTCACTCCCCTAGTGATCCAGGCACACTTCAAGCACAGCGACAGAGCCACTGGATAATCCCACATGAAGATCCACCTAAAGAAATAGGTTTAGAGCTATATATAAACAGGTATGTGTTAGCGCGAGATGTAAGGCTTCGGAAGAGAAAGGACAACTGAAATCAACGGAGGTGGCCAATTTCTGTGGAGAGGGTTTGCAAGGATAGTTAGTGATCCTACTAAAATCAACGGGAGTCACCTTGCTGGTTAGAAAGGCGAAGTCCTAGAAAGTCTAAAACTGCCATATACATTCAAATAAAATACAATAAAAATATGAGCCAATGCACAGTAACCAGATATGTCCAGCCACACTGCTCCATGTCCAAGTCTCGTACCGGCATAGCTTTCCTTCCATATACTGCGTTCATCTCTACCCTCGCTCAAACCTTCCCCTGTCTCGTAGATAAACATCCCCCTCGTTCGCATTCATAATTCCCAGGACCCTTGCCCAGCGGCTCACCTTGCGGCTGACAATCGACCCAGGCTAGCTCTGCTCTCCAGCAGCGGTGTTTACGGTACGGAGACTTCGGCTCCCTTCCGGCTTCCAGTACTAGCCTCCCTCCGGCCGTCACCTCCACCGAAGTCAGCTTTCTATTTCCATGGCTCCAGCTTTGTTGCTCAGCCAGGAAATCCAAACAAGCACAACCGCCCTTGAAAAGCAGCAGCAAACAAGAGCCCGTTCTACCAAAAGAAACCCGTTCTACCAAAAGAAGCCCAAACAGATCCGACCCACTCTTAAAATCTCAAACAAGCAAGCAATGGCAAAGCCTTTAAAAAAATTCCTCTACCAATGTTTGTTTGTAAAGCATTGCTTGCTTTAAATAGATATAGAGATATCGCCTTTATAATTGGAGTGCCGAGTTGTTGCGTTACCAATGTTTGTTGTAAAGCATTGTTTGCAAACAGTAAAAGAAAAAAAATCTAAATACTGAAGGAAAGGCAAACACGTAACTTATGGTATCCTACATTGAATTGAATGTTTTCAATTATTATAAATGACCTGTTATTTTTTTAATGCTTTTCAAATCAGGAAACTCGGAACAGAATTTGAAAATAATAAGGATGTGTCAGAGTGTAAACGGAAATACTTGCCAAGGACTGATTTACTTTCCACAAGATTAAGCATTACTTCCAAGCTCCCAGCAGGTCTATGTGTGATGTGCTTCTCCAGTATAAGGTTTTTTTTTTATTCTGGAACTCATAGTCCTAGTTTTATGAGGAATATGATTACAAGTTCCAGAATTCAAAGAAAAAACCCAGATTGGAGCAGCTAGTCACTCATGGACCTGGGAAACTTAGCAAGGCTGGCCATTTGTTGTTCTGCACTAGCATAGGGAGCAGATTTTTGGGCCTCCATTGGAAGTGGTATGCTTCTATACCTTCTGCCTCACACACCAGCTGAGTGCAGCAGATACCCTTCCCCTAATACCATAAAAGCCTTTGTGTGCCAAAAGGCTGTGCTTTCACGCAATATGTGGTATGAAGGAGATAAAATAAAAACAACCCTTATAGTCTGCTTTTTAGCCATACCTCATCAAAAATATCCCTGTTGCAGTGCTTTTACTGACAAGATGGGAAGGGTTTGGAGCAAGAGGGCGTATTTGAGGGCCGAACCAATAGATTTCAAGATTTTTTATTTAATTTGATTTAGACCTCGACAGAGGTCAACAAATACAAGATAAAATTATTTTAAAACACTTATAATATTTCAGCATTAAAACAACTTTAAAAAACTCTTTAGAAATGTGTACAAATTATAACTGACAAATTCATTAGATGGGGATTTACTAAACTTGATTAAAGTTTGAGCAGAGGAAATATTATATCTAAAACACATGGGCTTTATATACTGGAGCCGAGCCTCTACCAAGATCGAATTTGGACAGACTACCTAAACGTGAAGTAAATCTTGCACTCCTCCATAACACAAATCACAGAATCGCAAAGCAATACAAAAGGGAGAAAGCTAGCAAATATATGCACTCTCATGAAGTCTTGAATGTAAAAGGAAAAAATATTTCATTAAATGTAAGCAGTGGAAGGATATAAGTGAACTAGTCAAAAGGATCGTATAGGGGCAATGCTCCAGAGGAGGGAAAAAGACAAGAATAGGAAGTCAAATCATCATCGAGAAGCAAGCAAAAGAGAGTGACAATAAAGCCAACCAATGATAAACAATAAGCAGGCTGTAAGCACACAGTAAGCTCACAATAGATCCTTCGCAACCAGACTGTTTTTGTTGTCTGATAGGCTTGACTTTAAAAGGCTGCAAATTATAACAAAAGGTTATATATATTTAGTGATGTTGTGTGTGGTTAGATATGGAAAAAAGACCTTAACTTCCTTTTAAAAAAATACTTCAGAAATTCACTGAAACATCTGCAGCAAAAATTGGCTATATGTACATGTGTGTGTGTATGTATGAAATAGAAACAATATAGTACTGGAGACAAGTCTCATTCACTATGGTAAACGTTATATGGTGCATACTTTCGTTACTAGTGAAGTTTTAAGTGCAAGCAGTACTTAGAGAAGGTACAGACTAAATGCACTAGTGTGAGTTGCAGATGTACATTTGAACTAGGTTGTGCATAAATCAAAGGCCTGTTACCATAAATATGTGCGAAAAACGAAAGCTTCTCCTTACAATATATTATTCCCTTTGGATTGCTCTATACATGCTGACATTAAAGATTTGTCATGTAGTGCTATAGACAATTTCTATATGCACTGAACATTTATAAGGTTCTGTTAGACCTGACAGCCTTAGGGTGGTCTTTCCCCCAATTTTTTGCCTTCCCCCACCACTTTTTCTGACCTAGTTTGTGCTGGTATTAGGACTCTACACACTTTACCACTGCTAACCAGTGATAAAGTACTTGTGCTCTCTCTCTTAAAACATGGTAACATTGGCTTATCCCCAATTGGCATATTTAAATTACGTATAAGTCCCTAGTAAAGTGCACTACATGTGCCCAAGGCCTGTAAACTAAATGCTACTAGTGGGCCTGAAGTACAGGTTGTGCCACCCACTTAAGTAGCCTCTTTAACAATGTCTCAGGCCTGCCATTGCAGAGCCTTTGTATGCAATTTACACTGCCGCTTCGACCTGGCAAAATAAACCTTTTGCCAGGCCCAAACCTTCCTGTTTTATACATATAAGTCACCCCTAAGGTAGGCCTTGGAAAACCCAGAGGGCGGGGTGAAATGTATTTAAAAGACAGCACATGAACATTTAAGTTTTACATGTCTGGTTGTGAAAAACTCTTAGATTCATTTTTCACTACAGCAAGGCCTATAGCCCCCATAAGATAATATTAGGATTACCTTATTACATTTTATAAGAGTAATTTCCAAATGGGAAGATACAACTGATTCAAGTTTGGTGTCTCTGGAATCACAATTTAAAATCCAAACATGGTGAAGTCGGATTTTAAATTGCAGTTCTAAAAATGCCACTTTTAAGAAAGTTAGCCATTTGGTTCCTGCTGCCTTTCTCTATCACATATCTCTGGTGGGTGACAGTTGGGTTTGTGTATTCCCCCTAGACAGCTACAATCAATGGGAGATTAGGTGTGACTTGATGGGCCATCCTGGTAGGATGGGAGGGAGAAGCTGGACCCATCCTCCCTTACACCTGAATAGGCTGTGTCCTGTCTTCTCGCAAAGGGCTGCATACACCCATTTAGTGAGTCTGAAGCCCGTGCAGGAAGGGGAGGGTCTCTGTGCACTTCAGAGACCTGTCTTTGAAGTCTCCCCCACTTTAAAGGCACCACTGGATATTAGTACAGGACCTCAGACACCACCATGCCAGGACGCTTCAGGACTTGTGAAGACTGGCAGGTAGAAAGAATGCTGTGCTGCTGAAAGACTGCCACTCTACTGTACTGCTATTTTGCTGATCTCTTGCCTTGCTGTGCTAACCTGCTGCCTGCTGCCTTCTTGCCTGGTTGAGGGGGCTGGACATACATCACTTGAACACAGAGTTACTCCAAGGGCTAGCTGGTCGGCCTCCTTATCTGAAGTCTCAGGGACATAAAAGACTTCCAACTGAGCTGCTTCTGCACCTAGACTCTGCCCTCTGTGAGTCTGCCCTGCTAAGTGGGGCCACCCCAGTCCTGGACCCTTCTAAGTGGGCCTAAGGTGTTTCTCCAATAGAACCGACACATCCTCTGTTGAGCCACGCATTCCCCAGCAGAACCGACACATCTCCTTGACTGAGCGGCGTATCTTTGAGCAGATCCGTCGCATCACAGCTTTTACGTGGATTGCACACGTTGCAAAAGACTCATATCGCTGCTTCAACCCGCATCTTGGAACCAACGCATCGCCCTCAGAACCACCACTGTCCGACGCTTTTCCTGATACAAGTCCCTCGCATCCCTCGTCGATGACAGCCTCGACGATGACGACAAACCTCTGCATCGCAGATTCACCACTCATCAGAACCGAACCATCATCTCCATTGAGCCTCGCATACTCAAAACTGACCTTCGCATGTTTAGTGCTAGAGGCACTCCTATGGTTTGAAACCACATGATGACCTTTGACTACCATCATTTTAATTGACTTTTGGTGTTTTACTTTACCCTAGCCTGAATGTACGTCCTGCATATGCCTTTTTCCTTGAAGATTTAATCATGCAGTCTTAAAGTGGGAGCTGTCACAGAGTAGAATAGCCTTGCCAGGAACAGAACGTGTGGGATGTGCATTTGAAAGCATGAGAGAGAGAGAGAGGTGTGGAATGTACTTTTTGGTCTCGAAGTGCAGTGTTATGAGCAGTGGTGTTCAAATGTGCATTGTGTTGTAGATTGAGAGATGAGTAAGTAAGTAAGTAAGTAAACGTTTATTGTTTAGTTAATTAAAACCATAACAATTTTTAACTGTTTATGACAACTATGATTAAAAGTAAAAAGTTTTAAAATCAATTCATCAATCCAATGTATCACCAATAAGTATTTCACAGGTTTAAATCTTCTGTTGGAAGTAAATACTCTCTAAAATCCAGTGAAATGGTACCTAACCATATACTCTACTGTTTAGTTTATGGCGGACAGGAATAAACCGGCAATTAACAGCTGGCAAAGGTTAATTACTTCATTTCCGGCAAAAATTCATTATAGTTAATAGAAGTCTCTAAGTCCGGGCTGATGTCCACTTACTGCCTGCTTAGGGTATCGTCCTCAAGATGGTTGTTCGTACAGTTCAGTTACTGCTGGCGTTAGACCGTCTGTGGGTGGACCCTCTCGTTGAAGCATTGACTTCATTGCCTGATCATGTATGCGGAGGAACTTAACCAGTTTACAGTTCATCTGAGGATCAGATGGCTCAAGCCCTTCGATAATAGCCGCCCGGCACAATCGTATTCCTCTGTCCAGAAAAGATTTTCTTCGTATATATCAGGTCCGGTACCTCTCATTGGCGCGCAGGTGCTTCATCCACGAGCTCGTCAGTTCAATGACTCACGGGAGTACTTTAAATAGACAACAGGATGTGGGAGCACACCGCTGACCTCTCAGGCAAGGTTCGCCCCTGGCATTCTGGTAAATGCAGTTTCTTGTAGTTCGCTCCGATATTTTCGAGTGTTTCGCCAAGGTTGGCGCAGATAGTGCTGATCTCTAGACACGTGTTTCTGGTTTATTAACCGTCATCAGTAGAGAATACAGTCTTGTATTTTGGGGTTTGCTGAGTAGGCTGCCAAACATTATATCAGGTCCGGTACCTCTCACTGGCGCGCAGGTGCTTCATCCACGAGCTCGTCAGCTCAATGACTCACAGGAGTACTTTAAATAGACAACAGGATGTGGGAGCACACCGCTGACCTCTCAGGCAAGGTTCACCCCTGGCATTCTGGTAAATGCAGTTTCTTGTAGTTCGCTCCGATATTTTCGAGTGTTTCGCCAAGGTTGGCGCAGATAGTGCTGATCTCTAGACAAGTGTTTCTGGTTTATTAACCGTCATCAGTAGAGAATACAGTCTTGTATTTTGGGGTTTGCTGAGTAGGCTGCCAAACATTATATCAGGTCCGGTACCTCTCACTGGCGCGCAGGTGCTTCATCCACGAGCTCGTCAGCTCACTGACTCACGGGAGTACTTTAAAAAGACAACAGGATGTGGGAGCACACCGCTGACCTCTCAGGCAAGGTTCGCCCCTGGCATTCTGGTAAATGCAGTTTCTTGTAGTTCGCTCCGATATTTTCGAGTGTTTCGCCAAGGTTGGCGCTGATAGTGCTGATCTCTAGACACGTGTTTCTGGTTTATTAACCGTCATCAGTAGAGAATACAGTCTTGTATTTTGGGGTTTGCTGAGTAGGCTGCCAAACATTATATCAGGTCCGGAACCTCTCACTGGCGCGCAGGTGCTTCATCCACGAGCTCGTCAGCTCAATGACTCACAGGAGTACTTTAAATAGACAACAGGATGTGGGAGCACACCGCTGACCTCTCAAGCAAGGTTCACCCCTGGCATTCTGGTAAATGCAGTTTCTTGTAGTTCGCTCCGATATTTTCGAGTGTTTCGCCAAGGTTGGCGCAGATAGTGCTGATCTCTAGACAAGTGTTTCTGGTTTATTAAACGTCATCAGTAGAGAATACAGTCTTGTATTTTGGGGTTTGCTGAGTAGGCTGCCAAACATTATATCAGGTCCGGTACCTCTCACTGGCGCGCAGGTGCTTCATCCACGAGCTCGTCAGCTCAATGACTCACGGGAGTACTTTAAATAGACAACAGGATGTGGGAGCACACCGCTGACCTCTCAGGCGAGGTTCGCCCCTGGCATTCTGGTAAATGCAGTTTCTTGTAGTTCGCTCCGATATTTTCGAGTGTTTCGCCAAGGTTGGCGCAGATAGTGCTGATCTCTAGACACGTGTTTCTGGTTTATTAACCGTCATCAGTAGAGAATACAGTCTTGTATTTTGGGGTTTGCTGACCAGGCTGCCAAACATTATATCAGGTCCGGTACCTCTCACTGGCGCGCAGGTGCTTCATCCACGAGCTCGTCAGCTCAATGACTCACGGGAGTACTTTAAATAGACAACAGGATGTGGGAGCACACCGCTGACCTCTCAGGCAAGGTTCGCCCCTGGCATTCTGGTAAATGCAGTTACTTGTAGTTCGCTCCGATATTTTCGAGTGTTTCGCCAAGGTTGGCGCAGATAGTGCTGATCTCTAGACACGTGTTTCTGGTTTATTAACCGTCATCAGTAGAGAATACAGTCTTGTATTTTGGGGTTTGCTGAGTAGGCTGCCAAACATTATATCAGGTCCGGTACCTCTCACTGGCGCGCAGGTGCTTCATCCACGAGCTCGTCAGCTCAATGACTCATGGGAGTACTTTAAATAGACAACAGGATGTGGGAGCACACCGCTGACCTCTCAGGCAAGGTTCGCCCCTGGCATTCTGGTAAATGCAGTTTCTTGTAGTTCGCTCCGATATTTTCGAGTGTTTCGCCAAGGTTGGCGCAGATAGTGCTGATCTCTAGACACGTGTTTCTGGTTTATTAACCGTCATCAGTAGAGAATACAGTCTTGTATTTTGGGGTTTGCTGAGTAGGCTGCCAAACATTATATCAGGTCCGGTACCTCTCACTGGCGCGCAGGTGCTTCATCCACGAGCTCGTCAGCTCAATGACTCATGGGAGTACTTTAAATAGACAACAGGATGTGGGAGCACACCGCTGACCTCTCAGGCAAGGTTCGCCCCTGGCATTCTGGTAAAGGCAGTTTCTTGTAGTTTGCTCCGATATTTTCGAGTGTTTCGCCAAGGTTGGCGCAGATAGTGCTGATCTCTAGACACGTGTTTCTGGTTTATTAACCGTCATCAGTAGAGAATACAGTCTTGTATTTTGGGGTTTGCTGAGTAGGCTGCCAAACATTATATCAGGTCCGGTACCTCTCACTGGCACTCAGGTGCTTCATCCATGAGCTCGTCAGCTCAATGACTCACGGGAGTACTTTAAATAGACAACAGGATGTGGGAGCACACCGCTGACCTCTCAGGCAAGGTTCGCCATGGCATTCTGGTAAATGCAGTTTCTTGTAGTTCGCTCCGATATTTTCGAGTGTTTCGCCAAGGTTGGCGCAGATAGTGCTGATCTCTAGACACGTGTTTCTGGTTTATTAACCGTCATCAGTAGAGAATACAGTCTTGTATTTTGGGGTTTGCTGAGTAGGCTGCCAAACATTATATCAGGTCCGGTACCTCTCACTGGCACGCAGGTGCTTCATCCACGAGCTCGTCAGCTCAATGACTCACGGGAGTACTTTAAATAGACAACAGGATGTGGGAGCACACCGCTGACCTCTCAGGCAAGGTTCGCCCCTGGCATTCTGGTAAATGCAGTTTCTTGTAGTTCGCTCCGATATTTTCGAGTGTTTCGCCAAGGTTGGCGCAGATAGTGCTGATCTCTAGACACGTGTTTCTGGTTTATTAACCGTCATCAGTAGAGAATACAGTCTTGTATTTTGGGGTTTGCTGAGTAGGCTGCCAAACATTATATCAGGTCCGGTACCTCTCACTGGCGCGCAGGTGCTTCATCCACGAGCTCGTCAGCTCAATGACTCACGGGAGTACTTTAAATAGACAACAGGATGTGGGAGCACACCGCTGACCTCTCAGGCAAGGTTCGCCCCTGGCATTCTGGTAAATGCAGTTTCTTGTAGTTCGCTCCGATATTTTCGAGTGTTTCGCCAAGGTTGGCGCAGATAGTGCTGATCTCTAGACACGTGTTTCTGGTTTATTAACCGTCATCAGTAGAGAATACAGTCTTGTATTTTGGGGTTTGCTGAGTAGGCTGCCAAACATTATATCTGGTCCGGTACCTCTCACTGGCGCGCAGATGCTTCATCCACGAGCTCGTCAGCTCAATGACTCACGGGAGTACTTTAAATAGACAACAGGATGTGGGAGCACACCGCTGACCTCTCAGGCAAGGTTCGCCCCTGGCATTCTGGTAAATGCAGTTTCTTGTAGTTCGCTCCGATATTTTCGAGTGTTTCGCCAAGGTTGGCGCAGATAGTGCTGATCTCTAGACACGTGTTTCTGGTTTATTAACCGTCATCAGTAGAGAATACAGTCTTGTATTTTGGGGTTTGCTGAGTAGGCTGCCAAACATTATATCAGGTCCGGTACCTCTCACTGTCGCGCAGGTGCTTCATCCACGGGCTCGTCAGCTCATTGACTCACGGGAGTACTTTAAATAGACAACAGGATGTGGGAGCACACCGCTGACCTCTCAGGCAAGGTTCGCCCCTGGCATTCTGGTAAATGCAGTTTCTTGTAGTTCGCTCCGATATTTTCGAGTGTTTCGCCAAGGTTGGCGCAGATAGTGCTGATCTCTAGACACGTGTTTCTGGTTTATTAACCGTCATCAGTAGAGAATACAGTCTTGTATTTTGGGGTTTGCTGAGTAGGCTGCCAAACATTATATCAGGTCCGGTACCTCTCACTGGCGCGCAGGTGCTTCATCCACGAGCTCGTCAGCTCAATGACTCACGGGAGTACTTTAAATAGACAACAGGATGTGGGAGCACACCGCTGACCTCTCAGGCAAGGTTCGCCCCTGGCATTCTGGTAAATGCAGTTTCTTGTAGTTCGCTCCGATATTTTCGAGTGTTTCGCCAAGGTTGGCGCAGATAGTGCTGATCTCTAGACACGTGTTTCTGGTTTATTAACCGTCATCAGTAGAGAATACAGTCTTGTATTTTGGGGTTTGCTGAGTAGGCTGCCAAACATTATATCAGGTCCGGTACCTCTCACTGGCGCGCAGGTGCTTCATCCACGAGCTCGTCAGCTCAATGACTCACGGGAGTACTTTAAATAGACAACAGGATGTGGGAGCACACCGCTGACCTCTCAGGCAAGGTTCGCCCCTGGCATTCTGGTAAATGCAGTTTCTTGTAGTTCGCTCCGATATTTTCGAGTGTTTCGCCAAGGTTGGCGCAGATAGTGCTGATCTCTAGACACGTGTTTCTGGTTTATTAACCGTCATCAGTAGAGAATACAGTCTTGTATTTTGGGGTTTGCTGAGTAGGCTGCCAAACATTATATCAGGTCCGGTACCTCTCACTGGCGCGCAGGTGCTTCATCCACGAGCTCGTCAGCTCAATGACTCACGGGAGTACTTTAAATAGACAACAGGATGTGGGAGCACACCGCTGACCTCTCAGGCAAGGTTCGCCCCTGGCATTCTGGTAAATGCAGTTTCTTGTAGTTCGCTCCGATATTTTCGAGTGTTTCGCCAAGGTTGGCGCAGATAGTGCTGATCTCTAGACACGTGTTTCTGGTTTATTAACCGTCATCAGTAGAGAATACAGTCTTGTATTTTGGGGTTTGCTGAGTAGGCTGCCAAACATTATATCAGGTCCGGTACCTCTCACTGGCGCGCAGGTGCTTCATCCACGAGCTCGTCAGCTCAATGACTCACGGGAGTACTTTAAATAGACAACAGGATGTGGGAGCACACCGCTGACCTCTCAGGCAAGGTTCGCCCCTGGCATTCTGGTAAATGCAGTTTCTTGTAGTTCGCTCCGATATTTTCGAGTGTTTCGCCAAGGTTGGCGCAGATAGTGCTGATCTCTAGACACGTGTTTCTGGTTTATTAACCGTCATCAGTAGAGAATACAGTCTTGTATTTTGGGGTTTGCTGAGTAGGCTGCCAAACATTATATCAGGTCCGGTACCTCTCACTGGCGCGCAGGTGCTTCATCCACGAGCTCGTCAGCTCAATGACTCACGGGAGTACTTTAAATAGACAACAGGATGTGGGAGCACACCGCTGACCTCTCAGGCAAGGTTCGCCCCTGGCATTCTGGTAAATGCAGTTTCTTGTAGTTCGCTCCGATATTTTCGAGTGTTTCGCCAAGGTTGGCGCAGATAGTGCTGATCTCTAGACACGTGTTTCTGGTTTATTAACCGTCATCAGTAGAGAATACAGTCTTGTATTTTGGGGTTTGCTGAGTAGGCTGCCAAACATTATATCAGGTCCGGTACCTCTCACTGGCGCGCAGGTGCTTCATCCACGAGCTCGTCAGCTCAATGACTCACGGGAGTACTTTAAATAGACAACAGGATGTGGGAGCACACCGCTGACCTCTCAGGCAAGGTTCGCCCCTGGCATTCTGGTAAATGCAGTTTCTTGTAGTTCGCTCCGATATTTTCGAGTGTTTCGCCAAGGTTGGCGCAGATAGTGCTGATCTCTAGACACGTGTTTCTGGTTTATTAACCGTCATCAGTAGAGAATACAGTCTTGTATTTTGGGGTTTGCTGAGTAGGCTGCCAAACATTATATCAGGTCCGGTACCTCTCACTGGCGCGCAGGTGCTTCATCCACGAGCTCGTCAGCTCAATGACTCACGGGAGTACTTTAAATAGACAACAGGATGTGGGAGCACACCGCTGACCTCTCAGGCAAGGTTCGCCCCTGGCATTCTGGTAAATGCAGTTTCTTGTAGTTCGCTCCGATATTTTCGAGTGTTTCGCCAAGGTTGGCGCAGATAGTGCTGATCTCTAGACACGTGTTTCTGGTTTATTAACCGTCATCAGTAGAGAATACAGTCTTGTATTTTGGGGTTTGCTGAGTAGGCTGCCAAACATTATATCAGGTCCGGTACCTCTCACTGGCGCGCAGGTGCTTCATCCACGAGCTCGTCAGCTCAATGACTCACGGGAGTACTTTAAATAGACAACAGGATGTGGGAGCACACCGCTGACCTCTCAGGCAAGGTTCGCCCCTGGCATTCTGGTAAATGCAGTTTCTTGTAGTTCGCTCCGATATTTTCGAGTGTTTCGCCAAGGTTGGCGCAGATAGTGCTGATCTCTAGACACGTGTTTCTGGTTTATTAACCGTCATCAGTAGAGAATACAGTCTTGTATTTTGGGGTTTGCTGAGTAGGCTGCCAAACATTATATCAGGTCCGGTACCTCTCACTGGCGCGCAGGTGCTTCATCCACGAGCTCGTCAGCTCAATGACTCACGGGAGTACTTTAAATAGACAACAGGATGTGGGAGCACACCGCTGACCTCTCAGGCAAGGTTCGCCCCTGGCATTCTGGTAAATGCAGTTTCTTGTAGTTCGCTCCGATATTTTCGAGTGTTTCGCCAAGGTTGGCGCAGATAGTGCTGATCTCTAGACACGTGTTTCTGGTTTATTAACCGTCATCAGTAGAGAATACAGTCTTGTATTTTGGGGTTTGCTGAGTAGGCTGCCAAACATTATATCAGGTCCGGTACCTCTCACTGGCGCGCAGGTGCTTCATCCACGAGCTCGTCAGCTCAATGACTCACGGGAGTACTTTAAATAGACAACAGGATGTGGGAGCACACCGCTGACCTCTCAGGCAAGGTTCGCCCCTGGCATTCTGGTAAATGCAGTTACTTGTAGTTCGCTCCGATATTTTCGAGTGTTTCGCCAAGGTTGGCGCAGATAGTGCTGATCTCTAGACACGTGTTTCTGGTTTATTAACCGTCATCAGTAGAGAATACAGTCTTGTATTTTGGGGTTTGCTGAGTAGGCTGCCAAACATTATATCAGGTCCGGTACCTCTCACTGGCGCGCAGGTGCTTCATCCACGAGCTCGTCAGCTCAATGACTCATGGGAGTACTTTAAATAGACAACAGGATGTGGGAGCACACCGCTGACCTCTCAGGCAAGGTTTGCCCCTGGCATTCTGGTAAATGCAGTTTCTTGAAGTTCGCTCCGATATTTTCGAGTGTTTCGCCAAGGTTGGCGCAGATAGTGCTGATCTCTAGACACGTGTTTCTGGTTTATTAACCGTCATCAGTAGAGAATACAGTCTTGTATTTTGGGGTTTGCTGAGTAGGCTGCCAAACATTATATCAGGTCCGGTACCTCTCACTGGCGCGCAGGTGCTTCATCCACGAGCTCGTCAGCTCAATGACTCATGGGAGTACTTTAAATAGACAACAGGATGTGGGAGCACACCACTGACCTCTCAGGCAAGGTTCGCCCCTGGCATTCTGGTAAATGCAGTTTCTTGTAGTTTGCTCCGATATTTTCGAGTGTTTCGCCAAGGTTGGCGCAGATAGTGCTGATCTCTAGACACGTGTTTCTGGTTTATTAACCGTCATCAGTAGAGAATACAGTCTTGTATTTTGGGGTTTGCTGAGTAGGCTGCCAAACATTATATCAGGTCCGGTACCTCTCACTGGCACGCAGGTGCTTCATCCATGAGCTCGTCAGCTCAATGACTCACGGGAGTACTTTAAATAGACAACAGGATGTGGGAGCACACCGCTGACCTCTCAGGCAAGGTTCGCCACTGGCATTCTGGTAAATGCAGTTTCTTGTAGTTCGCTCCGATATTTTCGAGTGTTTCGCCAAGGTTGGCGCAGATAGTGCTGATCTCTAGACACGTGTTTCTGGTTTATTAACCGTCATCAGTAGAGAATACAGTCTTGTATTTTGGGGTTTGCTGAGTAGGCTGCCAAACATTATATCAGGTCCGGTACCTCTCACTGGCGCGCAGGTGCTTCATCCACGAGCTCGTCAGCTCAATGACTCACGGGAGTACTTTAAATAGACAACAGGATGTGGGAGCACACCGCTGACCTCTCAGGCAAGGTTCGCCCCTGGCATTCTGGTAAATGCAGTTTCTTGTAGTTCGCTCCGATATTTTCGAGTGTTTCGCCAAGGTTGGCGCAGATAGTGCTGATCTCTAGACACGTGTTTCTGGTTTATTAACCGTCATCAGTAGAGAATACAGTCTTGTATTTTGGGGTTTGCTGAGTAGGCTGCCAAACATTATATCAGGTCCGGTACCTCTCACTGGCGCGCAGGTGCTTCATCCACGAGCTCGTCAGCTCAATGACTCACGGGAGTACTTTAAATAGACAACAGGATGTGGGAGCACACCGCTGACCTCTCAGGCAAGGTTCGCCCCTGGCATTCTGGTAAATGCAGTTTCTTGTAGTTCGCTCCGATATTTTCGAGTGTTTCGCCAAGGTTGGCGCAGATAGTGCTGATCTCTAGACACGTGTTTCTGGTTTATTAACCGTCATCAGTAGAGAATACAGTCTTGTATTTTGGGGTTTGCTGAGTAGGCTGCCAAACATTATATCAGGTCCGGTACCTCTCACTGGCGCGCAGGTGCTTCATCCACGAGCTCGTCAGCTCAATGACTCACGGGAGTACTTTAAATAGACAACAGGATGTGGGAGCACACCGCTGACCTCTCAGGCAAGGTTCGCCCCTGGCATTCTGGTAAATGCAGTTTCTTGTAGTTCGCTCCGATATTTTCGAGTGTTTCGCCAAGGTTGGCGCAGATAGTGCTGATCTCTAGACACGTGTTTCTGGTTTATTAACCGTCATCAGTAGAGAATACAGTCTTGTATTTTGGGGTTTGCTGAGTAGGCTGCCAAACATTATATCAGGTCCGGTACCTCTCACTGGCGCGCAGGTGCTTCATCCACGAGCTCGTCAGCTCAATGACTCACGGGAGTACTTTAAATAGACAACAGGATGTGGGAGCACACCGCTGACCTCTCAGGCAAGGTTCGCCCCTGGCATTCTGGTAAATGCAGTTTCTTGTAGTTCGCTCCGATATTTTCGAGTGTTTCGCCAAGGTTGGCGCAGATAGTGCTGATCTCTAGACACGTGTTTCTGGTTTATTAACCGTCATCAGTAGAGAATACAGTCTTGTATTTTGGGGTTTGCTGAGTAGGCTGCCAAACATTATATCAGGTCCGGTACCTCTCACTGGCGCGCAGGTGCTTCATCCACGAGCTCGTCAGCTCAATGACTCACGGGAGTACTTTAAATAGACAACAGGATGTGGGAGCACACCGCTGACCTCTCAGGCAAGGTTCGCCCCTGGCATTCTGGTAAATGCAGTTTCTTGTAGTTCGCTCCGATATTTTCGAGTGTTTCGCCAAGGTTGGCGCAGATAGTGCTGATCTCTAGACACGTGTTTCTGGTTTATTAACCGTCATCAGTAGAGAATACAGTCTTGTATTTTGGGGTTTGCTGAGTAGGCTGCCAAACATTATATCAGGTCCGGTACCTCTCACTGGCGCGCAGGTGCTTCATCCACGAGCTCGTCAGCTCAATGACTCACGGGAGTACTTTAAATAGACAACAGGATGTGGGAGCACACCGCTGACCTCTCAGGCAAGGTTCGCCCCTGGCATTCTGGTAAATGCAGTTTCTTGTAGTTCGCTCCGATATTTTCGAGTGTTTCGCCAAGGTTGGCGCAGATAGTGCTGATCTCTAGACACGTGTTTCTGGTTTATTAACCGTCATCAGTAGAGAATACAGTCTTGTATTTTGGGGTTTGCTGAGTAGGCTGCCAAACATTATATCAGGTCCGGTACCTCTCACTGGCGCGCAGGTGCTTCATCCACGAGCTCGTCAGCTCAATGACTCACGGGAGTACTTTAAATAGACAACAGGATGTGGGAGCACACCGCTGACCTCTCAGGCAAGGTTCGCCCCTGGCATTCTGGTAAATGCAGTTTCTTGTAGTTCGCTCCGATATTTTCGAGTGTTTCGCCAAGGTTGGCGCAGATAGTGCTGATCTCTAGACACGTGTTTCTGGTTTATTAACCGTCATCAGTAGAGAATACAGTCTTGTATTTTGGGGTTTGCTGAGTAGGCTGCCAAACATTATATCAGGTCCGGTACCTCTCACTGGCGCGCAGGTGCTTCATCCACGAGCTCGTCAGCTCAATGACTCACGGGAGTACTTTAAATAGACAACAGGATGTGGGAGCACACCGCTGACCTCTCAGGCAAGGTTCGCCCCTGGCATTCTGGTAAATGCAGTTTCTTGTAGTTCGCTCCGATATTTTCGAGTGTTTCGCCAAGGTTGGCGCAGATAGTGCTGATCTCTAGACACGTGTTTCTGGTTTATTAACCGTCATCAGTAGAGAATACAGTCTTGTATTTTGGGGTTTGCTGAGTAGGCTGCCAAACATTATATCAGGTCCGGTACCTCTCACTGGCGCGCAGGTGCTTCATCCACGAGCTCGTCAGCTCAATGACTCACGGGAGTACTTTAAATAGACAACAGGATGTGGGAGCACACCGCTGACCTCTCAGGCAAGGTTCGCCCCTGGCATTCTGGTAAATGCAGTTTCTTGTAGTTCGCTCCGATATTTTCGAGTGTTTCGCCAAGGTTGGCGCAGATAGTGCTGATCTCTAGACACGTGTTTCTGGTTTATTAACCGTCATCAGTAGAGAATACAGTCTTGTATTTTGGGGTTTGCTGAGTAGGCTGCCAAACATTATATCAGGTCCGGTACCTCTCACTGGCGCGCAGGTGCTTCATCCACGAGCTCGTCAGCTCAATGACTCACGGGAGTACTTTAAATAGACAACAGGATGTGGGAGCACACCGCTGACCTCTCAGGCAAGGTTCGCCCCTGGCATTCTGGTAAATGCAGTTTCTTGTAGTTCGCTCCGATATTTTCGAGTGTTTCGCCAAGGTTGGCGCAGATAGTGCTGATCTCTAGACACGTGTTTCTGGTTTATTAACCGTCATCAGTAGAGAATACAGTCTTGTATTTTGGGGTTTGCTGAGTAGGCTGCCAAACATTATATCAGGTCCGGTACCTCTCACTGGCGCGCAGGTGCTTCATCCACGAGCTCGTCAGCTCAATGACTCACGGGAGTACTTTAAATAGACAACAGGATGTGGGAGCACACCGCTGACCTCTCAGGCAAGGTTCGCCCCTGGCATTCTGGTAAATGCAGTTTCTTGTAGTTCGCTCCGATATTTTCGAGTGTTTCGCCAAGGTTGGCGCAGATAGTGCTGATCTCTAGACACGTGTTTCTGGTTTATTAACCGTCATCAGTAGAGAATACAGTCTTGTATTTTGGGGTTTGCTGAGTAGGCTGCCAAACATTATATCAGGTCCGGTACCTCTCACTGGCGCGCAGGTGCTTCATCCACGAGCTCGTCAGCTCAATGACTCACGGGAGTACTTTAAATAGACAACAGGATGTGGGAGCACACCGCTGACCTCTCAGGCAAGGTTCGCCCCTGGCATTCTGGTAAATGCAGTTTCTTGTAGTTCGCTCCGATATTTTCGAGTGTTTCGCCAAGGTTGGCGCAGATAGTGCTGATCTCTAGACACGTGTTTCTGGTTTATTAACCGTCATCAGTAGAGAATACAGTCTTGTATTTTGGGGTTTGCTGAGTAGGCTGCCAAACATTATATCAGGTCCGGTACCTCTCACTGGCGCGCAGGTGCTTCATCCACGAGCTCGTCAGCTCAATGACTCACGGGAGTACTTTAAATAGACAACAGGATGTGGGAGCACACCGCTGACCTCTCAGGCAAGGTTCGCCCCTGGCATTCTGGTAAATGCAGTTTCTTGTAGTTCGCTCCGATATTTTCGAGTGTTTCGCCAAGGTTGGCGCAGATAGTGCTGATCTCTAGACACGTGTTTCTGGTTTATTAACCGTCATCAGTAGAGAATACAGTCTTGTATTTTGGGGTTTGCTGAGTAGGCTGCCAAACATTATATCAGGTCCGGTACCTCTCACTGGCGCGCAGGTGCTTCATCCACGAGCTCGTCAGCTCAATGACTCACGGGAGTACTTTAAATAGACAACAGGATGTGGGAGCACACCGCTGACCTCTCAGGCAAGGTTCGCCCCTGGCATTCTGGTAAATGCAGTTTCTTGTAGTTCGCTCCGATATTTTCGAGTGTTTCGCCAAGGTTGGCGCAGATAGTGCTGATCTCTAGACACGTGTTTCTGGTTTATTAACCGTCATCAGTAGAGAATACAGTCTTGTATTTTGGGGTTTGCTGAGTAGGCTGCCAAACATTATATCAGGTCCGGTACCTCTCACTGGCGCGCAGGTGCTTCATCCACGAGCTCGTCAGCTCAATGACTCACGGGAGTACTTTAAATAGACAACAGGATGTGGGAGCACACCGCTGACCTCTCAGGCAAGGTTCGCCCCTGGCATTCTGGTAAATGCAGTTTCTTGTAGTTCGCTCCGATATTTTCGAGTGTTTCGCCAAGGTTGGCGCAGATAGTGCTGATCTCTAGACACGTGTTTCTGGTTTATTAACCGTCATCAGTAGAGAATACAGTCTTGTATTTTGGGGTTTGCTGAGTAGGCTGCCAAACATTATATCAGGTCCGGTACCTCTCACTGGCGCGCAGGTGCTTCATCCACGAGCTCGTCAGCTCAATGACTCACGGGAGTACTTTAAATAGACAACAGGATGTGGGAGCACACCGCTGACCTCTCAGGCAAGGTTCGCCCCTGGCATTCTGGTAAATGCAGTTTCTTGTAGTTCGCTCCGATATTTTCGAGTGTTTCGCCAAGGTTGGCGCAGATAGTGCTGATCTCTAGACACGTGTTTCTGGTTTATTAACCGTCATCAGTAGAGAATACAGTCTTGTATTTTGGGGTTTGCTGAGTAGGCTGCCAAACATTATATCAGGTCCGGTACCTCTCACTGGCGCGCAGGTGCTTCATCCACGAGCTCGTCAGCTCAATGACTCACGGGAGTACTTTAAATAGACAACAGGATGTGGGAGCACACCGCTGACCTCTCAGGCAAGGTTCGCCCCTGGCATTCTGGTAAATGCAGTTTCTTGTAGTTCGCTCCGATATTTTCGAGTGTTTCGCCAAGGTTGGCGCAGATAGTGCTGATCTCTAGACACGTGTTTCTGGTTTATTAACCGTCATCAGTAGAGAATACAGTCTTGTATTTTGGGGTTTGCTGAGTAGGCTGCCAAACATTATATCAGGTCCGGTACCTCTCACTGGCGCGCAGGTGCTTCATCCACGAGCTCGTCAGCTCAATGACTCACGGGAGTACTTTAAATAGACAACAGGATGTGGGAGCACACCGCTGACCTCTCAGGCAAGGTTCGCCCCTGGCATTCTGGTAAATGCAGTTTCTTGTAGTTCGCTCCGATATTTTCGAGTGTTTCGCCAAGGTTGGCGCAGATAGTGCTGATCTCTAGACACGTGTTTCTGGTTTATTAACCGTCATCAGTAGAGAATACAGTCTTGTATTTTGGGGTTTGCTGAGTAGGCTGCCAAACATTATATCAGGTCCGGTACCTCTCACTGGCGCGCAGGTGCTTCATCCACGAGCTCGTCAGCTCAATGACTCACGGGAGTACTTTAAATAGACAACAGGATGTGGGAGCACACCGCTGACCTCTCAGGCAAGGTTCGCCCCTGGCATTCTGGTAAATGCAGTTTCTTGTAGTTCGCTCCGATATTTTCGAGTGTTTCGCCAAGGTTGGCGCAGATAGTGCTGATCTCTAGACACGTGTTTCTGGTTTATTAACCGTCATCAGTAGAGAATACAGTCTTGTATTTTGGGGTTTGCTGAGTAGGCTGCCAAACATTATATCAGGTCCGGTACCTCTCACTGGCGCGCAGGTGCTTCATCCACGAGCTCGTCAGCTCAATGACTCACGGGAGTACTTTAAATAGACAACAGGATGTGGGAGCACACCGCTGACCTCTCAGGCAAGGTTCGCCCCTGGCATTCTGGTAAATGCAGTTTCTTGTAGTTCGCTCCGATATTTTCGAGTGTTTCGCCAAGGTTGGCGCAGATAGTGCTGATCTCTAGACACGTGTTTCTGGTTTATTAACCGTCATCAGTAGAGAATACAGTCTTGTATTTTGGGGTTTGCTGAGTAGGCTGCCAAACATTATATCAGGTCCGGTACCTCTCACTGGCGCGCAGGTGCTTCATCCACGAGCTCGTCAGCTCAATGACTCACGGGAGTACTTTAAATAGACAACAGGATGTGGGAGCACACCGCTGACCTCTCAGGCAAGGTTCGCCCCTGGCATTCTGGTAAATGCAGTTTCTTGTAGTTCGCTCCGATATTTTCGAGTGTTTCGCCAAGGTTGGCGCAGATAGTGCTGATCTCTAGACACGTGTTTCTGGTTTATTAACCGTCATCAGTAGAGAATACAGTCTTGTATTTTGGGGTTTGCTGAGTAGGCTGCCAAACATTATATCAGGTCCGGTACCTCTCACTGGCGCGCAGGTGCTTCATCCACGAGCTCGTCAGCTCAATGACTCACGGGAGTACTTTAAATAGACAACAGGATGTGGGAGCACACCGCTGACCTCTCAGGCAAGGTTCGCCCCTGGCATTCTGGTAAATGCAGTTTCTTGTAGTTCGCTCCGATATTTTCGAGTGTTTCGCCAAGGTTGGCGCAGATAGTGCTGATCTCTAGACACGTGTTTCTGGTTTATTAACCGTCATCAGTAGAGAATACAGTCTTGTATTTTGGGGTTTGCTGAGTAGGCTGCCAAACATTATATCAGGTCCGGTACCTCTCACTGGCGCGCAGGTGCTTCATCCACGAGCTCGTCAGCTCAATGACTCACGGGAGTACTTTAAATAGACAACAGGATGTGGGAGCACACCGCTGACCTCTCAGGCAAGGTTCGCCCCTGGCATTCTGGTAAATGCAGTTTCTTGTAGTTCGCTCCGATATTTTCGAGTGTTTCGCCAAGGTTGGCGCAGATAGTGCTGATCTCTAGACACGTGTTTCTGGTTTATTAACCGTCATCAGTAGAGAATACAGTCTTGTATTTTGGGGTTTGCTGAGTAGGCTGCCAAACATTATATCAGGTCCGGTACCTCTCACTGGCGCGCAGGTGCTTCATCCACGAGCTCGTCAGCTCAATGACTCACGGGAGTACTTTAAATAGACAACAGGATGTGGGAGCACACCGCTGACCTCTCAGGCAAGGTTCGCCCCTGGCATTCTGGTAAATGCAGTTTCTTGTAGTTCGCTCCGATATTTTCGAGTGTTTCGCCAAGGTTGGCGCAGATAGTGCTGATCTCTAGACACGTGTTTCTGGTTTATTAACCGTCATCAGTAGAGAATACAGTCTTGTATTTTGGGGTTTGCTGAGTAGGCTGCCAAACATTATATCAGGTCCGGTACCTCTCACTGGCGCGCAGGTGCTTCATCCACGAGCTCGTCAGCTCAATGACTCACGGGAGTACTTTAAATAGACAACAGGATGTGGGAGCACACCGCTGACCTCTCAGGCAAGGTTCGCCCCTGGCATTCTGGTAAATGCAGTTTCTTGTAGTTCGCTCCGATATTTTCGAGTGTTTCGCCAAGGTTGGCGCAGATAGTGCTGATCTCTAGACACGTGTTTCTGGTTTATTAACCGTCATCAGTAGAGAATACAGTCTTGTATTTTGGGGTTTGCTGAGTAGGCTGCCAAACATTATATCAGGTCCGGTACCTCTCACTGGCGCGCAGGTGCTTCATCCACGAGCTCGTCAGCTCAATGACTCACGGGAGTACTTTAAATAGACAACAGGATGTGGGAGCACACCGCTGACCTCTCAGGCAAGGTTCGCCCCTGGCATTCTGGTAAATGCAGTTTCTTGTAGTTCGCTCCGATATTTTCGAGTGTTTCGCCAAGGTTGGCGCAGATAGTGCTGATCTCTAGACACGTGTTTCTGGTTTATTAACCGTCATCAGTAGAGAATACAGTCTTGTATTTTGGGGTTTGCTGAGTAGGCTGCCAAACATTATATCAGGTCCGGTACCTCTCACTGGCGCGCAGGTGCTTCATCCACGAGCTCGTCAGCTCAATGACTCACGGGAGTACTTTAAATAGACAACAGGATGTGGGAGCACACCGCTGACCTCTCAGGCAAGGTTCGCCCCTGGCATTCTGGTAAATGCAGTTTCTTGTAGTTCGCTCCGATATTTTCGAGTGTTTCGCCAAGGTTGGCGCAGATAGTGCTGATCTCTAGACACGTGTTTCTGGTTTATTAACCGTCATCAGTAGAGAATACAGTCTTGTATTTTGGGGTTTGCTGAGTAGGCTGCCAAACATTATATCAGGTCCGGTACCTCTCACTGGCGCGCAGGTGCTTCATCCACGAGCTCGTCAGCTCAATGACTCACGGGAGTACTTTAAATAGACAACAGGATGTGGGAGCACACCGCTGACCTCTCAGGCAAGGTTCGCCCCTGGCATTCTGGTAAATGCAGTTTCTTGTAGTTCGCTCCGATATTTTCGAGTGTTTCGCCAAGGTTGGCGCAGATAGTGCTGATCTCTAGACACGTGTTTCTGGTTTATTAACCGTCATCAGTAGAGAATACAGTCTTGTATTTTGGGGTTTGCTGAGTAGGCTGCCAAACATTATATCAGGTCCGGTACCTCTCACTGGCGCGCAGGTGCTTCATCCACGAGCTCGTCAGCTCAATGACTCACGGGAGTACTTTAAATAGACAACAGGATGTGGGAGCACACCGCTGACCTCTCAGGCAAGGTTCGCCCCTGGCATTCTGGTAAATGCAGTTTCTTGTAGTTCGCTCCGATATTTTCGAGTGTTTCGCCAAGGTTGGCGCAGATAGTGCTGATCTCTAGACACGTGTTTCTGGTTTATTAACCGTCATCAGTAGAGAATACAGTCTTGTATTTTGGGGTTTGCTGAGTAGGCTGCCAAACATTATATCAGGTCCGGTACCTCTCACTGGCGCGCAGGTGCTTCATCCACGAGCTCGTCAGCTCAATGACTCACGGGAGTACTTTAAATAGACAACAGGATGTGGGAGCACACCGCTGACCTCTCAGGCAAGGTTCGCCCCTGGCATTCTGGTAAATGCAGTTTCTTGTAGTTCGCTCCGATATTTTCGAGTGTTTCGCCAAGGTTGGCGCAGATAGTGCTGATCTCTAGACACGTGTTTCTGGTTTATTAACCGTCATCAGTAGAGAATACAGTCTTGTATTTTGGGGTTTGCTGAGCAGGCTGCCAAACATTATATCAGGTCCGGTACCTCTCACTGGCGCGCAGGTGCTTCATCCACGAGCTCGTCAGCTCAATGACTCACGGGAGTACTTTAAATAGACAACAGGATGTGGGAGCACACCGCTGACCTCTCAGGCAAGGTTCGCCCCTGGCATTCTGGTAAATGCAGTTACTTGTAGTTCGCTCCGATATTTTCGAGTGTTTCGCCAAGGTTGGCGCAGATAGTGCTGATCTCTAGACACGTGTTTCTGGTTTATTAACCGTCATCAGTAGAGAATACAGTCTTGTATTTTGGGGTTTGCTGAGTAGGCTGCCAAACATTATATCAGGTCCGGTACCTCTCACTGGCGCGCAGGTGCTTCATCCACGAGCTCGTCAGCTCAATGACTCATGGGAGTACTTTAAATAGACAACAGGATGTGGGAGCACACCGCTGACCTCTCAGGCAAGGTTTGCCCCTGGCATTCTGGTAAATGCAGTTTCTTGTAGTTCGCTCCGATATTTTCGAGTGTTTCGCCAAGGTTGGCGCAGATAGTGCTGATCTCTAGACACGTGTTTCTGGTTTATTAACCGTCATCAGTAGAGAATACAGTCTTGTATTTTGGGGTTTGCTGAGTAGGCTGCCAAACATTATATCAGGTCCGGTACCTCTCACTGGCGCGCAGGTGCTTCATCCACAAGCTCGTCAGCTCAATCACTCATGGGAGTACTTTAAATAGACAACAGGATGTGGGAGCACACCACTGACCTCTCAGGCAAGGTTCGCCCCTGGCATTCTGGTAAAGGCAGTTTCTTGTAGTTTGCTCCGATATTTTCGAGTGTTTCGCCAAGGTTGGCGCAGATAGTGCTGATCTCTAGACACGTGTTTCTGGTTTATTAACCGTCATCAGTAGAGAATACAGTCTTGTATTTTGGGGTTTGCTGAGTAGGCTGCCAAACATTATATCAGGTCCGGTACCTCTCACTGGCACTCAGGTGCTTCATCCATGAGCTCGTCAGCTCAATGACTCACGGGAGTACTTTAAATAGACAACAGGATGTGGGAGCACACCGCTGACCTCTCAGGCAAGGTTCGCCATGGCATTCTGGTAAATGCAGTTTCTTGTAGTTCGCTCCGATATTTTCGAGTGTTTCGCCAAGGTTGGCGCAGATAGTGCTGATCTCTAGACACGTGTTTCTGGTTTATTAACCGTCATCAGTAGAGAATACAGTCTTGTATTTTGGGGTTTGCTGAGTAGGCTGCCAAACATTATATCAGGTCTGGTACCTCTCACTGGCGCGCAGGTGCTTCATCCACGAGCTCGTCAGCTCAATGACTCACGGGAGTACTTTAAATAGACAACAGGATGTGGGAGCACACCGCTGACCTCTCAGGCAAGGTTCGCCCCTGGCATTCTGGTAAATGCAGTTTCTTGTAGTTCGCTCCGATATTTTCGAGTGTTTCGCCAAGGTTGGCGCAGATAGTGCTGATCTCTAGACACGTGTTTCTGGTTTATTAACCGTCATCAGTAGAGAATACAGTCTTGTATTTTGGGGTTTGCTGAGTAGGCTGCCAAACATTATATCAGGTCCGGTACCTCTCACTGGCGCGCAGGTGCTTCATCCACGAGCTCGTCAGCTCAATGACTCACGGGAGTACTTTAAATAGACAACAGGATGTGGGAGCACACCGCTGACCTCTCAGGCAAGGTTCGCCCCTGGCATTCTGGTAAATGCAGTTTCTTGTAGTTCGCTCCGATATTTTCGAGTGTTTCGCCAAGGTTGGCGCAGATAGTGCTGATCTCTAGACACGTGTTTCTGGTTTATTAACCGTCATCAGTAGAGAATACAGTCTTGTATTTTGGGGTTTGCTGAGTAGGCTGCCAAACATTATATCAGGTCCGGTACCTCTCACTGGCGCGCAGATGCTTCATCCACGAGCTCGTCAGCTCAATGACTCACGGGAGTACTTTAAATAGACAACAGGATGTGGGAGCACACCGCTGACCTCTCAGGCAAGGTTCGCCCCTGGCATTCTGGTAAATGCAGTTTCTTGTAGTTCGCTCCGATATTTTCGAGTGTTTCGCCAAGGTTGGCGCAGATAGTGCTGATCTCTAGACACGTGTTTCTGGTTTATTAACCGTCATCAGTAGAGAATACAGTCTTGTATTTTGGGGTTTGCTGAGTAGGCTGCCAAACATTATATCAGGTCCGGTACCTCTCACTGTCGCGCAGGTGCTTCATCCACGAGCTCGTCAGCTCAATGACTCACGGGAGTACTTTAAATAGACAACAGGATGTGGGAGCACACCGCTGACCTCTCAGGCAAGGTTCGCCCCTGGCATTCTGGTAAATGCAGTTTCTTGTAGTTCGCTCCGATATTTTCGAGTGTTTCGCCAAGGTTGGCGCAGATAGTGCTGATCTCTAGACACGTGTTTCTGGTTTATTAACCGTCATCAGTAGAGAATACAGTCTTGTATTTTGGGGTTTGCTGAGTAGGCTGCCAAACATTATATCAGGTCCGGTACCTCTCACTGGCGCGCAGGTGCTTCATCCACGAGCTCGTCAGCTCAATGACTCACGGGAGTACTTTAAATAGACAACAGGATGTGGGAGCACACCGCTGACCTCTCAGGCAAGGTTCGCCCCTGGCATTCTGGTAAATGCAGTTTCTTGTAGTTCGCTCCGATATTTTCGAGTGTTTCGCCAAGGTTGGCGCAGATAGTGCTGATCTCTAGACACGTGTTTCTGGTTTATTAACCGTCATCAGTAGAGAATACAGTCTTGTATTTTGGGGTTTGCTGAGTAGGCTGCCAAACATTATATCAGGTCCGGTACCTCTCACTGGCGCGCAGGTGCTTCATCCACGAGCTCGTCAGCTCAATGACTCACGGGAGTACTTTAAATAGACAACAGGATGTGGGAGCACACCGCTGACCTCTCAGGCAAGGTTCGCCCCTGGCATTCTGGTAAATGCAGTTTCTTGTAGTTCGCTCCGATATTTTCGAGTGTTTCGCCAAGGTTGGCGCAGATAGTGCTGATCTCTAGACACGTGTTTCTGGTTTATTAACCGTCATCAGTAGAGAATACAGTCTTGTATTTTGGGGTTTGCTGAGTAGGCTGCCAAACATTATATCAGGTCCGGTACCTCTCACTGGCGCGCAGGTGCTTCATCCACGAGCTCGTCAGCTCAATGACTCACGGGAGTACTTTAAATAGACAACAGGATGTGGGAGCACACCGCTGACCTCTCAGGCAAGGTTCGCCCCTGGCATTCTGGTAAATGCAGTTTCTTGTAGTTCGCTCCGATATTTTCGAGTGTTTCGCCAAGGTTGGCGCAGATAGTGCTGATCTCTAGACACGTGTTTCTGGTTTATTAACCGTCATCAGTAGAGAATACAGTCTTGTATTTTGGGGTTTGCTGAGTAGGCTGCCAAACATTATATCAGGTCCGGTACCTCTCACTGGCGCGCAGGTGCTTCATCCACGAGCTCGTCAGCTCAATGACTCACGGGAGTACTTTAAATAGACAACAGGATGTGGGAGCACACCGCTGACCTCTCAGGCAAGGTTCGCCCCTGGCATTCTGGTAAATGCAGTTTCTTGTAGTTCGCTCCGATATTTTCGAGTGTTTCGCCAAGGTTGGCGCAGATAGTGCTGATCTCTAGACACGTGTTTCTGGTTTATTAACCGTCATCAGTAGAGAATACAGTCTTGTATTTTGGGGTTTGCTGAGTAGGCTGCCAAACATTATATCAGGTCCGGTACCTCTCACTGGCGCGCAGGTGCTTCATCCACGAGCTCGTCAGCTCAATGACTCACGGGAGTACTTTAAATAGACAACAGGATGTGGGAGCACACCGCTGACCTCTCAGGCAAGGTTCGCCCCTGGCATTCTGGTAAATGCAGTTTCTTGTAGTTCGCTCCGATATTTTCGAGTGTTTCGCCAAGGTTGGCGCAGATAGTGCTGATCTCTAGACACGTGTTTCTGGTTTATTAACCGTCATCAGTAGAGAATACAGTCTTGTATTTTGGGGTTTGCTGAGTAGGCTGCCAAACATTATATCAGGTCCGGTACCTCTCACTGGCGCGCAGGTGCTTCATCCACGAGCTCGTCAGCTCAATGACTCACGGGAGTACTTTAAATAGACAACAGGATGTGGGAGCACACCGCTGACCTCTCAGGCAAGGTTCGCCCCTGGCATTCTGGTAAATGCAGTTTCTTGTAGTTCGCTCCGATATTTTCGAGTGTTTCGCCAAGGTTGGCGCAGATAGTGCTGATCTCTAGACACGTGTTTCTGGTTTATTAACCGTCATCAGTAGAGAATACAGTCTTGTATTTTGGGGTTTGCTGAGTAGGCTGCCAAACATTATATCAGGTCCGGTACCTCTCACTGGCGCGCAGGTGCTTCATCCACGAGCTCGTCAGCTCAATGACTCACGGGAGTACTTTAAATAGACAACAGGATGTGGGAGCACACCGCTGACCTCTCAGGCAAGGTTCGCCCCTGGCATTCTGGTAAATGCAGTTTCTTGTAGTTCGCTCCGATATTTTCGAGTGTTTCGCCAAGGTTGGCGCAGATAGTGCTGATCTCTAGACACGTGTTTCTGGTTTATTAACCGTCATCAGTAGAGAATACAGTCTTGTATTTTGGGGTTTGCTGAGTAGGCTGCCAAACATTATATCAGGTCCGGTACCTCTCACTGGCGCGCAGGTGCTTCATCCACGAGCTCGTCAGCTCAATGACTCACGGGAGTACTTTAAATAGACAACAGGATGTGGGAGCACACCGCTGACCTCTCAGGCAAGGTTCGCCCCTGGCATTCTGGTAAATGCAGTTTCTTGTAGTTCGCTCCGATATTTTCGAGTGTTTCGCCAAGGTTGGCGCAGATAGTGCTGATCTCTAGACACGTGTTTCTGGTTTATTAACCGTCATCAGTAGAGAATACAGTCTTGTATTTTGGGGTTTGCTGAGTAGGCTGCCAAACATTATATCAGGTCCGGTACCTCTCACTGGCGCGCAGGTGCTTCATCCACGAGCTCGTCAGCTCAATGACTCACGGGAGTACTTTAAATAGACAACAGGATGTGGGAGCACACCGCTGACCTCTCAGGCAAGGTTCGCCCCTGGCATTCTGGTAAATGCAGTTTCTTGTAGTTCGCTCCGATATTTTCGAGTGTTTCGCCAAGGTTGGCGCAGATAGTGCTGATCTCTAGACACGTGTTTCTGGTTTATTAACCGTCATCAGTAGAGAATACAGTCTTGTATTTTGGGGTTTGCTGAGTAGGCTGCCAAACATTATATCAGGTCCGGTACCTCTCACTGGCGCGCAGGTGCTTCATCCACGAGCTCGTCAGCTCAATGACTCACGGGAGTACTTTAAATAGACAACAGGATGTGGGAGCACACCGCTGACCTCTCAGGCAAGGTTCGCCCCTGGCATTCTGGTAAATGCAGTTTCTTGTAGTTCGCTCCGATATTTTCGAGTGTTTCGCCAAGGTTGGCGCAGATAGTGCTGATCTCTAGACACGTGTTTCTGGTTTATTAACCGTCATCAGTAGAGAATACAGTCTTGTATTTTGGGGTTTGCTGAGTAGGCTGCCAAACATTATATCAGGTCCGGTACCTCTCACTGGCGCGCAGGTGCTTCATCCACGAGCTCGTCAGCTCAATGACTCACGGGAGTACTTTAAATAGACAACAGGATGTGGGAGCACACCGCTGACCTCTCAGGCAAGGTTCGCCCCTGGCATTCTGGTAAATGCAGTTTCTTGTAGTTCGCTCCGATATTTTCGAGTGTTTCGCCAAGGTTGGCGCAGATAGTGCTGATCTCTAGACACGTGTTTCTGGTTTATTAACCGTCATCAGTAGAGAATACAGTCTTGTATTTTGGGGTTTGCTGAGTAGGCTGCCAAACATTATATCAGGTCCGGTACCTCTCACTGGCGCGCAGGTGCTTCATCCACGAGCTCGTCAGCTCAATGACTCACGGGAGTACTTTAAATAGACAACAGGATGTGGGAGCACACCGCTGACCTCTCAGGCAAGGTTCGCCCCTGGCATTCTGGTAAATGCAGTTTCTTGTAGTTCGCTCCGATATTTTCGAGTGTTTCGCCAAGGTTGGCGCAGATAGTGCTGATCTCTAGACACGTGTTTCTGGTTTATTAACCGTCATCAGTAGAGAATACAGTCTTGTATTTTGGGGTTTGCTGAGTAGGCTGCCAAACATTATATCAGGTCCGGTACCTCTCACTGGCGCGCAGGTGCTTCATCCACGAGCTCGTCAGCTCAATGACTCACGGGAGTACTTTAAATAGACAACAGGATGTGGGAGCACACCGCTGACCTCTCAGGCAAGGTTCGCCCCTGGCATTCTGGTAAATGCAGTTTCTTGTAGTTCGCTCCGATATTTTCGAGTGTTTCGCCAAGGTTGGCGCAGATAGTGCTGATCTCTAGACACGTGTTTCTGGTTTATTAACCGTCATCAGTAGAGAATACAGTCTTGTATTTTGGGGTTTGCTGAGTAGGCTGCCAAACATTATATCAGGTCCGGTACCTCTCACTGGCGCGCAGGTGCTTCATCCACGAGCTCGTCAGCTCAATGACTCACGGGAGTACTTTAAATAGACAACAGGATGTGGGAGCACACCGCTGACCTCTCAGGCAAGGTTCGCCCCTGGCATTCTGGTAAATGCAGTTTCTTGTAGTTCGCTCCGATATTTTCGAGTGTTTCGCCAAGGTTGGCGCAGATAGTGCTGATCTCTAGACACGTGTTTCTGGTTTATTAACCGTCATCAGTAGAGAATACAGTCTTGTATTTTGGGGTTTGCTGAGTAGGCTGCCAAACATTATATCAGGTCCGGTACCTCTCACTGGCGCGCAGGTGCTTCATCCACGAGCTCGTCAGCTCAATGACTCACGGGAGTACTTTAAATAGACAACAGGATGTGGGAGCACACCGCTGACCTCTCAGGCAAGGTTCGCCCCTGGCATTCTGGTAAATGCAGTTTCTTGTAGTTCGCTCCGATATTTTCGAGTGTTTCGCCAAGGTTGGCGCAGATAGTGCTGATCTCTAGACACGTGTTTCTGGTTTATTAACCGTCATCAGTAGAGAATACAGTCTTGTATTTTGGGGTTTGCTGAGTAGGCTGCCAAACATTATATCAGGTCCGGTACCTCTCACTGGCGCGCAGGTGCTTCATCCACGAGCTCGTCAGCTCAATGACTCACGGGAGTACTTTAAATAGACAACAGGATGTGGGAGCACACCGCTGACCTCTCAGGCAAGGTTCGCCCCTGGCATTCTGGTAAATGCAGTTTCTTGTAGTTCGCTCCGATATTTTCGAGTGTTTCGCCAAGGTTGGCGCAGATAGTGCTGATCTCTAGACACGTGTTTCTGGTTTATTAACCGTCATCAGTAGAGAATACAGTCTTGTATTTTGGGGTTTGCTGAGTAGGCTGCCAAACATTATATCAGGTCCGGTACCTCTCACTGGCGCGCAGGTGCTTCATCCACGAGCTCGTCAGCTCAATGACTCACGGGAGTACTTTAAATAGACAACAGGATGTGGGAGCACACCGCTGACCTCTCAGGCAAGGTTCGCCCCTGGCATTCTGGTAAATGCAGTTTCTTGTAGTTCGCTCCGATATTTTCGAGTGTTTCGCCAAGGTTGGCGCAGATAGTGCTGATCTCTAGACACGTGTTTCTGGTTTATTAACCGTCATCAGTAGAGAATACAGTCTTGTATTTTGGGGTTTGCTGAGTAGGCTGCCAAACATTATATCAGGTCCGGTACCTCTCACTGGCGCGCAGGTGCTTCATCCACGAGCTCGTCAGCTCAATGACTCACGGGAGTACTTTAAATAGACAACAGGATGTGGGAGCACACCGCTGACCTCTCAGGCAAGGTTCGCCCCTGGCATTCTGGTAAATGCAGTTTCTTGTAGTTCGCTCCGATATTTTCGAGTGTTTCGCCAAGGTTGGCGCAGATAGTGCTGATCTCTAGACACGTGTTTCTGGTTTATTAACCGTCATCAGTAGAGAATACAGTCTTGTATTTTGGGGTTTGCTGAGTAGGCTGCCAAACATTATATCAGGTCCGGTACCTCTCACTGGCGCGCAGGTGCTTCATCCACGAGCTCGTCAGCTCAATGACTCACGGGAGTACTTTAAATAGACAACAGGATGTGGGAGCACACCGCTGACCTCTCAGGCAAGGTTCGCCCCTGGCATTCTGGTAAATGCAGTTTCTTGTAGTTCGCTCCGATATTTTCGAGTGTTTCGCCAAGGTTGGCGCAGATAGTGCTGATCTCTAGACACGTGTTTCTGGTTTATTAACCGTCATCAGTAGAGAATACAGTCTTGTATTTTGGGGTTTGCTGAGTAGGCTGCCAAACATTATATCAGGTCCGGTACCTCTCACTGGCGCGCAGGTGCTTCATCCACGAGCTCGTCAGCTCAATGACTCACGGGAGTACTTTAAATAGACAACAGGATGTGGGAGCACACCGCTGACCTCTCAGGCAAGGTTCGCCCCTGGCATTCTGGTAAATGCAGTTTCTTGTAGTTCGCTCCGATATTTTCGAGTGTTTCGCCAAGGTTGGCGCAGATAGTGCTGATCTCTAGACACGTGTTTCTGGTTTATTAACCGTCATCAGTAGAGAATACAGTCTTGTATTTTGGGGTTTGCTGAGCAGGCTGCCAAACATTATATCAGGTCCGGTACCTCTCACTGGCGCGCAGGTGCTTCATCCACGAGCTCGTCAGCTCAATGACTCACGGGAGTACTTTAAATAGACAACAGGATGTGGGAGCACACCGCTGACCTCTCAGGCAAGGTTCGCCCCTGGCATTCTGGTAAATGCAGTTACTTGTAGTTCGCTCCGATATTTTCGAGTGTTTCGCCAAGGTTGGCGCAGATAGTGCTGATCTCTAGACACGTGTTTCTGGTTTATTAACCGTCATCAGTAGAGAATACAGTCTTGTATTTTGGGGTTTGCTGAGTAGGCTGCCAAACATTATATCAGGTCCGGTACCTCTCACTGGCGCGCAGGTGCTTCATCCACGAGCTCGTCAGCTCAATGACTCATGGGAGTACTTTAAATAGACAAGAGGATGTGGGAGCACACCGCTGACCTCTCAGGCAAGGTTCGCCCCTGGCATTCTGGTAAATGCAGTTTCTTGTAGTTCGCTCCGATATTTTCGAGTGTTTCGCCAAGGTTGGCGCAGATAGTGCTGATCTCTAGACACGTGTTTCTGGTTTATTAACCGTCATCAGTAGAGAATACAGTCTTGTATTTTGGGGTTTGCTGAGTAGGCTGCCAAACATTATATCAGGTCCGGTACCTCTCACTGGCGCGCAGGTGCTTCATCCACAAGCTCGTCAGCTCAATCACTCATGGGAGTACTTTAAATAGACAACAGGATGTGGGAGCACACCACTGACCTCTCAGGCAAGGTTCGCCCCTGGCATTCTGGTAAAGGCAGTTTCTTGTAGTTTGCTCCGATATTTTAGAGTGTTTCGCCAAGGTTGGCGCAGATAGTGCTGATCTCTAGACACGTGTT